>JALMQS010000085.1:15666426-15953969 GCA_024734495.1 Forficula auricularia
TGTTCTACCAGACAGTGATATAGATTATTGACCCTGACCCTACTTTGAATAAGTTGTTGATGTTCCCATGACAACCTTAATGAACAAACACAAAGTGGAAATGTGGCTGAATCGGATGCGGTTGAGAATACCTGGGTATTTGATTCTCTTGTTGGATTTCTAGCAAGGACCAATTTGGAACGCACCTGTTATTACTTTTATTGAACAAAAATCTCCAAGTAGTTATTTTTTATTTTGATTATTTATGTCCATCGATTAAATTAATAAGTTGATGTAGGGAAATATAAATAATATTTATGCAAATATTTTTTATTTTATGCCAACGTTTCGTCAACTTTGTTGATTCCTCAGGGCTCAAACAAATTAATCTCTTTGCATATTTGTTAATTTATAAATATTCATTCTTAGCAAACACATGTAGGCACAGATTGAAAATATTTCCTATTTAAATCTAAAAATATCTCTCTTTCTATATATAAACATTTCTATCATTTAGATTTAAATAGGAAATATTTTCAATCTGTGCCTTTATGTATTTGCTAAGAATATAAAATTACTAAATATACATAGAAGTTAATTTGTTTGAGCTCTGAGGAAGTCAACAAAGTTGACGAAACGTTGACATAAAATAAAAAATATTTGCAAAAGCTATTATCCTTATTTCCCTACAACAACTTATTAATTTAGTTATTTTTTAGTATGTACTTATATATATGTTAAATCAAAAATATTATTTATATTTTCATTCACCTGTTTCACTCAAAGAGAATCCCTTATTAAAGAATCTCTCTAATAAATAAATAAATAAGTAGATTATTAATAACACGCATTCACAGTTTTCTTAAATTAATTTTAAAATCCAAGATTCGTATTTATAAAAACAAATTATACCTACATTATATAAAAATTTTATTTATTTAAGACTATATTTTTGAACAGATGAAAAGTTTTTAATTAAAACTATATTCTCGAGCAAATAAAATATTTAAAAAAAATTTATATAATGTATATTTTATGTTATTAACTGCGGACACTCGGCGGAACCTTGGGGTCAGCTGACCCCCATGGGAATTTGCCTACGGGGTAAACGGACCTCCTAAACAAAGAAATTTTACCGTTACTTTACCCAAAAACAACTTTATTTTCTTTTCTTTTGAACCTAAACTCAAGCATTATAACTACAAATAAAAATTATTTCAGTTTTCAATAAAACCATAGCTACAAACTGCTTAAAAATTGATTAAATTATACCAATTTGTTTCAAAATGTTAATACCACCAGTCCCCCGGTAGGCCTACATCACTTTCCAAGTTTTGACCACTCTTGGCCTAAGATCGTCCCGACGTGCTTGCTCGGACACACACTGATTTATTCTTATAAATTCAAGAAATCTTATACTTTTGCCAAAAACCTTTTTAATCAATTTATATTTACTTAATCCTTATAAATATATTTCAGTTTTTGAACTTTCTTTTATTCAAAGCAACGAAGAGATACTTATGCCTATTTATGAGGAATATAAAGATCTAGTAAGTTCATAGGGATTTGATTGATATTTTTATATTGTTAATTATAATTATTAATGAAAAATGTATCTTTTCAGGTTGATACAATGTTGGGTAGCTACATGCAAGACATAGGAATAACTCCTGAGCAGTTTGAAGAAGCTTGCTCTCAAGAGGGTCCAGGACCTTATAAAAATCAAATTTCATCAGGTAATTATAATATATTACTTGTATTCAGTGGCTTAGATTCGTACATGGGGAGGCTTTCGAAGTTTATTCTTCAAAAGGAAACTTCTTTTGCCGAAATCTCTAAAATTATGGTTTTCATTTTGGAAATTCTTAAACAATCTTTTGGTAAGAAAAAATACGTTTGAATAATAGTAAGTATAGTATTAGATGTGACAAATCAGAGGAAAAAAGGAATAATTAAACACTGTGTTAAAACATGCGACAATTGCAACGATTCGCCAATTTACTGTGCTTCATCAGGCTCTATACAAAAAATAAATCCAAATGAATCATTCACATTCATCAAAATCAACCCAGACATAATAATAAGTGCCTGGAGCACCGAGAAACTTTAGCTAGGTTTCAAATTTCAAGGCTCTGCGATCATTACCGAAGACGATATATGAATGATTAAAATATTTATTTTACGACACTCTTAATTTACACCCCCTTTCTTTATTTCACTCGGATTAAAATTTATACACGACTAATAAATAACTCATGACACTTTGATAAGTACACCAATTTTAAAAAAAAATCGTTGGTGCTGTTTTTGGAAAATAAATAAAAACAAAAATCTTTCATGTAAATGTCCACTTCCGGAGTTCCTATTTCAATGACTGATTTAATCGCCCCACGCAGAGGGGGGCAACCCTTTACAGAAAGAAAACAGATTTATTTACAAATTAGGTTGCAACACTCATCAGCCGTCCAGATGTTGTGGCTATTAGTAAAAAGTACATAGCATGGCCATGGGCTCAGGGTAGGACCTGCAGAAACCTGAGGGCCAGAGGTAGGAGCGCCGAAAAGCGCCCCACAACTCCAGTGAACAATGACGACAAATAAAAAAAAACAATAATCAAAATACTACAAACAAAAAAACATAAATAAAAAATTTTAAGATTAAAATGCTAAAAAAAAAATAATAATAAGTTTCCAAAGCTTATATCTGCATATTTAAGTTTCTTCGAATTTCGCAGCTCTGAGACTTATGGCTGCGAAACTCAGGGGAGGTACATTCTTACATACGTAAACACTCAACTTCTGGTACTCCTATTTTAGCCAAAAATCTTGTTATACTTCATGGTATCCCTCATAAATAAATAAATAAATAAATAAATAAATCTTTATTCCTCGACCTGCTTAGAGGCACAAGTCCTCGGTGGCTAGGTCCTCCAAACATCAATACAAATTAATTACAACAATTTAACAATTAATAAACAAGTAAAAAAAAAAAAAAAAGAAAAAGAAAAAAATAGAAATGTATGCTCATTAACAAATAACATGACCATAGATTTCCATCAAAAGACAAAAAGTAATTTAAAAATTCCGCGCAAAAACCCGATACCAGGAGCAAGCGACGCATTAGCCATCCCGGCATTTGCCATAAGTTGTTAAGGAAACCTGGTCAAAACCTTAACAAGGATGGTATGACCTCACTCTACCTCAGCTAATCTCTGCTTGTGAGAACTAAATAAAATTTTGTACAACTCTAGGACTTTAGGACTTGACAAAATTTATAATTGATTTAATCATAGGAGGCAGAATACTATAATCCCAATTAGTAATAAATAGACAGACTTCCACAAATCAATGCCAGATCCTACAAATGAATGCAAACCTACATATTAATATCTGAATTAACTAACTTGTAGGAACCATACTGTATTTAAATTAATACCATTCTTCCCTATATCCTATTATAATCTATATAACCATCTGAATCATTCTCATAAGAAAAAACCACCACTGGTTTCAACACCTATACTTCTACCATAGTCCCAACCCTGGATTGACTATCCTTTTTAACCATATTATCTAAAAAAAAGAAAAATATTTTAAAAATAAACAAAATATTTACCTTAGTAACGCAGAGATTTCCTTATTCCAGCCTAATTTCAAAACCAACCCTTGCTTTTCCTATCTCTAAATGGAAAGAAGAGTTAACAAACCCCCTTCCCCAAAAGAGACAAAAAAAGAACTAATAAAAACCTACCAAAAAGCTTCAAATTCGCAAGACAGCTTTTTGTTTACCCACCAGACTTCAAAGAGACCTGATTTGATCTAGATTTTTAATTTTTAATCTTATTTGTTAATGAGCATACATTTCTATTTTTTTTTTTTTTCTTCTATTTTTTTTTTTTACTTGTTTATTATTTGTTAAATTGTTGTAATTAATTTGTATTGATGTTTATTAATGTATTGTAGCTAGATTGTATTGATGTTTGGAGGACCTAGCCACCGAGGACTTGTGCCTCTAAGCAGGTCGAGAAATAAAGATTTATTTATTTATTTATTTAGATAGCTTTAAGTTTCAAATTTCAAGACTTCTGCGACTTACCGAAGGGGATATATGAATGATTAAAATATTTATTTTACTAATATGACTAATTTACACCCCTTTCTTTATTTCAATCGGATTAAAAATTGATTTTCGATATTATTAATAATAAATTTTTTTAGATATATCTATGATTCAATAATAATGTTTGAGGCTCTTTCTAGATCTTACAAAATAGTCTTCTTCTTCCAGAATTGTTGAGATAACAAATTCGTTCTTAATTTAGATTAAGGTCTATTGATGACAACTACTAATAACTCATGGGACTTGATAAGTTCACCATTTTTTAGCGAAATAGTTAGAGCCGTTTTCGAGAAACCGATTCTATATATATATATATATAAAAGAATTGCTCATTTAATAAGATAAGATTAAACACAGTGTTTAATTGTTCCTTTTTTCCTCTGATTTGTCACATCTAATACTGATATTGGAACTGAATAATAATAATGAGTAAGTATAGTTCTTCTTTATGCCAGAAATTCTTAAGACCAAGTGTTAGATCAAAATTTTTTCATTACATAATTTTAGACAATAACGATCTATTGAAATGATAAATCGTCTATTTTTTTTTTTTTTTTTAGAGTTTATTTGAACAAGTATGGGCAGCAAATGATTTTGAAGTCTTTAAAAGAATGATGTGCCAAAAGAATGTCGAATTACAACTCCAAGCATTAGAAATGATAGTACAACGGTGTGGAGGAACAATTCCTGATTCTTTACTTCCTAGAGGAGCTGATGCTAATCCAGATGATCCAGAAGTTCAAATAATGCGACTTGTTGCGTAAGAAATGAGATTAATATTAAAAATTCTAATGTAAAAATCTAATCTAAATCACTAATATATTTTAGTCGTTCTATTGAAGAATCAAATGCAGATTTAGAAATGAAATGGAAATTGAGCGACAATTAACTGAATCTACTGAAACAAGGCGACATTTAGAGGCCGTAGCGATTAAAGGACGAAATCAATTAAATGAAGCTATCAAAAACGCAATAGGTATTTTTTGATATTTTAAAAATACATTTCATTACCGTTCTATTAAATTTTAGTTTGCAAAAGCACCCAAGTAAAACAAGTTTGTGGATGATTTCAATCCGATTTAAGGACGTTCCCTAATATAGCTCAGATCCAGTTCGCTCTTTCCCTACTCTTACATGCACAGAAAGTCAAAAATATTTTCACTGCGTTGTTTCTTAGATCTGGCAACATTGCATTCTTACCGACGCTAAAAGACAAAATAAAAAAAATACTTCATGAAACAGCTCAGTGCAAAATTCCAGATGAGAACAGTATAGTTAGGTTGAGAGAATTAGCTAAAAATCTCAAATGCACCAGCTGCAGAAGTTTTTTAGATATGGAAAAATTGAGTGATTTTAGTGCGACGTTGCCAAGTCGCCATCTCTCACTTGCCATGCCATGAGAGAAAAAATGAAAACCATCAAAAGTACCTAACTTTTAACATTTTTCATACAAAACGAATACCGCTTGATACAATTATTTTAACAGAAAAATATTTGTTATATCTTCAATTAATGATTCTCAGTTTTTCAAAATAATTTCAAGAAAATTACGATTGTTATTTAATGAAACAGTCGCTTTAACATCAATCGGGATAGGGTTCGCATGTTAAATATGCAAATTTCAATGATCAATATTTATAAATTTAGTGCCTCAAGGACTATTGAAAAGAATTTCTACGTATACTTAAGAGACACTTATAAATATGTGTATTCAAAGTTTTAAAACGATTGCAAAGAAAATCGATTTATTAGGGAACGTCCTTAAATTAAAGGATTGGAGTATTAATTTTTGCTTGAAATTTTTAGAAACTTAAAAGTATGGGTTTCTTTATTCATTTGTTCATCTGAATAAGAGGAAAGCTCGTTTAGTGCAATCAATAAATGTAATTGAAAAGTTTTTGTTTTGCCGAGAGTTTCAGAGTTGTTGAATCATAAATATCAACAAAGAGGTTGTTCTCTACTTGATGCAAATAAACCTACATATATATTTTATTTATTTATTTATAGCCTTTATTTGGCTCCCAATTACAAAAATATATAAACAAAAATTACATACATAAATACAATTATTACAAAAATAAGCAAATACATATATATATATATTATTTATTTGTTTGAGAATATAGTTTCGAAGGCTTGGCCTTTATCATCAGTCTTTTTAATTATAAATATGGACCGATGCACGGTATCCAAATTAAAAAAATACAAATATATATAGTACACAGTCCCCTGTACCCCCCCCTCTGAAACCACTCACCTCGCCCCCACCACCGCACCCCCACCGCCACCCTGGTATACATGATATTTTTAAATGAACATTTTTAATATATTATTTCATTTAATTAATACAAAATGAATTCGAAAAAATCAAAACAATAATCAAATTTTTTTAAATATTATTTTTAGATGATCGCATGATGCGAAAGAACCCATTGATAATATTAATGAAAAAGAAACTGATGATTTGTTTAAAATAAAGGAGAGGTAAACAATTTTATATTGATTTTAGATTTTTCAAGCAAGTCAGTAAATTGCAAATTAATTAAAATCTAATCCAAAAAAAAAATAAAAAAATTAAAGTGGATATATTTTTATACTCTAAATACAGTGGTTACCAACCTAGGGGCGATCGCCCCCAAGTGGTCGATTTACCGGTTATCAGGGGGGCAATTTGGGGGCGATGAGTATTTAAAGGGGGAAAATCAAAAGTAGATATTCACAAGGTAAATATTGGCTTTTGATTATTCAAACTTTAACTGAAATCCACCAAGCACAAGGCAGCCAGTGAAAAGGTAAAATAAAACAATAACAAACTTTTCAAACTTTCATTTTTTTTTTCAAATTTAACTGTCAACTTTCTTAATTTTTCCAGATTCCAATTTAAAAATCAAAACATGTACCCCTGTTTTTAAATGTACGTCAATGATCTTAGTTAATTATTTCACTTCTTTGTTCTTAAAAAAATCCAAAAAATGTAAATTTTAATTTTTTTTCTATTTTATTTGAGAGTGATCGGATAAAACTGCTTTGGTTGTTTTTATATACGGTAATAAAATTATTTAAAATAATACAAGTGTTTTACTATTTACACTTGACTTCAAATTAAAATTAGGCATACAATGAAAATGAAAAGGGGGCGATAGGTGTTAGTCAACCTCCAGAAAGGGGAGATGGGCCACAAAAGGTTGGGAACCACTTCTCTAATAAAATATTTGACATTTTCTACTTAAAACTGTAGGTTGCTGAAGAAGAAATAAACCGTCGAAAAGAATACTTAAAAGCCCAGAGAGACAAATTAGTAGCAATGAAGAAAAAGGCAAGAACTGAGCAATTAGAAACGTCTTCTTTTGCCGCTATCTCGGCCTAAAACAGCAAAAGCTGCTGTAGATGCTATCACTGATGAAACGAAACCAGAATCGGAGAAAAATGATTCTGATAAAGAAAATGAAGCTTTGCAAATAAGACGAGCTCTTGCTAAACGATTAAAACAAGAGGTGGTAGGAATGTAAAATGCTCTGCAATTGCATTGCTTTTTGATCAAATATTTTTAAAGAAATTTATTTTTAAGAAAACATTTTCGTATATTTTTTTGAATATTTATTTTCTTAAAATTTGAATTTATAGTAAAATCACAGATATTAATTATAATTATTTATTGAACACGAATAAATAATTATAATTAATTATGTGTCATTTTACTAAAAATTCAAATTGAAAAGCTTTGTTTTGCCGAGAGTAGCAGAGTTGTTGATTCACAAAGAGAAACAAAAGAAGTTGTCCTCTGCTTGATGCAAATAAACATACACACATATATATCGAAATTATATATCTGATATATATATATTAAATTGAAAGATTTTGTACCGAGGGTAGCAGAATTTTTATATATTGAAGGAGACAATAAAGAGTGTGTCTTCTGCTGGAATTATAAATTGTATTTATAACGACACTATATATTTCGAGGGCTTTGCCCTCTTCATCAGTCTATTCAATTGATTCACAAGAATTAATGTATGATATACAGGGATTAAGGAATTAAAGTATGATATACATACATTAATTCCTGTGAATCCATTGTAATAGACTGATGAAGAGGGCAAAGCCCTCGAAATTATAGTGTCGTTATAAATAAAATTTATAATTCCAGCAGAAGACACTCTTTTTATTGTCTCCTTCAATGTATATATATTATTTATATGTTTGAGACTATAGTTTCGAAGACTTGGTCTTCATCATCAGTCTTTTTTAATTATAAATATTATTTTTCATGGGGACAATACCGTATGGATATTAAAAATTTTCGATCTTTACTTAGCTGGGAGCCAGTTAAAATTAAAAAATGATGATGAAGCCTAAGTCTTCGAAACTATATTCCCAAACAAATAAATAATATATATATGTATATATACAGATATATAATTTCGATATATATGTGTGTATTGAGTGAGGAGGTATCAGTCAAAGATGGAATCACTGGGTTCAATAAAACACCTTTAATAAAATGTTTCGGCCTGAATTTATCTGACATCTTCAGTTAATTAGGAGTTATACACAAAATGCGGTACACATGTGTATAACTCCTAATTAACTGAAGAAGGCCAAATAAATTCAGGCCGAAACGTTTTATTAAAGGTGTTTTATTGAACCCAGTGATTCCATCTTTGGTTGATACCTCCTCCTTCATCTAATACAGTTTCATCACAGCCACGAACTAACAATATATGTGTGTATGTTTATTTGCATCAAGCAGAGGACAACCTCTTTGTTTCTCTTTGTGAAAAATTCAAATCTTAATAAAATTAATCACAAAAATAAAATCTTCAACAGCTTCATTATTAATAAATATTTTCTTATAGTTTCACCTATTAAATATTTATATCTCTCCCAACTTTTAATAATTTTTCTCTCAATCATTACTATAGTACTAGCCAATATGATCAAAATTTCGAAGTTCAAAAAATGTGTGTATTTATATAAATTATTATTAGATTTATTTCAGAGGTATTTATTTTGAAAACACGAAGTTTGGTGTTAAGTGTTTTGTTTGGATTTATGTATAAAAAACAAAAGCGAAACAAATAAATTGTTTTTATTGAAAATAAGGAATGTTTTTATTTTATTCCTTATTTTCAATAAAAACAAATTATTTGTTTCACTTTTGTTTTTTGTACATAAACCTAAGCAAAACACGTAAGTTCTATAGTTTGAAAAATAAATAAATACCTCTAAAATAAATGTACAAAATAAAAATTGAATTTAAAACCATAAAAAGTATGCATTTGTAAATTAATGTTTAAAGAAGTAATAATTTAATTGCTTTAATTTTTATCGAAAACTGGCTTTAATTATAAAGCAAATTATTCATTTAAGTATGTAGTGGCTAAATATACTTAAATTTTTCACTATTGTTTTTTGTCTAAAATAAAAAAGAAATACAACTTATTTTATGATATCAAATTATACTAATTCTTCATTAGTCTATCTACCTATCTCCATAATTTATACATACTAATTAATTATACATATATTGGGCATACAAAAACTGAAATTTATAGTGATAATGATACCTATATGTCGTCAAAGTAATGGGTTAAATTGAAAGTTTAAGGCATAGAGTAATTACTCTATGGTTTAAGGCTGAACATTCGGGAGGATGTTTTTACTTTACCATACATGTATTGTAATCGTGCATGAAAAAAGTGGGTTTTTTTTCCTACTTTTTTTTGAAATATCTCAAAAACGGCTGAAACTATTTTGATTAAAAAAATTGGGCGAAACCATGACATTTCGGTCTACAAAAAAGCCCTAATAAGTGAACATCAGAAAAAATTATATTTTTTGAGATAATAATTGTTTTGTCAAAATGTCTGTTAGTCTGTCCGTTAGTCTGTCTGTTATTATGTTTGTTAGTTTGTGCATTACCAAATTTTTTACCTTCAAAGAAGTGGCTATATCACAAAATGTTATCCCATATAAATAAATTTTTTAACTCAAATTAAGAATAAGCCGAAGAACTCGGCGAATTTAGTAATTTCTTTATTAATATAATGTCATCAATAAATATAAAACAGCGGACTAAGTCCTAGTTTTCTTCTACTTTGCTAGTTGGGCTTGGATGCATTGCTCTTTTTTGGGAAGACCTAATGGAACTTCAATATCGCCTAAAAGTAAATAACATAGTCTGTTAAAACAAAAGGTAGAAAATAAATAATTTTTTTTTAAATTTTAATGTTATTATTTAAAGTATAATTGTACTTTGTTGTAACATGAGAGGCTTAAAAAATATACAAGTGGAGTGGTAACACGGTAATATGGTTTCCAGCAACGATTAAAGCAATGATTATATGGTACTGTTAATATTGAATAGTCATTGGTCCCACATGAAATTTCGCACCAACAGGTGTACTTGGGTCCCTCCTTGTGGGGGACATTAGGGAAAGCCGTGATCATCGACCGATTTCCATTTTTTCGAATAATCAAAAAAATTTTTTGACCAATAATTTCTCTCTACCTTCCCCCAAACAAATTTGGACCTGGGTTTGCGTACAATAGAGTTCGCCACGGAGTCGGGTTAGTCGAGCGGTTAGTGTACCAGCCTGCATAACCAAGTGGACCCGGGTTCGAATCTGACTCGAGGCAACCGGCTAAAAATCTGATCCCTACATGAGAAGATATAATTTACTAACAGTATCGTAAATTGGCTGATGGTTAGAAGGGCCTGAAAGCCAAAAAGAGTTCGCCACCCTTTCCTCAACATATACAATGGAACAATTTGTCCCATCAAAATTCCAGACGGTTTCTCTTCGATTAGGGCTCTCTCTCTCTGGCTTATATTGACATTTTATCCAAAATAAGTTTAAGTAATATTTTCTTAAAATCCTTGATTTTATAACTAATTTTAATTCGGACTTCACAAATCCACCCCTCGAGCTTGAGCGCCATGGTGTCTTGCACCACCTGAACCACCCTGTAGGCACAGCCCTGAGTGTAAGTTCCGAGGGGTGAACCGCGATTGGAATTAGGTGTACACCGTCTTTGGAATTACTTTGGAATTCATTAGATAATCTATTGTCATCTATTGTCTTTTACTTGAAAATGAAAGTGGAAGTAGGTGTACACGATTTTAGGTCGCGGTTCACCCTCGGTAAGTTCTAAAGAGTCTAAGTGCCAAAAATGTAGAACCAAGATAATCAAATAAAAGTATCTTGGTAAGTTGGTGCGCCAACTTTCCCCACAACGGATGAAGACCTACTAAATACAGGTAACCCTTCTATAACACGCCGGTTAGATAGCTTCCTAGAAACTCCGTGTTGTGTGAAGCAGTGTTATATGAAAAATGAGACCCAGAGCCAGTACGAAAAATGGGGATTAAGTTCCGAAAATTTATTAAAAACAAATATTTGTTAGTATGATAAATATGTGTTTTTTATAATTCCATATAAGCAACTTAATTTTTTTTTTTTTTTGCTTCATTTTTTCAAAATATCTCAAAAACGGCTGAAACTATTTTGATTCAAAAAATTGAACAAAACCATGGCGTTTTGGTCTACAAAAATACAAAAACGATATTTTTATTAATAAGTTGTTGTAGGGAAATAAGAACAATAGCTTATGCAAATAATTTTTATTTTTTGCCAACGTTTCGTCAATTTTGTTGACTTCCTCAGGGTTCAAACAAATTAACTTCTTTGCATATTTGTCATTCTATTTATATTCATAGGAAAATATTTTCAATCTATGTGATGACTGGCCTTATGTGTTTGCTAAGAATGAATATTAATAAAATGACAAATATGCAAAGAAGTTAATTTGTTTGAGCCCTGAGGAAATCAACAAAGTTGACGAAACGTTGGGAAAAAATGAAAATTATTTGCATAAGCTATTGTCCTTATTTCCCTATAACTTATTAATTTAATCGATGAATATAAATAATCAAAATAAGATATTTTTATTAATGATTTTATTAAGAGTTTAATGTGAAATCATAATACAGGTAAAAACAAAAAAATTTACAATTCAGTTTATTATTTATTACTAGTGCGGCCTTAGTTTTTTCCAATTTTTGATTGAATAAATTTATATTTGCCTCTGGTTACACTAGAGACAGTAATACATAAGTCCCTAAAATAAATGTCTGCATTTTTCTTCTAGAATAGAAAAAAGACTTATATCTTAATTATTTGCTTAATTTTTAACTATAAATATATATATATTTAATTTTAAATTTACTTTTATTTTAATTATTATATTTATTCTGTTTTGATTTAGGTTGGCAATTATTCAAGATGGCCGCTTCAATTCGCAACTATTTGACAGCTAATTAATTAGAAATCATCTTTATATTAAATTAATTAATTATAATGGTAAGTTTTATTATTCTATATATTTTTCAAAATAATTTTTAATTTTGTTGTCATTTGAATTTTTTTTATCTTCACCCATTTTTGTTAAATGTTGTGTCTTTGCAATTACAATACAATTTATTATTTTTTTTAGTTTTATTTAAATTTAATCATTATTTGGTCTTTTTAATGATTATAAATCTAAAATTAAAACTTAAAATTTAATATAAGAGTTTACATTGCCAATACAAGTAAATATTTTACCTATATTCATTTTGGGAAAAGTCATTCTATTGGCCTTCAAATTTTGAAGAAATTCAATATTCTGAAATCATTCAACCACTTTGTATTTAAATTATTATATGACTATTAAATAATGGTTGGAAAGATTTCTGACATGTTTCGGAATTTTTTTGTTTACTAGGTGTGAAGTAATGTGTGTAATTGAATTGAGGAATCCAATTTAATGTGTTTTTAAAATGTGTACATTTATATATAATGTTTCAGTTCATAATTTCGGGGCTTCTACCGTCCTCCTGCGATACAGAAAGTGACAATTGTGCAAGTTTAAGTCTATGGAAAATAAGTATGCTGAAAAATAAAATGTCTTTAGTTTTTTGAAAATTAATATTTTTATTTTCCCTCGAAATTTTCAATAAAGTTGATAAGTGTCCCCTTTATCATCAACTAGCCTTTTCAAGTGGGGCTTCAAAAACTAATTTTTTTCGAGATATTCAAACGGAAATATATATTTGAAACTCTCTATAAAATATCCTATTTAAAATGCGTTTAGTTTTTTGAAAATTAATATTTTATTTTCCCTCAGAAATTTTCAATAAAGTTGATAAGGGTCCCCTTTTATCATCAACTATCCTTCCAAGAGGATTTCTTTTATAAAAATTATTATTACATTTTTTGAACTTTTGTTAAGGGGTAGCCTGTTTTCAATCTAATGTAAATCAAAAAATTTGTTAATTAATGTCAAAATTAGTTCAAAATTAACAAAATATAAATGATAAAAAAAATATATAAGGGTCATTCCATGTCAACTCAACACACCCATTTTACCTCACCACTTTAGATTTTCTTGAAATTTGGTACACTGATATGCTGTGCTAATATGAATAAAAATACAAAATTTCAAATTTTTATCTTGAATAGTTTTTTTTATACGGCCTTGTGAAGTTTTCAAAAAATCGCAAAAAAACCACGAACAAACAATTTTGAAACTGCTCTAAAAGCTGTCTTAATTGAGTTAGAGAGGTGGGACAGGTGTCATTTTGCAGCTTTTTTAATGCTCTTTTCAGAGACATACAACATGACATAGGTTGTAATAAAATTTTTTTTTCAAAATGTAAATCAAATTTTTGATTTTGATTTTTCTAAAAAGTACCACTTTTAAAATTTTCAAAAAAATTCTGTAAATAGATAGTACTTTCATAAACTACTATGCAAAGTATAATGATGGGATGGTAATGGGGTCTATGTTTAAAAAAATTATTACTGACTCTTGTTTTTCATAAATAACCCAGTTTTGACCAAATAATAATGATTTTAATGTAGTGAAACGACATTTTATGAAAAATCACTTGTGTATATTAAACTATGTTTATGAAATAAACACTCTGTGCTAATTAAATAACTGTTTAATAATAAATTCATGAAACATATATTTCTTAGGCTATATTTAAATGGCGGTTTCGGGCAAAATTGCTAGGGCTGTATAACAAAATGACATTATAAAAATCTACAATTCAAGTTGAACATATTGTTTTGTTGTTTGGTGAATACATGAATAATTATTTCATTAGGTCAGCTTTACAATAGTTAGCAGATTTTATAACAAGACTATATATTTATGAGTGATATTGAAGGGTGAGATTTATTTTAACTTCATTAAAAATTTACACAGAACTAAAAATATTAATTGTAAACCAATAAGAAATAAATTAGCTATTAAAACACACAAAAAAACACAGAAGTTTAAAGTATCAATTGTTTTATGTAAGGTATAACAACTATTTTACATTATGGAATTGATAACTTAAGACATTACTAACATTTAAAACACTACTTGTCAGCAAGGACTCTAGTCACTGAATGAATGCTTGTGGAGACAGCCTGGCTTTTGGCAGACTGGTATTTGTTTTAACTTGCTCACAACCACAGACAGGTTCCAACTTGCTAGACCTGCAGAGACTGGATCAAGTGAATGCAAGGGAAATTTCTATTTCAGATAACATGTGCTTATCAAACTATTTAGCCTACAACAATATTTATTGTAAATTAACTAACTTTTCATGACATAGCATAAATTGATTTAATTTTATTTAAAATGTTGATGTTTTATTTGTCTTAGTTTTTACTAATATTTTTATAAGACTAATTTAAAGTACAATCCATTCATATTTTTCATGAAAGCATTTATAGGACTATTATTAATCTCTACTATTAAACAGTTATTTAATTAGCACAGAGTGTTTATTTCATAACCATAGTTTAATATACACAAAGTGATTTTTCATAAAATGTCGTTTCACTACATTAAAATCATTATTATTTGGTCAAAACTGGGTATTTATGAAAAACAAGAGTCAGTAATAATTTTTTTAAACATAGACCCCATTACCATCCCATCATTATACTTTGCATAGTAGTTTATGAAAGTACTATCTATTTACAGAATTTTTTTGAAAATTTTAAAAGTGGTACTTTTTAGAAAAAATCAAAATCAAAAATTTGATTTACATTTTGAAAAAAAAATTTATTACAACCTATGTCATGTTGTAGTGTCTCTGAAAAGAGCATTAAAATAGCTGCAAAATGACACCTGTCCCACCTCTCTAACTCAATTAAGACAGCTTTTAGAGCAGTTTCAAAATTGTTTGTTCGTGGTTTTTTTGCGATTTTTTGAAAACTTCACAAGGCCGTATAAAAAAACTATTCAAGATAAAAATTTGAAATTTTGTATTTTCATTCATATTAGCACAATATATCAGTGTACCAAATTTCAAGAAAATCTAAAGTGGTGAGGTAAAATTTTTATTTAAAGTGTGTTGATTTGGCACGGAATGACTCAAAGTCGATGTTTATAGACACTAGATCTCGTCTTGAAATACTTTTGTGACCATGCTAATGTGGAATATAATTATGTATGTGCTTGCTAGGCTACAACAAAACCAGATGGTTAGCATTACTGGCATCAATTTTAAAAGAGTTCTAAAATTACATTCCCCTTTAAAATCCATATTTTTTTATCTACTTATAACTGTCCAAATGTCATCTGCTTCGCATTGGATAAAGTAAAAATGGGAAAAATGGCTTTTTTTGCAGGGTAGTCGTACCCTTAACTGATCTGCTAATTCTCAGTTGATTAAATATCAGGGGCTTCCATTATACGAGGTGTAGCTATCAAATGACGGGACTGTGTTTAGAAACGTTGAAGGTTATATTGCAAGTGAAGTGCAATTTCTAGAATACTTGTGAGGAATTTTGTAACAACAAATCACAAAATGATCAATTATTGAGAAACATTCATATTTCATCGGAAAATTAATTTGTTATCTTGATGTTTTCATTTTATCTATGACTGCTCTTATTCCATTATAGTTTACAATAGATATATTATAATAAAATAATTATATACATACAGATGCATGCCCCACATTCCATTGTAAAACATCTGGTCAATTTAATTTTATTAAAACAATTGTTTATTATTTTTTCAGATTCATTACTTTCAATTATGGCTGGCCACTGTGAAAACTGGTTCTCTTTCTTCAATGCATTTGGTTTCTATTTTAAATTCATCTCTATAATTCAAAAATTGTATCCTAACTGAAGACAAAAACGTACTCCGATCATTTACCATCATTATGCAAAGGTACTATCGTTTATATATTTATTTCTACTATTAATTTGTGGATTTCTTTCTTGATAAAGTCTTTCAATTTTATTCAATTCATAATTTGGCTTCTTTCTCTCATTTCTTTCAAAAATAGTTTATATTTTTAAATAGAAACTCTTAAATTTCTATCGAGTTTAATGAGTGATCTCCAATATGACCTGGTATTGAAAGCATTGTAAAGTTACTGTATTTCTACCCTTTTTAGTATAATGCTTGAAATTTCATCAGGTAATTGAAATATAATATCTGTCCGGACTGTTATATTATCTAGTGATGTAACTTTTAATATTCAATATATTATAAATATGACGAAATGTATATAAACCGTATATATATATAGTTCGACAAGGGTGCAGTCTCTCACCCACTTTGTTTTAATTTATATATAGACGATCTTCTTATAACCTGGAAAAATAATGTGAAAGATGGAATACTGCTAAAAAGAAATACGAGATATATACCTTAACACCTTAATATTTGCGGATTTCCGAGCTTATAATCCAGGATAGTGAAGACAAATTGCAACGATCCGTACATATGTACTCACAAAGAGCCAGAGAATATAATCTTAAAATATCCTCATCAAAAACTAAAATTATAGCTTTTAGAGGCAAACTTCTTATACGATCTAAGATTGTTATAGACGGATCAATAATGGAACAAGTCAGCCAATTCAATTATCAGGGATGCGAACTGAGTCTTGTAGGGGATATCGGGTGTTTTTTTTAGAGGTATAGAACTTCGAATTGAAATAAAACACAAGAAAATCGTTTTAATGTCCATCAATTTGGCTTTATTGGAAGGATAATTTTATGCCATTAATGTTTAAATATGATTTCGGGCATGTGGCCGCCGCGGCTGGCTCGAATAAATCCAATTCTACAGGTCCAATTTTCAACCACTTTTTCGAGCATATGGGGCCGTATGTTGGCAATAACGCCACGAATGTTGGCTTCCAAGTCCCCTAACGTTTCTGGTTTGTTGGCGTAGACGAGCGACTTCACATATCCCCAAAGAAAATAATCCAATGGTGTCAAATCACACGATCTTGGTGGCCAATTGACAGGTCCATTCCGCGAAATTATGCGCTCATCGAATGTTTCCTTCAATAAATCGATTGTGACGTGCGCTGTGTGGCATGTAGCGCCGTCTTGTTGGAACCACAACTCATCCACATTCATGCCATCCAATTCGGGAACAAAATAGTCGGTTATCATGGCTCTATACCGGTCTCCATTAACGGTAACTGACTCTCCAGCATTATTTCGGAAGAAGTATGGCCCAATGACTCCACCAGCCCATAGAGCACACCAAACAGTCAGTTTTTGTGGATGTAATGGCGTCTCAAGGGTCTCATGTGGATTCTCTTCACTCCAAATGCGGCAATTTTGCCAACATTGGAAGCCAACATTCGTGGCGTTATTGCCAACATACGGCCCCATATGCTCGAAAAAGTGGTTGAAAATTGGACCTGTAGAATTGGATTTATTCGAGCCAGCCGCGGCGGCCACATGCCGGAAATCATATTTAAACATTAATGGCATAAAATTATCCTTCCAATAAAGCCAAATTGATGGACATTAAAACGATTTTCTTGTGTTTTATTTCAATTCGAAGTTCTATACCTCTAAAAAAAACACCCGATATATCTCGATAAAAAGTTAAGCCGATTTCAACATGTGTGCGGCACCATAAGGAGACACTTAAAGAAAACATCTATGGAGTATGGAGGCTCAAATAAAACTATATAAAGTTGCCACCAGACCAACGCTCCTGTACGGAAGTGAAACCTGGGTCACAAGAGAAAAGACAGCCGAATTTCAGCTGCGGAGAAGCGTTTCCTTAGAGGCGTCAAACGATATAGAAGACTAGATAAAATAAGAAATAGTCAAATAAGAGAAAAAGGAAAAAAGAGATCGCGGACGTCCTAGAGGACGTTAGCAGAAGAATGACTTAACGCCATAATCCTTGACTGCAAATGATGATATAGACGGATCAATAATGGAACAAGTCAGCCAATTCATGTATCTGGGATGCGAACTGAGTCTTGTGGGGGAAATATATCTCGATAAAAAGTTAAGCCGATGTTAAGCAACATGTGTGCGGCACCATAAGGAGACACTTAAAGAAAACATCTATGGAGGCTCAAATAAAACTATATAAAGTCGCCGCAAGACCAACCTTCCTGTATGGAAGTGAAACCTGGGTCACGGCCAAGAGAGAAGACAGCCGAATTTCAGCTGCGGAGATGCGTTTCCTTAGAGGCGTCAAACGATATAGAAGACTAGATAAAATAAGAAATAGTCAAATAAGAGAAAAACTCCAAATATCAGGGATAGATATAAACAAAATTGGATTGACCTCCTTGAAAGAATGGAAGACTCAAGACTGCCAAAATATGCCCGGAACTAGAAACCCAAAGGAAAAAGAGATCGCGGACCTCCTAGAGGACGTTGGCTGAAGAATGACTTAACGCCATAATCCTTGACTGCAAATGATGATGATGATGATTATAAATAAATTATGAAGTACATATATTAGTTAGAACGAAGAACATTTTAATTTATTTTCTATATCAATAATAATGAATACATTGTTGTTGCCATGGCGACCTCAATGGAATTAATTAGATAATATATTATATATCATCTAGATTCAAATAAAACCGATTAGAACCCCTGAAAAATAACTATAAATGATTTCCATTTTATGTAGGTATAGATATGTTATAAAAAAATGAAATTGATTAATGCCTAATATATTTTTACGACTAAATTAATATTTTGCCTTTGATTATTATATATATATGTGTTTAACTCGAGGCCTAGGAACCCCCCCCCCCCCGGCCCAGTCCTAAAACTGTTTTGACGAACCCCTCTCTCTCACATTTAACGTCATTTTTTTAATATACTACTGCAATTTAACTCTTTTTTTCAGGAACTGAAATATATTTTATTTTTGTTTAACTCCTTAGTATATCAGAGAAAAAATATAATAAATAAAATTTAATATGTCAAAAATAAGAATGTCAATCACTCGGCCTTATCAGATCATCTAATACTAATGGGGCATGGGCTCGATAAAAAATAAATTCAAAACTATCTACAAGGAAGGCAACAACTTTAAAAGATTCTTTGTAGAGAGCCTTTTTATAAATAAAATTAATCAAATATCTTAAATAGGCATCAGGACAAGTTCGCTGTTTCTACCATAGTACTTGGAAACTATAATATTAAAAAGTAAATCTATTTATATATCAGTATTAAATTTTAAAATAGAAATATAATTACAATTTTAATTCATGACTGGTCACTCATCTATTAAAATGTGTTGTAAAAATTTCTTTAAACTGTTTGACTGATGTATTGTTACCCACAATTTTTATGCAATTTTAATAAATGTTCTGATGAGCCAAACATTGGCGAAACTAGACAAATTATACATTTAATATACAAATGTCTTAAATTTTATTTCTTGATATACGAAGGAGTTAAATAAAAAAATTCTCATTAATTAATTTTCTCACTCCTAAAATCTAAACTATTCTTTGAAATATATTTATCAAATTATTCAATCTTTTTAAACTTTTGTCATACAAGATAATATACAGGGTGATTAATTGAAAAGAGGATGGTGTTTCAGGCAAACTGATTATTCAGATATATTGATGTGAATAAATTGATATACATATATTACTCGGAACCTAGTATTCAGTATTGAATTCAATCAAAAAAACAAAAAAACATTGTGTTTAAAAATGTCTAAAAGATGAAAAAAATTATTTTCAATCATGATTTTTTTTTCTGTCTAGATTCCGATTCCCAGTATATGGACGGTTTATTTTGAAAATGGTCAGACTTGAAAAAAAATGAGTTAATGTCAGTTTTAGTTAGAGATAGTATGTCTTCTTTTCATATTTATAATATCCCAGTCAATAGAGTACAAAATCTATCCTAATGAATTCGTCAAAATAAAAATATCGAAATATATACATATAAATACAAATATCTCGAAATAACAGAAAATGGACTTACACCACTTTCAAAATAAACGCTCCATATCTCAAAAACGGAAAGTTGAAAAATATTCTCGTTCTGTTGCCAAAATGTTTGCATTTCCTATGCGCAAAATTAATTAGATTTTGGGCTCACTTGCTTTAAAACTTCTGGTTCAAAAAATGCAGAAAATAGAATTTTTCTTAAGATAATTAAAATAATATATAAATTTCTAAAAGATGTGAAGAAGAGACTTCGTTAAATTTTATATTCTTTAGGTATAGATGGAAACGGGTGGTGAACTAGCACATATTCATTTCTATCCTCTTATTTATTTATTTTATTTTCTCTTTTTAGATTAATTAGTCTTCTCTGGTAATCTCCATCTCCTGTGAGCTGAGTGCACGCCATCCTCCATCATCTGCTAGCACTAGGATCTTTTCCAATGTAAGTCTCACCAAATATTTTTAAGTTTTAAAAAGAAAAAAAAATTTAAATCTGATTGATGTTAATGACTTGCATTGATATGCTTTACTAAGAAAGAATAATTATAAAAATGACAAATATGCAGGGAAGTTAACTATTTGAGCCCTGAAGAAGTCAACAAAGTTGATGAAACGTTGGCAATAAAATATAAATTATCTGCATAAAAGATATAGTCCTTATTTCCCTATAACAACTTTAATAATTTAATCGATGGACATAAATAATCAAAATAATTAATAATTTATACAATTAGAAAAGAGAAATAATCTTTTACTTTTATTTAAGGTAGTTCTTTCACAAATACAAAAATTCAAGTAGTCTTTGAAACTTGGAATATAAGTCATTAAAAGCATAATACACATACTTTTAAAATTTGAAGACGATTTACCACACCAAACATGAAATAATTGCAATTAAAAATGACATTTTTTACATAGGGTAGATAGGGAAAGGGTGGGGATATGATCATTATTTTATTTTTTCATTGAAGGACTTTCACCATCTTGATGAAAAACTAATATTTGTTAGAATAATATATTTGGAGTAACTTAAAAAAAAAATTGAAATTATTTACCTCTTAGTTTTGATAAAAAACAAAAAAAAACATATTTAGGCGATTATTTTTAGTGGAGGGGATATAAGCACAATGGCTTGGAAACGATCTGGCAAGTATGTGTGTATCCTATAGAGATTTCGTAGTGTGAGTGGACAGTCACGTTAAAAAGACATAACCTAAAATTTTAGTTCCGTTCATATTTATAGAGTAGTTACGAGGTTAAACTTAAATGATTTCGTCTTAAAATAAAAAAAAATTCTTAATTTATGTGTCGGACATTTGTTTGTCCATCTTCTGTTGTTCTGAACCTTTATTTCTTTTAATTGCATATTTAAATAAATTTTCCAGTCTAATCCTTTAAGCAGGAGTGGCCAACCCCGCGCCCACAAGTGGGCCCACAATTGGTCTATTATGCGCCCTCAACTCGATTTCAGGGAAACTAAATTAAATATTGTTCTTTCTTAACTTTTTTTTTAAATATGAAAACAAAATAAAAAATTAATAATTTTTTATAACTGCACATATTATAATAAATTTATTATATTGTATAGTTTACTTTAATCATATTGATTTATTTTCCCATATTGCCTATTGGTTTCTAATAATAATATTTCCAGTTGGAATCCAGTATGTCCAAATATTAATGTTCGAAAGAAATTTAGAACTTAATGTTTTAAGAATTTTTGGAAAATTCACTCTTAATTAATTAAATAATTGATAGAAAAGTATATTTTTTATTTATTATATGATATAAAAAAGATTCTATGGGATTTAATTAAATCCGTAAGTAGAATCTTAAAAATTAAATTATGTCATTATATATCCTTGATCCCACAAAGCTTATGAAAATTCTTCATTGCCCACTTGCTTTGGTTGGCTACTCCTGCCCTAATAATAAATTATCCATTTTTAAATAGAAGGATTAAAAATATAAATGTTTGCATTTTCTATACGCAGAACTACTTAGATTTTGGGCTTTCTAGCTTTAGAACTTCTGGTTCAAAAAATACAGTAAATATAATTTTTTCTCAAGATAATTAAAATAATATATAAATTTTTAAAAGATGTTAAGAGATGAGACTTCATTAAATTTTATATTCTTTAGGTATAGATGGAAATAAACTTGTGGCCAAAATCTCGGTGTAAAATATTTATTTAGTCTTCCGCCGAAGATACGAATCCTCACTGGAATTCATCCTCAGGACAGATGCTAGTTAATATATATTATTCCAACAAATAGTCTTCATTTAATATGAATATTTATTATAAAAGCATTCCAATCGCAATTTTAGTTTTAGTTACCGAAGTGTGATTTGAATGCTTTGGAAATTGTATAATAAATGTTCATACTAAATGACGACTATTTGTTGGAAGATTTAATATATATTAACTATCCTGAGCTCTGCGGATGCCAAAAGGTCAGCAGAAGGCTGAATAAATATATTACATCGAGATTTTGGTCGAAATTTTATTTTCTTCGATAAATAAAGAATTTAAAATTTTCATTATTTTATTATATTTAACCTTAGTACCAGAGCAGGCTTTTCTGGCGAGCGTGCCGAGTCTTATTTAAATTTTTACTTTTTCCTCAATCACTATCTATTGTTATTATATATCCTGAAGATAGCTCAAATTGGTGAAAAATATCTATTAAAGCCGACATTCTTGCATGGAAAAATAGGTACTTACGTATTAACGCCACCGCAGCTACAAATTAAATTTTAAACTACAAATTTGAACTGAAATTGAGTTTATGGTCTGTGATGTCTCAAATTGTCTCAATTGAGCGTAAGTGGGCGTTGGCAATTTTCACTTTTAGAACTTTTCATAGGTTAGGTTTCTATTCATCATCTCGGTTCATTTAGATAAAAAAAATGGGTTCCCGAACAAATTTTGAAGGTTCGGTTAAGATATATTCAGTTATACGAGCCGAACTGAATATATCTTAATCGAACCGACAACGACTTTTACATATTCGAATTTTTATGGGTATTTACTAATTATTTTTTAATTAATATTCATTTTTTAAAACAATCTGTCGTCAGTAGCGGCGCTTAAAAACCGCCCAATCTGTAGCTGCGGTGGCGTTACTATGTAAAGTACCGAAAAATAGTAAATTGAAAGTTTTTGCCGAGAGTAGCAGAATTTTTATATATTGAAGGAGACAATAAAAGAGTGTGTCTTCTGCTGGAATTATAAATTTTATTTATTTATAACGAGACTATAGTTTCGTTATAAATAAATAAAATTTATAATTCCAGCAGAAGACACTATTCTTTTATTGTCTCCTTCGAAAATAGTATTAAAAGCACCTTATTGGATGTTTTTTCTTTGAGACAGACTGATAGATATGGAACTGACGATTGAATAGAAGACAATCCAAGGATAAATAAAAATATGATTCCCAACAAAAGAAAATATATTGGAACCTTTTCTTTTATGCTTTTGAACCGACATTTCGGATGAACTTCCTCTTCATCACGGTTCAAATTAAGGAAAATTATTACATGCTTCCTTCATTGAGCTTTTAAACCCTGAAGAAGAGAGGGAAGATCGTCCGAAATGTCGGTTCAAAAGTATTATATAAAAAGAAAAAGGTTCCAATATATTTTCTTTTGTTGCGAATCATCTTTATATAGGTATATCATTGGACTGATTAAAAGCAACCTTTAAATATAAAATATCTTCGACTTTCAGTCCACTGAGAAATTATTTAATTTTATATAGTCAGAACTTTGAATGGTAAATTTCTCTATGGTATAGGTGGGGTAATCAATAATACTTGATAATATCAATTATTTTTTAAATATTCTTTACTGTTATTGAGAGACGTTTCGATAACGATGTGCTATCATCAGTCTGTAAAACACAAAACAAATAATACAAAATCGAAATACAACAAAATACATTATTAGGAGTGAGGTTCTCTATTCGACTGATTTTTTTTTTTTTTTTTAATGCAATCGAATGCAAGAAGGGGTGCACCAGTAAAGATGCAGCTCCTATGGATCTCGAAAGACCCTTGCATTACTGAAGAGAAGGGAAAGTTGATTAGTGAGAGGGTGAGACGTAGGTGTCTATGCACCCCGGTTTTGAAGGTTTGAAGATTATAGGTGCTGGGAAAGATGGAGGCTGGGAGAGAGTTCCAGTTCCTTGAAGTCATGGGGATATATGTATTGGCGAATGAAGTGGTCCGGCACTTTTCCAATTTGACCGCGAAAGAGTGTTGGGAGTCGGCAAAACGCGTGCTACGTGCAAAGCATGCTTTGGGGGGAATTATTGTTGCTTATCTTATATTTTAAGAACATGCTTAGATCATTTATCAAAGATATTAATAGATAAGTTTATATTGCATGTAGGAGGGTTTTGTCCCCTCGGGAGTCGAACCCAAGCACTAGTATGCTTTCCGGGCAACTAGTCCAGACCCTTGAGACACTTACCTCCAAACATGCAATATATAACGAAAGCCACTCATTTTCACTCCATTCAACTCGATTGGAATAGTAAAAATTAATGCTTAACTGAAATAAAGATTCAGCATCGGACCAATGCGAAGGCAAATTTATGTAAAGAATTGAGTATCTATTTGAGAAAGAAAGATTGAGTTTTTTCTCAAAATCAACTTGTGACATGAATCAATTAATTTTATGAACATGTTTTGGTCATTTATCAAAGATATTAATAGATAAGTTTATATTGCATGTAGGAGGGTTTTGTCCCCTCGGGAGTCGAACCCAAGCACTAGTATGCTTTCCGGGCAACTAGTCCAGACCCTTGAGACACTTACCTCCAAACATGCAATATATAACGAAAGCCACTCATTTTCACTCCATTCAACTCGATTGGAATAGTAAAAATTAATGCTTAACTGAAATAAAGATTCAGCATCGGACCAATGCGAAGGCAAATTTATGTAAAGAATTGAGTATCTATTTGAGAAAGAAAGATTGAGTTTTTTCTCAAAATCAACTTGTGACATGAATCAATTAATTTTATGAACATGTTTTGGTCATTTATCAAAGATATTAATAGATAAGTTTATATTGCATGTAGGAGGGTTTTGTCCCCTCGGGAGTCGAACCCAAGCACTAGTATGCTTTCCGGGCAACTAGTCCAGACCCTTGAGACACTTACCTCCAAACTTACTTATATTTTAAGTTTTATGCCTTATAATGTTATTGCAATAAGCCCTTAATATATAAAATGATATATAGACCCTTATTTCATTTTTTAATTACATACCAATTACAAATAAATGTCCCAAACATGATGTGTAAAAAATAAAATTTTAATACATTTTTTGTTATGTTTTATTATTTATAATAGTATTTTTGTATTGAAAAATATTGAAAAAGATTTTTATATGTTATAAATCATCAGTATTAATTTGAATTATAATCAGGACCCTAAAATTAACTATTTATTTTTTATCTGAATGTTTTTCTCTTCACCCCATGCAATTTCTTTATTCTTCTTTATCCTTGTTAACATTGAGATATTTTGATTATCTATTTGAATGCAATTGGATGTTGATGAAAGTAGTCCACGGTGGTTGTAAAAAATAAGACTATAGAGGTTTTATTATTTTACATTTATTTGTTAAAACCTGGTTTTAACAAATAAATGTAAAATAATAAAACCTCTATAGTCTTATTTTTTACAACCACCGTGGACTGCTTTCATCAACATCCAATTGCATATTTATACCAGTCCGTCTCCTAAAGAAAATCTCTATCAATCTATTTGAATGTTTCAGTTAAATTGTAAATCTCAAACTAATAATAGCGAATCAATTCTCACTCATTTCTATTTAATTTATTTATTTATATTGAGTTTTGAGACTTGCCTTCATAAACAGTCTTAATATAAATATTCTTATAAAAGTTCAATTTGTCGATAGTAGCGAGATTTTACTTAGAGAAAGTGGTGTAGGTTTTAGGTGAAACATTTAATTAATTAATAAAGTAAAGGGTGTGTAGTTTCACAGTGAATGAAATAAAACTCAAAGAGGTTTATACAAACTCAATATACAACACAGTTTTAAGCTATAAACTCCTGATGGACTAATAATCCGAAATATATTGAGTTTGTATAAACCTCTTTGAGTTTTATTTCATTCACTGTGAAACTACACACCCTTTACTTTATTAATTGATAGTAGCAGACTTGAAATTTCTAAAGAAATCACGAAAGATTGTGAACTTTTAAACCCGAGCTGTTGGGGGTTTGATTTCCAAGGGGTGAATTCGACACTGCTGACGTGTAATAAAAAATTATCCATAACATATTACAAGTATTTTCATTTTGGAGAGACAAGAATACTTCCTTGAGCAGTGCTCGAAAATTTGCTCTTTCTTAACAGAAGCATCAATAGAATTTTTTCTTAAATTAATTATCCTTGGGCTTCCTCCTATCAATTCTCCATTGATTGAAAAGTTTTTGTTTTGCCAGAGTAGAAGAGTTGTTGATTCACAAAGAGAAACAAAGAGGTTGTCCTCTGCTTGATGCAAATAAACATACACACATATATATCGAAATGATATATCTGTATATCGTATGGATATTGACTCCATGAAAAACAATATTTATAATTAAAAAAGACTGATGATGAAGACCGAGTCTTCGAAACTATAGCCTCAAACAAATAAATAATATATATATATACAGATATATCATTTCGATATATATGTGTGTATGTTTATTTGCATCAAGCAGAGAACAACCTCTTTGTTTTCTCTTTGTGAATTCTCCATTGATTATCAATAATAGCTCGGATTTAGTACACGACAATCTCTCGTTATTTCTTTAGAAATATTATTTCATTCAGTAATTTAATAGAATTTAAATCAGCATTTAATTTAGTTCTTTTGTGAAGTTAGTAATTTCTTAAAATTAAAAATTGGATTACTGGCTAGGTTTCTCAAATTATTTTTATTACATTAGTTATTTTATTTTATAGCGGATAAAAAATTGTTTTATATAATATTATATTAGGGAGAAAAATTAATAAAAAAAATTTTTAAGAAAAAATAAAAACCGACTTCAAAAATTAAGTGCAACAAATATAAAAATACACTAAAAGGTATAAAATAATTATTATCTTATTTAGTTACAACTAAACGACGAAATATTAACACGAAATTACTTTTTAAAGTCGGTGCCAAACAAACTATACCTATAAGCGAGCGTACCCGCCAAACGTACTAAGTAAGAACCGTCGAGTGCGATTCATAAAAGGTATATGTTTGGCACCAACTTCAAAAGTAATTTCGTGTTAATATTTCGTCGTTTAGTTGTAACTAAATAAGATAATAATTATTTTATACCTTTTAGTGTATTTTTATATTTGTTGCACTTAATTTTTTGAAGTCGGTTTTTATTTTTTCTTAAAAATTTTTATTTTTCTCTTTTTAGTGATGTTATTAATAGTGATTATATCATCAGAACTTGACCAAATTAATATGACACCATCCCTAAGACACCCCTTTCGGATAAAAAAGAACCATCGAAATCGGTTCATAAACAAAGAGGTTAGGTCTAAACAAACCTAAACAAACCTAATAAAAAAGGTCTAATACCTATGAAAAAAAATCGAAAAAAAATGGGACCAATCGGAAGCTAGACGGGACCCAATGCAAAAAAAATTTTCAAAATCGGTTGACAATTGGCGGAGATATGAGGTAACATAGGCACAAAAAAAAAAAAAAAAAAAATTCAATCGAATAGAGAACCTCCTCCTTTTTTGAAGTCGGTTAATAAATATAAATTATTTTTATTAAAATCAATAGGTTCATATGGATATTTTATAAAATTTTGTTCGCAATTGAATTTTTTTTTAAAGAAAGGCTCGTCGCTCGAAATATTGTATATATTGATTCTTGCTCATAAGCAATATTTCTTTTATTTGTGAAACCTACCTAGTCCATGAATTTTTAATTATAATTTTATTTGCCAAATATGTTTCACCTTGAACCTACACCATTTTTCCTGCTTGAATAAAATTAGTTCTTTCTTTTAAAAAAAACTCAATTGTGAACAAATTTTTTTATAAAATATCCATATGAAATATGATCTCAAATGATTATTAAATACCTACCAATTGATTTGAATAAAAAGAAATTATATTTATTAATTTTCTCCTTAATATAATATTATTTAATACAATTTATTTTTATCCCGCTATAAAGTAAAAGTGCCTGGAGCACCGAGCGATGCTCGGCACCTTTTTGCCTCTAAATAGATTAAGTTTCAAATTTCAAGGCTCTGCGACTTACCGAAGACGAGATATGAACGATTCAAATATTTATTTTGCGACATGACTAATTTACACCCTCTTCCTTTATTTCAATCGGATTAAAATTTATACTACTAATAAATAAGTCATGAGACTTGATAAGTTCACCAATTTTTAGCGAAATCATTAGAGCTATTTTTGAGAAACCGATTCTATATATGTATATACAAGAATTGCTCGTTTAATATAATAAGATAAGATAAGATAACAAACTAATTAAAAAAAAAACTTCGTTTGATTAAAAAATGTGCATTTTGTACAATATAGCACTAATGATAGGGCTCAAATCTCTTAGTTAAGTATAAAAAAAAATTGCCCTTGTCTATTAGGAAAAATAACTTAAAATAATCAAAAGAGTACTTTTAATATAAAGTTAGTAAAAAAGTGCTTTTTTTAAATTAATAAAATAAATATTCAAATAATGTTTCAGTTTGATTTTATTAAAATTAAGTTATTTCAATACATAGAAAATAATTTATTTGAAAACATTTAAATAAAATATTGCAAGTATAATTTTTCTCCTTTCCTTTTGTTAATTTGTGGATTGGCCGAATTGGGTTGTCCATCTGAAAAAAATAAGATTGGAATTAATACAGAATATTTTATAAAATAGGAAATATATTTTATATGACGAATTAGAATTATATTAAAATATTTAATTTTAATTATATATTCTAATAATTTTATTTATTTCTTTTACAGATCACTTGCTAATTGAATATCCAGCTTACTGTTCATCTTCAAGAAAATTTATTAACTTTTGCATATGTATAAGTATAAATAATCGAATTAGATATTATTATGTATATATGTTTGAATAATAATTAATGTGTATAATAATAGTATGTATAAAAAAAAATTGAATAAATAATGTTTATCAAAAGAAACCCCTTTCATTTCAAAATCATTCCCAATGAGATCCTCTGAAAGCCCCTTCCCTCCTCTAACTCCGTCTGCCGGCTGTCAGTCGAGTCGCCTGACTCCACGCAGGTGAGGCGAGCCTCGGCGGGGAGGAACATTTCCCCGACCGAGCCGCCTCTCCTCCAAGAGTCGGACGGTTCCGCTGGCTTTCGGCTGGCCGCTTGGAGGGGACCCTGGGCTATATAAGTCGTGTTTCGCGTAGGGTGGATGGTTGGGGAAGGTGGACGGTCATATCACACTTGTATCCAAGATTATATATTTCTGTATTATGAATATATTATAGCATATAAGACTATTATAATATATATATATTATAGTAAAGACTATTATAATATATATATATTATAGTAAAGATCTATTATAATATAGATATATATTATATTAAAGACTATAATATATATGACGTTATATATGTATATATATATATATATTTGTACCATCTATGGTGAAATTAGATCAAAAAATTTTTTTATTTAAGTGATGTTAAATGCTTGATTTTTTGACATTTTTTTGTACTTTATCTAAAAGACTTCTAGGTGAATTTTCAAACTTTTTCGACAAACTGTTCAAGAGAAATTTTTTTTTTGTTTTTGACCATATAATAATAATAATTAGACCATTATTTTTTCAAAATTTTTGTTTTTTGTGTGTTACTTTTTCAAGAAGTTATGGGCAAAAAAACGTTCTCTTGAACGGATTGTCGAAAAAGTTTGAAAGTTCAGCTAGAAGCCTTTTTCATAAAGTATAAAAAAAAAAATGTCAAAAAAATCAAGCAAATTAAAAATTAAAAATTTTCAAACTGTCCGATTGGTTGTGGAATGCCCCATATACTATATAAAAATAATCAAATATTTAGTCATAAAACTTGGGAACTCGATGTGGAGTTTATATTAAATTTATTCAGTAATGATTTGAATATACCCGTGCCTACTACAATTTTGTCGAAATTTGTAAAAAAAAAAAAAAAAAAAAATGGATTTTTCAATTAATTCTCTGATTTCACCATGAATGAACATTCTTGAAGAATATTCCAAGTTGTCGGACTGTATAAGACTAAATTACCTCTGAAGCCTTATCAAGAAGTTGTCGCTAAAAAAAATTTTTCTATCCTCCTTTTTTCGATGCAAGGTTAACCTGGACTAGACAGGTTGCACCTTTTGCATTATGTTTTTAAAATAACCTAAACTGCTTCGTGCAAAAAATTATTGCATCGCTTTTATAAATCCAATTTTGTTGTATAGAATTTCATATTAATTTTCGAGATAATAATTGTTTTGTCAAAATGTCAAAGTTGTGAATATCGAAACCAAATTTCACACGTAGTTTTGGTCTATTGAGGTTAAGAGCTGATAAGATTTTGGTGCATATCGACCCAAAATTAAGTGGGGGGGGGTTAAAAAATTAAAAATCTAGGCCATTTGAGCAAACTCAACCAAATTTGGTATACATAATCAGTGGGACCCCAGAAGTCTAAAAATGCAAAAACTAACCCCCTCCCCTACATGATTATAAATAATTTTAGGGGCCAGGTTGTGTGGTAAAGTCAAGTGGATGGCCACATCAGAACAACGTCAAGCTCTTTTTACTTTTTATTTTTTCTTCAATTAGATATTAGAGAAAAGAGTATATTAAAATTTAAAAATTATAGAAAAATTATGTCAACATAGATTTGTCGAATATTTATTGTTTAAAATGATTATTAATTTATTGGAACAAAACTTTATTTATACACACTTGAAATCGAGGGGTAAACCGCGACCTAAAATCGTGTACACCTACTTCCACTTTCATTTCCAAGTAGAAGACAATAGACAATTATATATTATCTAATGAATTCCAAAGTAATCTATATAATAAAAATGAATTTCTGTTTCTTTGTAAGCGCAGATTTCTTAAATGCCTGGACCGATTTGGCTATTTTTTTTTAAATCTTCGTAATAGTCCAATTCAGGTTAATACGTAAAAAAAATTGGAAAAGTTGCCCGGAAAATTGGAAAATTCAGGAAAAACTAAAAAAAATTCAGGTTAGTCAACATAGCTTGCCAAACAATAAAAGAACTAAACTAGCAAAAAAAAAAACAAGTGTTGGCGGCCCTGTTCGATTTTTGAGTGTCATTCATTCTCAATAGTTCTAACCACATTATCGTTGAAGAAGAATTTAATACTGCAACAAAGATTTAAAAAACTATCTATTTTTTAAAGTACATTTAAAACCAAAAATTAAAAAAAAATCGTCATGATAACTAAATTTTTGAAAAACTTATGGTTATTTAAAAAAGCTATTTTTCAAAAATTCGTAACTTCTTTTGGGTTGGGTGAAAAAATTTGAAAAAAATTCTGAAAACCGTCTGGCGGGCCTTGAAGCTAGTTCCAAATAATTCCAAAGACGGTGTACACCTATTTCCAATCGCGATTCACCCCTCGCTTGAAATATTACATTATTGTGTATGAGACTTAATACATAATTTACAAATGCGGAAATCCACTCACTTCTCACTGATCTCGTATTTGGAATAATTTTATAATTTAGTGAGAAAAATGAGATGTTTATTAGAATTTTTTATTATTTTAATTATAATAATAATAATAAAAATTCAACAATTCCCTCAACAGTGGCATAGAAGCTATTATCTTTCTGTTTACAGGCGATATATACTAAACAAACCTACTTCAAAAAGGAGAGAAAAGAATAATAATAATTTTTATTAGCAATTTCCACTATACTATACTATAGCATTCATCATACAATCCAATAATGATAGAATTCGCATAAATCAGTACAAAAATATAATACAAGAATAACAATATTAATTAAAAATATCATATAACACAAAATTAATAAATACATTAAACAGTAGAGTGTTAATGTAAATTATATATCATTACATGCGCGGATCCAGGGACCCCCCCCCCCAAGCATTGGAGATCAACATTATTATTTAATTTTTTTTTTATAACATTAAATTTCAAAATTGAAGAAAATAAAGTTCTATGTGTGTGTGGGGGGTGGGGGCGTCTCTGACCCCCCCCCCCCCGCTTGGGCAATTCGATCGCGACACACTTCCGAGATCAAAAGTAGATCTTATATTTCGGCGACCCCCCTCAAATCAGAGGTCTGGATCCGCGCCTGTATCATTGGTACATAAATAATGAAACGTTAGATGGCCCACCATATATAGGGTGGACCATATAACTTTTGAATTTGAATCGGCTATAAAAAAAAAACTAATGGATTTTTTCAAAATTATGAGTTTGGACATTTTCATTCAAGAATGAAAAACAACATTTTTGTTTCCAAAAATGAAAAGGATGACATGGGTGACATGTGGTTTCAACAGGATTGGGCCACTTGCCACACAGCCAATGTAACAATCGATCTTTTTGCGCACTGTTTTTGGAAATCGAATAATGATTTTGTGATTCATTCATAAATGAAAATGTCTTTTTAATAAACTCAAAATTTTGAAAAAAATATTCATTGTTTTTTTTTTTTTTTTTTTTATAGCCGATTCAAATTCCAAAAGTTAAATGGCCCACCCTATATATAAACTGCAGTGCAAAATATCTACTAAAATAAACTGATGTGGTCATCCACATGACTTTAGCATACACTGCTGCCTCTCTTATATTTAATTTTTAAATAAAAACAATTTATAAATATTTACGAAAGAACCCCCCCTGAATTTTGGACTCATTAGCAATTTATATATCTCCTTATAAAGAATTCCGAGAGGAGAACCGCGATTGGAATTAGGTGTACACGTCTTTGGAATTATTTTGGAATTAATTAGATCATCTATTGTCTTCTACTTGGAAATGAAAGTGGAAGTAGAGTGTACATCGATATTAGGTCGCGGTTCACCTCTCGGAGAATTCTATAGTAAATATCAGCTTTCATCGATTTTTGTTTGGGAATTTTATTATTTTAAATTATTTTTTAACCCCTCCCTTTTGGGTCACTATCAATTTCAAATAGTGGGTCGTTTTTTATTATATGGTGCATTTTAGGTGGGCCTTATTTTTGGGTATTTTCGAATTTTTACGCTGACAAGGGCCATATGGTTTGAAAATAAATAAAAAAAAAATATCCTCCAAATTTCAAGTCTATATCTCAATTATATCCTGTGCTAATAAAAAAATAATACCTATATAAATTAAATTATCTACCCATTAAAAATCTGTAGAGATGTCAAACTTTGATAAGAAAATAATATTTCCACTTTCAGTTCGTTGGGTAATGGTAATAAAATTCAAAAATGAAAAATTTTCATATAGGTATTGATAATTAATTGACTCGGGACTAGGATGCGCGCGCCGCTTGGGTCAGAAACCCAGCGAACAAGCTCAGACATGTTCAAGAGGAAGAGGTAAGCCGAAGATACGTGGTTGGCGAACCCGACGCGGGTGGCGCTTTCCATGCAATTGATCGGATCTTCGGTATTAATTAGTAATACGAAAATTTCAGTTCAATTGAAAAGAATACATCATCCTCCCAAATTGATAGAAAAAATTATTATTTTTTTATTTAATTTAATATTATCATACCTGGCCGTATTATTATAACTTAAGCTAAGAGAGGCATTGTTTATTTAAACCAGGGCTCTACTAGTACAAGCCACTCGGGCCGCATGCGGCACACCACTGCAATGAATGCGGCCCGAAAATAAAATTATAAACTTCCTTAAAGATTTTTATGTACTTACTGGAAAACATATCTGATACAATTTGACATTATATATTTTTTTTTTTCTAAAATAAGAAGAAATGAAAAATCTCCCCAAAAGTTTTTTAGGAATAAAGGCAGAATTTCAATTTTGAATGTGAAAAATATATCAAGATTTTCGAAAAAATAATCCCAATTTTGGCATATTTTGACTCCATCTTTATTAGATACTAGCTTCAAGGCTAGCCCCCTGGACCCCCACGTGGCTGTTTTATTGATGTTTTATACACGTGTAAAGAGCACTTTCATATATCAACTCTTGTGAATTAATTGTAATAGATTGATGAAGAGGACAAAGTATATCTTTTTATGAATGAATTTAAAAAAATTTATCTTTCCAGCAGAAGACAATATTTTATTGTCCCCTTCTGCTACTCAATTATTCGGCAAAAAGAACCTTTCAACTTAAATTAAAATAAAGTTTTTGTCTTGTAAAAATTCAATAAATAAAGTAAAAATCGTCATTTGGGGAGAATTATCCTATTAAAAAATTAAAAATAATAAACTTTTAAAGTTTATTATTAGATTATAGAAAATTCAGGTTTAATTAGGCTCAAAATAGGTTTTTAATAATTTCAATAGGCTGAAATTTGCTAGATTTCAAAACAATATAAAAATGGGTTTTCAAATGATTTTGTTTTCTTTAAAGAATTCTACGGGCTAATTGAATTTTTGGTTTTAATCTTTAAAATATATTTTTATAGAAATTCCAAAAGCTAATGAATTCCTTTCAGTTACTTTAGTTAGTATAGTTTCAATAATCCTTTATAATTAACTTTGAAATAAATAAATAATATTGAAATGAATGAATGAGCTCGAATACAAAAGCCAAAAGGCTTAGTTCTTTTGAAATGGCTGAGGGTCTTAAATACAATAGAAAAAGGATGAGGTGAGATTCCCAAGGGTATTTTTAAGAAAAATTATTTTTAAATAACATATTTTATTTTAAATTAAATATTTTTCATCTATATATATATAATCAAAAGCTTGGCTCGAACTTTTTTATTTTTAACCGACTTCAAAAAAGGAAGAGGTTCTCTATTCGACTGAATTTTTTTTTTGTGTCTATGTTACCTCATATCTCCGCCCCTAAAACCTTAGTAAATTGTATATTTAATTGTATCTAAGTTTCTGAGATTGGCTCGTGATCCCGGCTTCTTTTCCTTCTACTCTGTTCTTTTCACGATGGAGGGGCCAGCCCATTACAGGCCTTTAGGGGATCCAACTTCTGATGTATCTCCTTCTCACATCAATATCATTAAAAAAAAAAAAAAAAATTGTGAACCGATTTTGGAAAAAAATTTCGCATTAGGTTCAGTCTACCTTTCGATTGGTTCCATTTTTTTTTATAGGTATTAGACCTTTTTTGTTAGGTTTGTTTAGACCTAACTTCTTTGTTTATGAACCGATTTCGATGTTCCTTTTTTTATTGGAAAGGGGGTATCTTAGGGATGGTGTCATATTAATTTGGTCAAGTTCTAAAGATATGATCACTATTAATAACATCACTAAAAAGAGGAAAATAAAAATAATTTTTAAGTAAAAAATAAAACCAAGTTCAAAAATTAAATGCAACAAATAAAATACACTAAAAGGTATAAAATAATTATTATCTTATTTAATTACAACTAAACGACGAAATATTAACATGAAATTACTTTTTGAAGTCGGTGACAAACATATACCTTTCATGAATCACACTCGACGGATCTTACTTAGTACGTTTGGAGGATATGCTTGCTTATAGGTACAGTTTGTTTGGTACCGACTTCAAAAAGTAATTTCATGTTAATATTTCGTCGTTTAGTTGTAACTAAATAAGATAATAATTATTTTATACCTTTTAGTGTATTTTATTTGTTGCATTTAATTTTTTGAAGTCGGTTTTATTTTTTTCTTAAAAATTATTTTTATTTTTCTCTTTTTAGTGATGTTATTAATAGTGATCATATCATCAGAACTTAACCAAATTAATATGGCACCATCCCTAAAATACACCCTTTCCAATAAAAAAAGAATCATCGAAATCGGTTCATAAACAAAGAAGTTAGGCCTGAACAAACCTAACAAAAAAGGTCTAATACCTATGAAAAAAATATGACCAATCGGAAGCTAGACTGGACCCAATGCAAGAAAATTTTTCAAAATCGGTTCACAATTGGCTGAGATATGAGGTAACATAGGCACAAAAAAAAAAAATTCAGTCGAATAGAGAACCTCCTCCTTTTTTGAAGTCGGTTAAAAAATAGATAGTTTTTTTAAATCTTTGTTGCAGTTTTTTTTTGCTAGTTTAGTTCTTTTATTGTTTGGCAAGCTATGTTGGCTAACCTGAACTCTTTTTAGTTTTTCTTGAATTTTTCCAATTTTCCGGGCAACTTTTCCAATTTTTTTTTACGTATTAACCTGAATTGGACTATTACAAACATTTAAAAAAAAACATTAGCCAAATCGGTCCAGGCATTTGAGAGATCTGCGCTTACAAAGAAAAAGAAATTCATTTTTATTATATAGATAAATATTTTATCTGCAGACTTTCTTATGGAACTGCAATCAGACATTGAACTGAAAGAAAAATTTAAAAATATCTCTTTTTTAGAATTTTATAAAAATTATCTACCCAAAAACAAATACTCCTGGCTTCACAATATTTATTCCCCTTTTAGAAATATGTATTTACATATACGTACGTGAAGCTATTTTCAAGAATTAAATTCACTAAAAGCAAAATTATAAGCTCAGCCACCGGGGTAAAAAAATAGTTAAGTTTCGAATATTTAAAAATTATTATTCATCTCATATTTCCATTTACTAAAATATTCGTATTTATTAGTTCAGTAATTAAATTTTATTTTTAAGTTTTATTTTTCTTTCAGCAGGATTAAATTATATCCTTTCCGATTTCTATTACTCATAGATTCATTCAACGTATTACAAAGTGGGAAGGGAAAAGTTGCTTTTAAAAAGAAAGTACAAACAAATATATATTGTGAAGTTACACAATGATACAGATTGTATTGGAGAGGAAATTACCTTGAATAAAAATAAAAAATATAAATAATTTTTATTTTTCAATAAATTTTTTTGATAAATATTAAAAAAAAACAGTCCATATCTGACGTTTTGTCAATTGAGTTTTTGTTGATTAAAATTTCTATAATTTCTAAAATTATTATTTCTTCCAAATTCTGCTCTTTGTCTATCGAAATATTGATTATAAGGGGGGGGGCCCTTTTCAAAATTTTCTTTTTTGTCGAAGGGTGAATAAAGTAATTTTTTTAAAGATATAATATTTCAATGAAATTATATCTAGGGGACCCTTTGCTACTTTTCTTCTTTTTCGAAGGGTGCAAAAAGTAATTTTTGGAGAGATATTTCAATGAAATTATATCTATTCATCTCTATAAGAAATACTCATTTAAATAATATTATAATTTTAATGTAAATGAAATTTTATTTTTCTATCAAAATCGACTAATTGATGACAAGGGCCCTTTGCTACTTTTCTTCTTTTTCGAAGGGTACAAAAAGTAATTTTTTGAAAGATATTTCAATGAAATTATAGCCATTCATTCTCTATGAATTACAAATTAAAATAATAGTATAATTTTAATGAAAAGCAATTTTTTTCCTTCAAAATCGAATAACTGATCATAAGAGGGATCCTTTGCTAAATTTTGGGATTGGAACAGACGATTTGTGTTCCAGATTAGTTGAATGCCTTTCTATTCAAATCAATTATTTAGATTAGTGATCTCTATATTTTAAATACTGTTTTGTCCTTTTGTCTGTCCTATCTATGATAATATCTTCCATCACAATTATAGCAATAAAGTAAAAAAAAATAATTAAATAAGTTAGTTTACAAAATTAATAAAAATTTATCCCCAAACGTTTCTACATTGAATATAAAAGATTTGTATTTATTTATGCAAAGAAGAATATAGGTACTTACGAAATATCTCCGAATGGAGTGAACGTCTCGCCTAGTGTTTGGGTCTCGATCTCAGAACTCAAATCGCCGACAAATATATGGTAATGTCTGAAACAGAGAAAAGAACATCTGGATTAACAAAAAATCGTATAATATTATTAGAAAGTAAAAGGAATTGAAGTCTACAAGAAAGGAAATGATAAGGATATTAATTCCCTTCTAAATCTTAATAAGATATCAAAGTTAAATCATAAGAAGACTTGACAAATGAATAAAATACTTTCATTTTTATCAAAAAATTTTTACCTACCCAGGTATTCATTTGTGGGAAATTAAAAAAAATGAGTATCATATTAGAATAATAAAAAAATTATACATATATAAATTAAATTGTCTACCCATTAAAAATCTGTAGACATGTCAAACTTTGATAAAAAAATAATATTTCCACCTTCGGTTCGTTGGGTAATGGTAATAAAATTCAAATAAGCTGACGTGTTCTGATGTCGCCATCCACATGACTTTACCATACAACCTGGCCCCCACTTATATTTAATAAAATTATTTATAATCATGTAGGGGAGGGGGTTAATTTTTGCATTTTTAGACTTCTGGGATCCCATTGATTATGTATACAAAATTTGGTTGAGTTTGCTCAAATGTCCTAGATTTTTAATTTTTACCCCCTCCACACAGAGCTTTTTTGTAGATCGAAATGCCATGATTTCGCCCAATTTTTTAAATCGAAATAGTTTCAGCCGTATTTGAGATATTTCGAAAAAAAGAATAAAAAAAAAAACACTTTTTTCAGGCAAGATTACAATACTTGACCATACCCTTTTAATTTTCATTGTATGCCTAATTTTACTTTGAAGTAAAGTGTAAATAATAAAGCAGTTGTATTATTTCAAACAATTTTACTACCGTATATAAAAACAACCAAAGCAGCTTTATCCGGTCACTCTTAAATAAAATAGAAAAAAAATTAAAACGTACATTTTTTACAGATTTTTTTTAAGAACTAAGAAGTGAAATAATTAACTAACACTTGACGTACATTTAAAAAACAGGAGTACGTTTTCATTTTTTAAATTGAAAGGAATAATTATGAAAGTTGACAGTTAAAATTTGAAAAAATAAATGAAAGTTTGAAAAATTTGTTATTGTTTTATTTTACGTTTTCAATGGCTTCCTTGTGCTTGGTGGATTTTATTTAAAGCTTCAATATCCGGCTTTATGTTTGTCAAGTTCAGGCGCAAGTCATCTTTGAGGCAAATGTCCAACTTATTTCTTTGTTTTCTGAGGAGCTGGACAACAGAACTAAATCCTTTTTCAACTAAATATGTTGACGGGGACGAGATGAGAAGTGGTTCAATTTTTCCCCACAGTTGTGGATAAATGTCCATAAGCTTCACCCAGCCTAACAGTCATACTTCAGATCTAGAAACTCCGTCTGCAAAGAGTTATCAAGCTTATCCACAGCTTCAAATGAGAATGGATCTAGAATCCAATCAGGAATTTGTAACTTGGTCAAATCTACAAATCTTGATTCCATGTCAGTTTTTAACTGGTCAAGGTGATCAGGTAAAAATTAGGATTTTGTCTTCTGGGAGTTCAGGAGTCTCGTTATCTAACACTGAACACTTTTTAAGGGTCGGAAACTGAATCAGCTCTTTACGGCCAATATTTACCCTGTGAATATCAAACTTGGCGATAAATGATGAAATAATTCCTTTGGCCTTGATAAGGTTCATCTTGTTAACTTTAAGCCTTTTATTGACTTCATTCATTTTTTCAAAAATATCTGTGAGATACGCAAGTTCCAACTTGCGATGCTTCAAATTCTTACTTAAAACAGGATCAGACGGGTCGAGAAACTCAGTAACCGTTTCAAATAATTCGAAGAGACGGCGCAAACAGTTTCCTTTGGAAAGCCGCCTCACTGCCGTATGTAGAAGCAAGCGTTCGAATTCCTCATCATTTTCATGGCAAAGTTGTCGGAACAGACGGTCATTGATAGAATTAGCTTTGATCTTGTTGACACCAGTAATAACCAGTTGTAGGGTTTCATGACACCACTCAATTTTTTCGCAGCTAAGTGTTGACGATGAATGACACAGTGAATAGTGATGACCTCTGGCAGTTGTTTCTTAAGGTGGGCTAGAAACCCACCATGGCGACCTGACATGGCAGAAGCACATTCTGTTGCGCAAGCGCTCACGTTTGTTAGAGGAATCTCTTTTTCCTCAAAATAATCTTGCACCACTTTAAAAATCGACGATCCTTTCGTATCAGTGATCAAAGTTCTCAAACAACATTTCCTCGGTAATTTCCTTTTGTTCATTGATAAACCTCACATAAGCTAATAAAATTGCTTTGTTATCAATCACAGTTGATTCATCAATCTGCAATGCAAATTTACTTTTTTCAACAAATTGGTGAGTTTGGATTCAACGTCCGTGGCCATTTCGTCAATTCGCCTGGAAACAGTATTGTTGCTCAAAGGAATCGATTGACTTATCTTATTACTAGGGCCCTCGCCTAGCATGATTTCAACAATTATTTTGGTAGCCGGTAAAACAAGAGTTTCGCCAATTGTGTGAGGTTTACCACATTTAGCATCAATAAAGACACCCCGTAAGAAGCAAGAAGACCTTTGTCAAGATCGATTGCTCGTTTTTTAAATAATTCACTCACATTAGGCCGTTTAGCAGCTTTAGCTTTGAGGTGTTGAAAATAACTAAGTTCTTTACTCACTTTATCACTGTGTACTCTTGATAAATGATCTTTCATTTGCGAAGGCTTCATGGCTTCATTACTAGTAAAAGTTTTATCGCACAAAAGACAATGTGGAAACTGCACATTTTGCGGTGACGCGATAAAATCGAATTTTAATTACTCAGCTGAGTATTGACGACATTCTTCTTTGAATCCATAGTGCATGAACTTCTACGGACTTAAAAACTGACTTGCTTGTGTCTTGAAAATTGATGGACATTTTGTTTAAATATTTTTTCTAAAAAATATTAATATAACATTATTTATATTTGAGAATGAAAATTACATTTAACAACGCGCAAGGAAGTGATTCCATTTATTTGCACGTGAGTGTATTTTAATGTTTCCCCCTTTGAAAACTCGTCCCCCAATCGCCCCCACTTATTTATCGCCCCCTGATAACCCAAATCGCCCACTTGAGGGGCGATCGCCCCCAGGTTGCGAACCCCTGGCATAGACTAACAGACAGACTAACTAACTAAGAGACATTTTGACAAAATAATTATTATCTCGAAAAAAATAATTTTTTCGATGTTCATTTATTAGAGCTTTTTTGTAGAGCGAAATGTCATGGTTTCCATCAATTTTTTTAATCAAAATATATTTCGAAAAATGAAGGAAAAAAACACTTTTTTCATGCACGATTACAATACTTGACCATACCCTGTATGTAAATCTTACTTACAGCTTCTTCTAAAATAAATGCAACTATTTTATAATGTACTTATGGAAATTGTATAATATATAGTGAATAAAAACTTTTGAATTGAAAAAAATCATGATAGCCCAGCAGCCATCGTAGATTAGAGTAAATACATATTTTGAACAAAACAAATATTTCTAGGCCAGTAGCCCAGAATATAGAGGGGTTTCAGCCTACATTAATTGGCAGGGAAAAGATTTTATATCTAGGATCGGTTGGCATGCTTAGGCATGTCAAATCTAAGTTTGCAGCCTCGAAAGTGTGGGGGACAGCTTTTGGTGGCCGAAAAACCTCGAAATTTTCGGACTTTTTCCAGTTTTTCGCTTATAACTCGAAAAACAGTTCATATTTTGTAAATAACCGTTCTATAGTAAATTAAAGAGGACAAAATTTCGCGTCGATTAAAAAAATAGAAAATTGATCCAGTAGTTCGACTTTTTATGGGGATTCAAAAAACAGCCCCCGGGATCACTTTTGAATATCCCTAAAACTCGCACTTTTTTCGATTTTTTCTTATTTTGACCATGTAGGAGCACGTTTTTGACAAAGAGGACTCATCATCATCATCATTGAGTATACAGTCCTAAGACTGGTTTGATGCAACAATCCGTCTCCACTCGACTCTGTCCCCCGCCAGCTGTTTAACCTCTCTAAATGTCTGGCATCCCATATCCCCAATTATTTGGTTGAAATATTCTAATCTGGTTCTTCCCCTTCCCCTTTTCTTTCCCACCTCCCCTCCAAGATATCCCTAAGCAGTCCCCCATGTCTCAGTGTGTGCCCCATCATCTGACCTCTTCTTCTTCAGACTCTTCCACAAGGTTCTTCTTTCTCCGATTCTTCCAAGAACTTCTTCATTTGTAATTTTATCCATCCATTTGATATTCATCATTCTTCTGTAGCACCACATTTCGAAAGCCTCCAATCTCTTCTCTCTCCGCTTTTCCAATTGTCCAGGTTTCACACCCGTACATGGCTATGCTCCATACATATGTCTTCAATAGCAACTTCCTGTTTGCTAAGCTGATTGAGGAGGAGCATAGTAGTTTTTGTTTTGAATTAAACCCCATTTTTGCTTGGGCAATTCTTGATTTAATTTCGTTTTTGCTCCTCCCATCCGATGTTATTTTACTTCCTAGGTAGCGGAATTCCTTAACTCCTTCTAGGTTTTCTTGGTTAATTTTGATGCATTCCTGTCTCGTTTGTTCTTTTTTTTGTACATACTAGGACCTTGGTTAAAGAGGACTAGACATTTTTAAACTAGATTAAATTTGCTACAATTGAAAAAAAGTTTTATCTTAATTCGATAATGGTTACCCGTGCCGCAATGAGGCAAAAAACCGCAGTTATTCCTACATAAAATGAAAACCACTCATCCTAGATTTCCATCTCATTCTCTAGGGAATTTTGTTGACTTGAACGTTTACTTGGACCACTTTTTTGATAAAACTCTTAGATTTTTATAGATAGCCAGCATTTTCCGGACAGGATATGATCCAAAAAAGCGTCAGAGTGGTCTTTGTCGAAAACGTGCTCCTTCGTGGTCAAAATAGGAAAAAATTGAAAAAAGTGCGAGTTTTTGGGATAGGTATTTAAAAGTGATCCAGGGGGCTATTTTTGGATCCCGATTAAAAATTTCTACTGGACCAGTTTTGCATTTCTTTTTTTTAATCGACCACTCTTTGAACCACTCCAAAAATGGCGAAGTGATACAAAGGGTCATTTTCGTATTTTTTTAAGAAAATAAAGTTTTAATTTTAAAGAAATTTTAATATATTCTAATAGTATATTATATACAGGGCTCGAATATAATATTTAATTTTATATATCTCCTAAAAATTAAATTTTTGAACCACTCCAAAAATGATAAATGATGATGATATAGATATTTCCCCCCTTACCTCTCCTTTTTGTATTTTTTTAGGAAATAAAGTTTAAATTTTAAAGAAATTGTATTATATTCTAATAGTATATTATATACAGAGCTGGAATATAATATTTAATTTCATATCTCTCCTAAAAATTAAATTTTTGAACCACTCCAAAAATGGTGAAATGATGATGATATAGATATTTCCCCCCTTACTCCCCTCTTTTTGTATTTTTTTAGGAAATAAAGTTTTAATTTTAAAGAAATTGTAATATATTCTAATAGTATATTATATATAGAGCTGGAATATAATATTTAATTTCATATCTCTCCCAAAAATTAAATGGTGAAATGATGATGATATAGATATTTCCCCCTACCTCTCCTTTTTGTATTTTTTAGGAAATAAAGTTTTAATTTTAAAGAAATTGTAATATATTCTAATAGTATATTATATATAGAGCTGGAATATAATATTTAATTTCATATCTCTCCCAAAAATTAAATTTTTGAACCACTCCAAAAATGGGGAAGTTCATACAAAGGGTCCCCCCTTACCTCTCATTTTACTATTTTTTTAAGAAAATAAAGTTTTAATTTTAAATAAATTTTAATATATTCTAATAGTATATTATATACAAGGCTCGAATATGGTGATGTGATACAAAGGGTCCCCCTTACATCTCATTTTAGTATTTTTTTAAGAAAATAAAGTTTTAATTTTAAATAAATTTTAATATATTCTAATAGTATATTATATACAGGGCTCGAATATGGTGATGTGATACAAAGGGTCCCCCTTACGTCTCATTTTAGTATTTTTTTAAGAAAATAAAGTTTTAATTTTAAATAAATTTTAATATATTCTAATAGTATATTATATACAGGTCTCGAATATAATTTGTCCTCTTTAATTTACTATAGGATGGTTATTTTTAAAATATGGACTGTTTTCAAGTTATAACCGAAAACTGGAAAAACATCTGTGTCAGGTTCAACTTTCTAGTTCAAACCGTTGATGGGCAAAAAATTATCAAATCACTAAAATTTGCAATAAAGTTTTCGGTTTTTTCTTTCAATTTCATCTAAACTTTAATCAATTTTGGTAATTATAAATGATAGCGTTTTTCAATAACAATCATATATGATTTTATTAACATTCCAAACGTTTCGAGAGAAATTCTACATTTACAATGAAAAATTAGGCAGTTGCTTTATAAAATTACCAGCTACAATTGCCAATTTTTTCATTGATAAAGGGAGGATGTATATAATATACATATTATGTATATTTAACTAAAAAATCTCGCTCAAAACTTCTGACAACTAAATTAAACATATCTAATAGCATGTTTGATACTGGCTTTTTAATTTTTTTTAAAATTAATATTAAGGAGATACCTCCAGTGAGGTTGTATTTTTAAAAAGTTTTAAATCATATTATATATATACTATATTATATCATTTAAAACAATATATAGATATACGCTGATGAAGGAAAATGACTGTCCAAAAATTTATAAATTAGGAAAGAGAGGAATTCAGCCAGTAAAGGAGGAAGCCTCTGTCGAATAAAAACTCCCAATTGTAAAAACAGTTTCGGCTTTAATTAGATAATGCCATCTTCAGTTCTAATGAACTGTAATGAGCATAAAAAATATAAAAATATCAATACAAAACAAAATAAATTATATAAATGAAAAAATAAAATAATAATTGGTTCTTACAATATTTTCAAACTCAATACATTGAGTGCAGACAGAGTTTTTATGTATTATTAAACACAAAATTATAAAAAACATAAAATGTGTGCATCGACCTAGCTGTGCTCATTACTTATATGGCGCAATCTCAAAAGCGAATGAAAAATTTTAACAAAAAAATATTAATGTAAAAAAGAAGGCTAACGATTTAACTAAGATCGATGATCCCTGTGTAAATGAATTGATATAAAAAATATTTAAATTTAACAAATTTTTCTAATAATATAATTATTATTTAATAAAATATATTTTTTTATTGCACTCAGGGTGTCAACGATGGTCAAATTGGCCATTCAAATGCTAAACTCAATATGCGGGCTAAATTTGGGCATCTTCATTATTTAAAATTGACAAATAGGCATTATTTAACCCTATGCAGTTTGTTTGGAGGCTCTTTGCCCAAAGGTTTTAATAAATTATTTCTCAACTATCAGATGTTTTAAAGCATTATCAATTTTGATAAGAATGACGGCGTTATCCAAGTCGAATCCATGCAATGGCTCAATATAATGAGAGATCAGGGTTGTCGAAGATTTTTTATTTTTAATACTCAATTCATGCTCTCTTTTACGCAAAGAAAAAATGCGAGATGTTTGGCTTACATATTATATAATATTATTCGACAGAGGCTTCTTTTACTGGCTGAATTCCTCTCTTTCCTAAGACATTTTTATGTGATGGTACAAGGGAAAAGGGCCTTTATCTTCACCGACCAGTTTTTTCAGGAAATAATGTGAAATATAATATAAATAAACATTAGATAGGGTACTATAAATGTTTTAAATTAGAAATTTGGTGTTTGATGAGGCTCTTGAAAACAGGTGGAATGTCTTCGTTAGGAAAAAGAAATACAAGATTTCCTTATAGCCTAACCATTTATTCTCCAGAAAAACTCTTTTGTTTTCTTTTATTTTCTTATTTTGTCTCTTTGTATCTTGAAAATGACATGTGATTGTTAAATTTCTTGACTGTAATTAAGATTGTTTCCCTTGTAGACTGAGGATGACGTGAGAATATCCGCTGAAATGTCTCAAAAGTTTTTCTAGAGAATAAATGATTAACAAAGAGAAACAAAGAGGTTGTCCTCTGCTTGATGCAAATCTAACATACACACATATATATCGAAATGATATATCTGTATATCGTATGGATATTGACTCCATGAAAAACAACATTTATAATTAAAAAGACTGATGATGAAGACCAAGTCTTCGAAACTATAGTCTCAAACAAATAAATAATATATATATACAGATATATCATCTCGATATATATATGTGTGTATGTTTATTTGCATCAAGAAGAGGACAACCTCTTTGTTTCTCTTTGTGAATCAACAACTCTGCTACTCTCGGCAAAACAAAAACTTTTCAATTAAATAAATGATTAGACTATAAGGAAATCTTGTATTTCTTTTTCCTAACGAAGACATTCCACCTGTTTCAAAGGTTTTCAATAGCCTCATCAAACGCCAAATTTCTAATAAATAAACATATAATATATATAAATATTCAAAAGTTCATAACTCAGTCAATTTTTGGAATTATTGGACGAGACAAAAAGCGTTTTGTTCAGTTGATTCTCTAGATAAACAGGAGAGGCCATTGGCTCGATTTTGACCAGGGTGAAAATAAACGCCCTTTTCCCTTGCACCATCACATATAATAAAATAAAATGAATGAGGTTAATGCACAATCTTATCAGAATTGAAATTCATAACTAAAGCCTACCTTTTTGATTCAACTCGAGCATAAAATCCAGGTGTCCTTTCCTTAAGTTGTTCAGCTAACCTTTATATTTGCCTTCCACCGATGATTTTTCATAAAGATTAATGCCAACCAATATCTAAATATGATTCATCATCAGGTAATACGGAATCAAATAATTATTTATTTACAAAGAGAAACAAAGAGGTTGTCCTCTGCTTGATGAAAATAAACATACACATATATATATATATCGAAATTATATATCTGTATATATATATATATTATTTATTTGTTTATAATAATAAATTATATATATATATACAGATATATAATTTCGATATATATATGTGTGTGTTTTTGTTTATTTGCATCAAGCAGAGGACAACCACTTTGTTTCTCTTTGTCAATCAACAACTCTGCTACTCTCGGCAAAACAAAAACTTTTTAATTAAATTATTTATTTATCTTAGCTTTCAGCGATTATATGGAATTTGCCTTGGTAAGGAAAATAAAGAATTAATAATTTAAAATATCATTACTTCAAAAATATAAAGTTATATATAATAAAGACTGGATATTTACACAGTAAAAATAGGCAAAAATATGCACTATAATATGCAAAAAAATAGTAAATTGACTGTAATGCAATATAATTGCCAAAAAGTAGGAAAAATAAAATGATTTAATGGAAACAATATTGCGTGATCCTGAATCATATATTATTTTGGATATAAATAAACACTTGTTAGGGCTAATGAGTTCATACACCACTAATACACTAAAGAAAACAATAAATTAATAACTATTAAAAAATATAAATAGAATCTAATGTCACTTGAATAATATCAATATGGCGGGTTAAGGTTGGCCTCAATGCAATGCAATGCACGTGAACCCGAATGATTCCGAATGACTCCGAATATTTGCGAACGCAAAATGGAAGAATTTCAAATTTCAAAATATTTTTTTTCTAAAATGCTTGTCCCGTTACACAAAATATATAATTATATGAGGAATAATATTCATACCTTTTTTCCGAACTTTCTTTGTTGTCCGATTACTTCAATATACATGTAACACTTTGCGCATGTTGCCTGGTTCTATTAAAAACACTAAATAAAGTTTAAAGTGAGAATTTAAAATAAATAACTATAACATATATTTTTTGAATCAAATTTAGGGAAGGCGGTGTTGGTTTATAGTGAAACATTGTTAAAATTAAATTAGGTTGGAGTTGGTGGTGTTTCACAAGGAGATATATTTTTTGCCTTCTTTTTACTTTACTATACAGGGTATGGTCAAGTATTGTAATCGTGCATGAGGGTTTTTTTTGCTTCGTTTTTTCGAAATATCTAAAAAATGAATTTATTTTATTTAAAAAAATTGAGTAAAACCATGGCATTTTGCTCTACAAAAAAGCCCAAATGAGTAAAGATCGAAAAAAATTATATTTTACGAGATATTATTAATTTTGTCAAAATGTCTGTTTTAGTACGTTACCAAATTTTAGTGTGAATATCAAAACGAAATTTCACACGTATATTCTTTAAATTGAGATTAAGAGCTTATTAGATTTTGCTGAAATCGAACCAAAAATTAAGTGAGAGAGGATCTTAAAAAATTAAAATTATAAGATTTCCCGGCCCCGAAATTTCATGTGGGGACCATGGATGAAGTGAGTCATTTTGAGAGGTCAAAGAGCTGGCATGGGATGGGACAGAGCCGAGTAGAGACGGGTGATTTTGTCAAACCAGTCTTAAGACTGTGTACTCCCCAATTTTGTCGAAAAATGAAAAGTGAAAAACTGGCAAGGCTATATTAGTATATTTGGTATCAGACGGTCCTAAAGAAAATATATTTTTTTCAATTCTCTAGGACCGTCCGATCTCAAATATACTAAAATTTCTATAATTTATTTATTTCAAATTTTTTGTCAAAATAAGAAATTTCACTATAGCTTTGCCATTTTTTTGTTTTTCGACAAAAATTTTTTTTTTGAGATATTTAAAATTAAATATATTTTTTCAATTCTCTAGGACCGTCTGATCCCAAATATACTAAAATTTCTATAATTTGGACATTTCAAATTTTTTGTCAAACTCAGAAATTTCACAAGCCTATAGCTTAGCTATTTTTTCGCTTTTCGACATTTTTTTTTTTTTTTTTGAGATATTTGAGATAAAATATATTTTTTCAATTCTCTAGGACCGTCTGATCCCAAATATACTAAAATTTCTATAATTTGGACATTCCAAATTTTTTGTCAAACTCAGAAATTTCACAAGCCTATAGCTTAGCTATTTTTTCGCTTTTCGACATTTTTTTTTTTTTTTTTTGAGATATTTGAGATAAAATATATTTTTTCAATTCTCTAGGACAGTCTGATCCCAAATATACTAAAATTTCTATAATTTGGATATTTCAAATTTTTTCTCAATATATAACATTAGATTTTCATTTATAAGGAGATATCATAAATTGCTAATGATCCCAAAATTCAGAGTGGTGGGAGGGTTCTTTCGTAAATGATTATAAATTATTTTATTAAATATTAAATAGAGAGGGGCAGGTGTATGGTAAAGTCATGTGGATGATCATATCAGTTTATTTATTTACAATTTAACTTTTATTTATTTATGAATGACAATCTCCAAAGCTGGCAGTGCGTTAAGCCAAGTTTTCTCAGGCAACTGCCTGCCCTGCCAGGGGCACAATGTCTATTTACAGGAACCAACTTATTAGGGGATATTTATTGCACTTTCCATAACTACACTTCCCATTAAGCTAAGAACATGAAAATACTATATGCTGCTAAGACAAATCTTTTATCATGATCTCAATTTCAATTCAATTTTATTTATAACCGTTTCAGTGATGACAGAAAATCGAAAATTTTGGCACTCACTCATCAAAACGTTAAAAATGTAAATTACTAGAATTTTGAGCTGCAAATTCTTTAAGGATTTCCTTAAAATCTAAAATTTTGTATAAATTTTGGAAAATTTGCCCATTATGCATAGAAAATTACTGAAGCCTGAGGAATTTAAGATTAGTAAAAGTAAGGATTATTTGACTGTTTCATTTTTAGCAAACAAGGGAAAAAAGAAAGAGTATTAAATTAATTTAATATAAAATAAAAATTAGGGTAATAAGGCAACATTTTTGTTCCATATAAATATATTTTAACATATACATTTTTAAATAGTTACAAAGCATACAGCTTATATTTATTATTTTATTTATTTATAATAGTGTAACATGATGATTTGATTATAGAAATATTACGAAATAAGGCTGATTAAAAAAATTATTGGGTGTAACCTTTACGCGCGATTGAAGTAAAACTTTTTTGACGTTGTTGCAGATATTACGATTAAACTAAAAAGAAAAAAATCATATTAGAATTGCATAGTATTTATTACTATAATATTTAGCTTGGGCGACGGCGTGCCTTCGGACATGGCGTAGGCAAGAATTTTTATGGTAGGGTTTCAGTGACTGAGCATCTGATTTGTTTAGGTATCTTATTCCCTCTCACCCCGGCAGAGGGAAAACAAAATTGAAATGCTTTTCTAATATACATAATTCAAACACACCTATGTGAATAGGTCGTGGTTCGAAAAAAACAAACAATTACTGTCACATGTATGGGGGGGGGTTTGAACCCCCTTTAACCAAGTCCCTTATTAGTATGCTGCTCACTTTATAGATGAAAGGCGAATGATTATTTCTCCTTAAGAATCAACATATCTTATCTACTCTAAGTAAACTAAATATTTTCAATAGATTTTAAGGAATTTGGTGTTGGTACTTGGTGAAACATTTTTTATCCAATAATTTTAAATATTTTCAATATAGTTTGCATCATAATCTTATATTTCAATTCATTTTATTGATGATGTTTTGTTTATTTTCTCCAGGTAAAGACCTATAGGTACTATAAACTTACTAAAAGATTTTAAAGACAAAAAAGAAATTTCAGAAATTTTAAAAAAATCTTATGAATTTGATTGTTTTAAGGCTCTCAGACCATTATTTACGAAGACAGAGACGTTTAAAGATTTTAAAGACAACATTTTTTCAGAAAATCTTATAAATTCGATTTTTTTAAGCCTCTCAGACCATTATTTACGAAGATAGGGACGTTTAAAGATTTTAAAGACAACATTTTTTCAGAAAATTTTAAAAATTCGATTGTTTTAAGGCTCTCAGACCATTATTTACGGAGATAGAGACTTTTAGTTCATTTTATTGTTGATGTTTTGTTTATTTTCTCCAGGTCTTTTACTATAAACTTTGTAACCAAAATTTATTTTATTTAAAAAAAAAATTACACTTTCATTTACACGAAAATGAATGATACTTCTAAAGTACCTCTCCCCCTGCCGTCTTCCCTCTCGACCCCTAATGCATACATCGCCCCCCAAGCACTATACTCCTCTAGACGGTCCCCCCACCACGTACCTATTCGCCTCATGCGATCGGAATTTTCGTAGCTCGAAAATTGCAGCTCTCTCATCAAAAAAGTTTCACTTCAAAAGTTAATAATTAATCATTTAATTAAATTAAAATCTATTGATTTGTTTATAAAGTTATTTAAATTCAATGATTTTTTTTTTAATGAGTAAAATGTCTTATCACTTATTTCATTTTGGAAATATTTCATTAAGAAATTATATTTTAAAATTCCAAAGAATATCACGTCATTGAAAAATCTTTGTTCTTAACAATTTTTACCAAATCTAATATATTCTTAAATATTAATATATAAAATAACAAAGAACAATATAAATATAATTATTTAAATTACACACATTTATTACACAATTATCAAATAATCTTCAATAAAAGGCTATATTTTTAAGACCCTTTTTAAGATATTATAATATAAACTATAGTAGGTATACTAAGATTTTTTTTTTACATTTTTTTTAACACACGCAAAATTATTCCAAAGAACCAGAAATTTGACATTTACAACTTAATTATATTATTTTTCTCTAAATGTATGGTATTTATATTAGAAAAGAATTAAAAATACATTTTTTTAACAACGCATTTCAGTTTTAGTCCTTCCTATAATAATAATATGGTCCGTTTTCGCTCAAACAGTACCATGAGATTATCACAATAGTTTCGCTTTTTAGAAAGCTTTAGACAGTGGATTTCATTATATGAAATCGTAATTAATTCATATTTAATTAATTTGCCTTTCAAGTTGAAATAGTTTCAACTTATTGCACAATTTTACAACTTCGACCAAATAAAATAAAAATAAAAACAATGTATAAGAGAGTAGTTATTTATTTATACTAATATAATATTTTGAATGTTTGGCCAATTACTCGAGAATTTGTTATTGAAATAGAATTGTAATGTATATTAACAACATACTTTTGGCTTTATCTAATTGTTGAATTAATGAATAATATCACAGTATATTTAAGAAAATTATTTTAACTAAATTAATTATAGTTAGAATTATATGTATTATATATACAGGGGTGATATTCAGCAGGTACGCACAGATACGACCATATTTGTTGTTAAAATTTTTAAAGTCTTCCGTACCTGTTGTTAAAACAAATCCCAGAAAATAAAAATCGATTATGTATAACTCTAAATAAAATGTACAATATTCAATTTGAGATTTATAGAAAAAAACATCAATTGTATCTTCTAGAAAAAAATTGTTTAGTAAAACATATGTATAAGCGTTTGGTCTTTAACGATAAATATGAAAAATATAATAATCTTTTGGAATGTATTTCTCATTAAATTATTTAGTTTCTTACAAAATTTGTCAATTCTATAATAATAAAAAGTTGTTGATCTCTAATCGGATGTATTGACGGTGAAAGTAAACTTAAAGAATTAAATAGAATAATCAAATGCACAGTTTCGATTAAAGATTTTGTTGATAACAGAGAAAAATATTCCAATCAGTATTTTAGACAGCCAGAAGAATTTTGAATGTACTAATTGCTGTAAATTCAGCAGAAGCTGTAAAAGGGTTTAGCACAATGAACAATATAAATGATGTAAAAAGATATAGATTATTTAGCGAACACAACAAGTCATTCAATGACAATTAATTTAGTCGGAATATTTTTAGAAGATTTTGATGCTATGCAACATGTTAAATCCTGGCTGAGAGAAGGAATGAAGGGATTTTGCTGACCAGGGATAAAGCAGAGGAAAACAAAAAGTTCCTAATACACCAAATATCAATCAAAATTTGATATGGAAATTATTAGAATAATTTCAAAACTCAAACCCCCAATAAAGGTGAAATTAAGATTAATATAGAGAAGGTTAATTATTTACCTTTACTTTCTTTGTTTATTACTTTTCTTTAGCGTTACCTGTTTTTAACATTTTTGAATATCACTCTTATATATATATATATAATATATATACCAATATCTTATATATAAAAATTAATGTGTGGGTGTGGGTGTCTGTTCGTCTTTTATGCGTTCGCGCATCGTTAATCCGATTGTGTTGAAACTTTGTACAGTTGTTGTTGGCACTTGTGTGAAGGTTTCTGACATAGAATCATCAACGTACAATAAGTATGTGTGTGTGTGTGTGTGTGGGGGGGGGGGGGGGGGGGACTCATAACATGAAAATCTAGACCCTTGGGAAAAAATTTATAATTAAATTTTTCTCAATTTCTTTTTAATAATTAATTGTTGTTTTTTTTATTTTAAATCCCACTAATAGTTCATTATAAATATTATTATAGATTAAAATTAGGGAATTTAATTAATTAGATAACTGGTTCAATACATTTTTAATTAATTAAAAGAAAAATAATTAATTAGAGGTATTGAAGATGAAGTGGTAAAATTTAATGCTGAATGATGGAAAGGCTGCCCAAAGATAAAGAAAACCACTAATCTTATATATAAAAATTAATGTGTTCGTCTTTTATGAATAGATAAAGTGGGATGAACGATATCGGAGGCGGAGGGTCCAGAGGGGAGGGGAGAGGGTTGGTGGGGTGGAGAGTTCAGAAGGAGAAGAGCTTTCAAATACTTCCTTAAAGTTAAATGCTATTATTTATTTTAGCCAAATGTATTTGATGATACCAGCGCAAATAGCATTTTGTTTTCAATTAAAGGACAAACTTTCTCCAACAAAACCATTTAATTAATTTATATATACCATATATATAAATCTTTAACAGATGACCTTTTTATATCTTTCTGGTTGATGAGTATATGTTTTGACTATGGGAAATGGCTTTTTTTAATTTCTAATGATTCTAATATATCTAGTTTGCGGCTTTTGGGCCCCAAATGTATTGGTTTCCGATTACAAGTGGAAGGAAAACGATTAGTGGAGGCTAGATGTTCAGCGAATTTTGAAGTGCGTATTATAGGGTGAGAGGGAGCGTATATCATAAGACAAAATAAAATACTTTTCAATAATATTCTTGAAGAAATATTGAAAAATGTAGTTGCTCTAAAGAGAATTATATATATGTTAATTTAGATTAATTATTAATTCGAAAGATTGTAATTTAGGTAGAAGAAATTATGGTTCTTTTTTGAAGAGCTGTTTTCAACTATTGATAAAAGCATCGGAATCAACTCAAACTTTAAGATCAAAATGCTTGAGATATGTCTCAATAATTTTTCGATTCGAAAATACATTGCCATATCTGAATTTATCAACACACAAGCTCCAGATGAAAGGATCGAAAAATCGGATATTTAATAAAAAAAAAAATTTATTTTCTATTTATATAAATGCCCCAAACCTAGAAATTATAAATGTGACAATCAAAACTTTAAAATAAATAAATGGACAATGATGTAAAAATATATTTAAAAATTAAATTTTTTCCTTCAAGAATAAAATTAATATTAACATAATTGTAATTTGTTGTTTAAAAAATTTCATGCCCATGTTTAGTATTTTAAGTTTTTTTTTCTGTGAAGTTTGATTTGATTAAATTGCATTATATCTAGTGAGATAGTTTTAGAAAATAATTTTACTTATCTTCTATATACCAGAGAACATGTGTTTATTTTCATTTGTAAATATAATTCAAATATTTTTCACGTTAAAGAGACACCGTTATTTAAAATACACACCAAACAATAAATGATATGATAATTTTGGTTAAATTCCTTAATAACAGATGTATAGTAGTAAATTAATTAAAATATAATAATCATCATAGATTTATAAAAATAATAATAATGGAAAATATATTTGAAGTTGGAATGAATAAATATATAAAATTAAAAACTGAATTCTTTGAACCGAAATTTAACAGGGTGAGAAAAAATTTACCTGTTTTTTTAAGTATTAAATATATACCAATCCAATTAAAAAAGATGTTGAAAATTTAAAGAATTTTCTTTAAAACCATCCACATTACTTCTTTTTGTAATGCAGAGGACAATCCATTTGATTTGTTATTCTCAATATAATTTTCAAACCACAAATTCTTGAATCTTTATCAAGTGATTATGAAATCAGTTTTTTTAGTAATAAGATTTTAGTAGAGACATTTAGCGTCTTTCTTTCTTTAGAAACCTATTGTGAATTTATTAATATTAACAAATTACTTAATATTCAATTGAAAAAGAATCAAGAATTCAGAAGGAAAATGTGTAAGTGGACAATTTTTATTCGTAATGATTTAATTTTCATCATAGTCATTTTAACCGAAATTCCTTAATTGTGAACATTACAAATGCCGAATTATTAATCCAAGAAATGAAAAATCAAGTTTTTTTATTTCTAATAATAAAATTATTAAGGCTGCGAATTAAAGTTTTATGAAAATTAGTAATAACAAAAATAAAAAAATCTAATTTGAAAAATTATACATTTTAAGCTCGTTTTGTTCATAAATATTCGAAAAAAATTCCTTAAATATATTTACTATTAAAAAGAAATAATTTTCGTTGCCATTGCATATTTACAGCAAAACAAAAATTTAAATTAATCCTCTGTAAAGGTTCTTAAATAAAGTGGACCATTAAAAAAAAATCTTTTTATTATAAAAATATAATTAAATATAAATAATATCTAAATCAGGAAGCAAATTTTTATAAAATAAATACTTAAAAAAATAAACAAAAAATCGAAAATAATTTTTATTTTTCATTTTACATATGTAAATGCGAAAATGCGAATTGATGAGTGAAATCGAGTAATTTGGAAAGTTCTACGTATCAAGAGCTCACAGGCACTTTGTTCTCCAAAGAAGTTCCCCAGAGAATAATCCACCCTATGTCTTCGTATATAATGGATTGGCTTCATCTTCCTCTTCTTCATAATCATCAGATAAGGAGATGGCATTGGAATCGTTAACTTCCACTTTAAGTTGGGTCGGTAATTTTTCATAACCGCCTCCTGTAGTATTTCCATTATATCTAAGGTATCTTGATCTAGTTTTCATCTAAAATTAAAAAATAGTACAGAATTTAGATAGAATTTTTATAATAATATTACTTAGAAAAACACCTTAATACATTTTCTATTTATATACATCAAGAATGCACAAACAAAATAAAAAATTAATTTTTTATTTTGTTTTTTTTTTATTTACCATAATTCGAATATCTATATATATATAAAATTAAGGTTTTGTCTGTACATTGGTCCAAATCGCCTCAAATTTTGGATGCACACGTTTCAAGCAGTTATCAACAAAATTACTGAAAGATATTAATTTGCCGATGGTAATAGATTCAAATTTACTAGAAAATCATAGATCAAAGATGGTGTCATCTATTAATTCCGATGGAGTGGAATATTTTTAATTATATGTCAGAGGGGTTGTTTTTCACCCCCTCGGGAATCGAACCCGAGTGCCAGCAACAGCAATCCGGGCCACCTGGCCACCTGGTCCATTGCCCTTCGAATTTTGAATTTCTTCAAAATTCGAAACACTCAACCACCTTTATTTAAATTATATGGCATGGCTATATGTTTAAATTTAGAATCACTATATCGCGAAATTTTACAAATTAAGATAACAATCTTTGAGTAAAATATTTTACGCGTTTGCATATGTCAGAGAGGTTCGTATCCCGCAGGTGAGCCAGGTGGCCCGGATTGCTGTTACTGGCACTTGGGTTCGATTCCTGAGGGGTGAAAAACAACCCCTCTGACATATAATTAAAAATATTCCACTCCATCGGAATTAATAGATGACACCATCTTTGATCTATGATTTTCTAACAAAATTACTGTCTGTCCGCGCTCTTTTGTGTCCAGTGGGAATAAAAAAGGCTGGAGATATTCTTATGAAATTTCATATTTGGATCAGATCTTCTAACTTAAGGAGGTTCTTTCGCGACAATCCACACAAAATTTTTTAGCCTCGTAACCACTCTATAAATATGAACGGTGCTAAAATTTTAGGTTATGTTTTTTAACGTGACTGTACTTTTTACACTACTATATTCTCTTTATGAATAGATCGTTTCCAAGCCATTGTTATTATATCCCCTCCACTAAAAATAATCGCCCAAAGATGTTTTTTTATTTTTTATCAAAACTACGAGGTAAATAATTTCAATTTTTTTTTAAGTTACTCCGAATATATTATTCCAACAAATATTAGTTTTTCATCAAGATGGTGAAAGTCCTTCAATGAAAAAAAAATGAAATAATGATCATTTTCCCACCCTTTCCCAACTACATTATGTAAAAAATTTTATTTTGAATTGCAATTATTTCATGTTTGGTCTGGTAAATCGTCTTCAAATTTTAACAGTGTGTTTATTATGCTTTTAATGACTTATATTCCAAGTTTAGAAGACTTCTTGAAGTTTTGCATTTGTGAAAGAACTACCTTAAAATCTAAGCTATAGAATATTTTGATATTTTGACCCCAAAAGGGGGTTTTGTGGGGTCAATAATAGAATTATAAAATAACACCTATACTATTTACGGCAAATTTTGTCAAAAACAAAGTTTAAAGGCGATTTTTAGCCTCTGAATAATTAAAAAAAAAAACATTAGAAAAACCCCATCAAGAAGTGGAAAAGGGACAGAGCTACCTATTATACTATATGTATAATATCAATGGCGACGGCTCCGGAGTGCTCCGGTACTCGAACAGTATTTTTGTGGGGGAGAGGAGGAATAAAATAGAAAATAAGAGAAAGAAATAGTTATGGATGTTGTTTAAATTTTGTTACCCAAAAGGCAATGGAAAATGAGACCGTGATGAGAGACCATCTTAAAAATGTGAAAGCAATGATCAATTTTGTGCGCGGATCCCCCAAATAAGTAGCAATATTTGATAATAAAGAGAAAACAAAGGGGATAAATGTGAATTTCTATAATCCTGAAAATAACTTTATCAATAGGTTCTATTGTGTCCTGTTATCTACTTGAACATACTAGTATTCCTCAAAAAATTCTATTCATTCATTTAAAATCATTCTAATACAATTTGAAAAAAATCATGGTATTTACGGTGCTTGCCTGTTATCGTAAAAATAATTTTTCCAATGATTTAAATATAAGATAAGATATAATCTTGGTATGGTTTTTGTGTTCATGATACAATTCTATTAATTTTAAGAATTTAAAAATAATCGGGGGAAGAGGTGGGGTTAGGTTTCAGTCTGGTGGCAGATATTATATTAAGATATATAGTAGAAGAAAAATTAAATAGTTAAAATAAAGAATATATTGTCCATACCAGTAATATACTAAAGATAACTACGAAGATTGATAGGATTACGATGATGCCTGCGCCAACAATTAAGGTATCGGTTATCAAAGGTGATTTCGGATTTGGTACGACATTGAAAGATTCAGAAACGGATGTTCTTTCGTAATTATTTAAAGAACTTGAAGATAATAAACGATCAGCTCCTGCCGCAATCCGTCTTTTTCCTGCTGGACTTGAATTTTGACATTCACCTGAATTAAAAGTAAAAAAAAAGATTTTATAAATAATTTTTTTAAAAATAGACTTAATATTACACCCACCTGAAATTTTATCACAGTGACAACAATTTTGAGAAGAAGTAAACACCAAGGAATTTAGCGATGGTGTCTGGTTACCGGACTCAGTAGAAATTGAGGCATCCTCAAGTGGGCAACATGATACACATTGATTATTAAGTTTTTCTAAATGGAGAGGATATAAACACCCCATGCAGCTGAAAAAGAAAGGGAGAATCTTGTTTAAAGGAAAAATTGTAATCCTTGAGAAGCTCGTTTGTATAAAAGGGGAGATTGAATAACGGAGCAAGAAATTTTACCAGAGGGATAACACCTCTTAATTTAAGTTTCCGTGGAAATGGAAAGCAGAATGCTATAAGCAATAAAAACTTTACAAAATCAGTTTAATACCTGAAAGGACCAGGCCCATTGCATTGACGACATGTTTCATGACAAGATTTACATAATTGTGTAGGAGGATCATAATATTGCGAACCAAGGCATTCCATACATAATCCACCTTCTAACATATATTTAGCTGGGCATGTAGTGCATTGTAGAGGCCCTTCCCCTATAAATCAAATTAATTGAAAAATAAAATAATCTGATATTTATTAATCTTATACCTTATATCTAGTATTAACTAATTGGTTTTGAAGTTTGTTTTGGTTTAGACCACTTATGAAGCATATAGGAGGAATTAATAGACATTTTCTATTTATCTTAAAGAAGATTGAAAAAACCTATTAAAGTCATTACATTGAGCACAAATTATAACATAATAGAAAATAAAAAAATAAATATATTCGAAGTACGTTACCATTACAAGTACGACAATAGTGATGACATTTTTGACATCCGAATTCGGTTTTAAAAAATCCTTCAGGGCACTCGGGATGACATTCCCCAGCAGCTAATTGCCAGCTTTTAGGACAAGAAACACATTGATCGCGTCGTGGTCCTGAACAAGTATGACAACTCAGGTAACATTTTGCACAAACTCCGCGGTCGCTGTAATATCTGAAATATTTTTTTTAGAAGTGGAAACTTCAGATATGTATTAATTAATTGAATGCTATATATATGTATATATACCCTTGAGCACATGATGCTCGACATTCTCCGGATTGTAAATGAAGACCTGGGACACAGGCTGTGCAATTTGCGCGAGCTTCGCATTCTGTACAAGTGTGTAGACAGGGGAGACAGTCACTTCGATGTGGATATGTTCCTCGAGGACAAGCTGCCACGCATTGGCGTCCATTTACTAGTAAGGGACTTGTGCAAGTAAGACAATCAGAGGGCCCAGGTCCTGTACAGGACTCACAAGTTGAATGGCATGGTCGACAACGGCCGGATTCCGAAAATTCAGCTAAATATAAGATTTGATTGTATTAGATAGGAACATAAACAAAATCAATGGAATTAGACTTAGACTAAATTTTAATATTTCATATTGAGAAGAAAATTATCTATCTATAATATATAATATCTATGATTATCCGGTAACCAACTGAGCTATTGAGCGATTTATTTATTTGATGTTAGAATATTTTACTCAACTTACATATTTTTAATAGAGACATAATTAGAATAATTAGTCTAGAATAACATAAAATTCTACAAATAATATAGCTATTTTCTTGATTTGAAAATACATAATTTTAATTTTTAATAAATTAATCTTTGGGTTCGATTTCATCCAAAATCTAATCAGCTCTTAATCTCAATAAAAAAAATTACATATGAAATTTAGTTTTGATATTCACACTAGTTTTTGAGCTAGAGCGTACAAAAAATTTGGTACTAACTAACTAACTAACAGACATTTTGACAACATAATTAATATTTCGTAAAACATAATTTTTTCGATGTTCAGTCAATAGATCTTTTTTGTAGACCAAAACACCATGATTTCGCTCAAATTTTTTTATCAATATAGTTTCAGCCCTTTTTGAAATATTTCGAAAACACGAAACTAAAAAAACATTTTTCATGCACGATTACAATACTTGACCATACCATGTATGGTAAAATAAAAAAAAAAAAAATTAGAAATGCACTCGCGGCTATTCGAGAAATAGTAAGCTAAGTTGCACTAAGGAATTTAAAATATTGTTTTATTTTATTTTGTATTAGTGGATATTAATATAATGTTGACAAATATTATTCGTTTTGTTAGTATTCTAATGAAATATGATTTTTTAGAGATTTTATATAATGAAATAATGGAATATAGGTAGTCCTCAGTTTACGACGATATTCCATTCATGCCGATTCACAATAACGCCGTATCATAATATAAAAAGAAACAAGGTATCTTTTATATGGCTATTTTTTGTGAATGTATTATACGTATATATCAAATAATTGGGTTAATTTTACGGCGATTGGAATACGTAGATTTTTCTCAGGTACAAAGCTGCGGCTTAAACAGAGGTCTACCTGTATATAAATACCTGAGTCACATTTGGAGGATCCTTCAGGCAAACAGCGACTTTTATGGTTAATCCATCCAGGCTCACATGAATAGCATAATGAAGCGCTACAAGATAAACAGCCAGGTGCACAAGGTAAACACTCGCGCCGTTTTTTATCAGCGTAATACCCAGTAGGACAACGAGTAATGCAAGTTCCTACTAAAGAAAATCTTCCAGGTTTGCAAGAAACACATTGGGTCTCTGAAGAGCCATTACAAGTTTCACATGAATTGTGACAATCGGCGCATCTTAAAAAAAAACGTTTTTTTTTTGAATTTAGTTTGTCACTAATTATATGGACAAAAATTAAATAGCTTACTCGTATTCTTCTGTTTCATAAGTATTAAGTGGACACGAAGCATAACATTTATTTTTATGTAAAACAAGATGATGATCGCAACTTGTACAGTGGTCTGGTCGTTCTAAACAAGATGCACAATTCGATTCACATGGCACGCAAAGTTCTTCGTCATATTCTAAAAACATTTAATTGATTTTAGAAATGCATGAACTTAAATTATATTTAAAATTATAAATAGACTTACTTTCGAAATATCCTTCTGGACATTGTTGTAAACAAACAGCCAGATCAGTTACGCGAAGGTGGGCAGGTGCACAAGTAAGACAGGAGTCTTGTCCTGGTCCAGCGCACGTTTCGCAAGATTCGTGACACGGCCAGCATTGACCCGCTTGGTTAGGGAAACTTCTTGGCGGACATCTCGAAACGCAAGAACTGAAAATATTTAAAATAATATAAGAATCAACACTGAAAAAGAAAAGCAGTTTCTCTAACCAAAGAGACCCCCAAAACTTCGATTCACCTCTTTTGTGAACATTTTCTTTTCTTTTCAATATTTATTTTTTTTTGTCAAAAAGTTCTTTTATAAAGGGTCTAACTAAGGTTTATATTTCAATTTCAAAACAAAGGAATTTTTTATTTAATTAAGAAATAATTACAAAATTCGAAAATTAATTATGACTATGGTGACCATATTTCGGGAGCGAAATAGAGGACAACAATAAAAGTACTTAGGTGTTATTTTATTACAGCACACAAACAGCAACAGAAATTTTATATAAATTATAGAGGATTAAAAAAAATATTTTGTGAAGCATAATCTTTAAATGAAGAAATAATTCTTAAAATGGAAAAAACAAGAGACAAAAATATAGTCGTTATGACGTAACAAAACCTAAACTAAAAAAAAATTAAATTTAGATTTTTTCTAAAATAAAAATAATTAAGTTTTCATAAATTAATATAAGAAAAAAAACTCTTTAAATTCGTGTATTAATAAAATTAAATAAAACTAAAAAACAAATAATCAGAATCAGTCTTCATTGTATTAATTAAAGCAAAAGAAAGAATAAATGAATTAGGATCAAATCAGGAGGATTTTTTCTCTCATTTGAAATGTTTTGAGGGAATTATCAAATGAGCAAAGAGAAAAAACATGTTTGTAAATGGTAGCTTTGCCTTTCTCTTAAAATAGAAAAAAAGATTCAAAGAGGTGTTCGATTTCAAAAATTAGATTATTTTATCCTTTTTAGACCACCGTTGAAATCGTTAATTTCACTTTTTGAGTTTTTTTGGAGGAAGGACTGAATTGCCCCTGATACACGATCAGTAACAGCCCATATTTAATAATATTTAAAATCAGAAATTAAAAAGAATATTTATAAAATTTAAATACAAATTTTTAATCAATTGAAATAAAATTAAGATCCATATAAATAAAACAATCCTAAATGTAGAAATTCTTAATTAGCCAAAATTTTTTTACATGGGCCATTACTTACTTGTCAAGTTTATAGTGTTTGCATGCCACACATTGGGTTGGACCTTTTCCGTAGCATCCTTGAGGGTCACATTCAGGATCACAGATATGCAAAATCTGAAAAAAGATAATGATGTATTAAATTAAAAGGCTTTCTTGTCGAGAAAAGCAGAGTTGTTGTTTTTATAAGAACAACTTAAAGAGCGTGTCCTCTGCTTGTTGGAAATAAATATACACACGTATAAAAGAGCGTCGCCATTTAGGTGGGAGGAGAAAATAGGTAATTTTCTACCCCCTCCAAAAAAAGTATTATCTATTTAATATAGTCACTCATTTAATTGGTCAGTATTTTAATTAAATGGCAAGTATTATACCGATCAGTATAAAAGAGTTGCCCCTAAATGGGTAAATCGGTATTTCAACTAAATAGTTAGTATTCAAATTGAAATTTATATAACGAGATTTCGCATAAAAATACTGAGCATGCTGAGGCACACAGTAGAAGTGAAACTTCTTTACTGGGAATGATTCTTCGTCATTTAGCAGAATTTTATTATTAGACATAATTGGTAGAATTAAATAAATAAATAGAATTAGACAAAAATAAATAGAATTAGCTAGAAATGGTAGATCATTTTGAATTTCATGATTTTTTATTAATCAATATTTTATACTGCTTCTAAATGTAGTACATTTTCATGTTCTAAAACCGAGACGATCAGTTTCTGATACGAGTAATAAGAGATAAATACTTTCGTCTGTAAATTTTCTAAGTAACGCGAAAAGACAGCATCAATTGTGGTCCCTGCTTTTGTCATTACTTCTGAGCGGTTATTATTCATTAGTAAATTGTCTTTATTATTTTAATAAAGAATCTACTAAAGGTAGCGATGTCTATGTTGAAAAATCAATATTTTAATCGCGGAATTGACCACAGGTGAGTCTTTGAAATTTCTCGGGGGGGGGGGGGGGGGAAATGTTGCTAAAAATTAGCAAATAAACAACTTCACAAAAGGTAATAAAAACCTCTTCTAATTCTTTAGAAGTGAATACTAATTTTACAAAATTTATTAAAGAATTTTATTTATGAATAGATATTATTGATACTGATATATTTTCTATAATGTACAATACTTTGTACAAAAAAGAAAACTGATACAAACACTCAGATCTTTACAATATAACATTTCTAAAAGCCTTTGCAAATATATCAAGTGAAAAATGAAATATATATAATTAATAAAGGTGTTTTAGGGTGCATTAACGATAAAGATTATTAGCGACTATAATGAATAAATATTTAAAGACTGAAAAAAATATTGTTAAAAAAAAAGTATTAATCTTGTGTAAGTAAAATTTTTAGTTCACTTTTTCCCTGATTCTTCTGCAGTCATAAGATTATGTTGTTGCCCAGGAAAATCCCCGTTAGGTGATCCATCCAGAGGTGCTATTGCCACCTGTGGATTACTGCCTGCTACATTAAAAATATTGCTGAAACCTGGGAACCCATTCGAACCAAAAACCCCGGACCCTGCACCTTCAGTACTCGAAGAGTAAAAAGGTACACCATTGGCTGAAGGTCTATGATTATTAGGGAATATAAAAGTTCCAGATGATGTAGGCGGTTGTACTGGAGCAAATGAGCTTGCTCCATTGTTATTACGAAGTCGAATTGGATTTGTTGCTGTACCATAAAAGATTAATTGCCATTTTTTCAGGAAGCCTATAACAATTGCAATAAATATTAAAGCCTTCTTAAAAGGCGTTTCACAAATAAAAATAAAAAAAAAAGAAAAATTACCTGGTTGATTAACATGTCGAGTTCCTCCATTAATAATTTGTAATGTCCAGCGACCTTCTGCTTTTTCACCCCAATAATGGACCGAAAGGAAGGGCCAATCATCAAAATTACTGCTGACCACATCTCGGGGTCTTTCAAAAAGTAGCGTACTTGTTGTACCCATGGGTGATGTAAGTAGAATACGCATATTTCCACGAGGGAAAAATCTTAAGGAAATTTTGCATTGAACATGTTCAAGAAAACGGACTTCGTTCAACGTATTTGCACAACCTGTTGCATCCATATGTACTGTAAGAGCAGCTCCCAAAGTGGGATCTAATTGCCTAAAAATCAGAATAGAAGGAAAAAAATAAAATTTAAAGTTCGTTAACATCTTCCTTAATGGTTAAATAGACCATTTATGAATAAATATTACAAAAATATTTTTTAATGAAATGGAGAATTGATGGAGAGGCAACCCAAGAATAATAAAAAATAAAATTCTTTATTGAGAATTTTATTTTTCACTAGTTGACGACCGGGGGCTCAATGTCACATTGTTTCTGGACCACCTGCCTGTCATTGGTCCATGATGTCACTGAGAGTCTCCCCCCCCCCCACACACACAGGCAAAAAAAATAATATAAAAATAATCAGTAAAAATTAAATTAATTTACGCAATCGTTTTATTCATATAGACATCCAAATACATTTCTCTAAGCGCACAAAGAACTAGGTATTTATTTGTTTTTATGGCCAGTTAGCCCCTCCAGTTAACAATTTTTAAAATTTTGGTTCACAAAGGTAATATATACATAATATGATATAAACAAAATAAATATATACACCAAAAAGCAAGAAATATTAACATTTAATATTATATTTTTCCAATAAAAAAAAAAAAAAAAAAAAAAACGAAATACATAAAAATAAAAAATAGAGGAAAAAGCACAAATTTTTTCAAGATTCGGTACGCTTGCCAACTAGATCAACAAGTCATTACTATTTTCCAATAAACTCATATTTATGATATGACCTTAAAATCAAAAAATGATGTTTTCTGCATTTGTGAACGGGTAACTTTGAGGATAAAGAGCCCGAAATCTAATCGACTCTCAGCATTTAAAATACAAACATTTGGGTAAAAGAACGAAATTTCTAAGTCTTTCCGTTCTCGAGTTATCGCCGGTATCAGAATCCAGACAGACAACATATCATGGTCGAAAATGATTTTTTGCACTTTTCAGACATTTTTACGTCAAATGAGGAAATATTTTTTATTTTGTTTGTTTATTTAATACTAAGACCTCCCTTCCAAGCGTAAAAATATAAAAAAACAGACAAAAAACAAAACAAAAAAAAAACTGACTCCCGTAAAATTCTTTGTTATGATATATAGGTTGTAGAAATATTGAAAAAACTTGTATAAAATAGACTAAAATATAAAAAATTTCGAAAAAGAAATAAGTGATTTATTTATTGATAAGTGCAGCATACCTTTCTTCATTAATTTCTTGTGATTTACATATATGCTGTGGTGGAACATTGGTCCATTGTTCAGCCAAGGTGACCATAGCACCCGCATCCATTAATCCATATCCAAATTTGTGACTCACTAAAAAATACTCATTTAGTTAGTGTAAAAAATAAACTTTTAATGATAAATATGTATATATATAACTTATAAAGTATAAAACAAAGATGTAAAATGTAAATAAATTCATGAATTGTATAACCAAAAAATGTACTAATAAATGTATCAAAATTGGTCATTGATGGCCTTAGTAGCATACTAACGACCTTAAATAAAAAACAAAAGATGTAAAATAAATATACATATATTGTATATAGGGGGGACTTCATGGCCAGCTCCCCCGAAATCGTCTAGCTGACACTAACAAATATAAATACAAATCCACGAAAATCTAACAAAAATGACTTTTATAATTTAATTTAATCTTGTTTTTGTTTCAATAAAATTCTATGTAGAAAATTAAATTATATTTGCCTTTAATTTAAAATAAATATTTATATACCATATATATTTTTTTTTATTTCTTGTTTATATTTGATCGGACTATTATATATGTAAGTATATTTCAGACTATAATTTCAGGTATTGACTTGATCTTCAGTCTAATATAATTATTTCGTAAAATAAAAAATAAATTAAATATTGCAGCGCCTCCCAATCGATCGCAGACCCCAAAGATCGAAAATAATTTTCTCTTCACCCGGGGCGCAACCACAACCGAGGCCGTGTAAAGACAATTAATAACAAATTTAAATTTAGGGAACGAAGAAAAGATTATTTTTATTATAGACAAAAGGATCAGCCGGGGCTCGAACCCGGGATCTTTGCATGTGTACTGCAATGCTTTGTCATAAGAGCTTTAGCTCCTATATCCACTAAGCTACTGATCCTTGAACCCAAATTGTTTAATTAATGAATCAAGGCCTACGCTGCGAAAAATGAACGAGGAGAGGATTAAAAAAGAAATTCCATAATTCATATAGACAATGGGTATTAGTTTGGGTTCAGGGATCAGTAGCTTAGTGGATATAGGAGCTAAAGCTCTTATGACAAAGCATTGCAGTACACATGCAAAGATCCCGGGTTCGAGCCCCGGCTGATCCTTTTGTCTATAATAAAAATAATCTTTTCTTCGTTCCCTAAATTTAAATAAAAAATAAAAAATATAAATTACTAGGTAGGATTCACAAATAAAAGACAAACATGCTTTTTAGCAGGACTCTATATATATTTCTGGGTACAGGTTCATCTTTAGGAGTTTACAGAGAAAAGTTTTTCCCATTTCTATGTGAACTCCTGAAAGATGGGCTCAATACCCGAAATATTGGTATATAGAGTTGTGCTAAAGAGCATTTTTGTCTTTTATTTGTGAATCCTACCTAGTAATTTATATTTTTGGAATTTTTATTTTTTATTTTATTAATATATTTCACCTAGAACCTACACAATTCTCCCTTAACAAAAAATAATTATTTCGAATAGATATTTAATAAAATGAATTATATTGTTCTTGGGTATTAAGACAATAAAAAAAATGAAGTAATTTTCAATTCGACAATGTTTCATATCTTTATTGAGACTTCATCAGATGCCTTAGAATTAATAAATGTTTTGTAAATGTTGTTTTTAAAGAAGGTTAACTCACATATGAAAATGATCATTTGTTAATGTTACATCCAATTGCCCAAATTCCCAAGAACAGTTTTAATTAATTTAATCAAATATGAAAGTGAGAGAACAAAATGATTTAAAAGAATGTTAGTCAGAATTGATTTACATCAAGTAGAGGGCACATTCATTGATTTATTTTTTATAAAATGAACAACTCTGATAAGTACTCTTTTCTTTATACATTTTCCAATGAACGTAAAGTTTAATAGCAATGAAAATGTTTAATAGCAATGAATAATGAATAATGCATTTCGAAGGAAAGAAAGCCGTTAAATGTCTAAACCTTTTCGTTTAACTCCATTAACAATCCAGCCATTTTCTTTTTCCAAAGGTGCAGATTTCGAAGATAAAATGACAAGATATTGCATATCTCGCCAAGTAAGTGAAGGATTTGCTTCAAGGGCCAGAGCAGCGATTCCAGCTGCTAAAGGAGCAGAGGCTGATGTTCCTAAAACGAGAATAAATATTTAATTAAAAAAAAGTAAAGGAGACAATAAAAGAGTGTCTTCTGATGGAAAAATAAATTTTTAATTTATTTATATAGAGACTATAGTTTCGAGGGTTTTGCCCTCTTCATCAATCTATTACAAGTGATTCACAGGAATTGATGTATGAAACTTTGCATTTAAAAAAAATAAGCTGACGTGTTCTATGTGGCCATCCACTTGACTTTACCATACTACCTGGCCCCTCACTTATATTTAATATTTAATAAAATTATTTATAATAATGTAGGGGAGGGGGGTTAGTTTTTGCATTTTTAGACTCCAGGGGGCCCAGTGATTATGTATACAAAATTTGGTTGAGTTTGGTACAAGAGCCTATATTTTCATTTTTTGAGCCTACACCCCCCACACCCATTTTGGGCGGTTAGTTTTTGCATTTTTAGACTTCTGGGGTCCCACTGATTATGTATACAAAATTTGGTTGAGTTTGCTCAAATGGTCTAGATTTTTAATTTTTAGCCCCCCTCCATCCCCCTTAATTTTAGGTCGATATGCACCAAAATCTAATCAGCTCTTAATCTCAATGACCCAAAACTACTTGTGAAATTTGGTTTTGATATTCACACTAGTTTTTGAGGTAGCTAGTCCACAAAAATTTGATAACGCACAGACTAACTAACAGTCAGACTAAGTAACTAACTAACATTTTGACAAAACAATTATTATCTAGAAAAATATAATTTTTTCGATGTTCACTTATTAGGGTTTTTTGTAGACCAAAATGCCATGGTTTTGCTCAATTTTTTTAATCAAAATATTTAGTTTCGGCCGTTTTTGAGATATTTTTAAAAAAAGAAGGAAAAAAACACTTTTTTCATCCAAGATTACAATACTTGACCATACCCTATATGGTTAAGTAAAAGTATTTTAAAATTTAAGAAAGTATTTTCATTATTTTTAGAAGAATAACTGTGAAAAGGGCCGGTTTTATTCTTTACAAACTTCGTTAGTTTATTGAAATATTTAAATCTATTAGTCTGCCTTTTTTATAGCATTTGAATTTAAAGCTGTCGAAATATCCATAATTAATTATTAGAGATATGTAAAATTCTAATTTTAACACATGTACCTATTACTTTTCATAATTATATCAGAAGAAACTTAAATTCATTATTCGAGTTGCTAACAGATTGTTTTTCATAATTACTACTTAACGAGTCTATAGACTTATAAGTGATATGTATTTTCAGCTTTGATAACTATAGGAGTTTTCTTTTTGGTTTATGGTAAATATAAAACAGTCAAAAAAAAAAACATAATTTTTGAAAAATAATTAATGTAAAGATTTAAGAATCTTTTTTTGAGTTTCTTTTTTGAAAAAAGATGGAATTTTTCAAATATCAACCCAGGTTATTAAACCACAATAATATTAAGAAATGAATTTATTTTATTTAGGAACGTTGCATATCAGAGGGCTTCGTCCCCTCAGGAATCGAACCCAAGCGCTAACTATAGCTTGCCGGCCTTAAGACAAATCTCTCTCCGATATGCAACATATATAAGAAATAAAGCTGGGTTTGATTCCTGAGGGGACAGAAGCCATCTGATATGCAATGTAAAAATATTTCTACTAAAATCTTAGATTCGTTCCTAAATAAAATAAATTCATTTCTTAATATTATTGTGGTTTAATAACCTGGATTGATTTTTGAAAAAAATCCATCTTTTTAAAAAAAGATGCTTAAATCTTTAAATTAATTATTTAGATACCCGACACTGAAAACTTCTTTCAGTTTAGCCTGATTTTGGCTTTTCTCTTCTTATTGAAAGGAGTGAAAAATCTTTAGCTTTATTTCTTATATATGTTGCATATCGGAGAGAGATTCGTCTTATGGGTTTGGCTAACTGTCGGGCAAGCTAGTTAGCGATTGGGTTTGATTCCTGAGGGTGCGAAGCCCTCTGATATGAAATGTAAAAATATTTCTACTAAAATCTTAGATTCGTTCCTAAATAAAATAAATTCATTTCTTAATATTTTTTTTTAGGTAGGTTTCAAAGAAATATACTTATTGCGCACACTCTCATGGTGTGACTTCCGGAAAATTTCATCATGGTTTTTCCGATCATGGCCCCTAGACCCCAAAACCAGCCTCCATTCAAAAGTTTATATATATATATATATATATATATATATATGGATGTGGGGGGGTATGTATCGCAATTTTGTGGGTGCACTGCAGGCCGCAACGTTCAACCGATTGCAATAAAATTTGGCACAAAATTTAGTCTTGATGTAAACAAGAACTGATTAGTTTTTGGTGACTTCAGCCCTAAGGGGCTGTAAATTGTGGTGGGGGTTGAAATCTTAAAAGATTAATAATAACGTTAATATGAATGATACCAGTTTGGTTGCAAATGGCTAATATTCTACTAATTAACCTCTACAACTTGTGTCTGAAAAGTTTTTGATAGGAGCAGTCTAAAGGGGGTAGTGTCCTTTCGAAATTTACCTATTCCTACGGCCTACCGCAGGGATTTTCAATTTAAAAACAGTGTAAATCGGAAACCGTGTAATCGAGGGATTGGTGTGTATCAAAACAACTGTTTATAGTGAATCTTATCTTTACATTTTTCTAATTTCATCCAAGCAAATAATATAAACTCACCAGTGTGTTCAACTGTGCAGATATGATCAGGTCGTAATTTGCCATCCATGTCTACTGTAGCAACTGATTTGTCATGACCAGGAGTTCCAGAACTATATGTGGTCGCCAAAGTAGAGGAGCATTCTTCAAGATACCACGGCTTAAATCTTTATCAAAAAACAAGTGAATTTAATAATAATTAGATTGTTAATGTTTTTACTTACCCTCCCTGGGTGGCACTCGAAATGGAGACTGTAAATATACTATTGGTGTATCCATCACAATTACAAGAGTCAATATGTCTTCCGCCGTTACCAGAAGCCCAGATATAGATAGAACCTTTTCCTTTGCGTCCCTGAAGAAGTAGAGATACATTTAAAAATTAAAAAAGGATAATGTAAATTTTAATATTAATTCTTTGAGGATTATTTTATATTATAAATAAAAAAGCGATCACTTACACTTGTGACGCCATAGATAAAGGCCCGTCTGGCAAGAGGTCCAGGCCCATCAACTGTTTTCCCGTCATCTTCAGGTCCCCAAGATGCACTATAAATATCTATATGTTCGGGATTCAACCCCAAAGCTTTTGCTTCAACAGCGTCATTGACAGTGCCATCTAACATTCTAACCCCTAGAATTAGAAAAATATTCATAAAAAAAGATTTGACTCTTTTCTACTATCAAAAATGATTTGTAGTATGAAGGTATAACGTGATAAATCTCACAACCTTAGACTTATATGACCTAAGCAGAAAGCAATTTTATGGTTGTGTTTATAATAATTTAAACTAAGAGAAAAATCACGTTTTTGCAGACAGAAATTAAAAGCAATAATTTTTAAATAAAAAAAAAATTTAATCTACAACGTTTTTAAAACGGACTAAAAAGTATAAAATAATTTCTCCTAGACCAATACAGATGTAAGATTTAAATTGAAAAACGTCTGGAGTGTAATGTTTTAAGGGGGATAAACTTTTTGGCCGTTATACAAATAACATCTACGGTTAGAGAAGTTTCACTTCCCCGTGAGCTTATGTGGATGATTTTTTTGAATAAATCTTATTTTATTAAAATATTTTTTTCTTTTACCCAGAGTGCTAACCATTACACATAAGAATTTTATTCTCAGAAATTAGAGAACTACAAATTAGGGCCATAAATCGTATGTTGCAGTAAAAACCCGTTTTTAGTAAGAACGGGTTCTTAATAGTTAAAACGGCTAATACCTTTGTGGCAACTAGAGTTTATTGATGTTGGTTGAGTTTGGTCCAAAGGTCTAGAATCTTCATTTTTGACCTTCCGCCCCATTTTTTAAACGAAAATTTCAAAAATGACATCCTCATTAGAAGCAAAGTTGTAGAGGATGTAATTTTTGTCATTTTCGTTTAAAAAATTTTGAAAATAAACACCCAAAATGAGGCGGAAGGTCAAAAATGAAGATTCAGACCTTTGGACCAAACTCAATCTACATCAGTAAATTCTAGTTACCACAAAGGTATTCTATTCAGTGAAACGCGTTTTAACTATAAGAACCCGTTTTTACTAAAAACGGGTTTCTACTGCATCATATATATACTCCTTGATCAAAAAGTTTCAGGAATTTATTCAGAAAATCAAAAATACAAATTTATTCATCAAAATCGATACTGTCCCATTCAAAGTACATCGACTGCAGCGCACTTATGCCAGGGCTCGATTTAATCCTCGAAACATTTTTTATACTCGGTTTTCGGTATAGACTATCAGAGCCGTTTCCGATTTTTACGATTTTAAAAATGAAATCGTCTTTGCATCAACGAGTTTGTATTAAATTTTAAGTTAAAAACGGTGCGAAAATGTTGAAGAAGTGTTACTCCTACGAAAAAAAACTTTTATGTGTGACCCAAGTTTTCGTGAGTCTGTCGAGGATGACGAATGCAGCCCACATCGAAAATCGACGAAAACGTCGATAAAATCGAAGAAATGAGGTCCGAAAACTGTAAATTGACCATTGGAGAGATGGCAGCGAACTTGAGCATCGCTTATGAATCCATTCAAGACATTTTGTTTAATAATTTGGCTTTGAGACGCCAAAAAAGACCGGATTAGTGGGAATCACATAACGCGCGGTCGAACAATACCATCGTTATCCGCAACTTTTTGACCAAGAACGGAACAAATACCACCCTTTAGCCACCGAATTCGACTCCTGCGACTTCTTCCTGTTAAGTCGACTCAAAAAATCGCTCCGGGGTACGCGTTTTAGCATCCAAGTGGAGATAATGAAAAAATCGAAGATGGATGGCCATACCGAAAACCGAATATAAAAATTGTTTGGAGGATTGGATCAAGCACTGGCATGAGTGCGTTGCAGTCGATGAGGTGTACTTTGAAGGAGACAATATCGATGTTAATTAATAAATTTGTATTTTTGATTTTCTGAATAAATTCTTGAAACTTTTTGATCAGAGTAGTATATATGATGATGGCAGAGTTCGAGCTGAAAAAATTGTGCGAAAATCAACACAACTTTAATTTTAATTCTGAATCAGAGTGAATTATGCGTTGGTGTTTTTGTGTATATTGATAAATAAAAAATACAAAATAAAGATAGACAGTGTTGAGAAAATTTTCAAAATCATCCTTCTGCAAGTCTTAGAAGGTTGTCAAAAATTACCTCCAATGCTGGCATTGTAGGCAACGCCTACACCGCAGTAGCCGTTGAAAGCGACTGCAGCCACTTCACCTGCACATCTGGTTCCATGCTTATTATCCCCGTTGTCCCTTGGCATAGGATCGTTATCATTATCGTTGATATCTGTACTTGCATGAGGGTCCTATAACAATAAAGAAATAGAAAGTTAAAATAGTGACCCTGTATCCTCTATGACTTAACACTAGGGGTTTTTGAAATAGGCCGGACAAGTATGAGGCCCGCCGAAGGCGGGGTTGCAGCTAGTATAATATATTTTCCTATATATATAATAGATGATGATTAACATATTCTTATTTAAACCTAATTTAAAAAGTTTTTTTTCAGGTGCTACCCACTGTAAAATAACAAATTAATATATGTATTATAATAAACATGATTTATCAATAATTAAAAAATTAACTGATGTGGCCATATATTAATAGTTCTATTTTTTGAACCCCCTTCAAATAATGACTCTTTTTTTATTATAGGGCTCTTTTATAGTAAATTCCATTTTTAACCGACTTCAAAAAGGAGGAGGTTCTCTATTCGATTGAATTTTTTTTTTTTTTTTTTTTTGTGCCTATGTTACCTCATATCTCCGCCAATTGTCAACCGATTTTGAAAAAAATTTTGCATTGGGTCCAGTCTAGCTTCCGATTGGTCCCATTTTTTTTCGATTTTTTTCATAGGTATTAGACCTTTTTTATTAGGTTTGTTTAGGTTTGTTTAGACCTAACCTCTTTGTTTATGAACCGATTTCGATGGTTCTTTTTTTATCCGAAAGGGGGTGTCTTAGGGATGGTGTCATATTAATTTGGTCAAGTTCTGATGATATAATCACTATTAATAACATCACTAAAAAGAGAAAAATAAAAATTTTTAAGAAAAAAATAAAAATCGACTTCAAAAAATTAAGTGCAACAAATATAAAAATACACTAAAAGGTATAAAATAATTATTATCTTATTTAGTTACAACTAAACGACGAAATATTAACACGAAATTACTTTTGAAGTTGGTGCCAAACATATACCTTTTATGAATCGCACTCGACGGATCTTACTTAGTACGTTTGGCGGGTACGCTCGCTTATAGGTATAGTTTGTTTGGCACCGACTTTAAAAAGTAATTTCGTGTTAATATTTCGTCGTTTAGTTGTAACTAAATAAGATAATAATTATTTTATACCTTTTAGTGTATTTTTATATTTGTTGCACTTAATTTTTTGAAGTCGGTTTTTTATTTTTTCTTAAAATTTTTTTATTGATTTGTAGGTTTGAAAATTTTATAATTTTAATTTTTTTAAGAACTCTTACCCCCCCCCCCCATTTTTGTCTTTTAGCGTCAGTAAGAATCCAATGTTGCCAGATCCGAGAAACGACGCAGTGAAAAATTTTTTGCCTTTTTGCGCATGGAGAGTAGGGGAAAGATCGAACTGCATCTGATCTATTTAGGGAACGTCCTTAAATACGAGTCTGACATGATATAAAAAAGAAAGAGGACAGAAACGGTTCTACAATGAGCCAACGTATTATGAGAATCTCTTATATAAAAGCCTCAAATATGAATTTTTTAAGCACATTTTCTGATTCTAGGTGTACGGTGTAGTACTCACATAGTTGAGCGCTAAATCAGGGTGGTTAGTCTGGATGCCGTCATCTAGGATGGAAACAACAACGCCTTTTCCAGTGTAGCCTCGTTGCCAGGCAGGGGCCACGTTCATGTCATGACCATCTTTTGCACCTCCATTCTGAAAAAGATATTCAATGTATCTATTATTCACCTTTTAGTTATCGGCTTAGGGTTTAGAATTAATAATTCCAGTCAAGTTTTTTCTACTGTCTACAACTTATTTATATGTGATAGTACTCATTCAACTGATACATTGCAAGGCAAACAAGGAATGTTAATAAGAAAATACCGAGGGTAGAACCGGGGACCTGATAATTTCTGTACACCTACTTCCACTTCCACTTTCATTTCTAGAGAAGTAGAAGACAATAGATGAGAGAAGTGCATTATCTAATGAATTCCAAAATAATTCTACATAATTCCAAAGACGTGTACACCTAATTCCAATCGCGGTTCACCCCTCGGAAAATACTGAAGGTTGAGATTATATAGAGAAAACAACGAGAGTTTTTATTTAAATTTGGAAAATTTATAATTAAAATTGTTCTAAGTGTTAATTAAAAAAACAACAAATTTTTACTAAGAGATTTTATTTTTTTATTGTGAACTGTAAAAATTCCCCCCATTTTAGATCCCCTTAAGAAATAATTACATTTATTTTTAAATAGTGGATGTGTTGAGATTTCAGCAAACTTGGTTTTTTAGATTGAAAATTTTATAATTCATGAAATAATCACGATTTTTTTTATTATAGAGATACTTTTTATAGTAAAAATTCGAATTTTTTAGTTTGAAAAATTTATAATTTTAGTTTTAAAGAACCCTCTCCCCCTTAATGGTTCGATTTCAACCAAAATCTAATCAACTTTTAATTTCAATACAAATAAACTGCAACGGATCGTTGCTAAACTTTATCCAAATTCATTTGAAATATTAATATGTTTATTCCTTTATTATTAATCAGATATCACTTGCTATTTGCAGTCCAAGTTGACTTAAATTCAAAAATAGCAATTGATTTTCATTTAACAGTCGAAGAATAACCATTCTACATTAGATTTTTGACGCTTCGATTATTATTGGTAACCAGTGCTGAAGGCATGGAGGAATCGACTTAAAATCAAAAATAACGATCGATTCTTATCTAATACTAGAGGAATAGCCTTATTGCATTCCATTTTTGATGTTTTGACTATTAATGGCAACCTCTACTGAAAAAGTGGAAAAATCGACTTAAAATCAAAAAAGACTAAATTCTTTTATGGCAAACAACTCAAGCTTGAGTTGTTTACCAAAAAGAATTTAGTCTTTTTGATTTTAAGTCGATTCTTCCACGTACATAAGCAAGGTTAAATGAGCTATATTAAAACGATCAAATGAATAAATTTTTAAGGAATTTAAAATAAATAATTAAAAAAGTACTATCTTACTCTAGAGTAAAGTACTTTAAAATATAATTTTACTAAAAACTTTATTTAACCTTTTTTGTGGCCCCCAAGGTACTTAATTAGGATATTAAATTTCATCAAAATTGGTTAAGTCATTTTCAAGATATTTAGAAAAAACTAAAAAAGTACTGAAATAAAGTACTAATGTTTGTGGACCGATATGTACCAAAAACTAATCAGCATTTCATTTTGTTAAAATAATGGTAGGTTTTCAATTTCAATTCAATCGGTGCAACGGTGTGGAAAAAATCGTGTGCCAAAAAAACGATAACATCCATCCATCCATCCGCACGCACTTCCAAAAAAATGGCACTTTTTGGCCTCTCGACAAGATCCCAGGTAATTTTTGGCAAAACCGTCACGTGCTAAAATTCAATCTAATTGAATACTTCAATTTGTGACCTTAATTGAGTCCATAGGTTCCGTAGTCTTTACCTGAGGACCCTTTGAAGTCGCGCTTGCCGCGAGACCGATTACAATACTTTCACCCATTGTTCTACGTGTCAGTTGAGCTAGAGAGTACACAAGAATTTGATAAGGCACGTATTAACTTAACAGACATTTTGACAAAATAATAATTAATATCTCGTAAAATATAATTTTTTCGATGTTCACTCTATATGGCTTTCTTGTAGACCAAAACGAAATGGTTTGGCTCCAGTTTTTTAAATCAAAATAGTTAAAGCCGCTTTTGAAATATTTCCAAAAAACAAAGGAAAAAAACAATATCATGCACGATTACAATACGATACTTGACCATACCCCGAATGGCAAAGTAAAAAACGTTAATAAAAGTATAACAAAGGGCATAAGGGTATAAACATACTGAATCGGCTCCCGAAAGTCAATTTAATGATACTTAGGGAATATGTAGGTACTAATAAAATAATAAGATCCCTAACTCAATTGGTTTTTGAGAAAAAACCGAGGGGTGAACCGCGACCTAAAATCGTGTACACCTACTTCCACTTTCATTTCAAGTAGAAAACAATAGATGACATTAGATTATCTAATGAATTCCAAAGTAATTCTAAATGATTCCAAAGACGGTGTACCCCTAATTCCAATAACGGTTCACCCCTCGGGAAAAACAAATAATTAAAAAACAGAAAACAATTTTTTCTTAGGATCTTATGAACCGATTGATCTAAATTTTTAATGATTAATGTAAAGATTTAAGCATCTTTTTTGAGTTTCTTTTTGAAAAAAGATTGAATTTTTTCAAAAATCAACTCAATTATATAATATTGAAAAGTGAATTTATTTTTATTTAGGAAACAAATCAAAGATTTTAGTAGAAATATTTTTACATTGCATATCAGAGGGTTTCGTCCCTTGGGAATCGAACCCAAGAGCTAACTAAGCTTGCCGTGCTGTTAGCCAAACCCTTAAGACAAATCTCTCTCCGATATGCAATATATATAAGAAATAAAGCTACAAATTTTTCACTCCTTTCAACTCGAATGGAATAGTAAAAAATCAGGCTAAAATGAAAAAAAGTTTTCAGTGTCTTATATATGTTGCATATCGGAGAGAGATTTGTCTTAAAGGTATCACTCGGCTATAGCTTAGTTAGCGCTTGGGTTCGATTCCCAAGAGGACGAAACCCTCTAATATGCAATGTAAAAATATTTCTACTAAAATCTTTGATTTGTTTCCTAAATAAAAATAAATTCACTTTTTAAATTTTTAATATATTTTGGGGACTGATATATTATGTTCTAGAAAAAAAATTATGAGCTATATAGGTTTATAAGATCCTCGAAAAAAAAAAATTGTTTTTCTTTTAATTTCAATTTTTGACCATGATACAATTTTGGCACAATTATGAAACAGATACCTTCAACCCCCGCCCAGCCCATAAAATTACCTCTTCTTCTTCTTTCACGATGGAGGGGCCAAGCCACCTTTTTTGGTTTAACTTCTTCTCTCACCATTTTCATAAAAAAATAAAAAATAAAACTATTTTTTTTTCAAACCTTATCTATTTACCTATAATACTATGACATTTTCAAATTTTGAAAAAAGTACGCCATAGTAGAAAAAAATAAAAAACCACTTTTTGGCCCAAATAATGATTTTTTTTTATATTATATGTGATTGAAGAAAACAGTGACGAAGCCTAATGAGATGAGATTATACAATATTTTTGAGAAAATATATCTCTTTTATTTATATATCTGATTTTCATTTTTATTTCTTTATTTATTAAAATTGTTCTTTATTTTATACTTAATGATATTTTACCGTATATCTATCATACTTTAGGAAGCTTTTATTGAGTGTAAACTGTTAGATTTGCTGAATTGAAAGAAAATGATAAATGAATAAAATAGAATTTGTATTTGTTTGCAGAGTTTGGATTTTTTCGGAAAGAAAATTTTTCTTGTCTTCGATAATTTTTGGTTATATCTAGGTCTGAGTTTAATAAAAATATAGTAGTCAAGAGCTGGTGACACATTTTTGAGTACGGATTTGACCCAACTAGAAATTATGCGTAATAGTACCGTCTATGATAGTTGTACAAGGAATGGCCAATCTGGCTGGCCTAAGCAGAGTGGACCAGGTACTGCGCATGGTGTGAGTGCGGTAAAAAATACATATGTGTTAAAAAATATTTTTGACCCACAATGAAATTATAAAAATTATAATTTATAGTCAATTATAAACATAATATATTCACTCCAGACCATTTGAGTGGTGGAACGTGGAACCAGACCACCCCAAAGTGTATTACAACATGAAAAAAATAGCATCATGATATTTTTTTGCATGTTTGTAAATACACTTTGGGTGATCTGGTTCCACGTTCCACCGCTCAGATGGTCTGGATATTATGTTTATAATTGACTATAAATTATAATTTTTATAATTTCATTGTTGGGTCAAAAATATTTTTTAACACAAAAGTATTTTTTACCGCACTCCCACCATGCGCAGTACCTGGTCCACCTGCTTAGGCTAGCCAGACTGGCCATTCCTCGTACAACTATCATAGACAGTACTATTACGCATAATTTCTAGTTGGGTCAAATCCGTACTCAAAAATGTGTCACCAGCTCTTGGACTAATATAAATAATCGAGTTTTATAATAGAAAGTTGTTCTTAAAAATATTTGTTAAAACAACTATGAAATTTCTTATTGACATTCCTGTTGTAATTTTTGACTTTGGCAAATAATTGTTGTTGTTTTGAAAGTAAAATATTGTTTTTAATAAATAAAAATTCTATGAATATGGGTTAAAATAATAAAATGAAAGCTTAATACATATAAATAAAAAAAATCATTATTTGAACCAAAAAGTGATTTTTATTTTTTCTACTATGGCGTACCTTTTTTTAAAAAAGGTCATAGTATTATAGGGAAATAGATAAGGTTTGAAAAAAATAGTTTCATAATTGTACCAAAATTGTATCATGGTCAAAAATTGAAATTAAAAGAAAAACAATTTTTTTTTCAAGTATCTTATAAACCTATATAGCTCATAATTTTTTTTTTTTGGAAACGGACTAATAAGTTAATTAAGTGGATATTGATGAGGCAGTCCAAAAAAAGCTAATTTATACTATCTTTTTATTTTTATTCAAACACTGACGTTTCGGAGGCTATTCCCCTCCTTCTTCAGGGTTTTGAAAAGTCAGTGAAGGAAATTAAATTAATTAAAAAAAGCTATTATCAGTCTCCAAAACATGTTAAAAATTTTGATCAATCGGTTCATAAGATCCTGAGAATTTTTTTTCTGTTTGTTATATATTTTGCTTTTTCTCAAAAACCAATTGAGTTAGGGATCTGAAACTTTAAGGATATTATTATTTTATTAGTGCCTACTTATCCCCTAAGTATCATTAAATTATCTCTCGGGGGCCGATTCAGTATGCTTATGGCCTTTATATTTATATACGCACGCCCTCGAAGCTCGGCCCTCCGGGCTGGTGCCCTGGCGGGCGGCTTCTCGGTCCAAAAATTTTATTCCTCTTAGAAAACCACACTCCAAATGTATACCTGTAAACTCCCGAAAATACATAGTCTCTTAAAAGTTTCGCCCCATTTTCGTCCTGACACAGCTACAGAAATGAGGCTCTAGATATGAATCTGGAAGTATTTTTTTTTCTATAATCTACGGCATTATGATATTTTTGTGTGGAAATAGATTTATTTAAATAAGTGGTATCGTGGGAGGAGGAGAATTATATTATATCATTTTTTTAGCCGGTCGATTTGTTTACGCGAGCAAGACACGAACCCGGGCCTCCCGCCTGAATCAAATGATAATGATGCTGAAGCGGTGCCTTAACGTTCTCGGACACCCAACTCCCCATTTTTTTTAAGATTATAAAAATTTGACTTACCAAATACCATTGTTCTTTAAAGAGAGGATCGCTGAATGATTCAATGTGGCCGATGGTTCTGTAGCGTTGTGGTCCGTGGGAGACTGTCAGAGGTAGAGTTTCGAGATCATCTAAAAAAGCTCCAAAATTGGTCGCGAAATCCCGTTTTTTTCTTTTTTTCTCATGCTGTTGTTGAAACCAGGCCACCTAAACAGAAATGCAGAATATAAGAAAATTGCTGATAAATCTTAAATAAGCTGATGTGGTCATCCACATGAGGTTACTCACACTATTGGCCCCTCTCTTATATTTAACGAGCTGCTCAGGCGTGCCTTCGGCACGCCCTCTACAGCTCGGCCCTCCGGAGCAGGTGGCCCTGGCGGGCTGCGTCTCGGCATGTAATTATTAGGTCTGTAATATATATTTGTACTATTTTGCCCCCTCTTTCGCCCCCATTTGGGTGGTTGTTTTGCTATTTTCTCAAAAAAAGGGTGGAACGATTTATTTTTGATAATAGGTAAAGGCCATAGTGATATAAGCATACTGAATCGGCCCCCGAAAAAATAATTTAATGATACTTAGTGGATATATTAGGTACTAATAAAATAATAAGATCCTGAAAGTTTCAGATACCTAACTCAATTGGTTTTTGAGAAAAAATAAAATATATAAAAAACAGAAAAAATTTTTTCTCAGGATTGACCGAACCGATTGATCTAAGATTTTAATGTTTTGGGGACTGATAATAGTTTCTATACAAAAAAAATGCTTTTCTTTTAATTTTAATTTTTAACCATGATACAATTTTGGCACAATTATGAAACTATTTTTTTTAAACCTTGTCTATTTCCCTATAATACTAGTACCTTTTCAAATTTTGAAAAAAGGTAGAAAAAAATAAAATTATATATGTTTTATTAAGCTTTCATTTGATTATTAAAAAAAAAAAAATTGATTTTTATTTTTTTCTACTATGGCGTACCTTTTTTCAAAATTTGAAAAGGTACTAGTATTATAGGTAAATAGATAAGGTTTGAAAAAAATAGTTTCATAGTTGTGCCAAAATTGTATCATGGTTAAAAAATTGAAATTAAAAGAAAAATAATTTTTTTAGGGATCTAATTAACCTATAAAGACCATAATTTTTTCCTAGAAGCTATTATCAGTCCCCAAAACATAGTAAAAATTTAGATCAATCGGTTCGGTCAATCCTGAGAAATTTTTTTGCCTTTTCTCAAAAATTAATTGAGTTAGGGAACTGAAACTTTCAGGATCTTATTATTTTATTAGTACCTACATATCCCCTAAGTATCATTAAATTATCTTTCGGGGGCCGATTCAGTATGCTTATAACCCTATGCCCCTTATCAAATATCCTGAAGAGTATAAACTCCGATTTTAATTAAGGAAGGGGAGTAAATTAGTCATGTCGCAAAAAAAACAATATTTTAAAATCCCATATTTCGGATATGGTAATTGTTGGAGTACGCGTGGATTAATAAGAGGCATTTAGTAAATATAAATATCATATTTATTTAGATATATTAAATTAAACATTTACAATTATAATTAATTATATTATAATGTATGTCGAGTCAGCCATTGAAAGTGTTGAGAAGAGTGGCCGCATGAGTGCGCTGCTTGCCCCCAGGGTGGAAATTGTATTTTAACAGTAATTCCCAGAGCTTTGGGCTTTGAAATTTAAGATATCTATGGCTAGAAGAAATACCCCATAATTTTGATTGAAATCATAGATCGGGAAATATTTAGTTTAAGCGTGTTTTGACTTTTTTCCCGTTTTCTCAAAGCGGCTTGGGGAAACGCAAATTGAAGTAATTTGAAAGGAAAAAAGTGGTATGATAATTTGGAATAAGGGAGAAACTAATGTGAAAGTCATGTGGTGCCCACACCGTTTGATTTGATCTACATTATAGGATATTAAGTTTGACTTTTTCTATTTATTCAAAATTTATGTTTATATATAATAAAAAATAAGAAAAAATGAAAATTATTCAATAAAAGAAACAAATCTCATCAGTTTATTGGTTAATACCATCGAGATTATATATATTGTATATGAAAGCTTTTAGTTGTATGCAAATTGTAACAATATATCTCCTAGAACCGAGGCGACACTCTTTAAATTTGATGCATGCCTGTAATTATTGTTACTAGAAAAATATTAATGGATCTATAGATAAACAAATGAGTAAATCTTCTGAAGTTTTAAAATTATTTGTTCTGAAAAATTGAAGCTATACTTGAATCTCTATATTAAATACGAAAATCCGGATAAGAAATAAATACAATTCTTTTATAAAAGTATCAATAAAACGTTTAGGAAATTTCGCATGGGATTATAATTTTTTTTTTTGAAAATCTTATAATTTTAATTTTCTAACCCCTAAAAGATACAGAAAGACATGCAGCTGTGTTTTTGACATAATGAAGCAAGCCTTTGAAGTAATTCAGCGCCGCGCCTGTTAAGTCAAGGGTATGCATTCAAATAGCACGCCCTGTATTGCAGGTTGTGTTGACAGGCGCTGAATATCTGACTAGTATATAATTTTTCACCAGCTTTTTATGAAGCACATCAAATTACAACACAAATTACTGATGTTCATTTAGAAAACTGTTTACAAGAAGCGACAGCATCAATAGAGATCAATTTTGAACCACTTAGCTATGCAAAACAAGTCAGACGACTCACTTTTAAATATTTTTAAATTGTGAAATAAATATTTTTTATTCTCAGTTATGTTTTATTTTCTTAAAAAAAAAAAAAAAAAAATATATATATGTATATATACCAGTGGACATTTTGACAAAATCATTAATATCTCGTAAAATACAATTTTTTGATGTTCACTGATTAGGGCTTTTTTGTAGATCAAACGCCATGGTTTCGCTCAATTTTTTTTTTTTTTTTTTATAAATGTTGTTTTAGCCTTTTTGAGATATTTCGAAAAAACGAAGCAAAAACCCACTTTTTCATGCACGATACTTAACCATTGACCATACCCCGTATGGAAAAGTAATATGCGATTTATATAATATTTAGGGAAAGCGGTGTTGGTTTATAGTGAAATATATTAAACACAGGAGTTTTTAGCGGGTTTATAGTGGTGTTTTACAAGTAAAAATAAAAATTAAAAAACTCCTGATGATGGGCGAAAAACCCGAAATATATATAGAGTATTTAAAAATAAAACTCCAAAAATATAATTAAAAGAATTTTTTAAATTGATGAGGCAGTCCAAAAAAAGAAGATAATTTAAACTATCTTTTTATTCATAAATCGACGTTTCGGAGGCTATTCCATCCTTCTTCAGAGTCTGTAATCAATTAAAATGGGATTTGGCCATCATTATAAACAAGATCATCACAATTTGTTTTTTTATAAATACAATTAATATATAATTATATATATAATTTTTTTTATTTTTAATCAAAAATATTCCCCTCACTTTGAAAAGTCAGTGAATGAAATCCAATCCCTAGTAGCACAATGTTTCAAACTATATAGTAAAGTAACTATATTCAAACTATATAGTAACTATATAGTTTGAAACATTGTGCTACTAAGGATGCGACATTCCCCTCTGTTTCCTCTTTCAGAGGCTCTTTCTACTAAGAATGAAATACAATATATTATTGTTACTGGCACTGAAAGAGGAGACAGGGGGAATGTCGCATTGGATTTTCTTCACTGACTTTTCAAAGTGAGTAGAATGTTTTTGATTAAAAAAAATTGTATATAATTATATATTAATTGTATTTATAAAAAAAATTGTGATGATCTTGTTTATAATGATGGCCAAATCCCATTTTAATTGATTACAGACCCTGAAGAAGGAGGAATAGCCTCCGAAACGTCGGATTATGAATAAAAGATAGTTTAAATTATCTTCTTCTTTTTTTGGACTGCCTTATCAATATCCACTCAATTTCACTTACCAGTCCGTCTCCAAAAATACTATAATTTTTTAATTTTTAAAATTTTTACTTGTTAAACACCACTATAACCCGTTAAAAACTCCTGTGATTTATATATGTTCTTAATGATGAATAACGAGTTGAATAATTGTGTTGGCCGTAGTGAATTTTTGTAAATGCATGAAAGGGATGGCATAGTTTGTTCTGTTGTTTAGGGTTGGTGTCGCCGTTTGTCATTTGACTGGTGAACACGTTAACCCGATCACATAGCTAAGTGCAGTGTCCTCTGATATGTATCCATCATTTCAATAGCAATCCGGTGTTGACACCTGGAGTGATTGCTCATAAGCAAAGCGAGCAGTTTCGGCAGCGGATTACAATGCACCTAAGCGAGGAACACGTCCTTCGGGAGAGAGCTGCAAAGCAAAGATGGGATGCTCTGTTCCTGTTCATTGGATCACTAGTGGATTTAGCACAATGATATACGAGGGCGAACCTATTAACGGTGACATAACAAAAGGACCCCGTGATATGTGGCCTGGTGTCATGTTCTCTCTCGAACCACTCCACATGCATAAATGCTTTTCAACAAAGTTTGTTCTTTAACTTTTATTAATGCACTGGAGAAGATCATTTGATAGGAATTCGAACAGCAATACGAACTCTTGCCTTCTTGTATTTCAAAAGTCGATATTTCAAATACAGTAAACTCCCGATTATCCGCGTTAATGGTGGGGAGAGGAGGCGGGGATAATCCAAACTATTATTATCTATTTTTAAAATACAACATATTATCCATTTCTAAGGCAGACAATTATTTTAAAATGTTTAATGCTCATTATTATTAAGAAAATCTCTGATTTTGGTTTATTTGCAGGAATCTTTTAATGCTTTTTACTTTATCCAATGCGAAGCATGGGTAAAGTATTGTAATCGGTCTCGCGGCAAGCGCGACTTCAAAGGGTCCTCAGGTAAAGACTACGGAACCCATGGACTCAATTAATGTCACAAATTGTAGTATTCAATTAGGTTGAATTTTAGCACGTGACGGTTTTTCCAAAAATTACGTGGAGTCTCGTCGAGAGGCCAAAAAGTGCGATTTTTTCATTTAGTGCGTGCGGATGTATGGATGTATGTATGTTATCGTTTTTTTGGCCCACGATTTTTTCCACACCGTTGCACCGATTGAAATGAGATTGAAAACCTACCATTAGTTTAACAAAATGAAGCGCTGATTAGTTTTTGGTACATATCGGCCCACAAACATTAGTACTTTATTTCAGTACTTTTTTAGTTTTTTCTAAATATCTTGAAAATGACTTAACCAATTTTTTAATATCAGTTCGAATTTTTCAAAGATACAATTTATACTCGAATTCCCATGCAAGGATAATCCGTATACGGTTAATCGGGAGTTTATTGTATGTTAAAAAAAAATGTTTTTGTTTTACTTGAAAATCTTTTTAAGCGTTTCTTGGGGTGGGAGGGGGAGACCATTTTCCTAGCAAAAATAACAAAAGTTTTACCAAAGAGAATGGGAAAAAAATTAAGAAAAAAACATGGGCTGCCTCTTGGAGAATTAGGGTGAATGAGAAAATAAATAGGTGGGAATCCCAAAAAAATTTGACAATTTTTTTTTTTTAATTCAGTCGAATTCAAGAGGAGCGCACCAGGAATATGCAGACCCTATGGATCTCGAAAGACCCTTGCATTTCGGAAGAGAAGGACAAATTAATCAAGCGCAAGGGTGGAGGTGTAAGTGTCTGTCTTGAAGGTTCGTAGGTTATAAATGTCGAGAAAGAAGAAGACCGGGGGAGAGTTCCAGTTCCTCAAAGTCATGGAGATCACGTATAAACGTCCGGCATTTTTCCAATTTAACCGCGAAAGGGTGTTGTGAATCGGCAAATCGCGTACTACGAGAAAAGCATACTTTGGGAGGTATTACTGATTATAACTCATCAGAGCACATACCGTGATAGTATCTATAAAATAGGAAAAACTTCTTGAATGAGCCAGCGAGTCGAGGGAGATGGTAAGTGTCGTCGGATGGTCAATCAGCCTGATAGCTCGTTTCTGAACTCTATCTGTTCGTTTTCGCATGCAAGTCTTTTCTATATATTTATATTTCGTGAACGCTTTTATATGATATACGAGCCCCAGTCGAGAAACGCATCCTTAGAGAACAGAGGTAAGTATGCGCTTTTCCTGTTTTTTTTACAGAGGTAATAATAAGGTTCCAAAATCATGTAAAATGTAAGTTAGTAATATTTGAACTCCTCCTACCAAACAAACCCCATATCATAAACACCGAATCCTTATTTTAAGTTTGAAGCTTCAAACCCTTGGACTTGCTAAAAATATTTCATTTTGATAATTGAAATTGAAATCTAAATATAAATGTGAAAGTAAAAAAGAGAGTAAGCTATGTCTGGTGGTTTGTTGATTAATTAATAAGATGTACAGTAGGTGGCCAATTTATTATACTCAAATGATTTTTATCAAGTAAATTTATTTTATTCAAACTTTTCAAAAAATAATAAACAAATAACCCTTTTGGACTGGCCTGGTAACTCACCAGACCTCAACTCGATCGAAAATGTATGGGCGGCCCTAAAAAAAGCAATTTGCAAAGATAAACTAATTACTAGACCTCGGATTTCGCCCTATTTGCTTTTTTTTATTTATGATTTAAAATTTAGGCCAATATGATATCTATACGTTTCATGAAATTGCGAATAGAATAAGAGGCATTTGTTAGTGCCTATAATGCCTATTTTGCCCTATTCTGGGTGTTAGTGCCTATTTAATCTATAAATGCCTTTTTTAGTGCCTATTTTAACTAAAATTAGCAATTTCCATTTTTTACTATCTAAATTTAAAAGTTTTTTTGAATTATTAAGAAAATATTCCGAAATAATTATTTATCGAGCCGCTAGGCAGGGGCAGGGTCAACTAGGACACCCAAAAATCGAAAAGTGGACCATTTTTAATAGCTTGTTCCGAACTTGAAGTAACAAATAGTTCAACAATTGCTAGAGCAATTCGCAAAGTATTATTAAGTTTCAATTTCCTTGTCTCCTAAAAATGTTATGTATTGTCCTTTTCTTAATGGGAACTTGCATTATATTTGTACAGATAAAATCCTGTGGCCAGCAGAAAATAATGATGAAAATTTTTTGGTATTACAGACAAACCGCTTACTCAATATTTTTATTTTATTTTCAAATGCTTCTTTGTTCTTAAAATGAATTTTGAATAAGGGCCTATTTTTACTTCAAATGCCTTTATAAGAGCCTATATTTGTATTTTTAGTGCTTAGTTGCTTGCCTATTTTAAAGATTTTTAGTAATAAGCACATATAAATCCGAGCCCTACTAATTACTAACAAAAGGGACTTGATAGAAAATATTATTAAAGCATGGCACAATACACATGGACTTCAAGAAATAGCCAAAAAATGCCAGCATATGCCGCCGCGCATACAAAATGCGATTGCCCGAAAGGGAGGATTCACTAAATATTGAAATTGTATTTTGAATTGTATTTGTATTATTGAATTTGTATTGTCCTGAGCTAATAAACCTAACAAGATAAAAATTGAAACGATATTATGAGTTGAATAGTAAGCTAAACCATTAAAAACGTATGAAAGATAGAATTTTTCTAATGAGTATAATATGTAATTTGGCCACCCATTGTAGGTATTTAGGCCAAGTGGAGATAAATGGGGATCTATTCGAAGCTACCTGGCGGTCGACCACAAGGCACTCTCCTAGTACTCTAGCAGACATTGCTCAGGCGATGGGGCTATTTCCTTTTATTGATAGCCTATATCAATCTTCCTGTATGCACTGACAAATTGAGCTTCTCGCCTTTCCCTGTCTTTCCCTCGGCCTGCGCATTACAATCAATAATTATTTACTATTGATAATCAAAAGTTTTTTAATCTTCACACAATTGTTACCTTATAGGAAAATTACTTAATCCATCCAATTGATTCATTTCCCATATTATTTCCATTATATTTATTACATTATTCAGAGGACACCCCCCTCCTCTTCCCTCTTTTATTTATTCATATAAATTTAACAACCATGCTATTCTCGGTAAATATATTTCACTTTTAAAATAGAAAGAATATAAAGTAAGAAATATTAAATAATTATTGACTGGATATTGATGAGGCAGTCGGAAAAAAGAAGAAGATAATTTATACTATCTTTTTATTCATAAGTCGACGTTTTGGAGGCTATTCCCTCCTTCTTCAGGGTTTTGAAACAAAAGAAAGAAATTTTTTTAATTATTTATAAAATATATGATAAAACAAACAAAGTCAAGAAGCCTCAATGAAATATCTAAATAATTAAAGAATTTGCGACAAAATGAGATGCATTTGGGGTCAAAAAAGACCCCAACAGTACAGCAGGGTTAAGGGTGTATGTACCAGTGGCGTGCGGTCCATGGATGCTGTGGATGCGGGGGATCCCTAAAATTTCAAAATGTCAAGAGTATTTTCATACCGTGTCATATATGAATGTAATGTAGCTTTATTTCAAAATTATTGGATAAAAAATACTTGGTAGGTTTCACATTAAGATATAAAAAATAAAACTAATTTATTTTTGGATAATCTTTAATCTCGATATATATATATATTTCGGGTGAGTAATTATTCGTTTTATTTTTTATATCTTAATGTGAAACCTACCAAGTATTTTTTTCCAATAATTTTAAAACATGTTTCACCAAGTACCAACACCAAATTCCTTAAAAACTAGCTTTATTTCGCTTTGCTTTAATTAAAAATTTATGGAACTTTTCAACTTGAAGGAGACAATAAAAGAGTGTCTCTTCTGCTGGAATTATAAATTTTATTTATTTATAATCGTTGTAAATAAATAAAATTTATAATTACAGCAGAAGACACTCTTTTATTGTCTTCTTCAATATATAAAAATTCTGCTACCCTCGGCACAAAAACTTTCAATTTAACGAACTTTTTAACGTTAACAAATTAAAATTTTTTCCAGATATACTATTTGAATCAATCTTATTTAAAATAGTTTGATTTTTAGGAGGTTAAAAAGTGAATTACTTTACATATAATAGACGCCTGATTTTCATTTAAAATCTACAAATTGTATGAAAAAATTAATCTTGAAAGATTATTTGACAGAAGTTTTTGATTTAATAGAATTAATTTGCACTATTACCTTCCACTAGCAAAAGATCAGTGTCATCTGTTAAATAAATTAAAAGAATTACCAGAAGTAGCCAAAGTAAAGTGAAGACTATCCCAATTGAAAAAATCGAACGTTAAATTTGAAAAATAACGAAAAATTCTATAATGCGGTTATCGATGATTTTAAAAAAATTGGTACAGCATCCCCTGGTAGAAAAGAAACCACCCGCCACTGGTATGTACCACTCTGTTTTTCACAGCCGTAAGTCTCAGAGCTACACGAAATTGGAAACATAAGCAAGATATGGGGTAGAAAGTGTAGAGCAAGCTTATGACTGTAATTGGAACAACGGAAGTTGACATTTACATGAAAGACTTTTCGTTTTTTAACCGACTTCAAAAAAAGGAGGAGGTTCTCTATTCGACTGATTTTTTTTTTGTGCCTATGTTACCTCATATCTCCGCCAATTGTTAACCGATTTTGAAAAAATTTTTGCATTGAAACCAATGCAAAAAAATTTTTCGGTCTACCTTCCGATTGGTCCCATTTTTTTTCATAGGTATTAGACCTTTTTTGTTAGGTTTGCTCATGCCTTACTTCTTTGTTTATGAACCGATTTCGATGATTCTTTTTTTATTGGAAAGGGGGTATCTTAGGGATGGTGTCATATTAATTTGGTCAAGTTCTGATGATTTGATCACTATTAATAACATCACTTGAAAAGAGAAAAATAAAAATAATTTTTAAGAAAAAAATAAAACCGACTTCAAAAAAATTAAATGCAACAAATAAAATACACTAAAAGGTATAAAATAATTATTAACTTATTTAGTTAAACTAAACTACGAAATATTAACATGAAATTACTTTTTTAAGTCGGTGCCAAAGATATACCTTTTATGAATCGCATTGGCACCGAGTACAAAAAGTAATTTCATGTATTAACATAAATAATATTTCGTAGTTTAGTTGTAACTAAATAAGTTAATAATTATTTTATACCTTTTAGTGTATTTTGTTTGTTGCATTTAATTTTTTGAAGTCGGTTTTTTTTTTAAATTATTATGATTTTCTCAAAAACGGCTCTAAAGATTTTTTTTAATGGTAGGGGAGACCGGGACAAGTTTTCAAACTTTTTATATTTTTATTTTTGTATTTTTTATTTTAATCTTTTTTGAAGTAAACAGGATATCATTGCATTCCCAATACCTTTATCTACAAACTAGCACAATTATTTTTCAAAAAAGTAAATATAGTTTTTGACAGCAAATGGTTAAGTCTGATCATGTGAAGTTGGAAAATGTGCCCCGTATGCTGGGCAAGTTTTCCAGCCTACTAAAAATGTACGTGGTCAAATTTTCCAACTATACTTTAAATGGTAAAATACAGGTAATAAATATTGCTTGTTAATTAATATGTATTTTTTTATTGTAAACTAATAAGGCATAATAATAGAACATGCCCCGTATGCTTTTGGAAAACTTGCCTCGCCGCTATTTTGGAACTTTGACACTACCCTGTAAGTTATTTGCAAGACAAATGCATATAACTAAAACTTTCGTAGATGATGGGTGCTGTGTTGCTACTTCAACCAGTTGGCTCGCCTGGGTCATTTAGCTGCTTATTTAAAAACTAAAGCGAGTTGGAAAATGTGTCCCTATGGAAAATGTGCCCCGGTCTCCCCTATATGATAAAATGAGTAATTTTCGTTGATAAATCTCTTGATTAAAGCTTTTTCCAAAACTATAGGGTGACCACGAGAAACATTTACGTTTTAGAAATAAAAAAACAATATTAATTTTCAAGATACTATTTATTTAACTTAAGTTACATAGTTGTGGTTATACGCCATTTACTTTACGTAGAGAAAATGATATCAGGAAGGTGACGTCCTTCTTCCCTGAGGCAATTTTCTATTCTGTCCAGAAGCTCCTCCACAGGTCCTGACAGGTCACCTGATTTCAAGATTTGGAGATGTGCACTGGCCTCCTCGATCTCCGGACCTTAACATGTGTGATTTTTATTTGTGGGGACATTTGAAAGAGCAAGTTTATCGACATAAACCCCGTACTTTAGATGACTTGAAAGCGGCGATACTTACTGAGGTGGCGTTGATCACTGAGGATACACTGGAACGAGTGTGGAGGAGCTTCCAGGACAGAATAGAAAATTGCCTCAGGGAAGAAGGACGTCACCTTCCTGACATCATTTTCTCTACGTAAAGTAAATGGCGTATAACCACAACTATGTAACTTAAGTTAAATAAATAGTATCTTGAAAATTAATATTGTTTTTTATTTCTAAAAACGTAAATGTTTCTCATGGTCACCCTGTAAATATATTTTTCGAAGACCAAAGGCAATTGACAATCTTTTGAAATGGAGACTTCTCGTTTACCTAAAATCAATGATAATTGTTTGGCTAGTCAATCGGCATTTATTTAGCTACAAATAAGATCCAATCCAGTTTTCCAATTAACTCTTCCATGAGCAGTCAAATTTTCTTCCGAAACCATGCACAGTAAAACAAAATTAGTACTTGTCATTGGATTCAATTATCAGACTAACTTTCGCCAAGTAAATATTTAGAAGTGTTTGCGTGAGTTGTGAAGCTAAACAGACTGATTTTCTATTGGGCCTATCTTCATTTTGTATGCGATCCTCCTCGGTTCTCTCTCCTTGGCAAAATCGTTTCTCTCTTGGCCACTCCCTAAAAACAACCATTGATTCTAGAATGCATTTCGTCACACGAACAGGAAAATTTCCTTAGTAAATACAAAGTCTATTGAAATTCGCACCAGATAATCAAAATAACACATATGACAATTTTTTTAATACGCTTCGCTCTGTATTTTTTATTTTAATTATTGTTTAATTTAATCATCCACATGTTTTGTTTTGATTAAACCACGTGATTCATTTTTATGAACCACCTGTTAATAATTACTTTAATTAAAAAACCTATCAAAATATTAAAAAAAAGGACCTGATTATATAATATGTATTTTGAAATAAATTCTTGGTTATTTTTTATTCTAATAAATGAATAGTTCTTTATAAAACAATTAAAAACCGTTTATTAGTTGGTAATTCAAATGTTTCGGGAGAAAAATATGTATTTAAAATATTTGTTAAAAATGGCTCTTTGAGAAAAATAAATATGTTCAGCTCATTGTGTGGATACAAAAGGGAAAGAAAAACTTTTAAGAACAAAAATTTAGCATTCTTTTATCTGTGAATAATTACTTTGATTAAGAAAAAAAACTATCAGATTAAAGTTACAGATAGATTTGTCGACCCCAATACCCCTGAAAGCGTGATTTTGTGATTTTCATCGAAATCGTTTGAGCCATTTTCGAGAAACTGATTCTTTATTAGTAAGAATTCCTCATTTAATAATAATAATAATAGTCCCGATTTAAAAATTATTCTTATTTAATTAATAATAGCGAAAATTTAAGAATTTATTAAAAATAGATTCAAACATTTTAACCGCTCACAGAGGCATAAATTACCACGTTATTAATTTTATGAATCTTTTAAAGGAAAAAGACTAATCAATAAATTTAAGTAAAATTGTAATCATTGTTAATATTGTACACCAGAGGTCCTCAAACGGTGCGCCGCGACGCCCCGAGGCCTCATTCACAAAGCTTCATAATTAATTGAAGAAAGACATTTGGCCTAACACAAAAAACAAAGTGAGAAGCTAAAAATGTATTTATTATTTATTTTAATCTCTTGCTTACGATTAGACATACTTTTGCTTTATTGCCTAATTTGTAAATTTCTTATCTGTGGAAAGAGGGGGGCCCTCCTGCTCGGCCAAATAAATAATTTATAATAGGGCGCCATGGTGCCCTATTATACTTACTACTTACTTACGATGGTCAAATCGCTCTTGTAGAGCTCGAGTATCACACGAGAGGCTCGAGCTCTATAAGGGCGATTTGGCCATCGTAATAAGTAGTAAGTATAATAGGGCGGCATGGAAAAATTTTAATTTAAAAAAGGCGCCGTGGATCAGAAAAGTTTGGGAACCCCTGTTATACACAATTATTAAAAAACTGAACATTCTATTTCTATTATCCAAGAAATAGAATGGATAATTCTATTAGTACTAATAGATATTTGTTTTCATGAAGTTGAAATGTTTACTGATCTTCACGTTTCATTATCCCATGAGTCAATAAGTGTTTTTCACTATTGCTATAATTTGTTATCATAATTCTTTTTCGCTAGCAGAACACCGGCCAATTCGGATATATTCTACTACATCTGTCTTTTTGCTTTTGTGTTGAGATTGCCCTTATAGCTGATAACAGCAAACAAAAAGGAGAGAAGAGAAAGAACGCCCTTCTGAATCCAACCAAAACCAGTAGCTCCCTCGAAAGCCACAGGGCTGCTCCTGACAGCCAATTATGTAAAACAGCGAGGGAGAAGTACTCTACAGTACAAAACATCACTATGACTTGGCATCCCTTGCTACAGGCTCAAATGCTCCATCGCTAGGACAATGGACCCCAAGATATCTCCAATCGGTTTTAGGTGTACCAATTGGAAATCATATCCGTTCCTTCAAGTTTAGCCCAATAACTCAAGATGTGCCATATGCATTCCAAAGATTTATTAATATTATCTCTTTTATTAGATCAAGAGTTTATAAGGACCATATTCGTTAGAAAAAAGATTCAATGAATGGTTCATATTATATATTTATAACACATCAAAAAATTAAATTAAAAATAATTTTTTGGGGAAATTTAGGATTGTTTGAGGAGAATTGAACTACTCACTATTTGGAATATTGTTTTTATGTGATAATCTTATAATATTAAACGAGCAATTCTTGTATATATAGAATCGGTTTCTCGAAAACTGCTCTAACGATTTCAATAAAAATTGGAGTACTTATCAAGTGTCATGAGTTATTAGTCGTGTATAAATTTTAATCCGATTGAAATAAAGGAAGGGGGTGTAAATTAGTCATGTCGCAAAATAAATATTTTAATCGTTCATATCTCGTCTTCGGTAAGTCGCAGAGCCTTGAAAATTGAAACTTAAGCTATCTAAAGGCTACAAGAAGTACCACAAGATTTTGGCTAAAATAGAGGTTTCGGAAGTTGACATTTACATGAAAGATTTTTCGTTTTTGTTTTGGTTTTCTCAAAAACCGAACTAACGATTTTTTTTTAAATTGGTGTAGCTACTTATCAAGTATCATGAGTTATTGAGCTATTTAGAGAAAAAAGGTTCGGGTCTTATCTTATTATATTAAACGAGCAATTCTTATATATATATATATATATATATATATATATATATATATATATATTTATATTTATAGAATCGGTTTCTCGAAAAGGGCTCTAACGATTTGGATGAAATTCACGGGTTAGGGGTTTTTTGTGTTGACAATTCGATCTGTCACGGTCTCATCTTCGGTTAAGTTGTTTTTGATGGGTTTTTTGTTAATTGAAATAATTATTCACAGGTGGTTGTTTGGATAAAAATTTATAATTACATTTTTTTCAATTTTCTTTTAATAAAATTAATTGTTTTTTTTGTTTTAAATTCCACTAATAGATCATTACAAATATTATTATCATATATTAGAATTTGCCAATTTAATTAATTAAAGGTATTTTTCTATAAAATAATTTATTAGAATATCAATTTCATTCTCTTAAAAAATCCGACAATTCGAAGGATCGTACCTCTTTCTTCAGGATTTAAAAGGGTCAACGAAAGAAACTCGGTGTAGGTATATTAATATTATATTTAATTGAAATTACATTCAAAACTTTATGCCCAATGATAGTCACTAGCGGGTGTAAATATTGGTAAAAATATAAATTAAGTTTTATTTCAATTTTATTTTATTTTGGCTCCGATTAAAAATCGACCTTTTTATCTGAATTTAAAATTAAAAAATAATATTAATACATCACTTTTAACTGAATCAAAAAATTACCGATCATCGCTCGGTATTCTAGGTACTTATTTTTATATGATGTAACACTAAATTTATGCATGTATTTGTTTTTTTCTAAGTGGGCTACTAGTCCGTGTGTTTGTCAAATAAATAAATAATAAAATATATCACTTCAAAAGGATTACGATCGCCATAGAAGGTTTCACTTCTGCAGTGTGGTTTTAAGCATACACAACTATTTATTTATAGGAACTTTGTAAACTACTAGTGTTTTCTTTTCTTTTTTTTTTGCTTTCGTTCAGGAGAAAGAGTTCTCTCATCCTCCATTTCTGTTTTTTTCGGCAGTTTTTGCTTTATTAGTGAATATATTGCACTACGAGAAGGCATTTTGTGTCGAAAAGGAAAGTATACAGTCTATTCCTGGCTCGAATTAAAATTCTACCCGAATTTCGACCAAATCGATCAATGAATGTATACGACACAATTGCAAAGTTAGACGTGCGCGTCCCGAATGCCAAATATTTCCAGTTATGAATATTTCCTGAGTAAAAACGCAAGAGATGCGACGTGAGTCCCCCTAAAAAGACTTGAAAAGCAAGCCACAAGGGGTTTACGGAAGAAAACTCTCACTTCAGGATAGACAACTTGCCATTCAAATGACAATACGTCATTTGAAACTTTTATCGAATTTAAAGAACCTTTAGAAAATAATTTTGCTGCTATTGAATTAAAATGCGGAGTGATCCTTTTGCAGGTTCATAATCATGTACGTATAGTAGAACGATTAACTGGCAGGGTTTTTTATTGGCATAAAAGAAAGCAAAGGGCAGGAAAAGTAAAAAGTGTAACAAAAATGGGTTCATAAGATTTCACTCAGCCCCCTAACTGGGAATTTTAATTTTAAATTAAAAAATAAATTTTATTATTATTTAATTGGAGTTTTTAGGAAGAATCAAATGAGTAGGTACTTAAAAATAGTAATAGTAATATTTTTGTTCATTATGATGTAAAGTGATAGTACAAAAAAATCAAGCCTAAAGTTAAATATTTAATGGTCGCCCGAAAACGTAAAACATGAATCTCTAAAAAAATGTTAAATAATTCTTGAGCTACCTTTAAAAATTCACATTTTGAGCTGAAATATTTTGGTCGTTATTTTTATTGTTTTAAATAAAAGTTTTCGAAAAAGAAAAAAAAATATTTTTACATTTTTGAGATTTTCAAAATCCTTCAGCGACCTCTAATGAGTTCTTAAAACATTAAATAATAAGAAATTTTGGTGTGAGTCTAGATTTTGAGAAAATAGTTGCCATTCTTTGACGCTCAGGGGCACGGCATAATTTTTGGAGCTAGTAGTATTGGTCATGTTGGGAATATTTCTCTCTTGTGGTGTTAAGTTTTCGGTTGGATCGATGGTAACAGAATTATTAGTAGTATTATTGACGGTAGGGATATTTGGCTCATATTGCGTTAGGATACAGTTTTCGGTAGGATGGGGGCATTTTATAAGCTCATTTTCTTTGAATACTTTTATGTTGGCTGGCACCCTGTGGATGGAAATCTTTTAGACAGTAATTGCCGAGAGGTGAACTGCGACCTAATTTGGTGTACACCTACTTCCACTTCCACTTTTATTTCTAAATATTTCTAAAAAATTCCAGTACTTCCAAATATTTCCAAGTAATTCCAGTAATTCCAAAATAATTCCACATAATTCCAAAAAGGTGTACACCTAATTCCATTCGCGGTTCACCCCTCGGTAATTGCATTTGGTAAGAATATTTAGTATGTTGTCTTACAAATGTTGTGTACATATTTGTTCTCGTGAAACACCTTCATTATTCTCCAAATAAATACCTTAACCATTTCGTATATAATAAACTGCAACGGATCGTTGCTAAACTTATGATATGTACCAAAAACTAATCAGCGCTTCATTTTGTTAAAATACTGGTAAGTTTTCAATTTCAATTCAATCGGTGCAACGGTGTGGAAAAATTCGTGGACGAAAAAAACGATAACACACATACATCCATCCCCACGCACTTCCAAAAAAAATGGCACTTTTTGGCCTCTCGACGAGATCCCTGGTAATTTTTGGCAAAACCGTCACGTGCTAAAATTCAATCTAATTGAATACTTCAATTTGTGACCTTAATTGAGTCCATGGGTTCCGTAGTCTTTACCTGAGGACCCTTTGAAGTCGCGCTTGCCGCGAGAGCGATTACAATACTTTCCCCATGCTTGGCATTGGATAAAGTAAAAAAGAGTTGAAGTAAGCAAATAAAAAAAATGTGAACAAACAAACAAAACTATGAAAAATATTGGATAAGGAATGGAGGGGCCTTTAGGGCCAAAGAGGCCCGTCAGGAATAAATTGAGTGGAGTGAGAAGGATTTTTTAGTACTTCAAATATAATTAAAATATTCAATTTAGCAAATAAATATGGAAAAATGATGTTTTAATTATGATGAGATTTGATAACACCGGTCGACACGATTTTTGGGTCTGACTTCTGAATGTCAAATTTTGGTTTCTTCTACGTTACTAATAAAGGGAAAAATATTTTTTTTGATGAAAGTTTACTTTTGTAGAAACTAGAGCAATTTTTCGAATTTAAAAAAAAATGACTGATTTTTTCATAACTTTATTACAATAAGAAATTTTTTGCTGAATATCGGAGTTTTTTAATTCAAGAATAATGATTGTAATAGCATACAAATGTAAAATAATAAAAAATCAAGTTCAAAAAGGAATATTTTTAGAGATTTTCTTATGTTTGTATAGACTTTCTCATATTAAGCCCCAAATTTAATCTCCCATCATATTCTCGTTGTACTGCCCTTGATAACGTCGTTCAAAGTCCATCACATCTTGGTGAAAACGCTCTCCTTGCTCCTCTGAGTTATGTATTTATATATGATATTTATTTAAATTTTTATTTATATATATATTCTTTATATTTTATTTTATTTAATAAATATTTTATTGGTATCGCCGAAGTTTAAATTTAGGATCATATGCATGGTGAAAGTCTCCCAATCCGGGATAAATCGCCCAATCTGGGAAGCCTGCACGAGTAATATGCAATTTGCTACCGTTTTGATCAAATTGTTACCACCTGCTGCTCGTAAAAACAATTAAAATTTTCAAAACTTACTTATCGACCTAAAACTGACAAAAGCAAACATTAAGAGCTAAGAATGGATTTATTGGTGTTTTTTCTATGCCTAGCATCAGAATTTGTACAGAAATTAATTAATTAATTAAAACAGAAACCCAGAAAAAAAAGTTTTTCTGTCAACCTGTGATAATCGATTTGAGATGATAATTTGAGCACGGTAATTACTGTTGGTCAATGACCAGGAATAATTTGAAGGAAAAATTCAAATTCAATCTTATATTATTAAATGAGCAATTCTTGTATATATCAGTGCAAAGGCCATCAGCGCTAGCAGCGACCTCAACGGGTAGAGGAGAACAGAAGACAGAATATCCCTCATTCATTATATAGAGTTTATTAAATAAACATTAGAATAATATTTCTATGTAAAATATATAATTATATAATTCATTTACTTAAAGAATAACTAAGGACTTTAAATTTCATCGGTTAAACAATATATATATATATATATATAATTAAATCGGAGTTCTCGAAAACGGCTCTAACGATTTCGCTAAAATTTGGTGTACTTATCAAGTATCATGAGTTATTAGATGTGTCAAATTTTTAAATAAAGGAAGGGTGTGTAAATTAGTCATGTCGCAAAATAAATATTTTAATCGTTCATATCTCGCCTTTAGTAAGTCGCAGAGTCTAGAAATTTGAAACTTAAGCTACTTAGAGGCAAAAAGTTACCGAGCACCGACGCTCGGTGCTCCAGGCACTAATAATAAAAAACGAAATAATCTTATGGTAATCCGATAATCCGGATCGGAGCGACTGAGAGAACAAACAACCTTCTTGTCTGAATGCTGAACACTAAGTTAACTGACTTGGTACATTATACACGATTCTTGTCAAGGGATATTAAATTTAAATCCGTAAACATAACGTTATGTGTAATAAATCGAAAAATACGAGATTATAAAACTCGTAGATAGTAATGGATTCAATAAAATCAAAGAAGGGCATGAGCTAACTGGCTTTAGGCCATTCGATCAGTAAGAGCCCATCTCTCTCAGATAAAACACGTTACATATTTTATGATTTTCTTATAGACCATCATCGGTTAAACAATGCTAGAAGAATATTTCCAGCATAAATTGATCCATATCGATCAGAGCAACCCATTCTAAATCACGATCTGTCTCTATTCAGTCTCGAAGGAGATTTATTGCAGTCGGGGAGGAAAAGAGGCGATATTTGAAATTTGAATCGACCGGATTTATTATAATTCATACTCCAGGAATTCGTTTAACAAAAGATAAATCGAATACAAATTTTATGGGAAAATCCGAGTTCGATGATATGTTCAAATGGTAGAATTAGAAAAAGCCCATCCCTCGATCCACTCCACTCCAATGTATGCGTTGTCGTTAATGTAGTTATTTCGCGACAATACTAGCAAAAAGTTAATGCTAGAGTATATAGAACAGTCAATAAGGATTCATAATTCATAAGCCCAAAACCTTTTCCAGTTTATGTACCACTACTAGGCAATCCCGTGCCCGTTTGACAAATCTGGCAACACTGTCCGAGCTTGTATATATTTTATCATAGAAATTTCAGATAAAGTACATTATAAAGGGAGATTTATAAAACAAAAGTCCTTAATAAGCGATTGAAAGCTGTTGCGACAATGGCTGAATCGAAAAAACGTCAAAAAAAATTTACCAAAGTTAACCCACTTTTTAGGTTAAATAAATGCGTTGTTGCCAGCTTGTTTTTAGTGTAAATTTTTCATTATACATTTTTCATTAATGATTCAATATTATCTCAGAAACTGTGTTGTAACTATGAATTAAAATTTTCATAAAAAATGTAGTAGTTATTGTTTAATGTTGGTTTAGTTTTTTATAACGATCGTAAGAAAGAGTTTCTTAATTATAATTAAATGTTGTGCTGGTTGGAAACTTCAGCAATGATCCATTTGCTCTTGATGGCCAAAAATAAATAAATTTAAATATTTGTTTGAATATTTCAAATGATATTTATAGTAAAAATTAAATATTTGTTTGAACATTTAAAATGATATATATATATAATCAAAATTAAATATTTGTTTGAATATTTCAAATGATATATATAGTAAAAACTTATTTGTTGATACTGCAGTAGGCTGAAGGCGTTACAAAATCTCAACAACGACAGCACTTAACAACACGCGACAAGATCAAACAATAAAAAACGAAACGAACAACAGAGCAAGTTTTATTTTCGACACCCTTGCCACATATGATATAAAAAGCTCCACGTGTTGGTTGCTCGATTCCTCTCGACTCCAAGTCTTCCCCGAGACACTCGGCTCCCGGAATATAACCGAAGCAAATATATTTTGGTTACAATGTATGTAAACTTTCCGATATCCCGTATAGTGCAATGTATAAGAGAATGAAAAACTCTATCTTTGGAATTTAATATCTTCGGAACTATAATAATAATCTAACTAAAATTCAAAAAAAATCCTAAGAAAACCCATATGGTGAAACAACTATCTTAAGCTCTCAAATAAATTTTCAAACAAAGTTGAAATGATATTTAATTAGTCGTCATCAAATAATAAAATGATTCTTTATAGCAGAGGTTTCCAAACTGTGGGGGAGCCGCGGACATTTCACAGGTGCGCCGCGCAGCTTAATACTTGAAGCATGACATTTGGCCTAACTAGACAAAAAGCAAAGTGAGAAATTAAAATTTATTTATTATTCACACTCAAAATATTATCGATTGTTAAAATTATTAATATAACTTCCCTATCTTCTTATCAATCTTGTATTATTAAAAAATAAATAAATATCTTCTTAATTTTTGAAAAATTTATTAACAATAATAATTTTTTCAAAAATTAGGAAGTTTTTATTATTATTGTTAATAAATTTTTCAAAAATTAAAAAGTTTTTTCTTTCTCTTTTAATAATACAAGATTGATATGAAGAATAGGGAAGTTATACTTATTTATTATTCATTTTTATCTCTTTCTTACGATTAGACATACATAAACTGATAAAATATCTTTGACGCCCTCGAAAAAATCTGAAATATACTATACAAAAGGCCCACCCTGTGGTCTGAATTTTTGATTTTCATAGAAAAATAAAGTATTAATTCCTAAGATTTTTTATCTATTCTAAAACAAGAGTATTTAGAGAGACCAAATACGGTATTTGTTTTGATATATATACTTTTAGATAGGGTAGGGCGCCATGGAAAAATTTTAATTAAAAAAAGGCGCCCCGTCTCGGAAAAGTTTGGGAATCCCTGCTTTATAGAATGTTTTTGCTGTTGGCGAATAGCTTGTCTCACATTATTGTAGTTACGAATACAACTATATCAAATATTAACGAAAAATTCGACCAAATGCCAGTAAAGTAATAATTAATGTCAGAATCCCGAAAATCAAGAAAAATAACCAAATTTTGGAAAATCGATTTCTATATGGAACAAAGAATAGATAATAAAGTTATTACTGATTAAGGGTGGGCAATATAAATATATCTAGAGAAATTCACCAATGCAAGTCCAGCCGAAAATACGAGATCTGCTCTTATAGTTGATGAGTGCAGAGTTAGTTATAGATCAAGAGTAAGATAAATATAATGAATTGAAAATTTATTCGTGGAGATGTACCTTTTAAAGCACTATACAATCGAGAAGGGCGGATTAAGGCGAGATGCTAATATATGACTGCAATTCGGGCCTTTTTGATACTTGTAATTTAGATTCTTTTTTTAACAACGCTTCGAATTTTAAATTAAGGCAGGGTCTTTTTCATTTTTGTATTTTTGGGTCTGTGAATAAAAAATCCGGCATTTTGTTCATCACATTCTCTGTTTTAATCTCTATCGACTGTAAGCATTCCAGTTGATCGTCAGTTCAAATGTTTGCCTACATTGTTAAGGATTATATAATCTTAAATATTAAAGAGACTAAAAATCTACCTTTGAAGGATTTTTTTACAAATTATCCTAAAAAATATTTATATTATAAAGAAAGAAAAAAAAATAGTATAAATATTGAGGAGAACATACTTCAACGTCACAACTTTTTGTATCAAATTTTCTCCAAAACTGTTAGTCTTACGAAATAAGCTGACGTGTTCTGATGTGGCCATCCACTTGACTTTACCATACAACCTGGCCCCTAAAATTATTTATAATCATGTAGGGGGGGGGGGTTGATTTTTGCATTTTTATACTTCTGGGGTCCCACTGATTATGTATACAAAATTTGGTTGAGTTTGGTAAATGGCCAAGATTTTCATTTTTTAACCCTACACCCCCCACCCCCTCATTTTGGGCGATTATTTTTTGCATATTTAGACTTCTGGGGGTCCACTAATTATGTATACAAAATTTGGTTGAGTTTGCTCAAATGACCTATTTTTTAATTAATAACCCCCTCCAACCCCCTTAATTTTGGGTCGATATGCACCAAAATCTAATCAGCTCTTAATCTCAATCGACCAAAACTACGTGTGAAATTTGGTTTCGATATTCACACTAGTTTTCGAGCTAGCTCGTCCAGAAAAATTTGGTAATGCACAGACTAACAGACAACCAGATAGACAGACTAACTAACTAACAGACATTTTGACAAAATAATTATTATGTCGAAAAATATAATTTTTTCGATGTTCACTTATTAGAGCTTTTTTGCAGAGCGAAATGCCATGGTTTCGCTCAATTTTTTTTAAACAAAATAGTTCTAGCCGTTTTTGAGATATTTCGAAAAAAAAGAAGGAAAAAACCACTTTTTTCATGCACGATTACAATACTTGACCATACCGTGTATGGTAAAGTAAAAATGTAATACTGTGTTTTTGTAGGCAATTTGCTAAACTACAAATTTGATAACCACCATTTTTAAAATAAAAGTCACTATTAACGAGATTTTTGTGAAAAACCTTTTTCGTGACCTTTGACCCCGCGTAAAGTTTTTAGAAGCACACGTATCGATGGGGACTTTTTGTATTTTGTTTAGTACCACAAAAAGAAGGTTCGTGCAAAATTCCAGCTTTCCCCTAATTTTTCAGAAGTCTGGCATTTTTTGTCTTTATTCCCTGGACTAAAATAAAATCTTCTGAATTACATCCATTGTGTTGCAAGTTGCATTCAGTTGCAAGCTATATTCGAGACAGGGGCGAATTTGAGCCTTATATAGAATAATAGTCTAAGAGCTAGCAACGTCGCGAAAAAGTTTATTTTCAACAGGGTAATTTTTCGATATTTCCCATTCTTATAGAATAGAAGCTAGATAGAGGGATGCTGTACGTCTGGCACCTGGGAGCGGTTGCGTTTACTACTGCTCATGTAGTTTGTAGAGGTAAAAAAATGGATATTTTAAATTCATTTTCAACCGATTAATTTTTTTTTATAATTTTCTATGTCTTTTTAGCATTATAAATTTCTAGTTGCCAGACACTTTTCTGGTTGCTAACATTGCTAAAAAATCTGGCGCAATGTTAGTAACCAGAAAAGTGTCTGGCAACTAGAAATTTATAATGCTAAAAAGAAAAAATTATAAAAAAAATTAATCGGTTGAAAATGAATTTAAAATATCCATTTTTTACCTCTACAAACTACATGAGCAGTAGTAAACGCAACCGCTCCCAGGTGCCAGACGTGCAGTATCCCTATCTAGCTTCAATAAGAAAGGGAAAAATCGAAAAATTAGCCAGTTGAAAATTCATTCTCGAAAACGTTACTAGCTCTCGGACTATAAGGAGTTCATTGGGCGTAAGAGAACGTCTGGACCTGAAAAGAAGGCCAAGCTAGCATACAGCACCTTTAGTCACAGACGTGATTTGCCAATTCCAGTAGAGGACAGACGCCAGAGGGTTATCCAACATTCAATTACATGTATTATCGCTCATTTTTGAATAAAATAGTATTTGTTGATTCAATTATTCTTTTATTTTAATAAGTTCACCAGTAGAGATTGTTGAGGTTCGGCCCTTGAGCTTACCCTAACATTGCCACGGTACCTTTCCAAATCCTTAATTTATCGCTGGTCTGGCAATCTTCCTACAAATGCCTAATATTTCGCAACTTGAAAATGCTAGCTTGCATCACGTGGAGAGGCGCCGAAGAAACCATTATCTACACCTTAGAAAGAAGATGCCAGCTTGCATAAACATTCATTAAAAGAGCACCCCTCTCCTTTCCAATCAGCAGTAACCAGTAGACTCCCCAAACCTTTGCCAGCTCAATCTCCGCGAGTCGCTCTCCGTAGACAGATGTAAACGAGGCACCAAGCCTCGGAACCTTTTTAATAAATTAAAGCCGATACCGTCTTTTTGATCAACTACCCCTACAGACCTTCTTCAGCAGGGCACCACCACTGTTGACACCAGAGCGCGGGCAGAAGGACTCATCCTTCTTCACGTTACCTGAGCTATTCTTCGGAAGGGTTCAAACCCGCACCAAACCTTAGAAGCAAGGGTTGGCGCACAACATAATTGTTCGCAGCAGTGGGATAATCATCCCAGGTCGCAACAAGATAATGAGTCAATAATTTGAATATAATTCAGCATGTCAAATTTTATGCATTCTATTTTTAATACTTTATGTATTTAAATGAATATATATAGAAATTTAATTTCTATCAAATGAGAAAACAAGCGTGGTTCGAAATTTCTATAAATATTTAAAAGTAATATTTTTATTTCATAAGTTTTAACCTTCCTTTGAGCAGGATGCAGTTCTTGTTCACGAGAAGTGAGAGGGAAAGAAAATGTAAGAAATTCGATTGGAATCAAGTTATGGTTTCTGAACACCGGGAAATCAACAGGATAACGAGAAAGTGAGAAAGGGATAAATTCAATGGTAAAAATACCAAAGTGTTTTCAATGTAGTTAGCATTTATTTATCGAGAAGATTTTCAAAAGCATTTTTTTTTTTTTTTTTTTTTTTTTAAGAAGAAGTGAGGTTGATAGATTATTTCATTTTACTTAAAATTGAACAATATAATTTTTTTATTTGTGGAAAATAAATATAATGATATAATAATTGGTTATCTTTAAAACGTAGCAAAATTACTTAGTTATATTTATTTGCACGAAATTTTCTCTGGAGAGAGACGGACTGGTAAAACTTTTTTTGAAAGTAATGGAATGCAGCCCAGGGGTAGTGAGGAAAGAAAAAATTAACGCATATCCAAATAAGGTGTAATTTATTGGATTCCTTCCTCCTTTCCCTTCAAACCAACGTTTCGGAGGATTCTTCTGTGAACTGTGAATTTCAAGGTAGATACGGAAAATAATAGTAGATATTATTCTGGAATATTGAATAAGATCAGCGAACGTAATTAGAGTATTGTAATGGATTTTGGATTTTTTCTTGGTGTAGAGAGACGGACATTTTCAGGTTTTTTGATGAAATTTTAGAATGTGAGTGGGGTGGTGGAATGTTTTTGGGTTGGCAATACATTTTGGGGGATTTAACGTTTCAAGATATGTGTTCACTGGTGCTTTGTGTGTGGAAAATTGAAATTTTTTGTGTTTTCGGATAAATCATTAGATAATAAATATAGAAAAGGAATAATTAATAGCTTATAATAAGTATTCATATGATACAGAATGTGATTTGATTGGATTCAACTAAATTTAAGATTGTTTAAAGGTATGTTTGATGCTTTTTTGATGTATGAAAAAATGTAAAAAAAGGTGTGATGTGTTTTGAGTTGTTTGTAAAGTTATATATATTGGATATAATGAAAGGATGGTTTTATTTTTAGGCTGATGATGACATAACTGTAGTTGTCGAAACGTCCTGGTATAACAATAAAATAAAAATAAATGAAAAAAATATAAACGTGTTATTATTTTTTGAAACAAAGAAAATCAACACCTATTCTAAAGAGAATTAAGATCCTCAGAAGATAAATAAATTAATTAATATAAATAAAATTCTCAGATCCAATCTTATAAATAAAAAAATCATTTAATATAATCAAATTGTATATCTATTGAAATATTAGTGAATTATTTATTTTTTTAATTTAAAAAATACCTTATTAATGGTCAAAAGTAGTTTTAATATTGAGCCCCTTGGGATGCAGCCTTCAACACAGAGCGTTCTATTGGAATGCATAACTAACGACCACCAGGCGGCGCCACAGAATAAGTCCCTATTAAACTAAGTCATCTCAAATTGGTACACTCTAAAACAAATGACTTTGAAAACTATGATCACGAGATTGGGAATATTTTTACATTTAATTTCATTGTTTATTCTGTTCAGTAAACAACACATAAAAATAACTTATTGAAATGGATAATTACACTGATGAACAAATTCAATTTTTTTTTTGCCCTTTGAACGAAAATAGGTGATTATTTATAATTCTACCCCGCTGAATCCAAATCTGAAAGTAGAAATTCTGTATCACCTATCGTTTTCCCTGGATTTTCATTTTTTTTTTTTGTTTTTAATAAAAATTTAATTCCCTTTGTACTTCGAAATTTGAAATTATTTTTGTTTGTTTGATCATGAAATAGGATTTATTTAAGTGAATAACTATGAAATATAAAATTAAAAATAAAAAATATGTATAGGACCAATTTTGACTGTTCAATGAATAAATTTCATTAAAAAAAAAAGGAAATAACACATTTTTACTAGCATTTTCAAAATTTCTTTCTTTAACTCTGCTGTTTGTAATTTCCAGCAGAAATCTCTCCCTTGAGGTTCCAACAATAGTCTGCTAACATGTTCTGTACCGATTTTCTTGCATATCGTTTCTCCATGACAGAAATACCCTGATGAAATCTCCGCATTCTTCACTAACCGCTGTGAATTTTTTCCTAACAGCCAATACATTTTTTATATTTAATATTAAGTTCGTTTCTATTATTGCCTATATGAATTTTCCATGTAAGTCTAGAGTCGAGGTGCAGTCCAAGATACTTTACCAAGTTACTATATGGAATGATTTTGGAATTAAGGAAGATGGGTTGGTCATGTGATTTTTTTATTAGTGGAGGTGATATGAGTAGAATTTGTTTGGTTAACATGGATCCTCCATCTATGAAAGCAGTTTTGAATGGTGTCAATTCGTTCTGGCAGTTTATTAGAAGCTGCATTTTTTTTCCTTTGAAATTATCAAGAAAGTTGATAAGGGTCTCCCCTTTGTATTAACTACCCTTCAAAAAGTGTCTTCAAAAACTAATTTTTTTCGAGATATTCAAATGAAAATATATATTTCAAAACTCTCTATAAAATGTACTATTTAAAATGAGTTTAGTTTTTTGAAAATTATTTTTTTTTTTTTTGAAATTCTCAAGAAAGTTGATAAGGGTCCCCCCTTTGTATCAACTAACCTTCAAAAACTCATTTTTTTAGAGATATTCAAAGGAAAATTCAAACTCTCTATAAAATGTACTATCCAAAATGAGTTTAGTTTTTTGAAAATTAATATTTTTTCCCTTGAAATTTTCAAGAAAGTTCATAAGGGTCCCCCCTTTGTATCTACTACCTTTCTTATACTTTATACTTTAAAATAAAAAAAATATATCTTAGAAGAAAAAGAAAAAATAGCTACAAGTGCAATCGTTTTATCTAATTTTTTATAAAATTATTTATTTAAATTCATGCCAAATCTAAGAAATAACATTTTTTGGATATTTATTTATATATTTGTTCTGTTTAAAAACCGTTTTATTTAAAGATATATAGTTTAAATTATATAAATATTAGCATTGCTCTTATGGATATTCTCAATATTCCGCTCTTTGCAAAATGGCGGCTGGTGACTTCAGAGATGGAGACATTTTCTCGAGCTAGTGTCCCCTCCCTTACGCACTGGAACCAATTAATACACGAATTGATGAATATAAGACCGCCCTTTGGAAAAAGGAGGCCTGTTTCCCCTTAAGGGCTTAAAGGAGTCCTTTTTTTATCGATCTCTTTTTTTAATTTTCTTGCTTCTTCATAAAACCCTTTTCCTTTGCGTGTGGTTTAAATGAAAGAACTAATTTGTAAAATACGAGAGTCCGAAAACAGAACCAACTCGAAATATAACCCACTTTCTTGATCGTGGTGAAACGGGTATACTGGTTTAAATTATTATTAAACATAATCTGTCAGAGAAGAAGGCTGACATTTACCCTCTTTTCTTTGAATTTCATAATGGTGAGTGATCTTATTCTTTCCCTCTGTCAGTAAGATTAAGGGTTAATTTATTTAAACAATTGGAATAAAAATGATTGATGCATAATGCATATATAGTATGAACAAATCCTCGTTCTATCTCCTTGTTTTTAGTCAAATAAAACTTGAGGGTTATTATAGGAAAAGGAAGATTTATTGTCGAAACAACGTTTCATCCGATTGCTGGATTTATTTCCATGATTAAAATTAAAAATGTCCCTTGAAGAATTAATCTAACAGATGCGAACACGGCGGCTTCATTTTTATCCGGAAGGAAGCGTGTCATATATCATGGGATTTAATTATTCAACACCATATTTTAGGAGATAATTATTAGATTAAAAATTAATACAATGAACGATGACATCCTGTCAAAAGAGAAAATAACAATTCTTTATAAACAAACATATTTTCAAATTGCTCCACATTACGAACTAAACTCGAACATTCCCTCATATAGAAAATCTATTTGTATACATTATTTAATAATTAATACCTATATCCTAATTTTTCAAACAAAGCAAACCGAAATTATTATTCTTTTGTTTTTGTTAATCACCCTCCATCCCACCAACCATATCTTTCCCCTAGACCCTCATCCCATTTTATTGTGTTTGGTCCAAAGGCCTAAAATTTTCATTTTTTTTTGTAGCGGAGAGAAAAAGATTGTAAGCTTTCGAAATGTGGTGCTACTGAAGAATGATGAATATCAAATAGATGGATAGAATTACAAATGAAGAAGTTCTTGGAAGAATTGGAGAAAGAAGAACCTTGTGGAAGAGTCGGAGGAAGAGAATGGGTCAGATGATGGGGCCTACACTGAGACAGGAGGAATTTCTTAGGGATATCTTGGAGGGGGGGGGGAGAAAAGGGAAGGCCAGATCAAATTATTTCGACCAAATAATTGGGGATATGGGATGCGAGACATTTAGAGAGGTCATACAGCTGCTCGGGGGACAGAGTCGAGTGGAGACGGGTCGTTGGTCAAACCAGTCTTAGGACTGTATACTCAATGATGATGATGATGATCTAAATAGTTATAGCGTGTGATGGAGCGCAAAATATCCCAGTGCCATCAACGTTGATGGTTCCGTTTCTTGATATGGAGAAAAGAAACTTGTCTGAGGTATTGGAATTACAAAGATTTTAGCACAAGAACGAATTTACGAATTTTTCTTCCTAAGTTCCTGGGTATCTGAATCCAGACACAGACAGAGAAAACAAAATATTATTTTTCTTCACATTCAAAACAAAGAATATTTTTTTTTTAAGTTAATTCAATGCTATAGGCTCGCGATTTTGCCATTGCTAGGTCAAGGAGCTGTTTTGTGGTCTTTGAGTGGCATCTGCATAGGGAGTTCCTATGTGCTAATTGAAATTCCACAAACATATTTGTTTGGTAATAATGGAAATAGCCAAAATAGTCGAGAATCATTCAATTAAGTAGGATATTTTGCATCACCATTTGATTATCGCTCTCTTACAGAGGAGCTTCTAGTTTCTTATATGAATATTATGAATATTTAAAGTGCTAAAAAGTTGAATGAATTTATAGTATTTTCCACGTCAATTATGAGCTTATTCCCTTTTCACCCTGAGGTTTACTCAAACTAATCAAACAAATTCCGATAATTTAAGTCAATAAAGAGAGATGATTTTTAGATACAGATCTTTGCAGGCGCCAGTGTCGACAAGGGAATCCCAGCCCACTTCTGGCCGGCTCAAAGAGAATAAATTATACTTTAAAAAAACACGCTTTTGTCAGTAATGCAGTAAAAAGTATAAAATAATGTAGCTAAAAAATTTTTTATGTCCAATAACTAAGTCAAAAAGCGTGGGGCGCTTCTTTGAGAAGCCCATAGCCCCATATGTAGTTTTAATTAATCTTGACAAAGCACCTCCACGCTTTTTGACTTAGTTATTGGACATAAAAAAGTTTTTGCATTATTTTATACTTTTTCGCGCATTACTGACAAAAAAGCGTATTTTTTAAACTATATATATTTTTTTTTTTTTTTAGTCTTAAAATGTGTACCTACAATTCCACGGGTACATCGATCGCTAAACTAAAACTAAATTTGACAAGAGTCTAGTATATTTTCCTAATTTCCCCCACTTTTGTTAATTTTTGTATTTTTAGCCTTCTGGGGGTCCACAAATAATGTATACAAATTTAATCAGACTCCTTGAAGGTGGTGAGAATTACGTTGAAAGATTCCATCCCATTGATATATACAATACAGGTCAAGCTAATAAAAGGGTGTTAAAAAAGTGTGAAAGGTCGGGTTTTAAACATCAAGAGTATTCGCGTTTCACACCGTTAGAAATAAATGGGTTGATTATTTTCCAATTTAAAATAGAAATTGATCCTGGTGAAATTCTCGGGAATATATTAACATTTACCAAAGAAAAGAAAATATTTGAATATCATTTTACCAAAATAAAAGGGAATAGGTAGATATATTTTCGAATGAAGCGCGGAACATTGGAATTAGTTGTGAAAACTTGGCTGATAAAATAAAATAAATATATAGGTATATACATATATCAGAACAGCTGTTACCATCATTCAATCACTCACTTAAATCCCTCCTGAATTTTGGGACCCACAGGATTAACGACATACGGAACTAAGCTGTGACAGTTCTATTAATTAGCTTATTTAGCCATGCATAATACTAAAATCAATAATCGTTTGCAATAATTCATTCGTTTCATCGGTTTTATCGGCGGAAACTCTTGATGTCATATTGATTCTGAGGAGATTGTTGTCGTGTAATAAATAATAATTAAAAATAGTCCTGAAGCTAACTAGCAGCAATAACATTAATAGCAATAGACTTGAATAATTAGTACTTTTCTTTTAAGGACGTTCCTTAATAAATAGATTTTCTTTCAATTCTTTTAAAACTTTGAATACACATATTTATAAGTATTCATTAATTAGAAATCTTTACTCTCCTACAATCAGGATTTGTCTTTTATATTCAAATTAGGAATAGCCATTCCAGTGTCATTCGATTTTTTTAAATTTTCCAAAATAGAAACTCAAGACTCATTTTTTGTCAGAGAACGAGTCTGTCGTAGCCTAGACTTGAAGCTATTTTTTAAGCAAAACAATTATACATCCCGAGTCGAAATTTAAGTACTACTTTTATCCATCTAGTCCGAAATAGAACCGATTTAGAGCACTGTAAGCCGCCTAGCTCCTACATTGAACCCCGAGATCCTACCATTTACTGTGAGGTACTACTTTGAACCCCTAAGTCCGATATTAAAAATGAAGACCTACTGTTGTCCTCTTGAACCCCGTAAGAAATTTATATTTATATTAACATCTATATTATTTGCTCTCACTTAGTTACCAAAGAGAATCTTTGTTTATGTTCTTTTTTTTCATTTTATGTAAACACGCTTTTTCATATTAATAAAACCTTTCCTGCAAATAATCTTTTTATTTCTCCATTTGTGCGAAATCAGTAATCTCAACAGATTTAGGCAACAGTATTATCCAATGAATCATTTTGAAGTTCCTGGAGGTAATTTGAATTACTAGGAAAATAGAATGGACACTGATCAACACATCAGGGATTTCGAGTCAGGTAAGTCTACTTTATAATAAAATAAAATTCTTTAGTAATGAACCTCAATATTAATAAATTATTCAAATATTATATTGAATTCTTAGATATTACAGATTCTAACTCTAAAAGTGACGCTGAAGAACATCTCTTTATGAGTTATCTGATCATAGGCATCTATCAAAGAAGACAACGATATCATTTTAACATATGCTCATTATTAGATGATAAAAATATTTAATTCCAAAAAGTCTCCAGTCAACCACCCGGGTGATTGTCATGCATTTTGGTTTCGATCCATAAAGCCTTAAATTACATCTTCATATTCATTCATTTGTAAATATGAAAATAACAACTTTTGTACATAAATTTTTGCCTTGGGTAAATACCTCAGAAAATATGTAAAAAAATAAAAAAATAAAGACAATATAATAATAATAATAATTACTATTTATTATTTTTATTATAATCCAATAGGTTATAGGGGTCCAAAATAGGCCTTAATTTTTATTCCCATCAGAACCGACTTTTAACCCCAAACTGGTAAAACGGGAAATTTGTAGCGCTTTGCGGTTCAAAGTCTGACCTAATTTAATATGGAAATAGAATCTACTTTGAGCCCTCAAGTCCTAAATAAGAACTACCTTAGGAGGCTCAATGTAGGGTTTAAATTTCGACTCAAGATATTTTCAAAAATATTTAAGATATCGAATTTGTTCTTATTTGACATTAATGAAGAAAAAATTATTAATAGTTTTTAAGGAATTTGGTGATGGTACTTGGTGAAACATTTTTTAAATTATTGGATACAAAATACTTGGTAGGTTTCACATTAAGTGATTAAATGTGTGAAATTTTTCCAGAATTGTAAGTTAATTTATTTCTAAACCCCGCACCGACACGTAGGTACAAAAATCAGATCATTTATTGGAACGTAATTTAAGTTTTTCTACAATTTTCGCCTTTGTTTCTTGGACCCCCCCCCCCAATAAATAAATAAATAATTATTAATAAATCCTGGGCGTGCCCCTGGAATGGGTGACTCTAAGTATATAACTGCTCACATTAAAACTAAAATAATTTATTAAATAATTCATATACAGTGAAAAGTCGATATAACAAAGCTGAAGAAATTATAAAATATTCGTTATTACAAGTAATTTGTTACAATGAGGTTTATTATATAGAGGTTAGGTTGGTCTAAGATTCGTTTTAACAACAATTGTTTATTAAACTCAACATTACGAACTCTTTTCTAGTTATCCTGTTATGCCGAACGATTTTCACTAATAAAGTAAAACACATTATGTAATGCACTCTCGCACTTGTCGGATAGGTACAGTACAACACCAAACGTTAATTCATTATGACAGGTTTGAACTCCTAGATTGCCTTACATTGTAACAAAAAATTTAACATGTCTCTGAACCTGTCGAGACATGAATCTTGTTAGATGGATTGGTAGGATACTTAGGGGATTTCGAAGAATTTATTAATTCGAGGAAATCGTTATATTGGGGTTCGTTATATTAAGGAGGCTCGGGACAGCTTATCTATCAAGTTGATCTTCGAAAAAATCTTTTGTATTTCTGGAGACTGACAACGTCTGCCAACTAAATTTTTTAATAAAAAAAATATTAATATTGAGGTTAATTTGGAATAAAAATCTTTGATTTGATAATATTAATAAAAAGAATATTGAGATAAATTTTTTTCTCGTTATAAAAACATTTATTTAACACATAAACGATTTCAAGAAATAGAGTTGAAATTCTACACTAGTGTTTTTGTTATATTCTGTTGGCTGCAAATAACTTTTTTATTTTTACATTTATGAATAACTAATTAACTAGACTGCTAAATTTATTGAAAAATGTATCATTCGATTCATAAGAGTTGAATTATTGATCTGTATAAAGTTGTTGAAAATGGTATAATTTGTATAGAAGTTATGGCCCTTTTAAAAGCTCGGTCCATTAACTTCCATGTTAAAAGGACAATTTTCAATAATTTATTTCTCGATAATGGTACACACGATCAACTTCAAATTTTGGGCATAAATATTTATTTAATACATCAATGATTCGATGGTAAAAATTTGAGAATTTTATTATAAAAATGATAACAGTCACGAACCCCCTTAAGGTTTCACTGTAGTTATATCTACATATCTTGGAAAACATATTTATTATTTTTTGAAAAAAAAAAAATGAAATTTGAGCATCCACAATTGTGAAAACGTATAAATCTTAGACAAAAAGTGTAAAAATTTAAACTTATTGAGTGGATATTGATGACCAGTCCAAAAAGAAGATACATTTTACTATCTTTTTATTCATAAACCGACTTTTCGGAGGCTATTCCCTCCTTCTTCAGGGTTTTGAAAAGTCAGTGAAGGAAATCCAATGCGACATTCCCCTCTGTCTCCTCTTTCAGTGGCAGTAACAATAATATATTGTATTTCATTCTCAGCAGAATTATAATGTAGTTCACTGAGTTTTCAAAACCCTGAAGAAGGAGGGAATAGCCTCCGAAACGTCGGTTTATGAATAAAAAGATAGTATAAATTATCTTCTTTTTTTGGACTGCCTCATCAATATCCACTCAATTTTACTTATCAGTCCGTCTCCAAAAATTACTCAAATCTTATTTGAACTTATGTTTTAAATATATTCAAAATAAGATTATTGTTTTTCGGTTGCGATATATTCTCTACAGTGCCGAAGGCACGCCTTTAAAGCTCGTTTAAATATATAAGGTAATCACCAAAAGGATTACTTGTCTAAGTTAGATTATAGGTCAATTCAGTTGATGTATAAAATAATGTTTTTTTTTATAGGGGCAATTTTCAAACTCATTAAAAAAACTTTCAATACTTTTCGAAGATGAATACAACTGAGAATGAAAGTCAAAGCTGAATCTATTTTATTTGAAAGCGTCAAATGAGTTTATGTTTAGAGTCAAAAGCTTTCGTGGTTACTTTAGTAGTTACTAGTGAGTAGCACTGTTAAATAGTGACTTGATTGGAAAAAAATGGACCTTTGAACTTGATTCTAATTAGAATATATATAGGGTGTTTTTTTTAGAGGTATAGAACTTCGAATTGAAATAAAACACAAGAAAATCGTTTTAATGTCCATCAATTTGGCTTTATTGGAAGGATAATTTTATGCCATTAATGTTTAAATATGATTTCGGGCATGTGGCCGCCGCGGCTGGCTCGAATAAATCCAATTCTACAGGTCCAATTTTCAACCACTTTTTCGAGCATATGGGGCCGTATGTTGGCAATAACGCCACGAATGTTGGCTACGTCAACAAGCAAAATTGCCGCATTTGGAGTGAAGAGAATCCACATGAGACCCTTGAGACGCCATTACATCCACAAAAACTGACTGTTTGGTGTGCTCTATGGGCTGGTGGAGTCATTGGGCCATACTTCTTCCGAAATAATGCTGGAGAGTCAGTTACCGTTAATGGAGACCGGTATAGAGCCATGATAACCGACTATTTTGTTCCCGAATTGGATGGCATGAATGTGGATGAGTTGTGGTTCCAACAAGACGGCGCTACATGCCACACAGCGCACGTCACATTCGATGAGCGCATAATTTCGCGGAATGGACCTGTCAATTGGCCACCAAGATCGTGTGATTTGACACCATTGGATTATTTTCTTTGGGGATATGTGAAGTCGCTCGTCTACGCCAACAAACCAGAAACGTTAGGGGACTTGGAAGCCAACATTCGTGGCGTTATTGCCAACATACGGCCCCATATGCTCGAAAAAGTGGTTGAAAATTGGACCTGTAGAATTGGATTTATTCGAGCCAGCCGCGGCGGCTACATGCCCGAAATCATATTTAAACATTAATGGCATAAAATTATCCTTCCAATAAAAGCCAAATTGATGGACATTAAAACGATTTTCTTGTGTTTTATTTCAATTCGAAGTTCTATACCTCTAAAAAAAACACCCTATACATCTTTGAACCCGAAATGAAAGTAAATTGAGATATAAGCTAAAGTAAATTTTCTATATCATTCCACCGCCCACCTGTACATATCTAGTACAACTGAATAATAAGAAAAATGAGTGGATTGTTGTTTTGTAGTTTGTTTACATCCTTTGTAAACAAACTTCCTACTTCGTAGTCCAACACTGCACTTCGTGTCGTTGAGGCCTCTTCGAATTGAAATTAGTGTCCTCCCCTGTTTCATATTTAATCTTTTTTTTCATTCTTTCACCCAAAAATTACATTTAAAACCTCTCTATTTGGCGCGAAATATGCAATATCCTTCAAATATGCAAAAATTTGCCGTATAAAATTTAACCCACAGTATCCTGGATGCACGATTCGGATAGATAATTGATCCCCTGGGTCGTATGTGGCGGCAAACAAAATATGCAATTGCATAGGAATCCGTGTCTCTAATTATAAGATATAAACAGATATGATTAACTCAATTAGTCCCTGATTCTTTTTACAGTAGATATATTTTGAGTAATTCTTTTGTCTTTGGCTCTCTATATATGGCCTGAAAAAATTATTTAATTTATATAGTATATAAGAAATCTTTTGAATGACTGGATTTATATTTCAAGTCATTCAAATAGTTTCTTATACTCGTATATAAATTAAATAATTAGTCAGGATATAAAGATGGGCACAAAGAATTAGTCAAAATACTACTGTAAAAAGAATCAGGAACAATTGAGTTAATTCAGAAATATGTGTATATCTGTTTATATCTTATGATTAAATAATAGGTGATTGTCTCAGGGGTCTGACTAGTTGCCAGGAAAGCTTACTAGTGCTTGGGTTCATCTCCCGAGGGGACAAAACCCTCTACATGCAATATAAACATATCTATTAAAATCTTTGATAAATGACCTAAATTTATGTTCGTAAAATTAATTGATTATATATCACAAGTTGATTTTGAGGAAAAATTCAATCTTTCTTTCTCAAATAGATACTCATTTATTTACAAAAAATTGATTCTGCATTGGTCCGATGGTGAATCTTTATTTCAGTTAATCAGTAATTTTTACTTTTCCAATCTGTTTGAATGAGTTTCGTTATAAATTCGCATGTTTAGAGGTAATGGTCATGGGTCTGGACTAGTTGCCCGGAAAGCTTAAAATCTGGGTTCGACTCCCGAGGGGACAAGACACTCCTCACATGCAATATAAACATATCTATTAAAATCTTTGATTAATGACCTAAATTCATGTTCGAAAATAATAATCATTGAGAAGCCTGATGAAGCTGAAATAAAATTGGCGAAACGTTGCGTAAATCGATGAGAATTGTTTAATTTTCTACTTTCTCATCCAAATACCAGTTAACATAATTAATTAAATAAATAAATTTATAATTTTCTCATTAATAATATCAAAGAATTATTAACATATTAACGAGAATTGTTTTTGATCGTGCTTTTTAAACAAGATATATATATCGCGAGACTACTGCTGGTTGAAGCTATTGAGTCTGCTGAGTCTTAAGTCTGGACCAAGAGAGAATGAAAAAGATATGATCCATTTAGCTATAATCCAACGACATTTCGCGTTTAGCTCGCATGACGTTTTTTTATATCAAACACTGATATGGACCACCAAATGAATTTGAAATTTGAGATGTTATATATTCAATCTCCCAGTCCAGCGCGCTAGATCTGTTAACACGTGTGTTAGGTGTTTGCTATTAATTAATCATAAGTTTCCTGTATTTGATTCGATCGCGAATCGAAAGCAGGTGATTTTTGTCAAATATTAAGTGAAAATAATATCAGAATTTATATATTTCTAACTCTTGGTCCAGACTTAAGACTCAGCAGACTCCAATAGCCTCAACAAGCAGTAGTCTCGCGATATATATCTTCGTTTTAAAAAGCGCGATCAAAAACAATTCTCGTTAATATGTTAATTATTCTTTGATATATTAATGAGAAAATTATAAATTTATTTAACTTCATTATTTCAAGTTAGAAATATATAAATTCGGATATTATTTTCACTTAATATTTGACAAAAATCACCTACTTTCGATTCGCGATCAAATCAAATACAGGAAACTTATGATTAATGAATTAATATTATTATTAATAATCAATTAATTAAATTTGGATAAATTTATGACTAATGGAACGTCTTTCTAAACTTGGGAAAAGAGAAAACAATTGTTTATGGATTTAATTGTTGGCTATCGTTAATCTGACCTTTAAACGAAATGTCGTTATTTCTAGTTACTTTTATCATTTAAAGATAGGGCCGACATTAAAAATGCATTACTGGAACTTCTACGTGACGGCGAGTGGGTTCCGCGTCGGTGGCAAAGTTGTCACTTCCGGAACAAAGGACCAGAGTAAATAGAACCTCGCAGCCCAAGTAGGACAGTGATATTCACTTAACGCGAGCCTATGAGATCATTCCAATTAAATTGTCCTTTCAAACTCTTATAAAATATTGAATATTCACTTAACAGACGGCTCTAATGGAATATCTACATCGAAATCGGCCGCTCTACATTAATTAAATACCGAAACCAGAGATATCTGGGGAGAAATCAGAGCAATGGACACTAAAATTCGGAAGCCTTTATCGGAAAAAAATACCAAAAATAAATTTTTCACTACTGTATAAGATAGTAGATTAGTGAATTTAAAAAATGGATTATTTTTATTTAAGTCCATTCCTCCACGTTGTCAGTAATGGTTACATTAATGGTCAAAACATCAAAAATGGAATGTAACAAGGTTATTCATCAAGTATTAGTATTTTTGATTTTAGGTCAAATGCACAATGTCTTCAGCAATGATACCAATTAGAATCTAAACGTCAAAAATGCAATGTAGAATTGTTATTCCTCAAGTATTGGATGAGAATCGATGGCTATTTTTGATTTTAAGTCGATTCCTTCAGCAATGGTTATCAATAATAATCGAATTATTTGCCAAGGAACGAACATATTTTTTATGGAATCGAATGGGACCAAGAAGATGCAGCCCCTCTGGATCTCGAAAGTCCCTTGCATTACCAAAGAGAAGGGAGAAAGGTAATCAACTGAAAGGGTGGATGCGTAGGTGTTTGTGAGCCCGGGTTTTGAAGGTTTAAAGATTATAAGTGTCGGGAAAGACGGAGGTCGGGATTTCTCCAGTTCAGTCATGGGGACATGGTCCGGCACTGTAAAATTAGTAGAATAATTTCAAAGAAGGTAACATCTAAGTAAAAGTCAAGGGGTACACACAGCTTGTTCTTCTACATTAAGTTTCATTTTAATAATACTTAAATTGTAATAATTATAATATTTAGTAGGTATTTTTTTTGAGAAAAGCAGATTTAAAAAGATATAATTCTTATATTTTAAATTTTTTTTAAATTTTCATTATTTTATTAAAATATGTTTCACCAAGAACCTACATCATTATCCCTTAGCAAATAAGTAGGGCTCGGATTTATAGGCACTAAAAATCTTTAAAATAGGCAGGAAACTAAGCACTAAAAATGACTAAAATAGGCACTTATAAAGCCATTTTAAATAAAAATAGGCACTTATAAAGCCATTTTAAATAAAAATAGGCACTTAAAAGGGCATTTTAAGAAGAAAGAGGCACTTGAAAATAAAAGTAAAATATTGAGTAAGCGGTCTGTCAATAATACCAAAAATTTTTCATTATTTTGTGCACTCCAGAGGATACTTGTACAAGTATAATGCAAATTCCCATTTAGAAAAGGACAATACATAATATTTTTAGGAGACAAGGAAATTGAACCTTACGTAATACCTACTTCGCGAATTTCTCTAGCAATTGTTGAACTATTTGTTGCTTCAAGTTCTGAACAAGCTATCAAATATGGTCCACTTTTCGATTTTTGATGTCCTAGTCGAGCCTGTCGCCGCATAGCGGCTCGATAAATAATGTTTCGGAATATTTTCTTAATAATTAAAAAAAAAACTTAAATTTAGAAAATGTATAGATCGTAAATAATGGAAATTGCCAATTTTAGTTAAAACTAGCTGCAAGGCCCACCTTCGGCGGCCCTCTTGCTAGCCAGGGCTCGCCCTCTGGACCCCCACCCACCACACCACCCAAAACACCACAGACAAAACCTTAATTATATATATATATATAATTTCATTTAAATTCGTAACCATGACGACTGTTTTTGTTGGGGGACGGAGATAGGTACATACAGAGGCAGGCACAAATGCGCTTTAGTAGTATAGGATAGGCACTAAAAAGGCATTTCTAGATGAAATAGGCACTAACATCCAGAATAGGGCAAAATAGGCATTATAGGCACTAACAAATGCCTCTTATTTTATTTAGAATTTCATGAAAAGCATAGATATCATATTGGCCTAAATTTTAAGCCATAAATAAAAAAAGGCAAATAGGGCGAAATCCGAGCCCTACAAATAAGATATAATTGATGTGCATTCAGCTAAAATAATTTCAAATACATTTGAATGAGTATTTGTGCAAGGAAGGGGAAAGTAAATACGAATATAAATGTTACATGGAACCTCCTACTGATATTGATAATTTGTTGAACAAGAAGTCATTTGGATGTCATGTTATGGTTTGTTCGAGATCAATCTTATCTTTTCCAATCATTTCTCGGACCACATGCTTTTAGTAAATATTTTGACCCCTTGAAAAAGGAAAGATTGCTTTCACGTAAATGCTCCGCTTTATCATTACTTACAAGATGGCTATTACTGGTCCATCTTGGGATAATCCCACGAAGAGATTTATTATTTTTGAGTTAAACTTCCATTAGTAAAACAAACATCATCCTTGAGAACGGAAAACATAAGATATCGAGGCCATAATGTTGATGTTCCAACCCAACAAAATCCTTTTGATCAGTCAATCAAACGAAAACAAACAGACTCGAAAGAATATTCCATTTTCAGACAACTTCTTCTTTTAAGTAAAATACCAGAGGCGTTCGATTATTATTTTTAGCTGATAATATCTTTATTTTCGATAGTTTAATCTATCTAAACATTCTAAAAAAGCGAAGCTGAAAAAGAAAGCATTTAAAATAAAATAAAATTATTTACGAAAGTGCCCCACATCCTCTTAATTTTTGGGTCCACTATCAATTAATAATTTCTCCTTTAATAATGGGACTATTTTATTAGAAATATCAGCTTTCTTCGATTTTTGTTTGAAAATATTTTTAACTCCCCCACCCCCTCTTTTTGGTCACTATCCATTTCACATAGTGAGTCATTTTCATAAGGTTATATAGGGTGCATATGCGAAATTTCACACAAATCGATTAAAGAGTCTACACCTTATATTGAAAGTTTTATGTTTTTGAACCCCCCCCCCCCCCCAATTTTGGCCCCCGAAGAAAATATAACCCTCTTTTTTTATTATAGGTTTATTTTATAGTATATTTTTCATTTTTCTTGTTTTTTTTTTAGTTTGAAACCCCCCCCCCCCCCCCCCCCCCCCCCCCCCCCGCGCCGCTGAAAATCACTTGGTTAAGTTTATCGACGATAAACCACAGAAGTTCAAGACCGATGGAATTATGAAGCTACCCAAAAAAATGGCAAAAGGTCATAGATAATAATGGTCAATATGTACTTGATTAAAATTGATTTTCAATAAAGAAATTCTTTGTTCAAAAATGTACCAAAAAACCGCGGAGACTTTTTATATGATCTATTATTTAGAAAGGATTAATTGATTGTTAAATATTTTAAATATTTTTGGAATAATATATTTACAAACCAAAAAATTGAATGAAATTCAAAATTATGATGATTTACAATTAAAAGAGCGAAATAAAATACAACACTTTGGATAGTGGGGAACTATTAGGGAGCTAGTTGAATCTCCAAAATCTTCGGGTCACTACGCGATTATAATGTATCGAAAGGGGGCAGATGAGATGGGAGTGCAGCATCTTCTCCCCGAAACGTTTCACCATAGTCTATAGATATTATTTCGCATTGATAATAAATTTATAATCAATCTAGAAAAAGAGATATTTTAAAATTTGCTCACCTCAGGATCTTTGTCGAGGTTCTCGAAGTGTTCTTGGTTGTGGTCAAGAGAGCGGCGGTGAACATGCTGATGTTGAAAAAGATAGAAATTTTTCAAGCTTCCGATCTGAAAACAAAACGATAGCTCTAAGTTAAATACGTTCGAGTAAGCAGGCTAGTTTATTATTATTGGCTTGAATTCTAGTTGATTTTTCTTTTTAAAAAAATAATAATAATGATAAATTGGAGGAAAAAGTGAAGACTTTTTCAAGACTTAGTACGCTTCTAGGCTAGTAATAAATAATAATCTTAAATATGAATTATTTATTTAGACCTATATAATGCCATTAACCTTAAAATCTCACTAATTTATAAATGATTCAAAAAATGGTCTTTTATTGTAACTTTTAAACCGGAATTGTTTAAGGTAGAGAGCCCAAAATCTAAACAATTTCCCGCACTGTAAATATATAAATTTCAGCACAAAAACGAACTTTCTAGGATTTTCCATTATCGAATTACCGTGGGTATCGGAAGCCAGACACACATATGTACATTTCCCTTAAGGCATCGCGTTTCACTTAAAAAAAAATAATAATTGTGTACATCAGGGGTGTCCAACCTTTTGGCTTACACTGGCCACATTTGAAGAAAAAAAATTGTCTTCGGACTGCGGATAAAATATTATAATTCTAGTGATATTTGTTATTCAAAAAATATATTTAATAGGTAATGTAGAAATAAGAACTTTATTATTTTTTTAGCTCATAGTAAGCTTCTAGTTTTACTTTTCGAAAATTTTATACTTGAAAATAAATAGCTTCTCGTATATGTAAATACATACCTGCATTCTTACAAAAAGGGATATTATGTATTAGTATTTGTTTATATTTTTTCCTGGCTAGATAATTAATATAAAATTCTAATAAAGAGACAATATTCAATTTTTCTTTCAGATCGGTATCTATGTAATTGTTGTTCTAGAATATTCAATCATAAAGTTTGCAAGTGGAAAATTAATTTCTAACGAAAAAAAACCAAAATGATGATTATTTTTTCGAAAATTTAGAAATCTAGTTCCAAATTCAAAATTTAAAATTAGCACTTTTATTTTTCGAAAACTTCACAGTAGATTTTCAGATTTCTTATTTTAGAGAAAAAATTATCAGGCCAAATTATTTAGGGTTTTCCAGTATCTAAATATAAATCTCAATGTTTTAAGGAATTTTATGACTTTATATTGGGCCACGGGTTGGACAGTACTGGTTTAAATCGAATGGGATTAAAGAAGGATATGAGGAATGATAATATATTTTTTAAAAGGGTCACGGATATAATAATCCCTGACTATCCATTATCTATTGACATGTAAGAACGTACAAAGATCTAAAAGACAAGTCCTGACAAGTTTTAGTCCAGGAGAGAAATTATCAATTAATTGTGATTGTTCTAGAAAACCCCAATTCCTTGTCTCCTTGTACTAGAATGATAACTTTGGGACTTGGTTAGTGTTGTAGCATATAAATTACTGAAATAATAAATATTTTAGAAAATGAAAATATGAGAAGAAGAAGAATTTTTAAATATTCGAAACTTCATTATTTTTTATCTTATATATCGGGTGTTTTTTTTAGAGAGTATAGAACTTCGAATTGAAATAAAACACAAGAAAATCGTTTTAATGTCCATCAATTTGGCTTTATTGGAAGGATAATTTTATGCCATTAATGTTTAAATATGATTTCGGGCATGTGGCCGCCGCGGCTGGCTCGAATAAATCCAATTCTACAGGTCCGATCGATGCTGATTTTCAAAGCAAAATTTTGTTCAGTGATGAGGCTCATTTTGGTTGAATGGCTACGTCAACAAGCAAAATTGCCGCATTTGGAGTGAAGAGAATCCACATGAGACCCTTGAGACGCCATTACATCCACAAAAACTGACTGTTTGGTGTGCTCTATGGGCTGGTGGAGTCATTGGGCCATACTTCTTCCGAAATAATGCTGGAGAGTCAGTTACCGTTAATGGAGACCGGTATAGAGCCATGATAACCGACTATTTTGTTCCCGAATTGGATGGCATGAATGTGGATGAGTTGTGGTTCCAACAAGACGGCGCTACATGCCACACAGCGCACGTCACATTCGATGAGCGCATAATTTCGCGGAATGGACCTGTCAATTGGCCACCAAGATCGTGTGATTTGACACCATTGGATTATTTTCTTTGGGGATATGTGAAGTCGCTCGTCTACGCCAACAAACCAGAAACGTTAGGGGACTTGGAAGCCAACATTCGTGGCGTTATTGCCAACATACGGCCCCATATGCTCGAAAAAGTGGTTGAAAATTGGACCTGTAGAATTGGATTTATTCGAGCCAGCCGCGGCGGCCACATGCCCGAAATCATATTTAAACATTAATGGCATAAAATTATCCTTCCAATAAAGCCAAATTGATGGACATTAAAACGATTTTCTTGTGTTTTATTTCAATTCGAAGTTCTATACCTCTAAAAAAAACACCCTATATAATAGTTGAGTTTATAATTTTGCTATATATTTCGCCATAATCAAATAGGTACAAAATTTATTTGTATGAAATATAATTTCTTAACTATAAATAAATCGTTTTTCAGTGTACAGCCTGATTAATTTATTCTAGAATACAGAATTCAGAATTGGTTGGTCTAATATGATTAAGATCATGTTGTGATTAAGCTTAGCATGTTCATGATTTTTCAAAATCTTAAGAGATGGTGTATGAAGGTATTATCAACACGAGGAAAAAATGGTGGAAAATCGATTGCCTTTCCAGAAACAAAGTGTTTATTATATCTCTTTTCCTTTTTAATCAATGTTTTGTTTTGTGAATGAAATCAAAAGCCTAGTACAGACCGGATACAAAATGTTGGCAACAAGTTGACGGTCTACTCAACAACATCGGGCGGCATGAGTACAAAATCTTGCAATATTGTCCATAGAACAAGAAATTACAAATAATATAAATTTTGAGAGCATTATACACGATTTTTCTACCATGAAAGTTAGAAGAGTAAATATATAAATATGTTTACATACACATATGTATACAATTTGTTTGTTTATCCAAAAGAAATGAAATTATTTATTTATAAATATAAAATATTTAATGGTAATTTTTTTTTGAAAGATATTAATTTGCCGATGGTAATAGATTCAAATTTACTAGAAAATCATAGATCAAAGATGGTGTCATCTATTAATTCCGATGGAGTGGAAGATTGCTGTTACTGGCACTCGGGTTCGATTCCCGAGGGGGTGAAAAACAACCCCTCTGACATATAATTAAAAATATTCCACTCCATCGGAATTAATAGATGACACCATCTTTGATCTATGATTTTCTGGTAATTTTTTTGTAAATTAGGTATATGTTTTGTCTCATAGGTGGGGAACCTGCCTAAGTTTCTTGTGGCCTTTAAAAAAGTATATTGTATTTTTATTAACCGACTTCAAAAAAGGAGGAGGTTCTCTATTCGACTGATTTTTTTTTGTGCCTATGTTACCTCATATCTCCGCCAATTGTGAACCGATTTTGAAAAAAAAATTTGCATTGGGTTTCAGTCTACCTTCCGATTGGTCCCATTTTTACTTTATCCAATGCAAAGCATGGGTAAAGTATTGCAATCGCTCTCGGGGCAAGCAGTGGCTTCAAAGGGTCCTCAGGTAAAGACTACGGAACCCATGGACTCAATTAAAGTCACAAATTGTAGTATTCAATTAGGTTGAATTTTAGCACGTGACGGTTTTGCCAAAAATTACATGCGGTCTCGTCGAGAGGCCAAAGAGTGCGATTTTTTCATTTAGTGCGTGCGGATGTATGTATGTATGTATGGATGGATGTATGTTATCGCTTTTTTGGCCCACGATTTTTTCCACACCGTTGCACCGATTGAAATGAAATTGAAAACCTACCATTAGTTTAACAAAATGAAGCGCTGATTAGTTTTTGGTACATATCGACCCACAAACATTAGTACTTTATTTCAGTACTTTTTTAGTTTTTTCTAAATATCTTGAAAATGACTTAACCAATTTTGATGAAATTTAATATCCTAATTAAGTACCTTGGGGACCACAAAAAAGGATAAATAAAGTTTTTAGTAAAATTATATTTTAAAGTACTTTACTCTAGAGTAAGAGAGTACTTTTTTAATTTTTTAAATTCTTTAAAATTTATTCATTTCCCATATAGGAGCTGCCAGGCCTGAACGAAGGGGCCAAGCACGGGGCCACCCTGGGCAACCGAGGCTCTGCTTTCATGACTATTGGCCTACGTCGGGGTCAGTGCGGGGCGCCCCAGCCTGGGCTGTTCGATCTTGGCCCAACCATGGCTCTGTAAGAGGTAATCGAGCCAGGGCTGTTCGATGTTGGCCCATACATGGGTCCGTGGGGGCAATTCAGATAAATTCCTAAATAAATATTCAAGATAATTCTAGTCTAAATTATAGTGAAAAGCTAATTTATCGATTTTAAAAATTAATAATTATTGTATTATTACAAATAAAAAAATAATTATATGAATTTATATAAATATTTTTTTCAGTGGATATTTTTAATCAATGTTTTTATTGAATATTTAAAATATTGAAAATCAATGTTCATTATTTAAAAACGTTAAATGGGTTTATATATATATATATATCATTTCTTGGCTCGGCCTTCGGCCAAAATGATAGCATAATCAAGTGAATAGAATTGATTAATTTTCTACATCTGTATACAGAATCAATTAATGTCACAAATATCACCAAAAATAAATAAAAAATAGAATAAACTATTTTTTAAAAAATAAAAATATTAAATTAAAAAAATGTGCATGTCAACAGTACACGGTGTCCACAGGCGGTCACCCATCCAAGTACTATCCGCGTCCATAGATGCTTGACTTCGGTGAAAAGACGAGAACCTTTATTTACAATTATATACATTTTTTATAAATACATTATAATTCAAGTAGTACATACAATTATCTTACAATGTAGTTTATTTATTAATTTTTATTTATATACTTTGTTGTTCCTGCCTTAAAGGCTTACCATTACAATTTTAGTGTACATGCTGTCAGCTTTTGATATTTAATATAATTTTACAGTAAGTATATTTACATTTTTATACTTACATCTATATATATTTGTTTATTTCATAGTTATATTTAGTGATTTTTGACAGGAAAAAATGTTAAAAAACCTGCTTTCTAGAAAAAAAATATTTGTTTTTTGGGTTTGGTTTGGTATTTCATTCATCAGTAATTATTCCCACTTTTTTATAAGTGTCTAAGAATTTTGGTTTTTTCCCGTATGAATTTTGAATAGTTTTTATTAAGTTGTAGGTTAATTTATTATGCTTAAGTTGTGTCGAATAGAAAGTTTTCGAAATTTTATTAATATGTTCTCTGATATTTTCAATTTTGGCTATTTCATGTAATTTGGTAATTTTAGTGTATCTATTTTTGTTGGTAATTAATCTTAGACACTTGTTTTGATAAATTTGCAGTGGTTTTAGTGTTGTCTTACTTACATGGCACCAAGCTGGGGCTGCATATGTTAATAAGGGTCTAATTACTGATGTGTATAATAATTTTTTGTTGTTCATAGTTAAGAAGGAGTCTCTTGACAGCAGCGGGAACAGACAGTTCATGGTTCCGTATGCTTTTCTGAGTGTGTTTTTTATATGAGGTTTAAATGTTAGCCTTTTGTCTAGGTGGATACCTAGGTATTTTACTTCTGTTTGTAAAGGTATTTTTTGTTTGTCTATTGTTAGTGGTGAGAATATTTTATTGTCTTTGAATTTCCTTGTGAAGAGGATGTTCTCTGTTTTGCTTGGATTTAAATTTATTTTCCAATTTTTGAAATATTTGGTTATTTCGTTGGCATGTATCTGATTTTGAGCGTTCGCCACCACCGCGCTAAATGATGTAGCATAGATTGCTGTATCATCCGCGTATAGTGCCAGATTGGTGAACGGATTAAAATGTTTAATGTCATTTATGAAGAGTGTGAATAGTTTTGGCCCTAGCACAGATCCTTGGGGAACCCCTGCTTGTATGCTTTTTATAGTTGATAAGTTATTATTTATTTTTACTTTAAATTTTCTATCTGTTAAATAGGAATGCAACAGTTTTATGAGATATTGAGGGAATTTATATATGATTAGCTTGTAAATGAGACCATGGACCCAAACTCGGTCAAATGCTTTTTGTATATCTAAAAGTAGCATTGCGGTGTTTTTTCTTTTGTCAAAGCTTTCTAAAATATGGGTTGTTATTCTAGTAATTTGTTGAGTTGTATTGTGCCTTTCCCGGAAGCCGAATTGTGCGTCTATTGTTATTTTGTTTCTATGATCATGCTTTATGAATCTATTTAGGATAATCTTATCCGTTATTTTGGACAGGACATTTAAAAGACTTATTGGTCGGTAGTTTGAAGGATCTTTTTTGTCTTTGTTTGGTTTAGGCAAAGGGACTATTGAGGCAACTTTCCATTGTCTAGGATAATATTGAAGTTTAATGATGGCGTTAACAATGTACATGAATTGTACAATAGCCTTTCTGGAGAAATTTTTAACCAGAATGTTGTCTATTGTGTCTATTCCAGGTGCTTTGTTATTTTTTAAATTTTTAATTATTTTAATTATTTCCTCTGGATTAGTGATAATTTCGGCTACTTCGGTATTTCTTAATTCTACAGTTTGTTCTAGATAATTGTTTACTTTATTTACTATTTTGCTTTGTTCTGTGTTAAGGGATGAATCTATTATATGTACCTTTTCAAAGGTTTCGGCTAGTATTTCTGTTTTATCTTTTTCTTTAATATATTCGATATTATTTAGAGAGAGAGTTGGGATTTTTTCGAAAGGTTTTTTCAAGTTTTTGGTAACTTTCCATAATGAGTTGTCTTTTGTTGAGAGTTCACTAAGTTTTTGGTTCCATTTATTGTTTTTATAGGTTGTTATTTCTGTAGCTATTTCTTTAGTCATGCTATTTAGTTGAGTTTTTATTTGTGTGTCCTGTGTACGTTGCCAAAGTCTCCTTAGTTTGTTTTTGTTTTTAATTTTATTTAGGATAATGCTTGGTAGTGGTTCAAGGTTCCGATTAATTTTAATTTTGTGGCTATTCACACTCTTCGCTCTCAGTATTGCCTGGGAAAAGTTATCTACCGCAGTATCAATGGAAAGAGTGTTGGGTAGTTCAGGGGTAATTTTTATGTTGTTATCTAGGTCTTTTCTAAATTTTTGCCAGTTTGTGGTTTTATAAGAAGTAATGAATTTATTCTCCACAGAGTATGCCATATCTGTGTATATTGTGAACATAATTGGGTTGTGATCTGAAGGGAGATCAGGTTTTGCGGTTGGATTGGTTACATTTGGAACATTTTTATTTATAATTATATCAATTGTTGATGGGGAATTTCCATTATCTGGGTAGTGAGTTGGGGTGTCTGGATATTGAATGACACACTCTGTGGAGTTTAGTACTGACAATAGTGTTCTCCCATTTGCATTGTTGCTTTGGCAGTTCCAGAATTGGTGTCTGGCATTTAAGTCTCCAATTATGAGAATTTTCTTACTTAGTTTTGTCAGTTTTAGGATGTCATTCTGTGTGAAGTTATTTATAGGACTATTATATACTGTTATTATTGTTAATTTATTGGGAAGTTGTATGATGGCGTGTTCAATTGAGCAGTCTAATATTGGGTTAATTTCTTTGAAATCTATATTGTTTTTAATGAGAATAGCAACCCCACCATGTCCGCTGTTGTCATTTCGATCCCTTCTTATTGTAGTAAACCCTTTTATTTTTAAATTTTTATTTTTCTTAATTCTAGTTTCGTTAAGTAAGATTATATCAATTTTTTCTTTAATAGTTAAGTTAATTAATAGGTCTAATTTATTTTTAGAGTTTATTCCGTTGGCATTCCAGCTAATGATTTTTAGTTTATAACCCATAAGTTGCAATTTTAGTTGACATGAATGTCATAATTGTAAGGAATTTATCATTGTCAGTGGGACACTTGGTGAGTTCTGAGTTTAAGTCTCTTATTGCATTTATCATATTTCTTATATTGCACATGTTGTTTAGTTTTTTAATTTCACTTAGTAGTTCGATAAATTCATTATTATTTACCTCTTGGTCCGTTGGTTGGCTTGGCCTTGGGTCTTGTGTACTGGTAATCTCTTGTTTTGTCTTCCTTTCCATTGGAGGAGTATTCCATTGGTTGTTTACTGGAGCTGCATTGTGTTTGAGCGCCGGGTAGTTTGTTTCATTATTTTCTGGAGGAGTGGGTCTGCTGTTCGGTATTTTTTTGGTGTTATCTTTACTGGTATTCTTTTCTTCTATTTTCTTTATTCTTTGTTGATATACTTTGCATTTTTCGTCGTTTGCTCGGTGGGGTTCATTGCAGTTTGTGCATTTTGGTGTATTATTTTTGTTTTCACATTCGCGGCTCCAATGTTCTCCTGCACAGAACAGGCATCTAGGTTGGGCGTTGCAATTTGACCTTGAGTGAGACCATTCTTGACACCTATGGCATTGTATTGTCCGTTTTTTGTTTAAGAGTTTCTCCCATGTAATGATAATATTCGAGATTACATTAACTTGGTTGATTTTATTAAGTGTACATGTGTTGTCTGTGATGACCATATACATAGGAGAGGTCTTGGTTCTCATCCTATATACCTGCCTGGCAGGTATGTTCTTTTGTTCTAATTGTTCTCTTATAAAGGTAGTGTCCTCTTCATGTTGAAGTCCCTTTAATACAAAAGCATGGGTTTTGTCTTTCTTGCTTGTGAAGGTATAAAATTCCACATTATCATCTTTTAATTTATTTTTATAATTTATCCATTCTGCTTCAGTTTGAATGAACAGTGTGGTATTATTTCGTCCATTTTTTATTTTAAATCCATTTTTTACGTGTTTCTTAATATTTTAAATAAATTGTATGTACGTTTCTTTAATAGGTATCGCTTTAAGTACAATAGGTGGTGGTGGTTTTTGCTTTTTTGTGGCAGTTGTTTGAGAGCTTGTTTGATGTGTGGCACTTGCACTTTGGTTGGTTTCTTCATTGTTCAATTCCGTCAGTGGGTCGAATCTGTTCGTGAGTGTGATGGTTGAAGCCATATTTGGTTTCTTCTTAATATTTTCTTCACAGATCTCACTATCGGTGTTTCTCTTTTTGGCTGATTTTTTTAAAAAATCATTCAGAGTTGTTTCTTGGCTCATAGGCTCAGCGTTGGGCGTTGACTGCCCAGTATTAGTTGTATCGTTTTTTTGATTTATATTTAGTATATTTCACTAAATTTATAGATATAAAGATTTGATTTTCACTTTAGCACTTGTATTTTTGAGCACAGATATAGTAGGTATAGGACCACTTGGGGTAGATATATATATATATATCTATGGGATGGGTTTGGGAGATGTTTACCTGTCGAAGGTCGGAAGGAAACTGTGTACCTACTAAGTACCTTGGGGACCACAAAAAAGGATAAATAAAGTTTTTAGTAAAATTATATTTTAAAGTACTTTACTCTAGAGTAAGAGAGTACTTTTTAATTTTTAAATTCTTTAAAATTTATTCATTTTTGAACCTTTTAATATAGCTCATTTAGCCTTGCTTAAGTAAGAATGGATAGGCTTCTCTCTGTGAAATGCTAAAAATTTGGGAGGAAATTTTATAAGTAACCATAGCAACTGCGTTGTTTTCTTATCCCTTACCTTTGCAGAATACATAGAGGAATCGACTTTAAACCAAAAATAGCGATTGATTCTCATCTAGTACTTGAGGAATAATCATTCTATATTGGATTTTTGACGTTTCGGTTTTTATTAGTAACCATTGCTGAAGACATAGAGAAATCGATTTTAAACCAAAAATAGCGATTGATTCTCATCTAGTACTTGAGGAATAACCATTCTATATTGGATTTTTGACGTTTCGATTATTATTGGTAACCATTGCTGAAGACATGGAGGAATCGATTTAAACCAAAAATAGCGATTGATTCTCATCAAATACTTGAGGAATAACCATTCTATATTGGATTTTTGACGTTTCGGTTTTTATTAGTAACCATTGCTGAAGACATAGAGAAATCGATTTTAAACCAAAAATAGCGATTGATTCTCATCTAGTACTTGAGGAATAATCATTCTATATTGGATTTTTGACGTTTCGATTATTATTGGTAACCATTGCTGAAGACATGGAGGAATCGATTTAAACCAAAAATAGCGATTGATTCTCATCAAATACTTGAGGAATAACCATTCTATATTGGATTTTTGACGTTTCGGTTTTTATTGGTAACCATTGCTGAAGACATAGAGGAATCGACTTTAAACCAAAAATAGCGATTGATTCTCATCTAGTACTTGAGGAATAACCATTCTATATTGGATTTTTGACGTTTCGGTTTTTATTGGTCACCATTTCTGAAGACATAGAGGAATCGACTTTAAACCAAAAATAGCGATTGAGTCTCATCAAATACTTGAGGAATAACCATTCTATATTTGATTTTTGACGTTTCGGTTTTTATTGGTAACCATTGCTGAAGACATAGAGGTATCGACTTTAAACAAAAAATAGCGATTGATTCTCATCTAGTACTTGAGGAATAACCATTCTATATTGGATTTTTGACGTTTCGGCTTTTATTGGTAACCATTGCTGAAGACATGGAGGAATCGACTTAAAATCAAAAATAGCCATCGATTCTCATCTAATACTTGAGGAATAACAATTCTACATTAGGTTTTTGACGTTTCGATTATTATTGGTAACCATTGCTTAAGACATGGAGGAATCGACTTAAAATCAAAAATAACGATCGATTCTCATCTAATACTAGAGGAATAACCTTATTGCATTCCATTTTTGATGTTTTGACTATTAATGGCAACCTCTACTGAAAACGTGGAAGAATAGACTTAAAATCAAAAAGACTAAAATCTTTTTGGTAAACAACTCAAGCTTGAGTTGTTTGCCATAAAAGAATTTAGTCTTTTTGATTTTAAGTCTATTCTTCCACGTTTTCAGTAGAGGTTGCCGATTAATAGTCAAAACATCAAAAATGGAATGCAATAAGGTTATTCTTCTAGTATTAGATGAGAATCGATCGTTATTTTTGATTTTAAGTCGATTTCCATGCCTTCAGCAATGGTTACCAATAATAATCTAAACGTCAAAAACCTAATGTAGAATTGTTATTCCTCAAGTATTAGATGAGAATCGATGGCTATTTTGATTTTAAGTCGATTCCTCCATGTCTTCAGCAATGGTTACAATAATAACCGAAATGTCAAAAATCAAATGTAGAATGGTTATTCCTCAACTATTAAATGAGAATTATTTTTGAATTAATGTCAATATGAACTACAAATTGCAAGTGATATCTGATTAATAATAAAGGAACAAACATATTAATATTTCAAATGAATTTGGATAAAGTTTAGCAACGATCCGTTGCAGTTTATTTTCATAGGTATTAGACCTTTTTTGTTAGGTTTGTTTAGGCCTAACTTCTTTGTTTATGAACCGATTTCGATGATTCTTTTTTTATTCGAAAGGGGGTATCTTAGGGATGGTGTCATATTAATTTGGTCAAGTTCTGATGATATGATCACTATTAATAACATCACTAAAAAGAGAAAAATAAAAATAATTTTTAAGAAAAAAATAAAAGCGACTTCAAAAAATTAAATGCAACAAATAAAATACACTAAAAGGTATAAAATAATTATTATCTTATTTAGTTACAACTAAACGACGAAATATTAACATGAAATTACTTTTTAAAGTCGGTGCCAAACATATACCTTTTATGAATCGCACTCGACGGATCTTACTTAGTACGTTTGGAGGGTATGCTCGCTTATAGGTATGGTTTGTTTGGTACCGACTTCAAAAAGTAATTTCATGTTAATAATTCGTCGTTTAGTTGTAACTAAATAAGATAATAATTATTATATACCTTTTAGTGTATTTTATTTGTTGCATTTAATTTTTTGAAGTCGCTTTTATTTTTTCTTTAAAATTATTTTTAAAAGTTGCATTTATAGGTATATCAACTTATGCGGCCTCCTATATTAATGCCTAATTTAAATATGGCATCCTATGGTAAAAGAGTTCCCCACCTATAGTTTGTCTCAATTACAATTATTTATTTATTTTTAATTTATAAAAACCACCATTTGATTGACTTAGAAAGGACGGCATATTGGAGACCGCCCCGGGCGGCAAAAGTTCTAGGTACACCACCGATTAAAAACTAACAAAAAAATCAGCTAGGTACAAACAGTGATTTGAGTAGCTCTAAGTAAGAGCCTAAGTCCTAGGATTCCTCAGCTTGTAGAATAAATGCGTGCACATAAATCACACGGAGAAAAACATTGAGATAAACATTTATTTCAATGCCCTTCTCAAACAAATAAATTTGTAATTGAGACTTTTTATATTACGAGTATATAGTACGCTGTACGTTATAAAAAAGTAATTGTTATTTATTAAATAATTTGTAATTAAGTTGTTCTGTATGCTAATTAATAGTCAGTGCCTGGAGCACCGAGCGATGCTCGGTAACTTTTTGCCTCTAAATAGCTTAATAACTCATGACACTTGATAAGTACACCAATTTAAAAAAAAATCGGTAGCGCGGTTTTTGAGAAAATAAAAAAAAAACGAAAATTCTTTCATGTAAATGTCCAGTTACGGTGTTCCGATTTCAACCAAAAGCTTGCTGTACCCCTTCTATGGTAGCCTATATTGAGCTTAAGTGTCGAATTCCGTAGCTCTGAGATTTATGGTTGTGGAAATGCAGGGGTACATTCTTACGTACGTATACATCAATTTCCGGAACTTCTATTTTAGTCAAAATCGTCTGGTACTTCTTGTAGCCTCTAGATAGCCTAAGTTTCAAATTTCAAGGCTCTGCGACTTACCGAAGACGAGATTTGAATGATTAAAATATTTATTTTGCGACATAACTAATTTACACCACCTTCCTTTATTTCAATCAGATTAAAAATTTGACACAACTAATAACTCATGAAACTTGATAAGTACACCAATTTTTAGCGAAATCGATTCTATTTATAAATATACAAGAATTGCTCATTTAATAAGATAAGAGTACCTGAAGGCACCGAGCGATGCACGATAACCCCTGACCCCCCTCCCCAAACCACACGCCTCGCCCCCACCACTACACTCCCACTCCGCCCCACCCCAACTGCGACTCCCACCCCGGGATCCCCCACAACTGCACCCCACACCCATCCCCACCCAGTTTTTGCACTTCTATCTTTCTAGTGCTCCACATATTATGTGTATATTTGTTTACTCGTACACCAATTTGACCATATTCGTTCATATTGATAAACATTATAAAAAAATAAATAGGAAAATAATAATAAAAAAAAAATAATCGTATAAGATCTGAAATAAAAACATAAAATTAAAAAAAATATGTACGTCTCGGGACGCGCGACAGAAGTGATAACTTTCACCAAGCAAGTATTTTTTTAGGAAGACAATTTCAAGGATAATTGCCCGGAGAAAAGAGAATTGAATATTTAATTTTAATTAGAAGAGTGGAGGGGGAGGCCAAGGAATAATTATTAATATATTTAATGTTTCTGGATTTAAAATTAATTGTTGTCTTTCTTTCAGCTTAATTCAATTATACATATTTCAAATTTGCCTCGCCGCAATTTATTCAATGAATTATATTTATTAAATACATAGCTATATATAATATATTCAATTATTTCCACACTTATAACAAAGTCTAATTCAAAAATATTTATTTTAGTAAAAGTAAAAACCAAAGTTTTTTTAAAATAGTTCTATAGTCCAGTGGTAGAGTGTGGGCCTCTGATGCAAGAGGTCTCAGGTTCTAATCTGACATCCAGCGAGTCATTTTTTTTTATTGAGATTTTCATCTATCAATAATTACTTTAATTAAGAAAAAATCAATTAAGATGAATTTTGATGAGGTCCAGACCTAGCCAGATCTTTTTTCATCCTCAGAACTTGTTAATAGATTTTGTTTCATCAAAATCGGTAGGGTCGTTTTCAAAATAGAACCAAGATACAATTATATAAATAAATATATATATAAATAAATAAATATACAATTTTTACTCGTTTAATAAGAGTAGATAAGATATTAAATGTATTGTAAAAAAACGGTTTTAATTAATCACCTTTGAATTTGTTTACAACTGATAGGGGGTATGGCGTGGGGGGGGGGGGTCCATACTGATTCAATTTCAGACTGAGTGGTCCGCAGGTTTCTAAGGGTTGGGAACCACTGTTCTACAGGAAAGTATCAATTTTCACTGTCTATCTCTAAAAGAGATTATCCCTTAAAATAATTTAAACAATGAAAACAATTTTTCTCTTGTTCACTAAACCTATATATACCTTTGCATTCGAATTTTGTATTAGTTAAAATTCTGTACTTTCCTGAAAGATGGCTTACAGCCCGAAATATATATATTGACCTAGAAATCTTAACTCATAGTAAATTGAATATTTCATATAATATTTATTTACTTTTATCATTATTAAAGATATTTCACCTTGTACCAACACCACAATCACTATTAATTAGGAAAGTATCAATAAATTTCATAGAGATTTTAATTCTGGGCGACTGGGCTATCGTTCTGCCTTTCGTAAATATTGTCATTGAGAATGTCCTGGAATCAAATGTAACCATTCTTGATTTCCAAATATTTCTAACATCTTCAGTGGTCATTTACCCCTAAAAACAACTGGATTCGGCGAGTAAGAATTTAACTTTCGGGGTGGATGCTGATCACCCTACAGTATGGGATATGTTATTTGTAATTTGAAAGGATCGTCCAAAATGTTCACTAGCTCTCGGTCTAATAGATTTGTTTATGAGAATTCCAACGAAGGCTTTGTGAAAATCAATAAAAGCTGGATATACTTTTCATTCTCAAACACACAAACACACAATTACTTGCTCAGGTGCGAATATTTGATCCGTTCATCCTTAACAGGCACTCAATCATGAAGCGTCCAAAGGACTTTGCAGCCCCATACAATAAGCTAACAGCTCTTTAGTTTTTACAATAAGCTAAAAGCCTTTTAGTTTCATATTTTTCCATCACCCTTTCTTTTGTAAATAAATATTTCCAGAATTCATAGACGGTCAATAGCCATTTATTTTTAGAAATTTATGGTTTGTGGATTGTGGACCACGGAAACTTCATCGATACACAAAACATTATTTCCGTCTTTTCCCGTCAATTTTTAACTTAAAAATATCAAATAAATCTATAAATTCATTCGTTCTCTCCTTATCAAGGATAAATAAGAACGAATTTAATATCTTATGTATTTTTGAAGATATAACCATTTTTCAGGTGCCTGCCAGCCTCTGGGCAGGCCGAAGTATTGAATTCACGGAGCGACGGGTCATTAAGCTGAGTAATATAAATATATCGTCGCCTTAGAGAGTAAACCTGCTAACTCACAACAAGGAAATTTTACAAGGCAGAGAAAAAACAAACAAAATTTAATATTGTTGTTATGGAAAAAACTATTTTTCACATTTTTTTTCTACAACTTACGATCGTAATTTTAAGTAGCATTTTTACTTGGACAATGCTGCATCTCTTTTTCTTTCGAACGGTATTAATATTTCATATAAGATAAAAATGGAGTTAGCAGGTTTACACTCTAAGCCGACGATATCAGGAATAGAAACCACAGTATGCGAAACCCACTTGAACTTGTTCTATTTTTGCTTATTACTTTATCCAATGCGAAGCATGGGGAAAGTACTGTAATCGGTCGCGAGGCAAGCGCGACTTTAAAGGGTCCTCAGGTAAAGACTACGGAACCCATGGACTCAATTAAGGTCACAAATTGAAGTATTCAATTGGATTGAATTTTAGCACGTGACGGTTTTGCCAAAAATTACCTGGGATCTCGTCGAGAGGCCAAAAAGTTCCATTTTTTTTGGAAGTGCGTGGGGATGTATGTATGTGTGTGTGTTATCGTTTTTTTCGTCCACGAATTTTTCCACACCGTTGCACCGATTGAATTGAAATTGAAAACCTACCAGTATTTTAACAAAATGAAGCGCTGATTAGTTTTTGGTACATATCGGTCCACAAACATTAGTACTTTATTTCAGTACTTTTTTAGTTTTTTCTAAATATCTTGAAAATGACTTAACCTATTTTGATGAAAATTATTTTTCCTAATTAAGTACCTTGGGGACCACAAAAAAGGTTAAATAAAGTTTTTAGTAAAATTATATTTTAAAGTACTTTACTCTAGAACATATTAATATTTCAAATGAATTTGGATAAAGTTTAGCAACGTTGCAGTTTATTTTTATTTATTAATTACTCATATTTTTTTCTTATTGGAAAAAACAATAGAGACTATTCTCCAAATGCTTAAATTGCGCATATAACATGGTTTTTAATTGCACAAAGTCATTTATGAATCCTCATTCATTTAAAATATATATTTTTTATTATTATCATTTCCGTCCATAATTTAATTTATAATTTGAAAGTTTATATTGGGAAAATAAGGACAAGTTTTTTATGTGTGACTTTTTATTTATCCACCAACGTTTCGTCGACTTTGCCGACTTCTTCAGGGCTTCTATAATTATAAGAACATTCTTGATATTAATTTACAAAAGTACAGTCAGAATCCAAAAACATGCATGTATCAATAGTTTACCTACCAAATAGTCATGTCACACATTCGTCTAAATTTTCTTATTCTTTTCATTACCATTGAACGCCATCAGAATACAATTTTCAAAAGATATTTGGCACATTAACAAAAAACACAATTTTTTTCTCTTTTTAATAACAACCTTATCAATACAGAAGAGTAATCACTTCTTACAAAAAATAGAATAGAATATTTTTACTTTTTATCCCTATATACAAAAATCTCAACCTCGAATAAATTAAACTTATATATTAATAAAATACATGTCAACGACACCAGTCAAGTTATTATTAGATGAAAAAAATATCCATTAGAAATCTATTTTTATTTTCAAGATCTAATTACATTTATTTTTGAAAATTTTTTTATTTATATTATTATTTATTTTTTAACTTTTTATTTTTATCTTTATACCTCGTCTAGCAAAAAACTATATATGCCACTTAAATTCTGGGTGTCTGTTCTAAAATTCACTGTATCATTTAACGAAATGTGAATCATTTCACTTATTGTTCTTTTAAAATACACTGGTTCAAAATCTAATATTAATGTGTCATCAAACTTGAATTGATGATTTAGATCAAAATGATGGGTAGCTAGGGCGGTTTTGTCATTTTTTAAAATATTAGACACTCTACAATCATATATATGTTGCTATATAAAAGCGCTGGAAAATAGCCAGAGTCACACCTATTCCTAAAAAAGGAGACACATCACAAATCTCTAATTACAGGCCTATCTCGATCACCTCTGTTCTTTCCAAATTAATGGAATTAGTCATAAACCAACACGTCCTTCATCACTTAGAAAACAATAAATTAATTCACGATAGGCAATATGGATTCAGACAAAATCGTTCCACAGGCGACATCTTAACCTATGTCACCCACACCTTGAACAATACTCTAGAGGCCGGAAAAAGAAACCCTCGCTGTAGCCCTTGATATCTCCAAAGCTTTTGACCAGGTTTGGCACAAAAATCTTCTTGCCAAACTACCAGCCTTTGGATTCACACCAACACTTCGCAAATGGATTGAAAGCTTTCTGACAAACCGAAGTATAAAAGTTGTGGTGGATGGAACATCTTCTGAATCGTTCTCCACAAACTCTGGTGTTCCCCAAGGCTCTGTAATCTCCTCCACACTCTTCCTTATTTATATAAACGACCTTATTGATCAAACGGCAAACCCCACTCATTGTTACGCCGACGATAGCACTCTACACGGCAAACCCTCTCTCCCGAATAATCGAATCAATATTGCCTCCTCAATTACTCTCGACCTAGACAAACTGAATAAATGGGGCTCTCAAAATTTAGTTAACTTCAATTCAAACAAGACTCAATGTTGTCTAATTTCTAGGCGCGAAAATAGAGATTTCCCTGATATTCACTTCGATTCGAATACCCTGAAAATGTGTGACAGCCTATCCATGTTGGGCGTCTCTGTCGCATCTGACCTGTCTTGGAATGAACACATCTCCTCTGTGGCGAAATCTGCAGCAAGGAAGATTGGCTTCTTATTCAGGTCCAAGCGATTTTACAAACCCCCACAACTTCTCACCATCTACAAGGCCCAAATCCGCCCCTATCTCGAATACGGCTCTCATCTGTGGAGAGGAGCCTCAAAATATTCTCTTGCTACCCTTGATGCAATTCAGAAACGAGCCGTCAGGCTAATTGACGATTCTACCCTCACCGACTCCCTCGACTCGCTGGCTCATCGAAGAGATGTCTCCGCCCTTTCCCTTTTCTATAGATACTATCACGGCAGGTGCTCTGATGAGATAAAATCAATAATTCCCCCCAAAGCATGCTTTGCACGCAGCACACGTTTTGCCGACTCCCAACACTCTTTCGCGGTCAAATTAGAAAAGTGCCGGACCACTTCATTCGCGAATTCATATATCCCCATGACGTCAAGGAACTGGAACTCTCTCCCAGCCTCTATCTTTCCCAGCACCTATGATCTTCAAACCTTCAAAACCAGGGTGCATAGACACCTACGTCTACACCCTCTCACTTAAACAACTTTCCCTTCTCTTCGGTAATGCAAGGGTCTTTCGAGATCCATAGGGGCTACATCTTTACTGGTGCACCCCTTCTTGCATTCGATTGCATTAAAAAAAAAAAAAAATATATGTTGTGTTAATCTTTTTTTTTAAATATTGCGATGTCTGTCCTATATATGCTTTTCCACATGAACAGGGTATCTTATATACAACGCCTGACTTTTTTCCTTCTCTGTTCCATCTTTTAATCTACTATATAATGAACCCACAGTTAAAATGTTATAAAAAGCTAATTTCGAATTTGTTTTCTCCAAACATCTATCAACTTTATGTGAGATTTCTGGGATAAAAGGAAATTTAAAGAAATTTTTCCCTCCGTTATTCAAAATTGTATTTTGTCTTTGGCTGTTAATACTACCATTCTCCATTCTACCCCTATTATTCACCAAAAACAAATCAAACGCCCTCCTTATGAAAAACTCAGGGTAATTATTTTTCTTTAATATGCACCTGATTCTCTCCAAATTGTCCTTATGAAAAATCTCTCCACTGAGATAAATAGCACGATGCAATAACCCCCTTATCATTCCTAATTTCTGTGAACTGGGATGGTTGGATTTAAAATTTAAAACTCGTCCAGCACTCGTTGGTTTTATATACCAATCTGTTATTAGTTTTTCTTCCATTTTTATAACTTTTACATCCAAGAATGGCAAAGCACCCTCCCTTTCAATCTCCATTGTAAATTGAATTTTCATATTTATACTATTAAAAACTTTCATAACCTCTTTTTCAGTATCTCTAGGTATCAATAGCAATAAATCGTCCACATAAAGAACTATCAACGGCAACTCAAATTCAAGAAATTCTATTGCCTTTTTTATTACATAATTCATGACTAAATTTGCTATAGTTGGGCTTGCTGGATTACCCATACTAGTTCCATTTATCTGGAAATAAATTCTATTCTGAAATGTGAAGTAGCTTGACTCAAAACAGTAACTTATTATTTCGATGAGTGATATTTTGGATATATTCATTAATTCAGACATTTGATCCCATTCTTCATTAATAATCCTAATCACCAGATCTTTTGGGAACAAGCACGTGATTATTTGGGACAACTATGTCATCTAATAATTTTTTAAGTTCAAATGAATTTTTCACATTCCACCTGTATGTCTCCACTACTGGGTACAAAGTTCGATGTAAAAAACTAGCTAGTTTATAACTTGGTGATCCTATGCAACTCACCACTGGTCTAAGTGTGCATCCCGGTTTATGGACTTTCCGCAAGCCGATGATCTTTGGGATAACTGCATTATGCGTTTTCATATTTTTCACAGCGCTTTTTTCAATAATTTCTGATTGGGACAAACTATCTATGATCTTATTTGCCTGTGTTTGAAACTTAAGTGTAGGATCTCTGTTTGAATATTTATATATTGATTCATCATTTATCATTTCCAACATCTTTGCAGTATATTCTTCTCTATACATTACAACTGTAGCGCCACCCTTATCTGCTCTTAATACAATCAGATCATCATTATCCCTCAAATAACCACGTGTTATACTTAAATTCTTCCTTATCTCACTATGTGTCTTCTTATCATTTTGATTGTAATATTTAGTAATTATGTGAACAATATTAGCTCTTAATTTATTTTTGTTATCGTCACAAATCCTTTGAGTTTCTCCCTCCATCACAGTATTAGAAATGCAAAACTCAATGTCTTTTACCACTCTCGGTATTGGCGTTTCACTTGGATTCAGCGGCACTCCGAACTTTGGACCAAGATATAATACATTTTTTACTTCATCTGGTAGTTGTTTTTCAGTAAAGTTGAACAAAAAATTCTCCTGATGAGAGCTAGGCTCGAACTGCATGCTTGATGTAATTAACTTTTTAACCTTTTTAATATTTCCGTTCTTTATCTTATTAAATTCACCATTATATCTAACACTCACAAAATGTAGCCAATTTCGAACTGTTTCCGATGGTGCAACCTCAAATAGTTTTTGGTATAGACTCTGATACTCTGTATCCAAGCTCTTTATTGTCCAAATCGTTATTTTAATTTCTAGAGAATCAGGTGCATATTAAAGAAAAATAATTACCCTGAGTTTTTCATAAGGAGGGCGTTTGATTTGTTTTTGGTGAATAATAGGGGTAGAATGGAGAATGGTAGTATTAACAGCCAAAGACAAAATACAATTTTGAATAACGGAGGGAAAAATTTCTTTAAATTTCCTTTTATCCCAGAAATCTCACATAAAGTTGATAGATGTTTGGAGAAAACAAATTCGAAATTAGCTTTTTATAACATTTTAACTGTGGGTTCATTATATAGTAGATTAAAAGATGTAACAGAGAAGGAAAAAAGTCAGGCGTTGTATATAAGATACCCTGTTCATGTGGAAAAGCATATATAGGACAGACATCGCAATATTTAAAAAAAAGATTAACACAACATATATATGATTGTAGAGTGTCTAATATTTTAAAAAATGACAAAACCGCCCTAGCTACCCATCATTTTGATTTCAATCATCAATTCAAGTTTGATGACACATTAATATTAGATTTTGAACCAGTGTATTTTAAAAGAACAATAAGTGAAATGATTCACATTTCGTTAAATGATACAGTGAATTTTAGAACAGACACCCAGAATTTAAGTGGCATATATAGTTTTTTGCTAGACAGGTATAAAGATAAAAATAAAAAGTTAAAAAATAAATAATAATATAAATAAAAAAAAAATTTCAAAAATAAATGTAATTAGATCTTGAAAATAAAAATAGATTTCTAATGGATATTTTTTTCATCTAATAATAACTTGACTGGTGTCGTTGACATGTATTTTATTAATATATAAGTTTAATTTATTCGAGGTTGAGATTTTTGTATATAGGGATAAAAAGTAAAAATATTCTATTCTATTTTTTGTAAGAAGTGATTACTCTTCTGTATTGATAATGTTGTTATTAAAAAGAGAAAAAAATTGTGTTTTTTGTTAATGTGCCAAATATCTTTTGAAAATTGTATTCTGATGGCGTTCAATGGTAATGAAAAGAATAAGAAAATTTAGACGAATGTGTGACATGACTATTTGGTAGGTAAACTATTGATACATGCATGTTTTTGGATTCTGACTGTACGTTTGTAAATTAATATCAAGAATGTTCTTATAATTATAGAAGCCCTGAAGAAGTCGGCAAAGTCGACGAAACGTTGGTGGATAAATAAAAAAGTCACACATAAAAAACTTGTCCTTATTTTCCCAATATAAACTTTCAAATTATATATTTTTATATTTGCGTGATTTGTATGATTGAAAGTGTGTATAGCATGGTTAATCAGTAAAAAAGTGCAATGAAAAATCGTCAGGAAAAAAGTGAAGAATAATAAAGCCACGAAAAACCCTAAGAAATAATCATCACACTATAACGTCACAATAGGAATAGTTTTATATGTAAAATACATCTTTAAATGTTTAATAAAACTCAAACGTTTAGGGAGAATTTCTTCCTTTATCAATGGAATTTCAAATTATGAATTGTGAAAAGAAAAAGAAAAAATTACTCTTTATCAATTTCTTTTAATAAATTTATTTATCTTAACCAATTATTAATACAATTGTTAAAAAATTTGTTATTTCACATACTTAAGGCACACTTTAGGAAAATATTTAACAAATATAATTTCTCACTTAACAATATATAATATATATATATATAATTATTATCATTTCTGTCCATAATTTAATTTATAATTTGAAAAGTTTATATTGGGAAAATAAGGACAAGTTTTTTATGTGTGACTTTTTTATTTATCCACCAACGTTTCGTCGACTTTGCCGACTTCTTCAGGGCTTCTACAATTATAAAAACATTCTTGATATGAATTTACAAAAGTACAGTTAGAATTCAAAAACAATCATGTATCAATAGTTTACCTACCAAATAGTCATGTCACACATTTCGTCTAAATTTTCTTATTCTTTTTCGTTACCATTGAAGGCCATCAGAATACAATTTTCAAAAAATATTTGCCACATTCACAAAAAAACGCAATTTTTCTCTTTATAATATATATGTGATTTCTGTTCTGTTGTATTAATGAAATTGTTATTATAAAGAGAAAAATTGTGTTTTTTGTGAATGTGGCAAATATATTTTGAAAATTGTATTCTGATGGCGTTCAATGGTAATGAAAAGAATAAGAAAATTTAGACGAATGTGTGACATGACTATTTGGTAGGTAAACTATTGATACATGTTTGTTTTTGAATTCTAACTGTACTTTTGTAAATTCATATCAAGAATGTGCTTATAATTGTAGAAGCCCTGAAGAAGTCGGCAAAGTCGACGAAACGTTGGAGGATAAATAAAAAAGTCACACATAAAAAACTTGTCCTTATTTTCCCAATATAAACTTTCAAATTATATATATAATAAGATTAATATTATCCAAGTGGAATAATTAATATAATTTGTAAAATAAATAGTTCATAACGAACATTATCATCAACGTTGAGCATTTGTTTCATTTCTTGATTTTCATGATTGTTTAGACGTTGGTAGTGCCTAACGGCATATTAATTATTATTATTACTTTATCTAATGAAAGAAAATTATTCATATAAACAAGTAAGCATTTTTAAAAATTCATTAAATGACTTCCCTATCACGATTTGTGAAAATGAACTGAGTGAATATTTAGAGTGAATGTGAGTGTGATTGTACTCTTTTATCAATTTTACTTGGTAGTTTCTTATGTAAATGATTGTAAAAAAAATGATAATAAAAACATAATCATATATCAAATTCTTAAGCTATGGTATTAATATGCCTAAGATGTAATAAATCCAATTAATTTAGGGTAGCATGCAAGTCGAATGAGAAAAAACCGAATCCAATGTGTTGCCTTAAGACAGGGGTGTCCAACCTTTTATCTTCCCTGGGCCAGATTGGAAGAATATGAGCTGTTTTGGGCCACACATAAAATACACTAACGCTAATAATAGCTGATAAGCAAAAAAACGTAGAATATGTACTTAATATACTTAAGAAATGAAGCTTTGTTACTTTATAAATTTTTTATTATAAAAGTAAGAGGCAAATCAGCAACATAAAATTATAGTGAGAAGTTTGTCATTGTTTTGGGGACATAATTCCGTCGATATTTGGCTCAAAGGAATTCTCAGTGAATTCTCAAAAAGCTCATCAAATATTTTTAGCTTCATTCTTGAAAATAGATCCTTGAATAAATAAAATTATTTATTAATCACTTTATGAATCTTTCTCTTATCTCATTGCAAAATAACGTGATAAATTCAAAAATTCATTATTCATAAATTAATAGCAAGTTAAAAATATTGTATTTTTAGTAATATTACTGGAATTTTTAGTCGCAATCTCATAAAGTTTGTAAGTTCGCGATTTTTTGTCGGGCCACATTGATAGCCATCTTGAGCCGAATGCGGGCCGCGGGTTGGACAAGCCTGGCTTAAGAAATAAACAGTGTGTTCGTCAGTAGAAAGTGTTGATATATTATTTTTAATTAATTTCATAGACGAAAATGCTTGGTAAAAATAGATAAAATAAGAAGGTGTCGATTTTAAAATTAAATTAGGTAGATGATCGGATGGGGTTATTGTACCTGATGATTTTTTAAAGGCTTAACCTATAAAGAATAAGAAAATTCAACAAAATTAGAAATATTTAAAATATATGAAATACTACCTTGGTCAAAAAGTTACAGGAAATTATTCAAAAAATCAAAAATACATATTTATTAATCAAAATTTACAGTTTTCGGCCATCATTTCTTTGATTTTATCGACCTTTTCGTCGATTTTCGATGTGGACTGCGTTCGTCATCCTCGACAGACTCAGGAAAACTTGGGCCACATATAAAAGTTTGTTTTCCATAGAGTACACTTCTTCAACATTTTCGCACCGTTTTTAACTCAAAATTTAATACAAACTCGTTGATGCAAAGGCGATTTCATTTTTAAAATCGTAATAATCGAAAACGGCTCTGATAGTCCATACCGAAAATGTTTCGAGGATTGGATCAAGCGCTGGCATAAGTGCGCTGCAGTCGATGGGGAGTACTTTGAATGGGACAATATCGATTTTGATGAATAAATTTGTATTTTTGATTTTCTGAATAAATTCCTGAAATTTTTTGATCAAGGCAGTGAATCCTGTTGGATATATTCGAACTCTGACTTCGAGTCTGACTCTCGAATAAATTTGGTAATATTTTTAGTGGAAAAAGATAAATGCACGACTAAAATCTTGTCTTAAATTTAATTAAAATAATTGATAGTAGGTATATCAATATCTGTTGATAACAGAATAAAAATATATAATAATCAACTGGTGTGGGCACCACACAACATTAACATTAGTTTCTCCCTTATTTGAAATCTTAATACCAATTTTCTTCATTCAAATTACTTCAATTTGGGTTTCCCCCAAGCCGTTTTGAGAAAAACGGAAAAATTTGAAATTGCAAAATACCAAAAATCATCAAGTAAACATCAACTTGATGTTCTTCGATTTTAGCCAAAGGCTCGAGATACTTCTTCTAGCCTCTAGATCGCTAAGATTCAAGACCCAAAGCTCTGTGACTTAACGTATACGAGATATGAACGATTAAAATATTTATTTTGAGACATGACTAATTTAGTCTCCTCACTGAATTTCAATCGGAATTTATACCTACTCTTTGAAGATTTTAAGATATTTGATAAGTGTATTCCAGTGATGGCGAGACCAATTCCAATACTTTACCCATGCTTCGAATTGGATAAAGTAAAAAACAAAATCGTGGAAACTCGAAAGTTTATATGGTAAACTCTACCCATTTAAAGCTTATGTAAAAAATTAAATTATCCTTCCATACATACTCTATGGCTTTCATGCCATAAGCTCTGAAACAATCTATGACGACTGGGCCGCCTAGCTCTTACGCAGCTTTCGTTCTTCTGCGCGCAATTGGTTGCCTAAATACAGGCGCACCAATATACTAAATCAAGATCAAATTCAGACTACATTTTGAGGAATTTAATTAGTAAAGTTATTTATTTATATTTTATAATTCAATATTTTTATTATACATGCAAAAAAAAATTGAATTAATTAAAAAACTCTAAATGAAAAAATAATTCAAATTCAAGTTCGATTTCGTACAAAAGCTCAAATATTCAATGATTTTTTTTCACTCCTGATTGTAAAATATACAAGAATTGACTATTGACTGATAAAATGAAATGAAAAATTATTACTTTTTACGATGGCTAATGCAAGACTCACTTTAAAATTTATTTTTACTAAAAACTTTATATAAACGTTTTTGTGGTCCTCAAGGTACTCATTAGAATTTAAAATTTTATTAAATTGGTTAAGTCATTTTCAAGATATTTAGAAAAAAATCTAAAAAAGTACTGGAATAAAGTAGTAATGTTTGTGGGCCGATATGTGCCAACAACTAATCAGCGCTTCATTTTGTTAAAGTAATGATAGGTTTTCATTACAATTTTATTTCAATCGGTTCAACGGTGTGGAACAAATCGTGGACGAAAAAAAGGTACCATCAATTCATCCATCCATCCGACGGGACTAAATGAAGAAATCGCACTTTTTGGTCTCCGGGCGAGAACCCATGTAATTTTTGGGGAAACAGTCACGTCCTAAAATTCAACCTAAATGAATACTACAATTTGTGACTTTTGAAACCTTGGGTTCCGTAGTCTTTGCCTGAAGACCCTATTAAGGCGCGAGACCGATTCAAATACTTTATCTGCTTCGCATTGGATAAAGTAAAAAAAAGCAAATGTATAGCAGCAAACCAAATTGATTTTAATAAAAAAAAGGTATAAAAATACTTAATCTATGTAGATTCCTAATTTTGCTTCTTATATATTTTTTGTGAAGAGTAGATTTATTTTTATAATAATTCTCTTTCTTATAAAATTCCATACAAACTTACTGAAAATTATATTTAGAAATTAACATACATTTTAAAGATTCAACAAGTAATTGAGTTATAATAAAACAAACTAGAATTCGACATATAATATATTTGGTCTTTTTTAAAAATTTATAATTTTTCAAATTTTTATTTCTAAACTACATAAATCTGAACGTAATAAAAAAAATGTACAATAACACATTGGAAATTTCCTTAAATGTTTATGATCTATCCAACCGCAAGATATCGCTTCATTTTTTGAAATTTCATTTTTTCTTCGCTTTTTTTTGCAAATTTCATTGAATACGGCATCATTTTTGTTATTTTTAAAATTTAACATTAGATTTTTAACGGATAATGCTTTATATGAGTGAGGGTAGGAGTCAGAAATTGTCTATAGCATTTTTAGTTATTTCTGATCTTATAATTATATTGAAAGTTCTTAGAAATGGAAATAGAAATTAGTCCAAAGATTCTCAAATCATTATTATTTATTCCTTGTCTGTATTATTTCTATTTTAATAGTTCCTCAGCGAGAACAATTTTTATTCGACTAAAAGTGATCTGGACTTGTCTTTGACATGCTTGAACTAGAAAATATACCAGGCAGGAAGTTCAAACCTTCTATCCGCACCCTTTTCGGATAAATCATTCATTCATTTTAATTGCCCCTTGAAATTATACAACAATTTCATTTCATTTCGAGAACCAATATACTTTTCAAAACAAAAAATGTTATTTATAGAAATATGTATTTGAAATAACGGATTTAATTTGAAAATTTAAAGATCCTACTGAAATTTTGAAGTAGATATTTATGAAAATACTCTAAATGATCGAAATTTTAGGGATGCGTCGCATCCACAGCATCCATGGACCGCACGCCACTGATACATTCTTGTCAATCGGATGATAGAGAAAATGATTTTTGTTTTCAAGGAATTGGAATCTATTTGTGGCGTACCAGTTGAGAGTATTATAACGAAAATATCTGACGGACTGATATCCAAGTATAGATTTGCCTCACAAAATAGCCAACGCCATATAATGTATAAACATCTGAATTATAATGTAAATAATTTTGAAAAATATGTCAATATTTTAACCTCGCGATTTTAAAATGTATGGGTGAACTTTTGTTCCTCAATAAATATAGAGTAGCGAATTGTGGTCTTTATGTAATCTGGGTCTCCCAGAGGATATCTACCACACTGACAGTTCTGGGAGAATTCAGAATCAGACACATTAAAAAAACAATTTTGGGGATTCTGAATAGGGCGGATTCTGAATAGGGCGGATTGGCCTGGGTTGGTTGTAGAGAGGCTTCGAAATATACATATATTCTGATTGAGAAATTCAATTATTAAATTAAATGTCAATTGTGTATATAATGTCCATATAAATGTTTGTTTGGGAGAATTGTATATAGTGTATATACGCGTATGTTTAATAAAAGTAATAAAAAATGAATATTCATGTAACCTGGAGGTCGGTGAATACAGAGATATAGAATCCAAAAACTATTATATTGATATCAATATAGATGGTTGAATAAAAATTAATCATGTAGTTGAAGCCAGGCAAAAAAAGTGGTTGATTAAATAAAAACAATAATTAAAAACAAAAAAATTGCCGTTCGAAGCTCGACTTCCAGGTACTTTTATTAAACATTTCAACGAAAAAGATCCACGATTTTCATTCGCCCATCCACTCTAGGGCAGGGGTTCCAAACCCTATGCCCGCGGGCACCATGACGCCCGGCGACCGTTTTACTAATAACTTTTCAATAAAATAGTATGTACATTTGTTTTGAATATTTAGTAATTAATTAGAATTAGAGAAATGTTTTTCTTTTGTATCAAATCATGTAGGTAAATCTTGTTTTTGTAATTTAATTGGTCTAAAATTGTACATTAAGGGGGCTATATTGCCCTACAGATACAATATTTTAATAAATAAATAAGTACAATCTATGCAAAGGGGTTTCTATACTAGGTTTATTTAAAATTTTAAGCAAAGTTGGCAGCTTTTTGTTTCCCCATTATTTAAAAGAATGAATCAAAGAAAGAGGGTCCAATTTTTTTTAAGGTAGTTGTTTCACCAAATGGGTTTTCTTAGGATTTTTTGAAATTTAGACAGATTATTATTTAAATACTTCTTCTGCATCGATTGGTGGCAAAACAAAATTTATGAACAATATAGTTCCGGAGATATTAAATTCCAAAGATAGAGTTTTTCAGACTCATACATTGCACTATACGGGATATCGGAAAATTTACATACGTATTTAATTATAATTAAGAAACTATTCTTACCATTATTATAAGAAACTAAACCAACATTAAACAATAACTAATACATTTTTTAAGAAAATTTTAATTCATAATTACAACACAATTTCTGAGATAATAATGAATAAATAATAAAAAATGTTTAATGAAAAATTTACACTAAAAACAAGCTGACAACAACGCATGTATTTAACCTAAAAAGTGGGTTAACTTTAGTAATTTTTTTGACGTTTTTTCGCTTCAGCCATTGTCGCAACAGCTTTCAATCCTTTATTAAGAACTTTTTGTTTTATAAATTTCCCTTTATAATGTACTTTATATGAAATTTCTATGATAAAATATATACAAGCTCGTACAGTGTTGCCAGATTTGTCAAACGAGCACGGGATTGGGTAGAAGTGGTACATAAACAGCAAAAAGTTTTAGGCTCATGAATTATGAATCCTTATTGTCTGTTACTATATACTCTAGCATCAACTTTTTGCTAGTATTTTCGCGAAACAACACCTTAGACTTCTTAGACTTTAATAAATGATGTCAGATTTCTTTCTGTATAGATTATTTACCTACTATAAATTCATTTTTCTTTTTTGTTTCAATGCAAACTATTTTATACCTGGCGAATTTTTGTTGGCTTAACTTTTGTTACCTATGTCCAGCTTAAAATTTACCTTGAATAAATAAATTGTGCCCGCTGCCCGACCGATATTCTAGAATGTGCTTTTAAATACAAAAAGGTTAGGGACCCCTGCTCTAGCGTTTGTTTTAGGATGGCGAATCAGTGAGAACTTGGCTTTTAGCAAGTGTTTAAATAAGAGTGCAGCTTTCATTTATTTCTTTTTATTTATGAACTCCCGCTAACGTTTCGGGAGAGAGAGTTTTAAGTTACAATTAAATATAAGACTATTATCATTCACTAATTGGTTCATTATGATAATTTACACACACATATTTATAGACATAATATTTATTTAATTATCCATTAATCAACTTCGTCAAATTAATCTTCTGATAAAATTGTGTAATTAAAATCTCTTTTAAAATTAACAGTGCTATTTACAAAAAATATACATAGATTCCAAAATTTGCCTTTTCAATACATTATTTTCAAAGTGCAAAATTTTGGTTTTTGCGAAATCAAATGTATGGCCTTCATCTAGGGCAGGGGTGTCCAACCTTTAAGCTTACACGGGCCACATTTGAAGGAAAAAATTGTCCCGTATCGCAGATAAAATATACTAATTCTACCGATTTTGTTGATCAAAAAAGAGAGTTGATAATATTATTAAAAAAAAATTATTGATTGTTAAAATAAATACAAATCTTTTATAAAACTATATTTAAATATTTAATTAAACCCAAAAATTTCGGGAGAATTTCTCCTTTCTCAATGGAAAATTTTCAACTAAGACTAGCTAATAAATAGATGTTTATTAATTGAAATTTTATTATTTCATCGGTCCATTTTATAATTATATATTTTTACTCTTCAATCAAATATAAAAATAATCATGAAAAATATTACAGTCATGCAAAAAATGTATATATAATCAGGAAACGTTTTTCAGATAAAAAGCTAAAATTTGGTGCATTGTAATGCAAAATACTAATAATAATAGTTGCGTACCATTTTCAGCTCATTAACTTAAATCTTTCAAGATTGGCATTTTGTACTTTCAGAAAACGTTTTCAGGTAAAAAGCTAAAATTTGGTGTATTGTAAGATATTTGACGTACCAATTTTCAGCTCATTAACTAAAAACCTTCCAAGATTGGCATTTTGTACATGCAGAAATCGTTTTCAGGTAAAAAGCTAAAATTTGGTGCATTGTAAGATATTCGCTGTACCAATGTTCAGCTCATTAATTAAAACCTTACATGTTGGCATTTTGTACTCTCAGGAATCGTTTTTAGGTAAAAAGCTAAAATTTGGTGCATTGTAAGATATTTGCGTACCAATTTTCACCTCATTAACTAAAACCTTTCAAGATTGGCATTTTGTACTCTTCAGGAAACGTTTTCAGGTAAAAGAAAATGAAAATAATATGTATCTTATAAATCGATATTTATTTTTTACGTCATTGACGTTTTTTCATCAGAGAAAATAAATAATTCGAAATATTCGAGAAAACATTTTTTTCCGCCAACACGTCTCAACTTGTCCATTCGTGTCTCGACTCGTTTGAAATAATCTCGAATTTTTATCATTGAAAAATCTTTTAAATATTTGTAATTGGAAATAAGCAAAACGGGCAATTCTAGAGCAATTGAGTACTAATAAAATACTATCTAATGCAGGCCTGGCCAACCTGAATTGGACCGAGTGCCGATTGACGACTTGCAAATTTCTGAGGACCGCACATATAATAATAAATAAGAATAATTACAATTTTTTCAATATTTTTTTGTCTAAATCTGCCTTTACAACGAATTTGGTACTTATCAATTTTTATTGAAATTTATTATTATTATTAATTTGAATGTAGCGATACACTGAATGTGTTCAATCAGTGTAAATGTGGAAAAAACAATACTACAACCAGATATGAAATGAAAACACACATTGATTCAACAACAAAATATATTTGTATGGTAAAATAAACATAAAATATCAAAATTATTAGTTAAGTCGCATAAACCAAACAATATTTCAAATTTTATTTTAAAATAAAAACAAATTTGAATTTGGTTTTCTTTTTTTCTGTCTGATATTCACGTTTCTTTTCGCTTACTTAATTTTTCTAAAACTATATCATTAGTTGAAATTTACTATTATTTTTTAATAAGTTATTCTTCGTGTAATTATAGGGAACTTTAATACTTTGCGATTTATAATATATTTTAAAATATCCGATAAAAAACAATTTGTCAAATATGACCACGGGCCTCAAGTAAGTCCATCGAGGGCCAGATGCAGCCCGCGGGCCGCAGGTTGGCCAGGGCTGATCTAGGGCATGTGCGGACAGGGGTATAAGTTTTTCTTCTCTTGCAACACTATAATTATGTTGAGAGATACAGCGGGCTAGATATTGACAAATCATCCCTACATAGTACTGGTCGCAATTCCTGCAACTAATCTTGTATATTAAGTTTGAATTATTTAAGTAAGGGGTGAGAGTTTTATTATTATATATACATTGATAGTGTTGTTCTCGGTCTATAGCTGATAACAATATTTTCGTCAATTTTCCCTACTATTTTCTTTATAGCTTCGGATAGGCCAGCTATAACTTGCCTTTTGTTGATTAAATACACGATCGAAATTCGTTTTACCAGATAGTCAGTTTTTTAATCAAGATAGCCAGGTGGATGGTGCTCTGCAAATCGCTGATCTTGGCTTGGAGCTAAGAATGATCCATAGCTCGGAATCTTTATCGGATCGGCGACAGCCATCATTAATGATACTCTAGTCTCTAGTGATAGATAGCCGGAGATCCATTACAGGCCATTGATCACGATGACGCGGAGACTAATAGTCTGAACGGCCAAATCCAAAATCCAAGTATTATCTACTATATATAATAACTATGCATTTCTGCACAAGTAATCAATTAGAAGCATTTTTATAAGCTAGACCAGAGGTTCCCAAAATGTGGGTCGCGGCGCCCCGGGGCCTCTTAACAGGTGTGTCGCGAAACTTAATAATTAAATGAAGCAAGACATTAGCCTAACTAGACAATAAACAAAGTGAGAAGCTAAAAATTTATTTATTATTCATTTTTATCTCTTACTTACGACTAGACATACATAAACCGAAACAAATTAACTTTGACAGACTCGAAAAAAATCTAAAATGTTTACAAAGGGTGGTGTGAATGATTAATTTCCAAGATATTTTATCGATTCTAAATATAAGAGTATTTAGAGAGACCAAATACGGTATTTGGTTTGATATAATGAGAAAAATTAAACTTTGACACCCTCAAAAATATCTGAAACTAATACAAAGGTTCCCCCGACTGTGGCCTGCATTTTTGATTTTCATAAAAAAATAAACTATTAATTCCCAAGACATTTTTATCGATTCTAATATAAGAGTATTTAGAGAGACCAAATACGGTATTTGTTTTGATATAATGCGAAAAATTTAACTTTGACATCCTCAAAATATCTGAAACTATACAAAGCCCCCCACTGTGGCCTGCATTTTTGTTTTCATAAAAAAATAAACTATTAATTCCCAAGACATTTTTATCGATTCTAATATAAGAGTATTTAGAGAGACCAAATACGGTATTTGTTTTGATATAATGCGAAAAATTTAACTTTGACATCCTCAAAATATCTGAAACTAATACAAAAGCCCCCCCCCCCACTGTGGCCTGCATTTTTGTTTTCATAAAAAAATAAACTATTAATTCCCAAGACATTTTTATCGATTCTAATATAAGAGTATTTAGAGAGACTAAATACGGTATTTGATTTGATATAATGCGAAAAATTTAACTTTGACACCCTCAAAATATCTGAAACTAATACAAAAGCCCCCTCCCCCCACTGTGGCCTGCATTTTTGTTTTCATAAAAAAATAAACTATTAACTCCCAAGACATTTTTATCGATTCTAATATAAGAGTATTTAGAGAGACCAAATACGGTATTTGTTTTGATATAATGCGAAAAATTTAACTTTGACATCCTCAAAATATCTGAAACTAATACAAAAGCCCCCCCCCCCCCCACTGTGGCCTGCATTTTTTGTTTTCATAAAAATAAACTATTAATTCCCAAGACATTTTTATCGATTCTAATATAAGAGTATTTAGAGGACCAAATAAGGTATTTGTTTTGATATAATGCGAAAAATTTAACTTTGACATCCTCAAAATATCTGAAACTAATACAAAAGCCCCCCCCCCCCCCCCCCACTGTGGCCTGCATTTTTGTTTTCATAAAAAAATAAACTATTAATTCCCAAGACATTTTTATCGATTCTAATATAAGAGTATTTAGAGAGACCAAATACGGTATTTGTTTTGATATAATGCGAAAAATTTAACTTTGACACCCTCAAAATATCTGAAACTAATCAAAAGCCCCCCCCCCCCCATGTGACCTGCATTTTTGATTTTCATAGAAAAATAAACTATTAATTTCCAAGATATTTTTATCGATTCAAATTACAAGAGTATTTAGACAGACCAAATACGGTATTTGTTTTGATATATGTACTTTAACTTAGCCTGTACATATTTACTTTTTATTTTTTATTTTGTTTTTGTTCATTTTTGTTGTAGTACATATTTTTCATTTTTATTCATGTTTTTGTATTTTTATTCATATTTTTGTTAATATTTTTTTGTTTATTTGTTTATTTTATCTATTCATCTTTTGCGTTTTTGTTTTTATTGATTTGCCACATATGTATAAAATTTTAACAATGCTACTACTGTAAATAGAGAGGGAGAGAGAGAAAAATGTAAATATTACCACCATTTGTATAACCCAATATTGTCAACTACTTATCTGTTTTAAGAGGAGACCCCCTTCTACGCGGCCAAAATAAATAACATATAATAGGCCATTGAAAAATTTTTAATAGAAAAAAGGCGCCGCGACTCTGAAAACTTTGGAAAACCCTGAGCTAGAAATTTTCATGCTTGGGAACATGAGGGAAACAATTGGACCGGAAAGAAACCAAGGTCCACCTACTCATGCTAATTGAATTCTATATATTAAATAATATGGATGAATATTCACTTGAACTAGTTTTCTTTCAGAAATTGAGAAAGGATTTAAAATAAATTTATCACCTTGAATATCTAGAAATCAATTTATCGGCAAACAAGGCATATAGGTAGGTACTAGGTATGTATAATATAATTTGTTTGGGAGTATAATTTCGAAGGCTTTGTTATTATAAATATCATATTTGGATAACTATACTATTTTAATGAAATAACGAGAGGTTGTCATCTACTAGATCCGAAATGGAATGGATATTTCAATTGTACGTCAGTCCTCCCGTCCATTTTGGGTAGTTAGTTTTTGAATTTTTAGTCTTCTAGGTTTCACTGATTATGGGTACAAAATTTAGTTGAGTTTGGACCAAGGGCCTGGATTTTCATTCTTCTACCCTTCCCCTTATATTGGGCGTTAGTTATGCATTTTTAGTCTTCTGGGGACCCATTGATTATGTGTACAAAATTTGGTTGAGTTTGTCCAATATGGGGTCCTATTTAAATGTATGTAATAATAGTAGTCATCCCGAAAGCTGATTTTATTCTCTTCAGTTCCACTATTAGAAGAACTGAAGAAGTTTACTATAGACGGTGAGCTCTGATGTAGATTCTTGTTATTAGTTTCCTCACTAGGTTAGAAGACCATATCTCAGTTAAATTCATTTTATCAGTGATAAAGTGAGACCTGGTTAGAAAATGAGAGCATTAATTTAAATTTACTGTAGCCCATACCAGTCAATGTTGTGAATTGTTAGCACTAAGTAGGGAGAGGTGGGATGAAAGGGACATTTTTGCTGTGGAGGCTCTAGAAAATAAATAACATAACATTTTTAAAGAGGTAAAATAGAATTAAAAACTTCAATTTATTGGCTATCGAAATAAAATACAATAAAACACATTCAATTGTTCTTAGTTCTATATTTTCCCATTTAAAAAAAAGTTTATTTTGTCCCTTTCAAAAATATGTTGTATTGAAAGGGACACGATCATTTATGAAAGGGACAGCGCGTTAATATAAAGAAATCACCATAAACTTTGCTAGACACATACTAAATATTAGGAAGCACACAGGTATATAATTAATTATCTTTAGTTTAAAATCACATCTTTGAAAGTAATTAATAGCATATTGGTCTTAAATTTCTCATCTTAAAAGATAATTAACATGGAAATAAACATTTACATTCAAAAAAAACAAAACAATCATAGTTATTTTAATAGTAATAATTCTGTTTTAAAATAATTGTTTTTTCAATATGGTAAAAAGTAACAATAACAATTTTTTATGAAATACTTATGACGTCCCTTTCATAATCGTTTGTTGTGTCCCTTTCGTAACTATCAAACACAAATTAAAAACATGACCACAAAATGTACACTTATAATTAAATTTATACTGATCTTTTTTCTCATATCTGCATGTATATCACCAATTATAAACAACGCTAAACTGTTTAATTAACAGTTTACAGTACTGGAAAAAACGTTTCTAAAGAAGAGCCAAAAAATAATTTGGTACACGATTACAAACACATGCACGTCACCAGCATCCTTGAAATGATAGGAGTGTGAAGTAAGATGCCAATGTATGTATTTTGGGGTAGGCACAGAACAAAAATAATGTCGTTCCAAGACAACCTTTTTAGCGAGTTATTTGAATTGTCCCTTTCAATACGTGTCCTTTTCATGCCACATCTCCCCTACATCAGAGATGGCAACGGTCACAATACTTAACAAACTATGCTTCCTAATATATTATATTTCAAATAAATAATTTTTTCTCTATTTGTAAATTATTAAATGAATAATAATAAATTTATCTTGGAAGGTTAATAATAAAATTGTTTTGGTTAAAAAAAATTGTTAAAAGGTAAGGTTTTAATATTCAGCGCCTGAGGACGCAACCCACTAATCAGAATGTGCCATTTGAATGCATAACCTTGTCTACCAGGCGAGCTATATTTTTTTACGGAGTCTGGAGGATAGTGGTTTTTAAACTACTTCTCTCTTTATATTTCAACAATTTTCGAAAACTTTTTGTTCATATTTCCTGAGAGCTTTTGAGAATGTATCTATATTTTCCTAATTAGAAAGTGAAAGAAGAATTTTTTTACTAAACTTATTATAAAATCAACTGATGTGGCCATCCACATGACTTTAACATAAACCTGGCCCCTCTCTTATATTTAATAAAATTATAATTCTTTACGAAAGAACACCCCCCTTTTTTTAATATTGGGCCCGATAGTAATTAATAATATGTCCTTTTAATTATAAGACTATTTTATTAGAAATATCAGCTTTCTTCAATTTAACCCCACCCCCTTTGGTCCCTATCAATTTAACAATTTCACATAGTGAATAATTTTCATATAGTCATTCATATAGGATGCATATACGAAATTGCGTACAAATGGATTAAAGGGTTTAGAACTTATATTGATAGTTCTATTTTTTGAAGCCCCCTCCTCAATTTTGGCGACACAATAATAATAACTCTCTTTTTTATTATAGGTTTATAGTATATTATTTCATTTTTCTTTTTCTTTTTTTTTTAGTTTGAAAATCTTATAATTTTAATTTTTTAATCCCCCCCCTCCCTTAATTTTTTTGTTCGATTTCAACTAAAATCTAATCTCAATGCACAAAAACTATATGTTAAATTTTGTTTTGATATTCACACTAGTTTTTGAGCTAGAGCATACACAAAATTTGGTAGCGTCCTGACTAACTATTAAGTTTTTAAATTATGTTTAGTTTATATATAAATAATTTAAATTTATATATTCAAAAGGCTAAAGATGAAGTCAATACAAGAGTTAAATTACCTATGTTCTATAAGTTGGGTGAATTGGTAAATATTGTAAAGGCTCAGAGATTTGCTTTGTGAACTTTGTTCTTTCGATTTTGACAATAGTTACCGATGTTAAAGTTCCAGAATCCCAGGCTCCCGAGGTGTCAGCCTCACTTTCTAACATGCCAAGTCGAATTCTCTCATTGTCGATATGGGTTTAATTTCTTTATAATTTAGGTATAGATCATTCAAATTCAAATAACGTGCCGCTGAAAATAAAATGACTTATCAACTCCGAAAGAAATGGTATTCTATTGAAAGTTTACCGACAAATTCTATTTATCTCTTTGATAGAAATTCATCTTCCATCTTGATATTCATACGAAACTCACCTGAGTTCGCATATTCAAAAACGGAATGCAGTACGCTTGGATTATTCAGAAAACTCTTTAATATAATATAAATCCGTTTTATAAAATGAATAGAAGCATTTCATTTCTTCAAGATGGCGAAATTCGAAATCGTGACGAAACATAATGAAAACTTGATTTTAGAACATTTTTCTTATATCATCCGATTAAATTTCAGTTTTTTAAAAGTTCGTTACTGACGCCATCTTAGGATCCTTCATTGGCGGATGTTGTAAAACTAACGTTTCATTGTCTCGCTGACAGTGAGGGTCATTTATTTAAAAGGGACATGTGTTTTGGCATATTCAAATTAAATTAAATCTTATATTAAATACTTGATGTGTTATAATAAACCAACAAAATAAAAATAAAGTGGCAAAACGATGGCTAGTAGAGTTTTCCATTAACTATGGGACGGGACACACAGAGGGCATAGGCGCGCGCCGCACAAGGGCGACAAAACGGCATGAATAGGCCGATCGACAAGCAGAGCAGCATAAACATAATTTATAAATTCATTTAATAATTCATAAATTAATTCCTGTGAATACATTGTAATAGACTGATGAAGAGGGCAAAGCCCTCGAAACTATAGTCTCGTTATAAATAAATAAAATTTATAATTCCAGCAGAAGACACACTCTTTTATTGTCTCCTTCAATATATAAAAATTCTGCTACTCTCGGCAAAAACTTTCAATTTAATTTATTATAATTTCGATTATTTGTTCATAAGAATTGGAGATTTACGTTATTTCGTCATTGATCATATCATCAGAACTTGACCAAATTAATATGGGACCACTCCTAAGGTACCCCTTTCTAATATAAAAAAGAATCATCGAAATGTTTGTCGGTCCACGTGGCAAAAAGTTCTCGCTGAACATACATAAAATAAATAAATAAATAGTTAGGTATCCTGACTACCTTCATATACTGATCCAAACGCAGAAAGAATCATAAAATCGGTTCATAAACAAAGAAGTTATGCGCGAAAATACATAACAAAAAAAGGTCCAATACCAATGAAATTTATATGGTAACAATCGGAAACTATACTGAACCCAATGCAAAAAAATCATCAAAATCAGTTCATAATTGGCGAAGAAATCAGGTAACATAGATACAAAAAAAAATTCAGTCGAATTGATAACCTCCTTCTTTTTTGAAGTTTGTTAAAAAGAAGTGATTTGCATCAGGGTCATTTTCAAATGTATTCAATTCAAGACTGTAGACAGAAAAATATTTCAGAGAAGGGGGGGGGATAGTTACCCACCAAAGGGTTAGAGGCGTATGGATAAACTTCTAGGAGTAGGAGACATGATCTCCCAAATGCCCTAAAGTTTCCACTGGAAATATATATTTAAAAAAATTAAAATACGTCTTTTCGTGTTTTTTAGTAAAAACATTAGTTCTATTTTCATAGTATAATGTTAACAATACTTTAAAGATGTTAGGCTAATAAATATAAAATAAAGGGAAAATAAAAAATTCATCTATAAGAAAAGGTAATTTTTATTGTTTGAACAGTAGTTATGGTAAAATAACCAAGATATTATATTATTTGTTGAATTCATCTTTTCTCTAATTTGGTCTTTTCACTTATTCAGTCAATACATCGCTCTCCCATCACTGTCCGACTGAGTTTACGCAGGTACAAAATCTTTAAAGAAATACCTCACACTCAATGATAAAAAAATATTTTTATTTTTGACACCACTAAAAATTTGACCATCCTCAAAATAATAATTGGATTAAAATATTAATACATTTTTTATTTATGGAAAATGAATACATCATATCTTCTAAATTTCAAGTTTTTATCTTATAATAACGCATAGAGTGCGCAGGCCAAGAACGAGTATTGGCCGTTCAAGCGCTGTACAGGAATTTACAGGAACAATTTCGAGGTACTTTTGACCCCGCTGGAGTCCAAAACCCATTTAAAATATTGAGCTGAAATTATACCCACGTCATACTATACGTCGCGTGGGTTGTCGCTCTCAAGCTCATCCTTACTGATACTGAAGGCATCATCATCATCAACGTCATCTAGACGCTAGTAAAGATATTTTTCTATTCATTTCATTAATCATGGGTCTTTGTTTGCTGAAAACCTTTAATTTACAACCCCCGCACTACATCCTACACCCCTCATTCATATAGCCGCATCATGAGCCCGTTTTCCGTTATAAAAATTGGAATGTTAAATTGGAGACACTCGGTCGGTCAGTGCTTTGAAAAAGAAAAGTGGTGTGTTCGTCGTTTGGGCGCCTTAACAAACGGTTATTGGCGATATTTTATTGTAAAAAAAGGGAACATACTACATAAAACAGTATATTTTGCATCACGATGTTCTACCTTCTAATTCTTACTATTTGAACTTAGGTACTTCGGAATCAAACAAGTACAAAAATTCTATAAGATTCTAAATGTACAACTCTAAATGTTTTTTGTTTTGTTTTATTTTTAAGCCGCAGCGCCCCCTTTGACTCGGCTCCCAGGGCGACCGCCCCGGTCCCCCCGCCCACGCGACGGCCCTGTATACCCATATAATTATGTAATAGACTCACTGACATCGGATACTTCTAATCATTCCAGCACCATTTCACATGCTGCATAGTTTGAAACACATATAAAGGAAAAATTACAAAAACCCCAAACTTTTTATTTCTCAACCCCTAAAATGAAGATTGTAGGGTAAATTTGCATCTACTGTATTATAAATTAAATGACTCTAGGATGCTAAAATTTGGCAATTTTGTAGAGTTTGGTGATTAATAAACGTGAATATTAATAATGAAAAAAACTTTACTTCCATTAACCACTAAAATGAAGAGATGAAATAAGTAGGGTGAATTAACTCTCCCCCCCCTTCAAAAAATATATATAAAAATAAAAGCTACATTCAGTAGAACCTCGTTTATCCGGACTAACTAGGACCAAATGCAATCCGGATAATCAAGATATATGGGTAATAAAAACAAAACAAATCCTCAAATAAGCGAATTTGAATTTATTACGATAAAAAAAAACATGTTTATATCAAAATTACATAGAATTGTTTCAAAAAATACATTTTTGGTGAAATTATAATTACATTCTTGCTATCAGAGTTAAAAATTATTATCTATGTGAACATTTATTAAAATAAAAATGTCTACAAATTCGGTCCGGATAATACGAGGGCCGGATAAACGAGGTTTTACTGTATTAGCTTACAAAGAGAAGAGAAATCCCACCCAAAACATTTCTGTAAAAAAAAAAAACAGGCTAAGTTCAATAAGTAGTGGAATTTTGTGTGCAGCCAAGTTAAATTCGCCAAGAATAATTAAGTCGAGACATAGGACTTTCAATCAAAACACATTCTTACCATTTTAAATGACGGCCTAGATTTATGAATTCTATATTTTTAAATTAAATTATTTTCCTAAAACTTGGCTGGTCACGAATTTAATTAATTTACCCTAATGGTATAATTACAGCCAATTTTCATGAAAATAATTTAAATTAAAAATTAAGAATGCATAAATCTAGATTGTCATTCAAAATGGAAAGAATGCATTTTAATTGAAAATACTAATTTCTCTATTTAATTATTCTTGGCGAATTTAACTTGGCCGCGCCCTAGATTTCACTAGTTTTTCGAACTTGGACTGTTTTTTCAAAGAAGTGTTTTGGGTGGGACTTAGTTTAGGAGCTACATTCTTATGACAGAGAGACAGACAGATATGTATTGTAGCGTCCCTAATAGAATCTCGTATTACTTTTTAAACGGAACCCTAAAAAACGAGAACAACCACAAGCAATTAACAGAATAGAAAAATAAAATCATTACGATTTTATTGAACCTATAAATAGTTTTTATTTTATAATTTCACTTTATCTAAATAATTAATTTAATTAACTATCCGAGTCTGCATGATGATTCTTAGCTTTCAAGTAGACCCTTGGGAAATAATAAGGAGCCGGTTAGACTTTGCTTTTCCAAATGATCACACCTCCCACTTAAGATTGATTAACATAATTTAATCTAAATTCATTGCTCCCTAAGAATGGCCTTTTTCATTTCGAAGCCATCCTAAATTTGATAATCATTACAATGGTGAAGGAAAAAGTTCCTCGATTTTTAAGCAAACAAACAAACAAATTTATTAGTAAATTAAATAACGAGATTAGAAACTTATCTAAAGTAAGAGTATTTACACTTTCAAAAGATCAGAAGTTAGTAAATAGACAAAATCTAGTTCGTAGTGAGAAAAGCTAGACAAGTACAAGTCCTTATATACCTTCCCAGGGGCGTCTTTATGAGGTATGAGGCCCTAGGCCCAGGTATCGATGGGCCCCTAGTAAAACTAGCTCTGCTTTAGTCAATTTTATTAGTTAAATAAATTTATAATTTTTTCTCATTAATATATCAAAGAATAATTGATATGTCAAAGAGAATTATTTTGACCGCGCTTATTTGAAAAATATATTTATCGCGAGACTACTGAGGATAACGCTATTAGAGTCTGCGGATTCTTAAGTCTGGACCAAGAGAGAAAAAGATGTGATCCTTTATTTAACATCATTATTTCAAGTTAGAAATATATAAGTTTAGATATTATTTTCACTCAATATTTGACGAAAATTCCCTACAATTGATTCGCGATTGAATCAAATGTAGAAAACATTCGATTAATTAATGGCAAGCATCTAACATACATGCTAATAGATCAAGCGCTCTAAACTGGTAGATCGAATATATAACATCTGAGATTTGAAATTCATTTGGTGATCCATCCGAATGTCATGCGGGCTATACGCGAAATGACGTTGGATTGTAGCTAAATGGATCATATCTTTTTCTCTCTTGGTCCAGACTTAAGACTCCGCAGACTCCAATAGCGTTATCCGCAGTAGTCTCGCGATAAATATCTTTTTCAAATAAGCGCGGTCAAATTAATTCTCGTTGATATATCAATTATTCTTTGATATATTAATGAGAAAAAATTATAAATTTATTTAACATCATTATTTCAAGTTAGAAAATATATAAGTTCTAGATATTATTTTCACTCAATATTTGACAAAAATTCCCTACATTTGATTCAATTACGAATCAAATGTAGAAAACATTCGATTAATTTTATTAGTCACTCGCTGAGGGTTAATTGTTGAAAGTTTTTATCGGCAACTCATTAGGTGTGGACTTAGTGGGTTTAGTCGATGCCGGTGAGCCCTAACATGCCTGGGGCCCTAGGCCCCGGCCTGTTAGGCCTTTGCATAAAGACGGCCCTGTACCCTCCATACAATATATAAAATGCTAAGGGATTTTGTGTCTTGAAATTTGCTATAGATATTCCTTGGCACCTAAGGTTGAAAAGAAAAATCATATATTGAATATTTACTTTACAATCATCTCATTATCTTAATATTAATTTCCATTTAAAAACGACTCAAACACCATTTGCCAAAGTTTGATATACTAAATTATATTTTTAAAACTTGAAATTCATGTGGATGGTTCTATTCATGACGTAACCGTAGAGTTAGAAGGAATGTTTTAAAAATTCCACTCCTGATCGGTTTAAAATCTTTAACAAAATTCACCGATTTATTTAATTTTATGTTAAAATATCCCCTAATTTTCAAGTGTCTATCTCAATTTTAACCCGTGGCGCACAGCGATCAAGTTTCTCATCTAATGAAAAATTAGGGTTTTTCAATATTTTATTCTGGTCAAAGTAATAGTTCAAAAAATTTTAAATTTTCTAGATTTTATCCTTATAATAGTAACTATCATTTTGAATTTGTAAGACATTTTATCTATTATAATTTTGAAGTTACAGCTAGATAAAATACTGCTATATCTATAGTTATTTAGATAGGAAATACATCGCTGTGTGGTTTTTAGCATTGAACAATCAATTTTTTATTCCGGCCAAAGTAATGGTTCAAAACTTTTTAAACTCTGTAGACTTTATCCGTATACCTAATAGTACCTATCCCTCAGAATTTTGACAGATCTTTAGCTATTATAATTTTGGAGTCTATAAATTACTAACGCTAATAATGTAGCAGTACCTATTTTATCTAGCTGCAACTCCAAAATTATAATAACTAAAAATTTTGAAGGATAGCTACTATTATAAGGATAATGTCTACTGATTTTAAAAATGTTTGAACCATTACTATGGTCGGAATAAAAAATTGAAAAACCCCAATGAGAAACTTGATCGCTCGGCATGGGTTAAAATTGAGATAGAGACTTAAAACTTAAGGGATATTTTTTTATTTATTTCCAACTATATGAGCCTCTGTCAGCGTAAAAATGAGAAAATACCCCAAATTGGGCGGGGTGGGGTGTGGGGAGAAGGGACCAACACAGCATCCAGTTTGTTGTTATTTGGGGCCTCAGCTATAAGAATCTGAGCATATTAGATGGATCATATTGCATACCAAGTCCACCCAGCTACTAGTCTATTGGTTATTTTATTATTAGGTATCTTTTCTTATTTATTTGTAATCTTAATTTGATGTAGATACTTATTATTAAGTTAGGTGTTATATTTAATTGAAATATTTGTATTTTTTAATATAGTAAGAAAAAATCAAGCGTTTCTTTATTTACTTTTAATACACACTCGGAATTCAATTTAAGAGAAAATATAAGGGATTTGATTGCCTTATTTATTATAAGATATGTTTAAGTGTACTGGAGAAATATCAATTTGACAACTTCTCATTAATAAGAGATCTGTTCAATGATTGAGCCAAGGTCTCGCTGAAATGAATGTTAATTTTTTTATTTATCTAATTAAAGAGATAAAGTAAATTTTCAAAGAACGATATGTTTACGTGTAGTGGAGAAACAAACTCCTCCATTTCTACTGAAAGAAATGTCTGCTATTGAGCTAGTGGTTAATTATGCTTCTGAAGTTACAATTTGCCATCTAAATAATAAATATTTAAAATAAAGATCATTTCCCTTTGTCACATCGTCTCGTATTTGAGAGATTTGTGTTTTAAATATGTTTATAAGATTAGATTCTAACAAGTTCAAATACATAATTAATTTCGTCATATTACCAGAATAATATAGATAAAGCCAGAGTAAGAAAATACATTATCATGGAAATGGATAATGAGAGAGTAACGAGTGGAAATAATTCGAAAATGATTTTCCTTAAGAGTCTAATTGGAATATTCCATTAATAAAGCGATCTTGTTATCTTTTCAAAGAGATTCAAAATTTCCGTAAAATAATATATTTTATACGCTTTATATTAGCTTCACCTGTATGTATGTATTTTTCTATCAATATGACTTTTGTTCTGTTAAATTCCACAAATATTTCTATATAAAAATAATTGTTTTCCTACTCAATTTATATGAAAGTATATGAAAATAATAATAATTTTTATAATAAAAAATGATCAATGACGAAATAGCGTAAATCTCCAATTCTTATGAGTAAATAATTGAAATTATAATGAATAAAATCTTTATTCGCTCGACGCTTTCTCTTACGAGATGCATGCAAGGTATTATATTAATTCACTATTAATAACATCACTAAAAAGAGAAAAATAAATAAATTTTTATAAAAAAAAATATAAAACCGACTTCAAAAAAACTAAATGCAACAAATAAAATAATAAGAACTCGAAAATCAAATAAATTGCACTAAAAGGTATAAAATAATTATCTAAGTAATTTAGTTACAACTAAGCGACGAAATATTAACATGAAATCACATTTTGAAGTCGGTGCCAATCATATACATTTTATGAATCGCACTCGATGGATCTTAGTACGTTTGGCGGGTAATGAAGACAACATCGCGTAAGCTCGCTTATATAGTTTGTTTAGCACCGATTTCAAAAAGTGATTTCATGTTAAGTTGTAACTAAATTACTTAGATAATTATTATATTTTATACCTTTTAGTGCATTTTATTTGATTTTTGAGTTCTTATTATTTTATTTGTTGCATTTAGTTTTTTTGAAGTCGGTTTTATATTTTTTTTATAAAAATTTATTTATTTTTCTCTTTTTAGTGATGTTATTAATAGTGACTTAATATAATACCTTGAATGCATCTCGTAAGAGAAAGCGTCGAGCGAATAAAGATTTTATTCATTATAATTTCAATTATTTACTCATAAGAATTGGAGATTTACGCTATTTCGTCATTGATTATATCAGAACTTGACCAAATTAATATGGGACTACCCATAAGGTACCCCCTTTCCAATAAAAAAAGAATAATCGAAATCGGTCCAAAAAGTTCTCCCTGAACATACATAAAATAAATAAATAGTTAGGTATCTTGACTATCTTGGAGCTATACTGATCCAAACGCAGAAAGAATGAATAAAATCAGTTCCTAAACAAAGAAGTTATGCCTGAACAAACATAACAAAAAAGGTCCAATACCAATGAAATTTATATTTTTACCAATCGGAAACTATACTGAACCCAATGTAAAAAAAATCATCAAAATTGGTTCATAATTGGCGAAGATATCAGGTAACATTGACAAAAAAAAAAAATCGTCGAATTGAGAACCTCCTTTCTGCGCCCCACACTTTTTAATTAAGTATTACATTATTTTGTACTTTTTAGTTGTTGTTTTTTTTAAATATATTTAATTATGATTTTGTATTAACATAGAGATTGACTAAATGGGCTACGTTTCGATTAGAAAAATAAATATTAGGGCGTTTTCCGTTTTTGTAATAAGTTAATGGTGGCAGTAAGCTATATAGTAAAATCTAGCTAGAGGGGACTGCCAGCGTTGCACAAGAGCAGCTTAATCCGATTGTTTTGAAATAAGTAGAATTTTATTCTGATTAGCGGGCAGTTCTCTCTAGCTAGATTTTACTCTATAATGAACCGGGACCCTTACGATTGCACAGCTCAAAAAGTTTTCGGATATGTTTTCTGAAAAGCATGAAAAAGTAATTAAATATATATTCAAATTAAATTATTATTTGTTGTAAACTTTATCAACATAACGTTAAAATATAAAATTATTGTAGTTTAATTTAGATATTGATATTTTTATTTCAATAGTTTTTATTTGACGACTTTCAATTTTAAACATAGATAATTATTGTAACTTATATATGGCAAGTTGGTTTATATTTTATATATTTGTAATTAGATTAAGAGATTTTTTAGGAACCGGAGATGGATAATAATATTCAAACACTATCTATGGAGTATTATGAGTTTATTAAATCATGAAGAGACAGTCCCATGGTTCTGTTTCGCTTTATTTATAATGGCATTATCAGTGCCCGTCTGAGTCCGCCTCCGTGGTGTAATGGTCAGAATAACTGACTGGCAACCCGGAGGTCTCGGGTTCGATTCCCGGCTATACCCAGACATTTTTTCTGTAAGTATAGGGTCTGGTAATAAAAATTAAGTGGGAGATAAATTTAACCGAATTTATCGCGCGGAAAATTTACCACTGCTCGAAGCCCCTAAAACCTTAGTAAATTGGATATTGAATTGTATCTAAGTTTCTGAGATTGGCTCGTGATCCCGGCTTCTTTTCCTTTTACTCTGTTCTTTTCACGATGGAGGGGCCAGCCCATACAGGCCTTTAGGGGATCCACCTTCTGGTGTATCTCCTTCTCACATCAATATCATTAAAAAAAAAAAAAAAAAATGATATTAACAGAAATATTAATATGTAATTAAATTAGGGAACGAAGAAAAGATTTTTTATTATAGACAAAAGGATCAGCCGGGATTCGAACCCGGGATCTTCGCATGTGCGATGTGCTGCGATGCCTTCATAAGAGCCTTAGTTCTTATCCTCTTGGCCACTGATCCCCGAACTCTAAACGAAAGCTAATACCTAATGTCTATATGAATTTGGAATTTCATTTTTATTTAATCTTTTAATCTCTTCTTCGTTCATTTTCGCAGCTCTGTAGTGGCCGGACTATTATTAAACTATATTCAAACGCCGTTTGTGATAGATTGGGAGGGGTTTGAATATAGTTTAATAATAGTCCGGCCACTACAGAGTGCGAAAATGAATGAAAGAGATTGAAATAAAAATGAAATTCCAAATTCATATAGACATTAGGTATTAGCTTGAGTTCGGGGATCAGTGGCCAAGAGGATAAGAGCTAAGGTTCTTATGAAGGCATCGCAGCGCACATGCAAAGATCCCGGGTTCGAATCCCGGCTGATCCTTTTGTCTATAATAAAAAATCTATTCTTCGTTCCCTAATTTAATTTAATTTATAATTGTCTTTCGATGCGGCCTCGTTGCGCCCGCTCTGGGGTAAAGAAAAAATTATTTTCGACCTTTGGGTTTGTGATCGATTTGGGAGGCGTTTGAATATAATTAATAGGTAATAGTTTAGGATCAAAAATTATTTTCTTTTTCAAAAAGACACATTGAACATGATTAGTAAATATTCAACCTGCGTATGACATGTTATGCTATTATAGATAATTAATTGTATCATCAATTAATTTAGATTTATGCGCAGACTTAATAATTGGGGAACTCAAAACTTGGTTAACTTTAATGCAGTCAAAATGCAATTTGCCAAATCTCTAGGTACACCGATAGAAGCCTTCGCGACAAATCATTCGATTCTAGCTTACTATGGAATTCAGTGATAAGATTTCAATGTTGGGCGTCTCTCTGGGGTCTGACCTTTCTTGGAATGACCAAATCACGTCTGCTGCTAAAGCTGTTGCGTGCAAGCTTGGTTTTCTATTTAGGTCCAGACGCTATTACACCCAACCAGCTTCTTACACTATACATAATATAAGGCTCAAATTCGCCTCTGTTTCGATTACTGCTCTTTTCTGTTGAGAGGGGTCTCCAAGCATTCACTTGCCACACTAGATGAAATTCAGAAGACTAAACTAATAGGATGCCGGCCTTATCTAACTCACTCAACTCCCTAGCCCAGTGGTTCTTAACCTTTTTAATACGGGGGCCAAATTTGAGAAATATTTTCATGTCGCGACCCAAAAAAGTCAAATTTTTTTCATTATACTTAAGTAATTTTCTTTAATTTTACAATGATTACCATGTTTTGCAACTGACATATAAATACAATGTTTAACAATAGAGATAATCAAAAGTAATTTTCGATCCAAAAATTTAATGAAAAATCATGTGTTTTTAATATTTTTACTTTGAATAGTACTGAACAAATTAAAATATATTTTTATGCTTATTGAAAATAAATCTTAGTAAAATATTTGATTAACGACCCCGCATGACCCAAAGAATATGCTGGGCGACCCAATTTCGGGTCTCGAACTAAAGGTTAAGAACCACTGCCCTAGCCAACTGGAGAACCGTTTCTGCCTTTTGCCTGTACTATAGATACTACCGTGGTGTTTGTTCAGACTAGCTTAAATCAATTATCCACTCTAAAGCCCTATTTGTAAAAAAACACTTGGTTTTCGAACGCTCAGCACCCCTTCGCTGTCAAATTGGATAAGAATCGAACCAGAGCTTTCGCCAAGTCCTCCAGAAACTGGAATTCGCTTCCTGCCACAGTCTTCCTCATGACTTATAACCTTCAGCTGTTTAAGACCTCGGACTCCTACCAAGCCCCAAAAAAAAACTATTCTCTTCTTCTTTTCACGATGTAGGTGCCAATCCAGGCCTCTAAGGGCTGCACCTTCTTGGTCTAACTCCTTCTCACATCAATATCATTAAAACTTAAAAGTAGGACTTTTCAAATTGGCTGATTACTTTTGACCTAGAGCCTTAAAAAAGTAGTTTCAGGTCAAAATATTTTCAGGTAGACTTTTAAAGTGTAGTTATGGAAGAAGGAAAAGCTAAATGATTCGAATTGCTGAATAGATTGTTGAGAAAAGAAATTAATAAAGACGGGAGACACATATTAAAAATATTTTGTTATTCCCTGCACTTACGTAAGCGACAGCAGAGCAGGACAGGACAGGTCAAATTAGTTGAATAAACTCACCTGAAACAAAGGAAATAAAAATAATTAATAATATAAATAATAATTCCTTATTCTTGAATAATAGAGATTAACTATACATATTGTCAATTTACATTTTCCATGACATTATTTCAATATACCGTCTTCTGGGGTGCCTATGGCCAACAAAAGTAAAATTTTGAATTTGGGACCCAAACCCTTTCCTTTTTATTTCTTCGGATTATGTTTTTTTATAATAGTTTATTTTTAGGAAAATGTCTTAATAGTGAGAATGTCATAGGTAAAGTAAAAATTGGAAGAAACAAAAATAAATAAATAAATAAAATATTCAGGGATTTTTCGTTACTCTATAAATTCCTCTCCCAAGGTTAACAGGGTGCGTATTGTATTTTCCTAAACAGTATAGAACCAGGCACAAATAACTCTCCGTGATTGGCTGATACTGTTGGCATGCAATAAGTTTAAAACTAACTTTTATCTTTTTGTTTTCTCTTCTTCTTTAGCTTTAAAATTAAAAATTAAAATTCTTAAACCAAACCTTTGTTGAATATACATGGATTAAGATATTTTTAATCCGATTCCGAAAAAGGACAACCTGATCAATGAAAGGGAGAGTCAGCACATTCAAGATTATTTCGTCGTATTAAAAGAACATTGGCATAAAAGTAAAGGTTATGGGCCAAACTGTATTTAACCCCCTTGTGCTCAAAAGATTTAACAAATGAGGCTTAGGACTATCAAAATATAGCAAAAGACTGGCACTTTCTTAAACAAACAGAATCACCAAAGAGAATGGGCTAATCGTGATCAAAAAGTGTTTAAAGCCAAACGGACTAGCTGAAAGGAATCACGAATATACGCGGCATATTTTCAGGCGCCCTCCCGTCTAGATCATGTAGTCCAGAAGTGGCCACATGCGGCTCTTTGAAGGATTATTTGTGGCTCTCGATATAGATTTCAAGACTTGAAATATTTTAAATCGTCTCTAGATTTTTTCTGAATCCATTTGAAATTAACATACTTCAAGGTGAGTTTTCCATTTCCAGTATAATTATGACCCAAAAAGCATCTGGAGAATTATAATTAATAGAAGAAGATCAAGCTCTACAATTAAAATATTAGTCGACGTCGATTACTGAATTTTGGAAATTTGTACCAGAATCGAAGTATCCTGAATTAAAAAAGGGTGCTTGTCGAATTATTTCAATATTCGGAACAACGTACTTATGTGAATCATTTTATTCCACTTTAAAATTCGTGAAATCCAAACACCGATCAGTATTAACTAACCAGCATCTCAAAGAATTACTGAGAAGTGCTGTCACCAATTATTCACCAAATTTTAAAGAATTATCAAGAGAAGTGAAATAAATGTGTTTAATTTTTAATATTTAAATTCAATACACATATTTTGTACTTTTATTTATGTTTTCAATAAATATAATTTCTGTAAAAAAAATTTTTTTAATATCTTTTTTGTATACCTTTTAAATACGTATTTAATTGCGGCTCGTGAAACATTTCAAATTTTGAAAAATGGCTCGGACTAACAAGTAGCTTGGCCACCCCTGATGTAGTCTATGCAGCCTAGAGAAAATAAGTAAAAGAATGGACCCGGTCAACACCAAGTGATGTTTTTGAGAACGCGTCTAGAGATACGACAGGGGTAATCCCCTGGGGCGGGGGGGGGGGGGGCGTGACGAGGCCTCCTCCCTATGAGCCGCCTGGAGAAATTCACCCAGAGGTCATCGTAAAAAGTAATAATTTTTCATTTCATTTTATCAGTCAATAGTCAATTCTTTTATCTTTTACAATCACGAGTGAAAAAATAATTGAATATTCTAGCTTTTGTCCGAAATCGAACTTGAATTTGAATTATTTTTTCATTTAGAGCTTTTTAACTAATTCAATTTTTTTCCACGTATGAGAAAAATAATGAATTATAAAATATAAATAAATAATTGTACTAATTCAAATCCTCAAAATGTAGCCTGAATTTGAACTTGATTTATGACGTTGGTGCGCCTGTATTTAGGCAACCATTTGCGCGCAGAAGAACGAAAGCTGCGTAAGAGCTAGGCGAGTCCAGTCGTTGATGGAATGCTTCAGAGCTTATGGAACGCAAGCCATAGGAGCAGCGTTTCCCAAACTTTTTGACCACGGCCCGGTACGAGGTTTTAAAATTTTTCGCCACCCACTTTAAGAAAAAAAAAACATTTATTTATCAAACCAAATTTTATTTTTTAATAAAAATCAAGTTATTTGTTTGTTTATTTCATACACAAAAATTGCAAAATAATTAAATATATAAGAAAAATGTAAGTAATTAAAAAATTAACAAGATTAAACATTTCTTCCTTTTTAGTTTCGACAGAAAAAGGATCTTTAAGTCACATATTATTTGAAGGAATATCCGGAAAGTAGTCTTTAAAACTATTTATTAGCTCCGAAAGATGTTCTTGAATTGAAACTGATAGTTTTTCTAAATGTAAATCCCATTCATCATAGTTTGCATTGGTTTCAATAAATTTATGTAATGTTTCAAAAGATTTAAAATTTCCTTTTGAAAGACGTTGTTTCCACAGAGACATTTTTTTAATTATTGCAGCGACTTTTTCCGAAACTTTGAAAATATTTAAACCAAAGCCTAGCAAATTTAAATTCAATTCATTGAATGTAGCAAATATGTGGCACAAATATTTTTTTGTGTTTTCCAATTTTTTTTCGCAACCCGGCAAAATTTTTCTACAGGCCGGTACCGGGTCGCGACCCACACTTTGGGAAACACTGCCATAGAGTATGTATGAAAGGATAATTTAATTTTAACATAAGCATTAAATAGGTAGAGAATAGAAAAGGTAAGTTTTACCATTCGAATTTTCTAGATTTGCTTTCTCAGTTGTATTTTATTAATGTGATTTTGCTTTTTACTTTATCCAATTCGAAGAATGAGTAAAGTATTGGAATCGGTCTCGCGACTTCAAAGGCTCCTCAGGCAAAGACTAGGGAAAAACAAAAATTTTTACTTTATCATACAGGGTATGGTCAAGTATTGTAATTGTGCATGAAAAAAGCGGTTTTTTTCCTTCTTTTTTTTTTTTGAAATATCTCAAAAAAGGATGAAACTATTTCGATTAAAAAAATTGAGCGAAACCATGGCATTTCGCTCTATAAAAAAGCTCTAATAAGTGAACATCGAAAAAATTATATTTTTCGAGATAATAATTGTTTTGTCAAAATGTCTGTTAGTTAGTTAGTCTGTCTGGTTGTCTGGTTTTCTGTCTGGTTGTCCGTTAGTCTGTGAGTTACCAAATTTTTGTGGACGAGCTAGCTCAAAAACTAGTTTGAATATCGAAACCAAATTTCACACGTAGTTTTGGTCCATTGATTTTTCGTTTATTGTGCCATGCAGGTGGGGGCCTCCACTAACAAGAAATATTTACATAGTCGGGTGAATTTAATTATAGGAGTATTTACATAATTATAGGAACATTTACATAATATATATACAATTTTTTTTTTCTTTATACAATTTCTAGCGCATGGCGATTTCCCTATAAGTTCTCCTGTTGAAGCTATAAAAATTCATCAAAGAACCCCTCATCGCCCTGAACGTCATATCGCATAAAGTTCTCTGGGAAATTCCACAGGGCGACAAGGGGATTAAGAGCTGATTAGATTTTGGTGCATATCGACCCAAAATTAAGGGGGGAGGGGGGGTTAAAAATTAAAAATCTAGGCCATTTGAGCAAACTCAACCAAATTTTGTATACATAATCAGTGGGACCCCAGAAGTCTAAAGATGCAAAAAACTAACCGTCCAAAATGGGTGGGTGGGGGGGTCAAAAAATGAAAATATAGGCTCTTGTACCAAACTCAACCAAATTTTGTATACATAATCAGTAGGCCCCCAGGAGTCTAAAAATGCAAAAACTAACCCCCTCACCTTCATGATTATGAATAATTTTATTAAATATTAAATATAAGTGAGGGGCCAGGTTGTATGGTAAAGTCAAGTGGATGGCCACATCAGAACACGTCAGCTTATTTCAACTAAAGACTACGAACCCATGGTCTCAAACAAAGTAACAAATTGTAATATTCATTCAGGTTGAATTTTAGGACCTGACGATTTTGCCTAAAATTACATCGGGTCTCGTCCAGAGGCCAAAAAGAGTGATTTTTTTCATTTAGTCGAGTCAGTCAGTGGGCATGGATGGATGGATTCCTTTATTTCGTCAACGATTTTTCCCACACCGTTCAACCGATTAAAATTAAATTGAAAACATCCCATTACCGTAACAAGATGAAGCAGTGATTAGTTTTAGGTACATATCGACGCACAAACATTAGTACTTTACTATAGTACATCTTTAGTTTTTTTCTAAATATTTTGAAATGGATTAACGAATTGATCAAATTTAATATTCTATTTAAGTACCTTGAGAACCTCTAAAAAAGTTTTTATTAAAATTACATTTGAAAGTAATTTATTTTAAAGTAAGGATTCACTCCCGGACTACAACACTCCGATATGAATTCACTCCCGGACTTAAGAATTTGCGATGGATTCAACCAAAAAAAGTCGTCTAAGGACTCAAAAACAAACATCCTTTCGAATGTAGAAGAGCTCGTCCAAACGAACGGAGTTTGTTCTGGTGTTCCATGACTCCCGTGTCTATAATTGTGATATTTCTATTTTCTATGCAGGGAACTACTTAAATTTTGAGCACTATAATTTTTAGAACTCAGTTCAAAAATGTAGAAAACATCATTTTCAATTTTAATTAAATATTTCATTGAATAATAATAATTAAATAAAAGGATCGTAGGGAGTTGGACCAGAATTTAAATCAAACTCAAAGTTTCTTAATTAAATGGGTCAAGCGTTTATTAAAACGAAGAACAATTACAATTGTTTTTTTAATGTTTTGTTTTGTCTTGATAACAAATTGAATGATTCGGTGAAGACATACTCTTTGGAATGTTTACTGTACTTTTACTTTTTTTTATTAAATTTCTTTAAAATTTATTTATGCAATGTAGAATGGTTATTCCTCAAGTATTAGATAAGAATCGATGGATATTTTTTATTTTAATTCAAAATTGACTTCAAATAGCCAGTGATATCTGATTAATAATAAAAGAATAAACATATTAATATTTCAAATGACTATGGATAAAGTGGAGCAACGATCCGTTGCAGTTTAAAATAAATAGGGATCTCTGCAGGGATGGATGGATGGATTCCTTTTTTTCATCAACAATTTTTTCCACTCCGTTCAATCGATTGAATTAAAATTGAAAAAATAACATTACTTTAACAAAGCGCTTATTATTTTTTGGTATATATCGGCCCACAAACATAACCATGGTGCACAGACATCTTCTTGGTATGCCCACCCCACTTCTTGCATTCAATCACATTAAAAAAAAATTAAATTAATGCAATTTTGATGGCTGTATATAATTAAGTAATGGAGAGGGATTCAGCCAATGGGTAGCCTCTGCTGAATAAAAAACTCCCAATTATGGAAAACGTTTCGGCTTTAATTAAATAATGCCATCATCAGTTCCTAAGAGCTGAAAAAAGCGATAGAGCACACATGTAAAAATACAATAAATTTTTTACAAAAAATCCAAAGTTGTTAATTATAAAATTATATCTTACAGTATTAGCGACACAATTAATTTTATAAATAAATTGTACGCAGGCAGATTTGTTATGGATTTTATCATAATATACAAAATTTGACGAAATATAAAATGGTACATAAATCTTGGTGTGCTCTCAGTAGATACGCGCAACGTCTCAAATACAAATAACAGCAAATTTTCATTTCATTCAAATAATAATAACATTATGAGGACATTGATCTAATTAGGATCACTGACCCCTCACAAACATCTCTCAATTAAAAGGATTTATCCAAATTATTAATCAACATTAAGAATATCAAATTTCAATTTAAAATGACAAAATATAAAAAAATTTTATATATAATTCTTTCCTTTTTCTCAATGTTTACTATACTTGGGCATCAGTATTTGTTAATATTGACAAGTAGGCATTGCTAAGCCCAATACAATCTGTTTGGCTGAATCCCTCTCCATTACTTAATTAAAAAAAAAAAAAATTAAATTAGTAAATGAATGAAATGTCGTGATTTACACTCCGCTATATGTTTTTTGGGTTCTGGTATTTGGTTTATAATTCAGAAAAAATACGATTTCACGTACTATTGAAAATTAAGTAAAAAAAACCTACTTCAAAAAAATTAAATTCAATAAATTAACTTAAAAAATCAAAAAAAGGTATAAAATAATTATCCAATTTTTTAGTTACACTTAAAAGACGAAATTTTTACATGAAATCACTTTTTGAAGTCGGTGCCAAACATTTACATTTTATAAATCGCACTCGATGGATCGTTTGGCAGGTAATTAAGACAACATCACGTAAGCTCGCTTATATAGTTAGTTCAGCACCGGCTTCAAAAAGTGATTTTTTATTTTATTTATTAATGATGTTATGTACATAGGTCAGAAGACCCTTATAGTGTACAATCAAAAAAAAGAAACTGACAAATATAGAGATTAACAATACAAAGAAAAATAAAATACAAATTAGATATAAAAATACAAAAAACAAAAAAATATAAAATACAAAATATAAAATAAGCAATATAAAATATAAGTTAGAGGCTATAGCATTAGCATGATAAAGCTTCAGTGAGTCCACGCAAAAAGCGGGCAGCAGAGGATGGTTGTCTTAGGGCAGAGGGCATTGAGTTCCACAGTCGTGGGGCTGTGATCTCAAATGACCTCGATCCTTGCTGCCCTCAGGCAGTCTGATTTCATGTAAAAATTTCGTCGTCTAGTTGTAACTAAATTAGAAAATTATTTTATACCTTTTAGTGCATTTTATTTTATTTTTTAGTTCTTATTATTTTATTTGTTGAATCTAATTTTTTTGAAGTCGGTTTTTTAAAAAAATTATTTTTATTTTCTCTTTTTACTGATCTTTTTACTGATATTGACAATAGTAAGATTTAATTAAGATAATACTGCATCTCGTGAAGAAAGATTCGTGCGAATGAATCGGAAAATGATAATAAAATTCAATTTATGAATTGAGAAATTCTCTATAAACGTTAGCGGGTTTTAAATGAATGTTTTAAGATTATTTTTTTTATATAAAAGATTTTTTATTATAAGTTCGCTTATTTGCTCATATGAATTGGAGATTTCCGCTATTTTGTAATTGATCATATCATCAGAACTTGACCAAATTAATATCGGTTCACAATTGGCAAAGAAGTAGAGTAACATAGACACAAAAAAAAATTCAGTCGAATTGATAACCTCCTCCTTTTTTGATGTCGGTTAATGAATATTTTTTCTGTTAACTAAAGAAAAAACAAACATATATTGTATATAAACACTTTTTCATTTTATTTATTTATAACGAAACTATAGTCTCGTTATAAATAAATACAATTTATAATTCCAGCAGAAGACACACTCTTTTATTGTCTCCTTCAATAAAACTTTTCAATTTCAAGAGATGAAATATTTTACTGAAACGCCAAGGTTCTTAAATATAGCGAGAAAATTATAAGGCGGATTATTTACAAGAAGATTAATAAAGCAAGATGACTTTGGGGTTTGATGGTGATCTTATTTTTCAACAGGCATTTTCCATTGTAAGAGCTAATCCCTTGTGTCTAGGCTAGACCAGGTCAAGGGGCCCTAAGCCCTCTGTTTGCAGTCAAGTGTCAATTGTTCAGGCAAGGCACGTACTCTGTTTATTTCGTAGCCCAATCCAAGATCAACAGACTCATCATATCATAAAGCTGAAACCAGCAAGAGTAGATGCCGTGGGCGGGTTACCAAAGAGACCTCGGATCCAAACTCGAGAATAAAGCTGAGAGATTTTCATGCAATAAAAAAACACAAAGAGCCGTCCCTGGAATTAAAAACCTTTCTCTAAGGGCCAGTTGTATGTCGGTTGGTAAACTCTTTTTAACCGTTGGCAAAGGGGTAAAAAGCTGGGATGGCCAATCAGATGAAAGTGCCTGCCAATCAGATGACAGGCACTTTTATCTGATTGGCCATCCCAGCCTTTTACCCTTTGCAAACGGTTGAAAAGAGTTTACCAATCGACATACAACTGGCCTAAAAGCAGAATATTTTTATTTTTAGTGACTAATAGTTATATTGAAACTAGAGATTGTAAATATTTCTGTTAATATCATTTTTTGTTCTCAGGCGGGGAATGATGATGCTATTATAAAAAGCGAAACAGAACCATGGACGACTGTCTCTCTTTTCATGATTTAATAAACTTATTATAATACTACATAGATAGTGTTTGAATATTATTATTTCCATCTCCGGTTCCTAAAAAATCTGTTATAATCTAATTACAAATATATAAAATATAAAGGAACTTGCCATATATAAGTTAAATTAAATTTAAAAAAAGAAAAAAATGTTTTTTTTTTTTTTTGAAAAAAGACCAAGTGGTTTAAAACTATCAAATAGTTGTTTTCATATTTAGTAACATACTTTTCTTTTTTTAATACGATCGCAGAATTTTCGAATTTTTACGCTGACAGATGCTCATTTGGTTTGAAATAAAAAAAAAAAAATATCCCCCAAGTTTCAAGTCTCTATCTCCAGTTTAATTTGTGCCGCACATCGATAGTTTCCCATCTAAAATAACATGGGGTTTTTGACATTAAACGATCAATTTTTTATTCCGGCCAAAGTAATGGTCCAACAAATTTGAAACTCTGAAGACTTTATCCTTATAATAGTAGCTATCCCTCAGAATTTTTACAGATTTTTAGCTATTATAGTTTTGGAGTTTATAACTTACTAACACTAAGATATAGCAGTATTTTATCTAGCTGTAACTCAAAAATTATATTAGCTAAAAATCTGTAAAAATTCTGAAGGATAGCTACTATTATAAGGATAAGATCTACAGAGTTTCAAATTTTTTGAACCTTTGATTTGGTCGGAATAAAAAATTGATCGTTCAATACCAAAACCCCATGTTATTTAGATGGAAAGTTACATCGCTGTGCGACACAGGTTAAAATTGAGATAAAGACTTGAAAAATGGGGGATGTTATTATTGATTTATTTCGAAACAGATGAGCCTCTGTCAGCGTAAGTACATATATATGGAGAAATCAATGAGGTTGTCCTTTGCTTCATGCAAATATATATATATTTTGTTAAACACAATAATTAAAGATTTTGACCTTCAAGATAAGTCTTTTTAATTATAAATATTTTAAATGAGAAGTGATGGAAGGCAGCTCAAGAACAATAAAAAATACATTCCGAATAAATGTATCATAAATACTTTATCTTTAATTTCTCAGGGGTCGAAATCCCCAATTGGATGTAGGTAAATTCGTTTGATTATAGTAATAAAGCTGGTCACTCAACAAACGATCCCCCTCTTCTTTGAAATCATAGTACCAGCTTTCCTATCAGTGTTCAGTGTTCCTAGGGTGAATGCCGACTGGGTTCTGATTCTTCCTTTTGACTGTCGTCTCCTCTCCAGTTTAGTTGCAGTTTGGACAATGAATCGAACATTTGTGTAGAGCCGATTGCTTTCATAAATAGATGCAGTAAAGATAAAAGTAAATAAATATTATATGAAATATTCATTTACTATGATTTAAGTTTTCTAGGTCACTTGTTTCACATTAAAAATTAAAAAAAAATAAAAGATGTAAATTTTTTCAATATATATATATTTCGGGCTTTAAACCCATCTTCAGGAAAATACAGAAAGTAACTAATACAACATTTGCATGGTAGGGTATATAATATGTTTAGTGAACAAGAACAAATTGTTTTCATTGTTTAAATTATTTTAAGGGATTATCTCTCTTAGAGATGTAGACTATTGTTAAGTGAAAATTTGGGTAGGGTAGGCTCTATTGACATAGGAATTATTATTTAACAGGTTATAGTGGTGTTTCACGAGCCTATACTATGGATAAATAAAGAAAAATTAGAAGTTCATTGATTATTGTCTATAGGCTAGGAATATATTTTTGGGCTTTGATATTAAAAGGTCTATTATTATGTTTTTCTTTAAATCGGGTTCATTATTGATAACATTTTCGACATTCGACAGGGCATGTTTTATTTCAGTGGATTCAAGAAGTTCCAATCTTTTTTATATCTTTTTTCAACTCTTGGTTCAGTATCAAAACGAGTCTGGTCCCAATTGCGCCAAAATAGGGCAGTGACCAGATAAAATGTTTCAACTTTCGCGTTAACGTTAACATATATAGTTGATACAATTTTTATGGCTGTATATGTATATAATTAAGTAATGGAGAGGGATTCAGCCATTAGTGAATTAAAGCCGAAACGTTTTTCATAATTGGGAGTTTTTTATTTAGCAGAGGCTACCCATTGGCTGAATCCCTCTCCATTACTTAATTATGTTAACATATATATATATGTAAACGTTAGATGATAGTTAGGCCCATAGCAATATATAAACATTCAAGAAGTCACAGGAGTTTTTTGACGGGTTAGGTGGTGTTTTACAAAGAGGAAATAAAAATTAATTAAAAATAAAATTTTATTCCTCTTTGTGAAACACCACTATAACCAGTCAAAAAACTCCTAGTGTTTATTATGTTTCACTATAAACCAACACCGCTTTGCCTAAAAGTTATTCAAGAAGACCATTGTCTCACAAACACGCAGTTTTTCATTCAATGATAATTAGTGTCCCAGTATAAAAAAAAGCATTACGGGAAAATGTCGTAAATGTTAAAACAAAAACTAAAAACCGTGAGTCCAATAAAAAGGTTAAATTACCTAATATCGAGGTGGAAGGAGTTTATAGTTAAAATGCAAAAACTTAGCGATTTACTTGGGGAAACCGAGAGAAATTTGAAAATTCAAATAACTGAACATTTTTGCGAATTTAAAAACTAGAAAAAAAATTCTATATAGCTAGGTCTATATGTTCTCAATTGGCATTCGCTTGTAGAGTAACCAGTTTACTACAATAATAAAATGAATTTAAAAACATCCAATCGGGTATTTGAACCCATTAAAACCCGGTGTAAATACTCGTTTAAATATTAAATTTGTTTATGCTTTTTATTCGTGTCTCGAGCTTCATTTCTATTATATCAACAAGAAAAAAATAAACTGCAACGAATCGTTGCTAAACTTAATCCAAAGTCATTTGAAATATTAATTGTTTATTCATTTATTATTAATCAGATATCACTTGCTATTTGCAGCCCATGTTAACTTATATTCAAAAATAGCCATCGATTCTCATCTAATACTCGAGGAATAACCATTCTACATTGAATTTTAGGCGTTTCAAGATATGGAGGAATAGACTTAAAATCAAAAATAGCCATCGATTCTCATCTAATACTTGAGAAATATCAATTCTACATTGGGTTTTTGACGCTTCGTTTATTATTGGTAACCATTGTTGAAGACATGGAGGAATCGACTTAAAATCAAAAATAACTAATACTAGAGGAATAACCATTTTTGATGTTTTGACTATTAATGGCAACCTCTACTGAAAACGTGAAAGAATCGACTTAAAATCAAAAAGACTAAATTATTTTATGGTAAACCACTCAAGCTTGAGTCAAGCCTATCCATTCTTACTTAAGCAAGGTTAAATTAGGTATATTAAAGAGATCGTAAGAATAGATTTTAAAGAATTTAAAAAAGTACTATCTTACTCTAAGGAAAAGTACTTTAAAATATAATTTTACCAAAAACTTTATTTAACTTTTTTTGTGATCCCAAGATACTTAATTAGGGTATTAAATTTCATCAAAATTGGTTAAGTCATTTTCAAGATATTTAGAAAAAACTAAAAAAGTACTCATATAAAGTAGATACTACTGTTTGCGGGCCGATATGTACCAAAAACTAATCACCGCTTCATTTTATTAAAATATTAGTAAGATTTCAATTTCATTTCAATCGGTGCAATGGTGTAGGAAAAATCGTCGAGGAAAAAAACGGCCATCCATCCATCCGCACGCACACAATGAAAAAATCGCATTTTTTGAGCCTCTGGGCGAGGCCCTATGTAATTTTTTGGCAAAACCGTTACGTGCTAAAATTCAACCTAATTGAATACTACTATTTGTGACTTTAATTGAGACCAAGGGTTCCGTAGTCTTTATCTGAGGACCCTTTGAATCCTCGCTTGACGCGAGACCGATTACAAACTTTCCACATGCTTCGCATTGGATAAAGTAAAAAATAAAAAAATAAATGTAATATTTAGGTGTATATAAAGGTGTATATAAAAGGTTCACTCGAAAACATCTAAAGTACACTTAAATACACAAAAAAATCTTAAGCGACCTCTATAAATTGACATATCGACTTGAAATTATCAGAATATTTATAATTTTCAAAGTAGGCAATAAAAACATGAGAATAAAAATTCAATTTTCTACTATTTTAGAAATTTTTAAAAAATCAGGAGCGATCTCTTATAATTTTTTTTAATCGAGCTTATTTTTGGTGAGCATTTTAAAAAACATCTTAAATTAACATATGTATTTTTATGAGAGATCAAAAATAAAAAAAATATTCGTTTTTTTTTGTGCTACCCTAATCTAAATGAATTTTAATCCGCTAATGAGAGCGTGATGAATTCAATAATAATTTCTTTCGAATGTATAATTGAGAATTTCTATTGTAAAAAGTCCGCAGATAGAGTATTCTTTTTTTGCTATTTTATCTGAAACATCTAAGAAGCTGAAAAGATGAAAAAACAAGTCCAGACAAGTTTTAGCTCGGTTAGAAATTTTCTCAGTTTCGATTATTCTAGCAAATATCCATTTGGACAGAAACGATATTCTTTTTAGAGTAATGTAATAATTATTCATTATCCCTTTCATTCTTCTCAATATATGCATGATTAACATGTCATAATATTACATAAAAAGAATTTATAAATAACTGACGAATGAATGCGCCTATGAATTATGCAACCGTTTAGATCTGCTATAATAGTTGTATCTACTCTTATTAAATGAGCAAAAATTGTATATTTATTTATATATATATTTATTTATTTATATATTTGTACCTTGGTTCTATTTTGAAAACGGCCCTACCGATTTTGATGAAACAAAATCTATTAACAAGTTGGATGAAAAAACGATCTGGCTAGGTCTGGACCTCATCAAAATTCATCTTAATTGATTTTTTTCTTAATTAAAGTAATTATTGATAGATGAAAATCTCAATAAAAAAAAATGATTCGGCGGAGAGAGAGCCTGGGACCTCTTGCATAAGAGTCCTACACTCTAGCATTGGACTACAGTACTATTTTAAAAATCTTTGCTTTTTACTTTTACTAAAATGAATATTTTTGAATTAGACTTTATTATAAGTGTGGAAATAATTGAATATATTATATATAGCTATGTATTTAATAAATGATTTTATGTTTTTATTTCAGATCCTATACGATTATTTTTTTTATTATTATTTTCTTATGTATTTTTTATAATGTTTATCAATATGAACGAATGTGGGCAAATTGGTGTACGAGTAAACAAATATACACATAATATGTGGATCATTAGAAAGATAGAAATGCAAAAACTGGGTGGGGATGGATGTGGGGGGTGCAGGAGGTGGGGGTGCAGTTGTGGGGGGTCCGGGGGTTGGAGGGTCAGTTGGAGTGGGGTGGGGTGGGGTGGGGGTGCAGTGTTGGAGGCGAGGTGTATGGTTTCGGGAGGGGGTTTGGGGGTCAGGGGTCAGGGAGCATCGCTCGGTGCCTCCAGGTACTTCTATCCTAAAAGGCGTGCCCGTAAACATGTATTCAAACTAAAGGATTTATCTTCCTATTGCTAATATTCTTATGTGAAATATTCAAAAAGGCCTTTTGAAACTATTTAATCTTTAAATACATTACTCAACCCTTATTTGTGGGTTAAATTTCATTTTTTTTTTTAATTTATTACCATTACCTACTTGTTGTGTTTGAGTTTTTGATATCGATATTATTTTGCCGGGAGTAGCAGAGTTGTTTATTCATAAAGAGAAATCAATGAGGGTTTCCGCTGAAATATACATATTTATACCAAATATAAATGTGTAGGTATATATACATATAAATTATTTTATTTGAGACTATAGTTTCAAAGGTTTGGCCTTCATCTTCATTCTTTTTAATTAGAAATATTTGATCTGTTAGTTCTCATACCCCAATTACCCGAGTGGATATAAAAAAATTGTTTTATTGTTATAGCAAGCTAGCCTCAAAATCGATTGATTTTGTTTACTCAAATAATTGTAATCTAGACATGTTTGTATTTTTAACGTTTCGATTATTATTGGTAACCATTGCTGAAGACAAAGAGGAATCGTCTAATAATCAAAAATATCCATCGATTCTCATCTAATACTTGATCAATAACCAAGTTACATTGCATTTTTGACGTTTTAATTATTATTGTTATACATCGACTTAATACCGGGGTTCACTTTTGGGAAAAAAATATTTTGATAGGTTTTTTAATAAAATTAATTATTAATAGTGGTTGAATCAAAGTAAATCAAGTGGTTGATCAAATAACAAACAAGGATATCCACATGGGGTCAATTACCCTAGTGGATATAGAACATTTATTTTATTGTTATAGCAATTTAGCCACAAAAACGAATGATATTGTTTATCTATTTAAGTACTCAAAAAATTGTAGCCTAGGCATCCCTGGTTATTCTTTAATATAAATTTGACTGTTTTAATTTGACAGAAATACCTCTTATCAAACTTGTTTCATCATTTTGCTAAAAAGTTTAGAGATTTGATCAAATAACCAATTTAATCATAACTCATCGACATATACATTATTTCATTCTGAAACCCCAAAATGTATTTACCTATTTTGTATCTTAATAGGGAGGAATAAAATAAATAATTAACAATATTAAAATTTATAAAATAAAAATAAAATAAATGATTCAAGGTATAGTTGATAATTGACATGTATAGGTACTATATATGGTAGAAGGTATTATAAAAATCTCTCTCATGCTCCAAATAATAGAAAAAAACAACGTTCAATCGAATAAAGCTTTCCTGGGAGGTATTTGGCTCTATATGCTATTCTCGAGAGAATTCAGTCGGAAGCAGTAAAATCCAAGTTGCCTTTACAAAGGGGTTAGAGTTCGAGGTGATGGAGGTTTCCTTCTCACAGAAGGCTCGAAAGAAGGCAGTCAGTCCATCTGGGAAGCATATTACCGTTAGTCAAGTTGGCACTCGGCAATTAGAAATACTGGATGCCAGAATTTTTCTTCTTATCTTATACATATCCTTCCTGTCAAGATATCTCAAGTTAGACATAAGCAGCAGTAAAGACCATCTTTTAAGAGCTTTTTCGTTTCAAAAGTTTGTTCTCTAAAAATACTAGTGAATTTAATTAATTAATTGGAAAGTTAATGAGTAACGAGAATTAATTAATCTTATTTTTCAAAAGGACTTCGATCTTTCCAACTGTTTTTATACACGAAAACGAATAATAATAAACAAAAAGAAAGAAAGGAAAAATGTAATAAAACGGAAGGTGATATACGAACCAAAGCAAAAGTTTTAATTAGATAAAAAAAGTCAGCTGTGCATATAGGGCGTTAATGTAAAAGTTTGTATATAAACAAATAGCAATCAGATTATCAAAACAGAGAGCTGTTTTAATTGTATGATGAGCAGTAAGTTTTAAAAACAAACAGCAAACGATATTCATTAAAATCAATTTACAACAATATCATTAGGAGGGAATAGCCTCCGAAACGTCGGTTTTATGAATAAAAAGATAGTGTAAATTATCTTCTTCTTTTTTTGGACTGCCTCATCGATATCCAGCTTAATATCATTAGTATTTTAACCAGTTCGTTTTTAACTGAAATGAAATACACAAGTCTTCTTATTCGTGGAATTAAAAGCAGTTCTTTAAGACAGGCTATAGGTTCATTAGATAAACAGGCGCATAACCAACATAAATTCTAAAGAAGTCTTCATGCAATGGTAGATAAAGTTAAAGCGGACTCAAACCATGCATTGTAACTTGGGCTTTATTTCCTTTACTTAGTAAATAGAAACGGACGTTATATTTAATATACCTTTGTCCGGGAACCACTTTATACCTTTAAAAATATTCAGACCCCTATTCAAGAACAAACTGCCCTTCAGGTTAACATGATAAGTACGTTCCAACTTCTCTATTATATTAGCTACCAATCAAATAGTTTTTATTTTCCCTTTATGATAAGAACTAATTGAAAGTGAAAGTTCAAGATTCAAATTAGTTGAGATTTTGTAAACTATTTAAAAAAATATATATAGGGTCACTTACTTTAAGTGATTGCTATAAAACAATAGTTTTTATTAGTATAAAATATTTAGAAATGAATAATGAATCTCAATTAAATACTTTACCTATAAAACAATAGAATTGAATTATAAGTCCTTATTTTAATAGTGATTGTTTAACATACGTAATGATGTTTATCTAATACAATGAATATTTAATCTTATGAGAAGGATATGTAGGTATATAAATTTAAGAAAACATAAAACAGTAAAAATTACTAATGTTATAAAATAAAATAATATAAAAGTGACTAGCTACAAGGGTGCAAATTTAAACCTCCGTTGGTCGAGGACTCAAGAAGAAAATGTTTCGGTTTTTCGATATCACCAAATTCTACCAACATACCAAGTTTTAGCATTCCAGAGTCATTATATTTTCAATATAATGTTAATTTGGCCTATAACTTTCACTATTTCGGGCCTCGATGAAGGGAAAGTTTCAGTTTTTCAATTTCCCCCTTTATTAATGTGTAAAGTTTTACCAGTATGCCAAATTTGAGCATTTTCAGGTTCCAGGGGAGGAAGAGAGGTGCGGAAAATGGATGGGTAAATAATAGAATCATCATAAGAGGGAATGGAAAATATTAAATGTGCATTTGTTCATAGTTGAAATTGAGAAATTTCTTTTCAGGTGGGGAGGATAAAATCTTTGGGGGGTTAATCATTCATGTCAAAATTAGAAAAGTTATTAAAGTTGTATAAAATTCTCACGATGCCAGCTCCTACTTGTGAAGTGGGGATACAGAAAGTTACATAAGGTCACCACAAGTAATCAGCCATGAGCTTAAATATCCTAGTCATCTCAGACCAAATACAATTTTCATTAAACTTGAGTTTCGGCAAAATAATTGCATAAGAGTTATTGGATCCAGAGAGAGAAAGAGGTGTAGATTTTGTCCTCGAATCAAACTGAAGTTTTGCACATCAGGCCTTTTGTCATCCCAACTCTTCAAAATCCTGCACAAATACAGACCCTCCCTCGTACCATACAATTCAGAGGCTCGTATAATCCTGGATCTGAGTTATAGCAATATTGGAAGTAAATTCTTCAAGAGAATCAACTGCAAATATTTATCACAACAGACATCGAATCCATGCTTATGAATTCAAAGGCGAATAGAAATCTCTTTCAATTTATAATAATAAGAAATGAAAATGAATCAAAGAAAAGGCGAAGGTGGGAGACATGAATCAAATAATTACCAACCGTATTCCAAGATGGAACGAAAAATTTTGTTTTAAGAATTAAGATCAAGGTAAATACACTTAATAAACATTAATTAATTTATGAAAAACAACTTATCAAGAATCATTCTAAAGAAACATTCAACTAAGTTAAAATTTTAATCAAAGCATGAAAACATTTATAATTAATACTCTTAAGAAAAGGAAAATAAAAATAATAAGATTCTGTTGAAAATCCACGATTCTATATAATAAACAAACGCCGACTGCAAAGAGAAGTTAAGAAAAATTATGTAAAGAAAATATTATTATTATTATTTAATTTAAAGTTTTCTTTATAAAGGAAAAAGGCGTATAGAAGGAAAAATCAAGTGAGGAGCCAGAATTCGAATCAAATCTCATAACAATGAGCTCAGCGTCATATATAGATTTATTTATTTATTTTATGAGATTGAATTCAAGAAGGGGGCAGAGTCCCTATGTATATCGAAAGACCCTTTCATTAGCGAACAGAAAGAGAAATAGATGAATAGAAAGGTTGGAGGCGTAGGTGTCTTGAATGTATGCAGGTTATGAGAAAGATGGAGTTCGGGAGAAAGTTCTAGTTCCTTGAAGTCATCGGGACAAACGTATTGGCGAATGAAGCACTTTTCAATTTAACCGCGAAGGGATGTTGGGACTCGGCGAATCGCGTCCCACACAGTCTTTAGAGAGACCCGAGTCGAAATTTAAGACCTACTTTTATCCCTCAGGCCCGAAATAGAACCGATTTAGAGCACTGTAACCCCGCCTAGCTCCTACATTGAACCCCGAGATCCTACCATTTACTGTGAGGTACTACTTTGAACCCCTAAGTCTGATATTAAAAATGAAGACCTACTATTGTCCTCTTGAACCCCATAATAAAATATAATATTTATATTTATATGAACATCTATTTTATTTGTGCTCACTTAGTTACCAAAGAGACTCTTTTGTTTTTGTTTATATTCGTATTTTTTTCATTTTATGTAAACACGCTTTTTCATATTAATAAAACCTTTCCTGCAAATAATCTTTTTATTTCTCCATTTGTGCGGGTGTTTTCAAGGACAGTAATTAAGATAAGTTTTCTGGAGAAATCAGTAATCTCAACAGATTTAGGCAACAGTATTATCCAATGAATCATTATGAAGTTCCTGGAGGTAACTTGAATTACTACGAAAATAGAATGGACACTGATGAACACATCAGTGATTGCGAGTCAGGTAAGTCTACTTTATATTAAAATAAAATTCTTTAGTAATTAACCTCAATATTAATAAATTATTCAAATATTATATTGAATTCTTAGATATTACAGATTCTAACTCTAAAAGTGACGCTGAAGAACATCTCTTTATGAGTTATCTAATCATTGGCATCTATCAAAGAAGACAACGATATCATTTTAACATATGCTTATTATTCGATGATAAAAATATTTAATTCCAAAAAGTCTCCAGTCAACCACCCGGGTGATTGTCATGCATTTTGGTTTCGATCCATAAAGCCTTAAATTACATCTTCATATTCATTCATTTGTAAATATGAAAATAACAACTTTTGTACATAAATTTTTGCCTTGGGTAAATAACCCGGAAACTATGTAAAAAAAAATAAAGACAATATAATAATAATAATTTTTATTATTTATTTTTATTATGATCCAATAGGTTATAGGGGTCCAAAATATGCCCTAATTTTTATTCCCATCAGAACCGACTTTGAACCCCAAACTTGTAAAACGGGAAATTTGTACCGCTTTGCGGTCCAAATTCTGACCTAATTTAACATGGAAATAGAATCTATTGAGCACCCAAGTCCTGAATAAGAACTACCTTTTAGGAGGCTCAATGTAGGGTTTAAATTTCGATTTGGGGAATTATTGATTTCAACTCATCAGAGCACATGCCGTGATAGTATCTATCTACAAAAAAGGGAAAGTGCGGAAATACCTCTTTGATTGGCAGCGAGTCGAAGGAAACGGTAAGGGGCAGATCGTCTATTATCTGATAGCTCGTTTCTGAATTGCATCCAGGGGGGCAAGAGAATGCTTAGAGATCCCTCTTCACAGATGCGAACCATATTTGAGAGAGGGGGATTTGGGCCTTTTATAGAGAGTGAGAATTTGCAGAGGAGTGAAAAATCCCCTGGATCTGTGTATAAGAAACCAATTTTGCACAATCTCTTTCACTCTCAGCGGAATTATTGGGCAAAAAATCAACTAGGCACAAAGCGGTAAATTTTAATTCTGTAAATTTATATCCCTCCCCTCGATTCGGATAGTCGATTTTGTAATAAAATGAAATTAAAATATGGTTAAAGATATTTTATTATTCCCATCAAGCATCCCTTCATTTTTTTATTGATTTTATCATTTAAATATTTATATTGTAAAATATAGGTACATAAACATTTTGAGAAATATATTACAAAATTATAATGAAAAAAATATTAATAATACGATGAATCTTTCCGAGATGAATTTTTCTTGACATAGATTATTTATTTGCCCATAAGGAATTTTCCTTGCAACACGGCGAGCCTGGGTGAGTTTCTTGATCTCGCTAACACAATCCACCCCATAATCAATTTAACTTTTTTTTCTTTTCTTTTATTGGCCTCGGGAACATAGATGCCCATTTAGCCAGTAATTTAACTATAGTGCATGAAAAGAAGAAAAAAAAAACTTCACTAACGCCACTAATAAAAAATTATAATAATACGATTGGTAATGCAGATAATAATGATGTATTGTACAATTACAAAAAAATGTGGAACAAGGTTTAATCAAATGGCTTGTCCAGTATATGGGCGAAAATGTTCTTTTTATAAGCGTATAATCATTTTAAAATAGGGTGTTTTTATCTTAAAAACAGCCAAAGGGTAAACGAAATTGAAAAGTCTTCATCATCTGAATCGGAAATTTTTTATTGTGCCAGTGTTGAAAAAATAATCAACTATAATACTTTGTCTATAAATAAAAATGAAGATTTATGGAAAGAATTTATATATACCTATATATAAATGAAAAAATACAAATCTTTTATAAAAAACAATCCAAAACAAGTTTATTCAAAAGTCAAACGTTTTGGGAGAATTTCTCCCTTTTTCAATGACAAATTTTTTCAAAAAAAGAAAAAAGTTGTTTTCTCTAGAATTTAGAAAGCAACAGTAAGATATTAAATATTTTTATAAATAGACAATTATACAGATTGTCTTGGTGACCAGATTACCTATAAATGAAAATATAAATATTTATGAAAATTTATTTTTCTCTAAAAATTTTTGATAAACATTTGAAAAACAATCCATATCTGACCTTTTATTAATCGAATTTTTAAATTTTGGTCCTAATGCTAATAATTTTAGTATATCTAAAGGAATATCAAGGTCAGATATGTTTTTAATCCATTTATCAATATCTATTTTATCCCAAAATTCTTTCACTTTTGTGTCTATAATTTTTTGAATTTTATTTGATTGGATCAATTTGATCCTATTAAATCTTTTCTCATAGTTAAAATTTAAATTTTGAATAAAATCGTTAAAAATAACCGTAGAAATTAAATTCGATAATTTGCCTAATAGGTAATCTTGGTTCCATGACAATTTGATTACAGTTTCTACAATTTCAATGATCTCAAGATTCATGATGGAGGATGCGAATTTTCTTGAGATCTTCAACAATTTTATTGTTCTTGGAGAAGATGGTGAAATCTTCTAAGATCTTGATTTAGGAATTTGGGTACAATTTGTTGACTTTTACATCTCAAAAGGAAAATACGTCTATTCCTGAGATCATATAATTTGTTAGATTTTTTTATAATTTGTTTACCTATATTAATGAGATTCTTATTAAATTTAAACTCGACACTGATCCTGATGTTAATATTTTACCATTAGTGAAGTTTTTTGTTATTAAATATTATCATTGAAGATTGCAATAATTTTTATCTCAAAGTCAGCAAGTTGGAAGGAGTGGAAGGGAGTTGAATGTAAATTTCGGGTGCGGCTTATTCCATAAATGAAACAAATTAGTTTAGGGAATCGCGTGTAGTGGGGGCAAAGGAATAAGGTTAGTTTAGCAAATTGAATCTATAGATATAGCCGAGGAGGCCGGAAGCGTGTATTCTGCCTCGAGAGAGAAAGAGAGGTTGCTGTATCAGATTAACTTGCATATTCCTAAGGGACGCTGGCGGTTCGGCTGGATATTCATTAGAAGGCTATGGCGCTGAAACAATAGCCACCCAGGCAAATCCGTCTCACCACTCTTGCCCTTGACAAGACAATTATCGCAAATGATCAGAAAGTACAAAAAATACTCAGACAAATCAGAAGGAGATCGCTTTTAGAAAAATCGAGCGGGAATAAATCAGAGGGTCCGAGTAAAGCTTTTGGCTCTGTTAAAAAAAAATATATCAAGAACTAGACAACGTTTTTAACCAGAAGTGAAAGGAAACCTAATCAAGGGATAGGCCAAGTTAACCTTCATAGATCTGCTGAAAACGAAATCACAAAGACTTGAGCGTAAATTGACAGTAACACTCAAATGGATCATTGGATTTGTCTCTCTAAATATCGATAGAATTACGATAAAGAAGTTTTCTATAAAATTAGAGAAAGGAAAAATTTGTATAAGGATGAGCTCCGATAATAATAGGGCAGACGTAGCACGGGTTTTGCCGATTCCCAACACTCTTTCGCGGTTAAATTCACCAATACGTTTGTCCTCATGACTTCAAGGAACTGGAACTCTCTCCCGGCCTCCATCTTTCCCAGCACTTATCATCTTCAAACGTTCAAAACCCGGGTGCAAAAACACCTACGCCTCCATCCTCTCAATTGATCAACTTTCCATTCTCTTCGTTAATGCAATGGCCTTTAGAAAACCATAGGGGCTGGGTCTTACTTTACTCTTGCATTCGATTGCATAAAAAAAATATGTTTTTTATTTTTTATTCGAAAATATTTGCTATGTAGGGGAAATACGGACAAAATGACATATGGTATTATTTTTTGGTCATAACTCTTTATTGGTAATACACAGGACAGCCATATTCTTCACATATCATCTTTGGTTCTTTATTAATTGAAACTAACAAACATTTAGAGAATAAAAATAAGAGAAAAAATATATTCTTAGTTCAAATGAGATAATGAGAGAATCCATTTTGTCCATATGCTAAGGACAAAATGACATACACTAAAAGCTATATATAATTATTGACAAAGTTCACAAATGAAACGCTTGGTTCTATTAGAAACGCCAGCGCAAGAAACGTGAGCCTAATGCGAACAATTTAACAAGCCCAATCAGTCTTCTCCAGGCTTAAATCGTGAAAAAAGATCATTGCAATATATGCATGGACACTGGACAGTCCATTGTCTTAAGAGTTATTAGCACATTTTTCTTTAAATAATTTTTTAGTGACCTTTCGTCTCCTCTTTGCCGAAGGACGTTTGGGCTCATTTTTTGATTTAATTTCCCTTATATTAGGAGTAGAAGTTAAAACTAAATAGTTCTGCAGAGTCTCTGATTTACGTTTCCCTTGACCACTAATAAAGGACACTAAGAATAGAGGACGATGGATGTTTTTTATTAGCAGATGACCCAGCAATGGAAACATGACCAGGAGTCATTTGCTGGTGACATACCTATGTCATTATGTCCGTTGTCTATGTATGTCGTTTTGTCCATACAACGTTTTCAGTTGTCAGTTGTGCCCTAGAGTCCACTAAATTCGAATTATACGACCTATTTCATTTAGTACGTATTTCCCCTATATGAACCTTACAATGGATTATTAAATGTTTAATTATGTATTTATTATTGTTTCCATGACATTTTAAAACAATAAAAATATGATATTTTTATTTTGTGTCATTCTAATAGATAAAATTGAAAGCAAAATGTAATTCCTTTTATTGTGAAACAACTCAAAATCATAGCGGAATGATTTATAAATTTTACTCGTTAGCTTAAAAATATTAGAGGTTTAATTAACATGTCATTCTTTTGGTTTTTCTGAAATAGTGTATGAAATTAGGTAAAAGAGATTAAACTTTAAGAGGTATATCGACGGTCATCACACCATTCGATACCAACTTGCCTAGTCGTTGTAGCCGGTTTCTCCACCTTTGATTAAACTCGGCTGATTAAACCCATAACAGTCCATTTGATGATCGAGCTCGCTAGAAGTCAGATATCTGGCAGTTGGCTGGAGATAACAAAACAAGCCCTAAGTGGGAGGACTCTTGCTAGAAAAATGGCTCTCTGTTTACGTCCAGCATGATGATTCGGGTTCGGGTCCCGCCTTAGTCTGGGCGGAGCCTGAATGAGGGGAGGCGCCTGCCCTCGGCTTACAAGTCCGATTTTACAGTCCATAGCAGTTGAACGAAGTTTTTCCTTATTCTAAGGCAGGCCAGTGTGATGCTATGATGCAAAGAGGCAGCCGCATCAGGCGGCATAAGCAGCGAAATCAAAATACAATTGGAACCATTCAATAATTAAAAATCTTTACACAATGAAATTTCACTATTGGTCTATGTACAATACAAAAAATTAATAGTTATGGATATGACCAGATGAAAAGTGCTGCTAATGAGATTTCAGAGAATTTGGAATGCAATTCAGGAATTCCTTCCGAAATTTAAGTTAGAGCAAAAAGGAAAAGACGTTAATTTTACTATGAAGAAATTGTCGATGAACCCTTAACAGGAGAATAAATTTAAAATAAACTTGTTCAATCATATTCTGGACAATACTCTTAAATAAGTAGGTTATAATAAAGGCAGTCCATAAATTATTTAAATTTTATTCAATTTCCAACGTTTCGGAGACTTTTTCTCTCCTTCGGTGTATTGAATAGTTATTGATGGGTGAGTATAACTCGGTTCCCATTTGTCTCTTCTTTCAGTGATAGCAACAATATTACAATATTTTTCAACATTATACCATAAGTGAACTTGGTTATCTCACTATCATTGAAAGGAGAGTCAAATGGGAACCTAGTTATACTCATCATCAATAACTATTCAATACCCTCTGAAGAAGGAGAGAAAAAAGTCTCCGAAACGTTGGAAATTGAATAAAATGTAAATAATTTATGGAGTGCCTTTCATTATAACATTTATAACCTACTTATTTCGCTTACGAGTCCGTCTTTCTAAAAAAGTAAATAAAATTAAATACTCTTAAATTTCTGAATGAACGATAGACGCGTTTGGAAACCCATAGCAAAAAATTTCAGTTTTTATAAGACATTTAAAACTCAAGGATATAGATGATAAAATGCTAGAAACTTATTGTACCAGTTTCCAGTTAATATTTAAAATTGTTGCTGGTCTGATGTATATAAATGCTGATGACTGTGGATGGGTTTTTGCTACATATGTTAATTCTAGAAGACGGCTTGGCACACATTTTGTAGAAAAATTTTTGTCTCGAGGGTCGAACTAAAAAGCCTGGTAAGCGTGTTAGTACTCGGGTTCAACTCCTGAGGGGACGAAGCCCTCTGATATGGAATGTAAAAAAATATCTTAGATTTTTGGCCTTAATTAAATTCTTTCTTGATATATTTGGTTTTCACCGGGAGTTGTATTTTTGAAGAAAAAAAATCGATCTAATTTTCAAAAAAGATACTCAAACCTTCGCGTTAATTATTTTAGGAACATTTTTTGTCTTGAAAATATATTAGTTCTCGAAATTAAATTAAATTGTTGCATAGTTCCAAGGGGAAATTAAAATGAATGATTTTCCGAAAAGGGTGCTGACAGAAGGCTTGAAGTCCAGTTCAAGCATGTCAAAGACAAGTCCAGACGAGTTTTAGTCGAATAGAAATTATTCTCGCTGAGGAACTATTAAAATAGAAATAATTCAAAAAAGGAAAAAATGAAGATGATTTGAGAATTTTTGGACTAATCCATTTCTAAAAACTCTCAATATATAAGATCGGAAATAACTAAAAGTGCTATAGACAAGTCATAGCAAGAGAATTAGGGGAAATTTCAAAAAAATGAACGGTAGTTATTTGGACAGCATCCATTAGTTGAAAAGTCACCAACCGCCAGTGGCGTAGCCAGAAAATTTTCATGGGGGGGGGGATAATCCACAAAGCAAAATATTTAGTGGGAATTTTTTTTATTAAAACAAATAGTCGAATTAAATTGTGTTTTTACCCAGAAAGTTTTGGGGTAGTTGTAATTTTTTCGACTTTTTATGTTTTTGAGTGTGCTGAATCCGAATCTGAGGTTTGCTAAGAAAATTTCGTGACGGAACATTGTTAAAAATACAAAAAAAGTAAAAAAATCTCATTTTTTGGCGGTTTTTTGCTCTCGAAAAATTTCCTGTCATGGAAAATGGTAGATATTTATAAATCTAAGAGTTTTAACAAAAAAGTGGTCCAAGTAAAGGTTCAAGTAAACAAAACTTCCTAGAGAATGAGATAAGAATCAAGTTTCTAGGATGAGTGGTTTTCATTTTATGAAGGCAAAGCTGCGATTTTTTGCTCGTTTAATATAATAAGATATCTTAGGTGCACGTCTAAGATTCCTGAAATTTTGATCATGTGTAGATTATATCTTAATTGAGGAGTAGACAAGGTTTCAAGAAATTTTAGAGAACACGGAAGTCACTTTAAATGTCGATTTTCACTGAGCTTTGGCATTTTTGTAAGGTTTTTTCGTTCACCAAAAACGTTTAATGTCATTCAAAAATATTATAAAATAACATATTCAACGAATTAAAAATAGAATAGAAAAGTGAGTAATATTTGACTCTGAAATTGAAATCTGTTTTTCCTCTTTTTTTACCTATCTTAGATATTAAAAAGAAATATAAACAATATTTTAGAATTTATTATTTCAAATTCGTTAGATGCGGAACTCTAAATCTTGTAAGCGAGTTCAGTCTATTTCCGAACTGTAGGTTCTAATAATATTGTTTTTCCTGATTAAGAGATTCTTTCGGTTATTATATTGTTCTCTATATTAAAAAATTTTCCATTTTCTAATTTTCAGTGCAATATTTCTATGGGTGAAAAAACTATTTCTATTATCTATTCACTAGATTACAAAAGTTCATTAATTGAGAAAATTGCATACATATCAAGTTGAAATTATATAATGGATTCAAATAAGTGCGGTGATATATGGCAATGGTAAGTACATTTAGCCCCTAGTTAAAATACATTCACTGTTAGAGTTGTATAACAAGTTAGTAGCAAATGATTATCACCTGGATAAAAGTTAAGTAAACAATTCAAAATAGGTTGCCTAACATTTGTTTAGCTTTGTTTAATTTAACATAAAAAATTTCACTAAAATCCTTGCTCCTCTCGTGATCTCATCCTAAACATGGGCGTCGTTGGTGTGTGTGTGTGTGGGGGGGGGGGGGTATATGAAGACATGAGAATTAACAGATAAAATATTTCTAATTAAAAAGACTGATAATGAAGGTCAAACCTTTGAAACTATAGACCTCACTAATAAATTATTTATACATATAATATATACCAGAGGTTCCCAAACTGTGAGCCCCGGCATCTTCACAGGTGCGCCGCGAAGCATCATAATTAATTAACATTTGGCCTTTCTACCATAGACAAAAAACAAAGTAAGAAGCTAAAAATGTATTTATCATTCATTTTTATCTCTTACATGCATAGATAAACCAAAAAAAAAATTAATTTTGACACTCTCGGAAAAATCTGAAATAAATACAAAGGGTCCCCCTGTGGTCTGAATTTTTAATTTTAATAGAAAAATAAACTATTAATTCTCAAGATATTTTTATCGATTCTAACACAAGAGTATTTTGAGAGGTCAAATCCGGTATTTGTTTTGGTACAAAGTGAAAAAAATTTGATTTGACACCCTCGAAAAAATCTGAAATATATACACAAAAATAAACTATTAATTCCCAAGATATTTTTATCGATTCTAATACAAGACTATTTAGAAAGGCCAAATACGGTATGCACTTTTACTTGAAGTGACCTAGGATTTATCGGAAGTCACTCAATGACCCGCTCTATGAAATCTTAGCCTGTACATATCTTTTATTTTATTTATTTTTTATTTTTATTCATATTTTTTATTTTATTTTTTGTTTTTATTTATGTTTTTGTAAGGGAACCGGGTAGCTCAGTCAGCTAACGCGCTGACCTCGCTTCGGCATCGATCGATTATGACGATGTTGGAGTGGAGGTCCGGGGTTCGATCCTGGCTGGCAAATAAAAATTTCTACCAGCTGAAAACTCGGCTCCCTCACTAACCCTACTAAAACTCTACTTATGTACTGTCTAAATGGGCTTGGTTCCCGGTGACATTAAATAAATAAATAAAAAAAAAATGTTTTTGTAATTTTATTCTTTTTTTGTTCATATTTTATTATTTTTTGTTTTGTTTCTATTTATTTTTTTCATTTTTGTTTTTATTGGTTTTTATTTATTTGACATAGATATGTTTAAAATTTTAACAATGCTACTACTGTAAATAGAGAGGGAGAGAGAAAGAAATGTAAATATTGCCACCAATTGTATAGACCCAAAATTTGTCAACTACTTATCTGTTGTAAGAAGAGGCCCCTCCTGCGCGGCCAAAATAAATATTATCTATATAATAGGGCGCGATGGAAAAATTTTAATTGAAAAAAGGCGCTGCGACTCGGAAAAGTATGGAAACCCCTGCTATATATTGATATTCATTATATATAGTACCTACCTATCTGGCGGACTGAGCGTTGGTCGGTAACACTGATAAACAATGAAATTTTCCTTTAAATAAAACTAAGTGATCTTTATGTATTCAGATGGGCTTATAACGAATATCGCATCTGTTTTTCTCATTCACCTAAATTTTTTGCGGTATACCCACATTTTATAGTTTTATAGTTCTTCGCACCCGGCTTAACTTAGACTCTTTTTTTATTTGAAAGTCTATACAGCCCTCATTCGAATTCTTATAATTCATAAAGTATTAATAATATGAAATGGCGGCTTTTATATTAATAATTTCTATAATATATGTGTAGAATACACAAACATATTCAAATTTATCTAATATATCTACAATATTGGTGCATGTTGAACTAACGTATGCAACTTTGTCTCGCTATCAACTTTACATTTCTCATTTGTTTAATAATAGCTACATGTGTTTTAACTGCAATTAAAACTAATATAAATAGCTATATTAATATAGCTACTAAATAAATTAAAATAAAGTGGCAACAGTAGCTAGCTATTACTAGCCTATACCATTCACTAAACTTGGAAGGAGTCATACATACCACAAACAAATGGAGCCTATTTTTTGATTCTTCTAAGAATAGTTTAAAAGTAGTATTGTTGCATAATTGGAATATACACCCATCAGTACCCCTTGCCTAAAAACTTAATTCCTGGACAGGAGAGTGTTAGGTATCACCCTCTACTTGAGAAAGACAGGATTTTGTTACCACCGTTGCATAGAAAGTTAGGGTTGATGAAAATTTTTGTTAATTAAGGCTTTGGATAACCACAGTCAGTGTTTTGCGCACTTGAGAAAAACATTTTCTAAACTCAGTGATAGTAAGTTAAAAGAAGGCAGATTTTTATTGGGCCGCAAATCCGTGAAAGTGTCAGACAAGTTTGCTGTAATATTTTTGGAAATGTATTAGCTGAAAACTACAAGGAACTTGTTAAGAACTTGTTGAAGTGTTATCAGTTCATGGGGTGTAATATGGCCTTGGAAATTCACATTTTACATTCGCATTTGGACTTTTTTCGCCCCTAATTTGGGAACGGTTAGTGAAGAGATTTCACCAGGATATTTCTGTCCTGGAGAAACGATATGCAGGAAAATCGATTCAGAACATTTTAGCAGACTATTGTTGGAACTTCAAGGGAGAGGTTTCTACCGGAAATTACAAACCGCAGAGTTCAAGAAAGAAATTTTGAAAATGCTAGTAAAAATGTGTTTTTGTTCCTTTTTTTTTTGCATGAAATTTCTTCATTGAACAGTCAAAATCGGTCCTATAAATATTTAAAAAAAATTTTATATTTCATAGTTATTCACTTAAATATTTAAATCCTATATCAAGAACAAGAGAACAAAAATAATTAAAAATTTCGAAGTATTATTACAAAAGGAATTAAATTTTTATCAAAAACAAAAAAATGAAAATCCGAGGAAAACGATACGTGATACAGCATTTCTACTTTCAGATTTGGATTCAGCGGGGTCGAATTATAAATAATCATTTCACCCAGCTCAAATCTCAATAGAAAATATTAATCCTTAGAACAACAACTACCCCCCCCCTCTTCCCCTACATTCCCCCCACCATATACATTTTTAAAAAATTTTAAAAATTCTTACTTGTAAAACTATTTTTCCAATATGTAATCAGTTTTCTTAGACTCCTGATGATGGGCTAACCCCCGAAATATATCGAACTCAAAACTCAATTTTGTTTTATTTCTTTTTTGTGAAACCTACCTCGTATCTTAGTTTTATTATTATTATAAATAATCACTTATTTTCGTTCAAAGGAGCAAAAAAATTTTTTGAATTTGTTCATCAGTGAAATTTTTTCTTTAGTTAAAAGCGATATATTAATATTATTTTAAATTTCAAGTAAAAAGGTCGATTTTTATTTGCAGCCAGAATTAAATAAAATTTAATTTATTTTGTTTCCAGGGTTTTGACCCGCTCAGACATTATCAAGGCATCGCACTACACAAAGTTTTGAGCTTCGGTTTCCTAGACAAATTACTCAGATGATCTGATCATTTTATACGATAAATTTTTTTGTGTGTGTCAATTTTAAAGTCAAATGGTGTTGAATGACAAACGTGTTGGTCCGAACACTCAAATTTAAATTTATAGCTTATGTTCAATATAGGGGAGAGGTGGCATGAAAGGGACACGTATTGAAAGGGACAATTCAAATAACTCGCTAAATAAAGGTCGTTTCGGAACGACATTATTTTTGTTCTCTGACAACTCACATTGACATCTTACTTCACACTCCTATCATTTCAAGGATGCCGGTGAAGTGCATGTGTTTGTAATCGTGTACCAAATGATTTTTTTTGGCTCTTCTTTAGAAACGTTTTTTCCAGTACTGTAAACTGTTAATTAAACAGTTTAGCGTTGTTTATAATTGGTAATATGGATGCAGATACGAGAAAAAAAGATTTGTATACTTTTATTTAGAATTGTAGATTTTGTGGTCATCTTTTTAATTTGTGTTTAATAGTTATGAAAGGGACACAACAAACGGTTATGAATGGGACGTCCATTTCATGAATAGTATTTCATAAAAAAATGTTATTGTTACATTTTACCATATAGAAAAAACAATTATTTTAAAACAGAATTAATACTATTAAAAGAACTAGTATGATTGTCTTGTTTTTTTAATTATATGAAGGTAAATGTTTATTTCCATGTTAATTATCTTTTAAGATGAGAAATTTAAGACCAATATGCTATTAATTACTTTCAATAATGTGATTTTAAACTAAAGATAGTTAATTATATACCTGTGTGCTTCCTAATATTTAGTATGTGTGTAGCAAAGTTTACAGTGATTTCCTTATATTAACGCGCTGTCCCTTTCATAAATGATTGTGTTCCTTTCAATACCACCCATTTTTGAAAGGGACAAAATACACTTTTTTTAAAATGCGAAAATATAGTACTAAGAATAATTGAATGTGTTTTATTGTATTTTATTTCGATAGCCAATAAATTTAAGTTTTTAATTCTATTTTTACCTCTTTAAAATGTTATATTATTTATTTGCTAGAGCCTCCACAGCAAAAATGTCCCTTTCATCCCACCTCTCCCCTACGGTGGTAGAAAAACTGTACAGAGGACCCTGAGGGACTTCCACTTGGGTTGTTTTAAATTATGTGTATGTTGTGTTGAATTTGAAATTAAATTTTCTCTTTTAGACATGAGTTCATTAGATAGGAAGAATATTAATTTACAAAATGTGGACTCCTTGTATGGAGAGCAAGTGTGGGTGTGTATTTTTACAAAGCAGAGAGGACATCATCTTGGATTTCTCTTAAAAAAATCTTCCAGAACATTTATGTGATATTTATCCTACTCCATCGTACCTAGTGATTTCACAGACTTGGTCTCAAATCATCGGCAGGTGCTCTGATGAGATAAAATCAGTAATCCCCCCCCGCCCCCAAAGCAGGCTTTGCGCATAACACGCGTTTTGGCGACTCCCAACACTCTTTCGCGGTCAAATTAGAAAAGTGCCGGACCACTTCATTCCGCCAATACGTATATCCCCATGACTTCAAGGAACTGGAACTCTCTCCCAGCCCTTATAATCTTCAAACCTTCAAAACCCGAGTGCATAAACACCACCCTCTCGCTTGATCAACTTTCCCTTCTCTTCGGTCTTTCGAGATCCATAGGGGCTGCATCTTTACTGGTGCGCCCCTTCTTGCATTCGATTGCATTAAAAAAAAATCAGTGGCAAAAATAAACAAGTGCAAATCGACTCGTCGACTAGTGCTGTCCGCTATCAGCGTTTCTAGGATTAATTTCAACACAGATCCGTTTTCCCCTGTGATAAAGGCGTGGGCGTTGACAGAGGGAGAGCGTAATATTTTTCTTCTACCCTCCAAACTACAAGCAACGGAAGAGGAATAATGAAATATTTTGGTTTCTCATCCATTTTCGCAACATCTTCGCTCACACTCAGCAACAATTGTGGAACTTGCTGTATCTACCACGATTCTACCTTTCTTCGATTTTCATTAGAAAAATATCAATTAAGAAGACGCCATGTCTGCGGCTTTTTGTTTCAATTATGACAATTACCAATTTAAACTTTTTCTAATTTCTTAATCATCATATTGTTTTGACCTTAATTAATTCTAGTTTATTAAGCTAACTTGGCTCCTTGGTACTTAGTGATCCCTAAGGAATTGGCAAAACCTAATTAAGAGAAATGGAGATTTGCCCCAGAGAATCCAAGAGGTCAGATACGGCTTTTAGCTTTTTAGAATTCATTCATAAATCACAATAAAGCGGAAAGAACCTAGAATAATACAATCATAATTATAAAGAGATATGATTCAACAACTCTGCTATACTCTCGGCAAAACAAAATCTTTTCAATACAATCATAATTATTCAACAAATTATGACATTTTCACAAACAAGTGGATTTAAATTTATTTTACATATTTAAATTATTTTATTTTATCTTGTATTAAAAAATATGTAATGAATTTGAAATATATTATACAATTAGTTAAAGATCTTTGAAAAAAGTTCATTAAATAAATTATAATTATAAAGGAAAACCAATGAAGTTATCCTCTGCCTGATGCAAATAAATATCTTTATATAAGATATAATTATTTGTAATTAGTAGAGATTGTGGTGTTGGTGCAAGGTGAAATATCTTTAATAAAGATAAAAGTAAATAAATATTATATGCAATATTCAATTACTATGAGTTAACGGATTCTTGGTCACTTGTTTCACATTAAAATTAAAAAATAAAAGATGTAAATTTTTTTAATTTTAATGTGAAACAAGTGACGAAGGATCCTTAACTCATAGTAAATGAATATTGCATATAATATTTATTTACTTTTATCTTTATAATTATTTGCCCAATACACTCACTCATCATCAAAAAAGCCAGAATAACCACTATACATAGAAATATGAAATTTGGAGAGGATATTATTTACCTATATGACATAAGGGCTCAGTAAGAAAGGATTTTTGAAATTCGACACCAAAGGGGGTCAAGAGGGGAAAAATATCTTTGTGATGTGTTTACACTAATTATCTATTAAGAAGAGAGACATATCTACTTAGTTTTCACTTAATAAAAATTTAGATACAAATATCGAAAAAGTAAGTTCAGGATTTTGTGAAATTCGACACCTAATTACCCAAAATGTGAGTAGGAGCAAAATCAACGTAACATCAAAGCATTTACAAACTATTGAACATTTAACAAAGAAAAAGTTTTAAAAAATATCTAAATCCATGTATTTACCTTTAAGTACTGGAAAGCTCGAACAATTCTCAACAGCGGCAGTCAACAAATATAAATTCGACAAAGCACAAAACTCGGCAACGAGAGAAAGACAAATACGCACGTTAGGGGCCGACTGGACTCGAAAAGAAACGTGGGGGAAGTAAAAAAGTTGAAAGCGAACAGTTTGCTCGGATTAGATAATCATGGACGAAAATAATTCTTGAAAACAACTAAACATGTATTTAATTTCGAAATTATTTTCAATGAGTTCAAATCAGTTATTTTATTATAATAAGCTGGTGGCCCTGGCGGGCAGCGGCGTGTGTCCTCGGATTGATCCCTCTACTCCCCGGGTAGAGGTCCACAAGTTCTAATCCTCCACTCGGGTTCGTGTGGTTCGAAGGGTGATCAGAGTTAGGGGAAGAGGAGAGAGTCCAGAGGACATGTATAGAGTTGGCGGGATGAATGATGATCAGAGGTGGGTCTAGAGGGGAAGGATAGAGTCGGTGGGATGGATGGGGGTTAGAGGAGGAAGCAATAGACTCGCCTCGCCGGGATAAGGAGCTGGGAGGCAAATATTTCAGGAACCAAACTTTTGGCCGCCTCGAGACGCCGCCCGCCAGGGCTATTTCGATATTTGAAGTTGCACATCTTAACTGGTTTTCCAGATTTACATCGGTTTTTGACGCTCCATTTTTTTTGTTCATTTTAGAAAAAAAATTCTTCACAAATGTATTATATGTAGATCCAAAGACCCTAATAATTTTTTGAGCAAAACCTCTGATATTGGGAAATTTTTCTTCTATTATGTAGGGGGAAAAGGAGTAGAATGATACGTGGGAACATTGATGCAGTTCGTAAATTTTGAAGATCGGCGGTGCTCAGGAAGTTCACATCTCCCTCCATAAAACTACCTCTTTCCCTTAGCCCATGGAAAATTTTTTTAGCCATGTTTATTCAGCCATTTTTTTATAAACGAAATGTAACTCTAACCTTCTAGTCTAAGTGATTTTTTTTCTAACTTTTTGTTGTTAGATTTATCCGAGGGGTGAACCGCGATTGGAATTAGGTGTACCTACACGTCTTTGGAATTATGTGGAATTATTTTGGAATTCATTAGATAATGCCCCTTCATCTATTGTCTTCTACTTGGTAATGAAAGTGGAAGTGGAAGTAGCTGTATACGATATTAGGTCGCGGTTCACCCCTCGGATTTATCTAAATAGTTAGTCTTCTGGTCAGGGAATTTATACCACAGATAAGAAAAAACATTGATTTAAGTTTTAAATTAATTTACTGTTGGTTTGTTGTAACAACGTGTTTTAAGTAAAATGGCTTCTTGGGACAGAATGATTCAGTTGACTTTGCAGTTTATTTTGTATTACTATTATGGCTGTTTTTTACTTTATTATAGTATTATTTCTCTAAAGGGTTATGATAAAAAATTTGCTGAAAAAATACCAGGTGTACCGGAAAGTCATTACCGGTTTTTCTAACAGATGTCGCTAGGCTTAAGTATGCAATGTTATGATTTGACACATATGCATTTTATTCTACTGACATCAAGCTTCAAGATATACATGTTATATTTTGCGAAAGTAACACCTTCATAGATTTATACCTCATATATATAATCGGATTAGCCGAGAGCTTAAAGACACTAGCCTTCTAAGCAGGAGTCCCGGGCTCGAGTCCGAGTCCCTGCATTGATATTTGACCGGCTATAATCTGATTCCTAGTCACCAATCCGTCTGGCAAGCGTGGTGCACTGACACGCCAACCCCTTCCATTTGATGGAAGAGGCCTATATTCAGCAGTGGATTGTCGATATCGACAGGCTGATGATGATGACAGATGTATATATATATGTCAAGTTTTCATGGCTGAAAACGTGCATTTGAGGCACGCATACTTTTCTTATTTAATCAAAAGAAATAGTAATATAGTAAATTCTAGTCCTGACAGCTAAGAATTATATAGAGTTTTACTTTATTATTTATATAATACAAGCTGCAAGGCCTGCTTTCGGAGAGCTCTCTTGCTAGTTATTTATATAAAATTATCTGAAGTAATATTCTTTCATTTTACTTTGTTTTAATTTGTACTTAATACTTTATTTGAAATTCACAAATTATTTATAAAACAAATGTTATTTTTATCCTAAACCTATTAATCCCCATTATTTTTGATTATTTGATGGGAAAAATCAATGTGCCCAAGGGTGTATCATCATTATCCCTCCTAGTGGAGTCAGATTGATACATATCCATTTAAGAAAAAAATGAGATAAGAATTTTATATGGTGTTTTATAACCAAAACTCGACTGAAATCATATATTGGGTTAACGAATGTATAAATGGAGTTTGTTTGTTTTTTTTCTAATGATATTGATGTGAGAAGGAGATACACCGAAAAGGTGCATTCCCTAAAGGCCTGGGTTGTTTAGTTGTTTTACACAGATATACGGGACCTACTTTTTAACGCCGGTTCCGAACGGCTAGTGTGGAGAGGTTGACTAGGCAATTATACTCTTGGTAGGTTGCTATTGCTTTCCAAGAGGAGGCGACTGCACATATCTGCCGAGGCTCAGTCTCGAACTACCATACTTCAGGTCTCGGCCCAATACTCTAACCAACCACTGACCCACAGTCGCCTCTTTACATTTGCATAAGCCAGTGGCGCAAACCTTCCATGGCCCGCGGGCCGGATCCGACCAGCGAAGAGGCTCAATCCGGCCCCCGAGCGAGTTGACACTAAATATGTATTTTTTGTAAAATATCTAAAAAAATTATAATCATATTATCGTTTTCCAAAAGAAAATTACCTGAGATGATTGCAATTACTCAGCAAAATTTCGAAGATGGAACTACAGATTTTCATCGGATTAAAAAGTGAAATACGCTTGTTTGAAAATCACTTTTTCAATTGGACGTTTCTACGGCGCCAGATGATTTACAACTAGAATTAATAAAATTACAATGCCAAACGCCATTACAAGATCTTTTTCGCGAGAAATCTTTACCAGATTTTTATGCAGCGTTAGACTCTTATCCTAATTTGAGGAAATTTGAAATGAAAATGACGACGGCGATTACAAGTACATATATTTGTGAACTAACATTTTCTACTTTAAAAAGAGCTAAACCAGCGTCTCGCGCTCGGCTTTCAGATGATCACCTTCATTCCATATTAAGGAGAAACGTTACCCAACTTGAACCAAATATTCAAAAATTAGTTTCTGAAAAGCAACATCAGACTTCACATTAATAAATCGTGACTACAGATTTTGTCTTTTTTTAATCTTAACCCAAATTTATGATTTCGTTTAATTCAGGTATCAGCAATCTTTTAAATGTATTCAAATTACAAGTTGATTAAAAAACAACTAGATATCTTAATAATATCCTAATAAAAAGGATTGTATATTTTAGCTGCACCATTAATTTAAAAACGTAATATTTTCATTAAATTTACAAATATTTTGAAAAAAATGAATCAGCACAAAATACTCATGAATTCATTGAAAATGTTGCGTTTTTTTAATTAAAGGTGCCGATAAGATATACAATTATAAAGAATCCGGCCCGCCAGATCCTATGTCATGTTGAATCCGGCCCGCAGACAAAAAAGGGTTGGGCACCACTGGCATAAGCATTACAATTTCTGGCCTTCTTCATATTTTCTCTTTTCCTTCCGCATCGCTTCCCACCCTTATATATCAATAATTTTACAAAATTAGTGATCATTTTATTTTGCGAGAATTGTTTTCTTCTGTGTTGGATCAATATTTTTGGAAATTAGATGGACTCACTACATTTCAGAAAAAGGATAGTATAGTAACAATTTCTGCTAATCAATATTAGCCATGTGCTATTTGCCAACAGGGCCAAACGAGATAATGAAATCGTCACTTTAACGAACCAACTGGGTAAAAATACTAATATGGACGACCAGAACAAGTGACCAGATGCTTCCATTTATGGAAAATCGTGGCTACGTAAGTTAGGAATCAACTGCTTGAAACAGCAATGCCATATTATTTTACATATTTATTTATTTTTCTAGTTACATTTGCAACTATATTTAAAGTGTCAAAAAAAGATATTGATTTATTGAAAAATATATATATATGTATATATATATATATATATATATATATCAAAAAAAGAGGCGAAGGTATTTGTAGATTAGGATGTTGAAGCATTGAAACTTTGTATTATGCGTTAGAGCTAGTTAATTTGGGGTAAAGGGTTTTATGACTAGGTAAGCTTTTTATGAATTATGGTGATTTGGCAATTTATGTCTGCAAATGGTTTGAGCTGGGAAGCCGGAATTTGGCACAAAGGTTGCTTAGGTATCTATAGTTTTTGCACACTCTTGATGTAACACCTTCTTGGATCTTTACGATAAAAAAAATAAAAGAAAATTTTAACTAGCTATGTTAGGGGCCGTACTTAAATTACGTAACATATTTAAGGGCAGATTATTACTATTTGTGATGGTACGGGTGAGGGGGTCCTGTTATCGAAATAAATATCGAAATAAATATAATATTTTCTTGTGATTAATAAAAAATTTAATCAAGTTATTTTTTTATTTTAAATGTTGATATAATATATTAAAAAGCAATAATATAATTAAATAATTTATTGATAAAAGAATAATAAAATAAATTGGCACCTTCTGATGTAGCCATCCACTTGACTTTACCATACAGTCTGGCCCATTTCGTAAATTTAATATTTAATGAAACTATTTATAATCATGTAGGGGGGGGTTAGTTTTTGCATTTTTAGATTACTGGAGACCCACTGATTATGTATACAACTTTTGGTTGAGTTTGGTAAAAGTGCCTAGATCTTCAATTTTTTTACCCCCCTCCCAATTTTGGGCGGTTAGTTTTTATATTTTTAGATTACTGGGGCCCTACTGATTATGTATACTAAATTTGGTTGAATTTGGTTAATGGGCATAGTTTTAATTCTTGCCCCCCCCCCCCCCACCCATTTTAGATGGTTAGTTTTTGTATTTTTTGTCTTCTGGGGCCCACTGATTATGTATACCAAATTTGGCTGAGTTTGGTGCAAGGGCCAAGATTTTCATTTTTTGACGCCCCCTCCCATTTTGGGCGGCTAGATTTTGCATTTTTAGACTTCTGAGGGTCCAGTGATTATGTATACAAAATTTGGTTGAGTTTGGTACAAGGGTCTAGATTTTCATTCCCCCCCCCCTCCCTTTAATTTTGGGTCGATATACACCAAAATCTAATCAGCTCTAAACTCAATGTACCAAAACTACTTGTGAAATTTGGTTTTGATATTCCCACTAGTTTTTGAGCTAGCTCGTCCACCAAAAATTTGGTAACCTACAGACTAACAGACATTTTGACAAAACATCTCGAAAAAATATAATTTTTCGATGTTCCCTTATTAGGGCTTTTTTGTAGACCGAAATGCCATGGTTTCTGTCAATTTTTTTAATCAAAAGAGTTTGAGCCGTTTTTTGAGATATTTCGAAAAAAAGAAGCAAAAAAACGCACTTTTTTCATGCCCGATTTACTCTGTATGGTAAAGTAAAAAATATATTCGATTTTAATAGAATAATATGTCATGACAATATTTAATCTCTTCCCTGTATATATTATAGAGACAATAATTATGAAAGGAATTTAAACATGATATTCTAAAATTCCTAAGAATAAAAAAAATTTCGTACAATATAGGGGGGGGGGGGGTAATATTTTGTTACGATCTGTTATATAGGGGTGGGGGGGTTAAAAGTCGTTCTAAATGCGTTACGTAATTTAAGTACAGCCTCTTAACTAATGTATAAAATAAACTACACTAACTTTTTTTAAAGCGATTCTTTCAGCTCATTAGCTAAGCGTTCAAAAGAGTTAGAAAATAAAAACCCAAAAATCTAATCAGTGGTACTAGTACTAAAGGTTTTGATTAGGTTCCATTTGGAGTTTTTGGATGTCTCTAAATCGATTTGTTTCGGCAGATTTGATCCAAATTACGCTAGCCCTGATATATTTTTATAATATAAATTAATGAAAGGTATTTTTGAAAGTGATTTTATATAAAACAACTATCTGGATAGAAATTGACATAAAAATGCACATTACAAAGAATTATGTAATATGAGCTTAAGCTGATTCGGTAGAATTATTCTAAATTACATGAACTTTATTATAATTATTATGATGTAATTTACATTTACATTTACATTTAATATTACTTCCTAATTTTTCTAACTTTTTCATCATTTTGAATCGGCTCACTCACCTTATCAAATGCCGCTTTCAGATGCAAAAATAGAACCAATACTCTCTCTCTTTTATACTTTAATTTATTATCAATTAAATTATTTAAAATGAATAAATTGTCACGAGTTCCTCACCCTTGTCTGAAGCAGGTCTGACCCTCTCATATTTACTTCCTTAGTCTTTATAACTAGAACACTTTATTAACTAGAATACTTTATATGCACTGTTTAATATTAATAGCTGAATCCTTTTGTAATGTTTAGATTTTTTTCCTTCTCCTGACTAGTATATTGAACATTGATTGCTTCTTTCCAGCTTTCTGGTATAATTCCATTCTTCCTACTTTTATTAAATAATATTAGTAAATCCCGCTACATATCTTGAGTCAATTCCTTGTATAATTCGTTTAGTATAGTGTGTATGAACCTGGCGCTTTTTTCTTTTTTTAATACCCTAAACTGAGCTGCTAATTTAGTTGTGTAAATATCAGGGGCTCCCATTATACGAGGCTTAGCTATTAAGCGAGTGCGAGACAGCTATCTGGTTGATCTTCGAAAAAATGTTTTGTATTTCTGCAGAGTGACAACGTCTGCCTACTAAATTTTTTAATTAAAAAAATAAAATTGTTAATAATGAGGATAATTTCGAATAAAAATCTTTGTTTTGATAATATTAATAAAAAGAATATTGAGATAAATTTTTTCTCAATATAAAAACATTTATTTAACACAAAAACGATTTCAATAAATAGAGTTGGAAATCTGGCAACGACAAGTAGAATATCTACACTAGTGCTTTTGTTATATTTTGTTGGCTTCAAATAACTTGTTTATAAATAAAAAATAATTTTTACCGAATAAAAATGTATTTTATCCAACGATCGAGTAGCTTTAAATCATTTAAATAAATGAAATAATATATAATCTAAATAATAAATGAAAACAGGCGCTTTTCCAAAACTCATGCCATGTCATAATTTTGCGATGTTGCCATATTTCATCCCACTTGTTGTCATCGCCGAAATTTTTCTTTTTACATTTACGAATAACTAATTAACTGGACTGTCAAATTTATTGAAAAATGTATCATTCGATTCATAAAAGTTCAATTATTGATCTATATAAATTTGTTGAAAATGGTATAATTTGTATAGAAGTTATAGCCCTTTTAAAAACTCCATTTATTTCCATGCTAAAAGGACAATTTTAAAAAATTCATTTCTCGGTAATGTGACAGACGATCAACTTCCAATTTTGGGAATAAATATTTAATACATCAATGATTCGATGGTAAAAATTTTCTAATAAAAATGATAAACAGTCCCGAACCCCCTTAAATGACGGGACTGTGCTTAGAAACGTTGAAGGCTATATTGCAAATGAAGTGCAATTTCTCCAATACTTGTGAGGAATTTTGTAACAACAAATCACAAAATGATGAATTAATGAGAAAAGTTCATTATTCATAGGAAAAGTACGAGTGATTATATCTTTATTTGTTATGTTGATGTTTTAATTTTATCTATGGCTGCTCTATTCCATTATGGTTTACAATAGATATATGATAATAATTGCATTTATCCTAACAAAAAGATTTTTTTTTTAATTCCAATTTTAGCATGACTCGCAGAATCCCTAAAGCGTTTGAGTGGAACCCTATGGTACCGTGTACCAGAGGTTGAAGAACACTGTGCTATTCCATACATAACCCTATACTGTATACTTTATGAATCAATAAAAAATTACAATATGTAGGTTATAATGAAAGGCAGTCCATAAATTATTTAAATTTTATTCAAATTCCGACGTTTCGAAGGGTATGGGTGAGTATAACTCGGTTCCCATTTGTCTCTCCTTTCAGTGATAGCAACAATATTACAATATTTGCCAACTTTATACCATAAGTGAGATAACCAAGTACTCGTATGGTATAATGTTGGAAAATATTATAATATTGTTGCTATCACTGAAAAGAGAGAGAAACCTATACTCACCCATCAATAACTAATCAATACCCTGAAGAAGGAGAGAAAAAAGTCTCCGAAACGTCGGAATTTGAATAAAATGTAAATTTTATTTTTCATTATAACCTACTTATTTCGCTTACCAGTCCGTCTTTCTAAGAAAATAAATAAAATTAAAAAATTACAATTTTTAATTAAAAACCTGTGTTTTCAATCAAAATCACTTCTTGCGTGAATTTTGGGACACCCTTAGAACCAAACACTATTTGTACCTGTTTGCACAACAAAGTTTGAATTTTAAAAAGTATATCTGTAGCTTCGTGCTCGCGAGGACTATTTTAAGAGAATTAGAATAAGGTAGGAACCTAGAAGCATAATAGTCCTATTTCCTGTTTAAAATAATTATATAATTGGCAAATTATGAAATCCGATTTTAGGTTTTAAATTTATAATAAAGTACCTGGAGGCACCGAGCGATGCTCGGTAACCCCTGACCCCCCCACCCCCCTCCCGAAACCATACACCTCGCCGCCAACACTGCACCCCACCTCCTGCACCTCCCACATCCACCCCACCCCCGACCCAGTTTTTGCATTTCTATCTTTCTAATGGTCCACATATTATGTGTATATTTGTTTACTCGTACACCAATTTGCCCACATTCGTTCATATTGATAAACATTATAAAAAATACATAAGCAAATAATAATTAAAAAAATAATCGTATAGGATCTGAAATAAAAACATAAAATTAAAAAAATGTGTGGGTCTCGGGACGTGTGACAGAAGTCATAACTTTCACCAACCAAGTATTTTTTAGGAAGACAATTGCAAGGATAATTGTCCGGAGAAAAGAGAATTGAATATTTAATTTTAATTAGAAGAGTGGGGGGAAAGGAATAATTATTAATATATTTAATGTTTCTCGATTTAAAATTAATTGTTTTCTTTCTTTCAGCTTAATTCAATTATACATATTTCAAATTTGCCGCGCCGCAATTTATTCAATGAATTCTATTTATTAAATACATAGCTATATATAATTTATAAATTATTTCAACACTTATAATAAAGTCTAATTCAAAATTATTCATTTTAGTAAAAGTAAAAAGCAAAGGTTTTTAAAATAGTTCTTTGGTCCAATGGTAGAGTGACTGCCTCAAATGCAAGAGGTCCCAGGTTCTAATACGAGATCCGCCGAATCATTTTTTTTATTGAGATTTTCATCTATCAATAATTACTTTAATTAAGAAAAATCAATTAAGATGAATTTTGATGAGGTCCAGACCTAGCCAGATGGTTTTTTCATCCTCAAAACTTGTTAATAGATTTTGTTTCATCAAAATCGGTAGGGCCATTTTCAAAATAGAACCAAGATACAAATATATAAAAATAAATATACAATTTTTGCTCGTTTAATAAGAGTAGATATTGTGATAAATATTTAATATCGAAGCCATATTGTTGAAAATTGATTGGTTCGGGTCGGTTGGTACATTTTGTCACTTTGATTGCTTGGTTGGTGTGGTTTAGATTGAAGTCGAGGAAGTGTGTGTGGGCTGGTCAATTGCGAGCATCGATAAATCCATCAAGCTGCCAACCAAGAGCCTGGCTGGTTAGCAAGAGAACACTGCCCTTCCCGCTCCCCAATCAATTTGCACTGGTGGAAAAGAACGCGAAAAACGAGCGAGAAAAAAGCCCGGCAACCCGTCAATACACACCCCTGCCCTTCCACCCACCCTCTGCACTCTGCACGAAGAAAAAACCAATTCGAGTATACCAGACGCGAGCGAGCACGCCTTAATAGTTGGTGACTCTAAAACATTTCAAACAACAAAACAGCCAATAAAACGAACGCTATTGCCTTTTAGGGCGATTTATTAGGTGGATGCTTCGAGGAGTCTTCAACCCCCAACCAGCTATTTTGTTTCCTTTCTTCGTCACTAATCTTTTCAAAAAAAAAAAAAAAAAAAAACACAAAATCCTCGGTTCTAGCAAATTATTGACACTAGGTGGTGATATTTCTAGATTTATCTAATGAGAAATATACAGAATGATAAAACTAAGCCAGATGACTAAAAAAAGATAATTCCTAACAAGGGACGAATTCGCATTACAAATTCCATTTCGGAGAATTTATCATCTTAAAGATTTTTCGACGAGAGTAGCAGAATTGTTGATTCATAAAGAGAAATCAATGAGGTTGTCCTCTGTTTGATGCAAATAAATATATATGTTGTAGTAAAATCCCGTTTTTAGTAAGAACGGGTTCTTACTAGTTAAAACAAGTTTCATTGGATACCTTTGTGGCAACTAGAGTTTACTGATGTTGCTTCAGTTTGGTTCAAAGGTCAGAATCTTCATTTTGACCTTCCGCCTCATTTTGGGTGTTTATTTTCAAAATTTTCTAAACGAAAATGTCAAAAATTAGAATCAAAGTTGAAGAGAACGTAATTTTTGAGATTTTCCTTTAAAAAATTTTGAAAATAAACACACAAAATGAGGCGGAAGGTCAAAAATGAAGTTTCTAGACCTTTGAACCAAACTCAACCAACATCAGTAAATAACATTTAGGGAAAGCGGTGTTGGTTTATAGTGAAACATATTAAACACAGGAGTTTTTTGACAGGTTATAGTGGTGTTTCACAAGAGCACACCTCTTTGTGAAACACCACTATAACCCGTTAAAAACCTCCAACATCAGTAAACTCTAGTTGCCACAAAGGTGTTCAGTGAAACGCGTTTTAACTAGTAAGAACTCGTTCTTACTAAAAAAAAAGGTTTTTACTGCAACATATACAAACCTAAATATATAATGAACGAGCTGTGAGGGCGTCCTGGCGAGCTGCGTCTCGGGTTGGGATTATTAGGTATAGAAAATTGATTACCTCCCAAAAATACTCTGGGCTCAAAATTGTATATAATTTTTTTTTGAATTATGCAAATTGATCATAGAAAGACGAACAAACATCAACAAATATTTCTAATTAATTTGGCACATAGCATTTCAATTTTTCGCCACCTCACTCATTTTGTGAAGTTAGGGAGCAAATTTTAAAAAAACTAAAATAACTGTTTAGAGATTTGTATTTAGAATTTTATTAAGCAAAAAGGAAATAAATGTGTTAGCCTTCTTCTTCTTCAAGTGCCCTATTCGATTCCGAGCGTCGGGGATTACTGTGGAGAGTATTCTCTCAAATGTAATTTTCCTGGGGAAATTTTTCACAGGGGTGGTTTCCCATTGCCTTCCCCTGAAGGGATCGGATTATACCCGGTCAAATATTTGCAGCTAGCCAGGCTTGAATCCGCGCTAGCTTGATTAGAAGACATGTTCTATAACCACTCGGCCAACCTGACTACCCTTCTTAATATGTAGATATTCCCTCATCAAATATCAATACAATTGCATATTTTAACATCCTTTGAGGTTTAAAAGACGAATTCCCAACAATTCTTAAATTAGTTTTTAGATTTTTGTAAGTATGTAGAATTTTTTGAAACAAAATGCAAATAGTGTCCCCTCCCTCCAAGTTTATTAAATAAAAGTTACTTAAAAATTATTTTTTATCTAAATTTTTGTTTTCGTCTTAATAAAATATTATTCAATAACTCAGCGAATATATAGTTTATTTTTTATTTAATCAAAAGTTAAAATATTTGCCTAGCTGTTAATTAATATCTATATAAAGTTGACGCATCATAGAGATAAATAGAAAATTATTAATAATTAATAGATTTCGTAACTTAAGCTTCAAAAAATACACATCGATTAATATAAATTAATGATTTCAGATAATATCTAGACACAAGCCAGTGTATCAGCCAAGTTCGGAAAAGAACGGGAGACGCACTGGCCATGTGTATATTTACACGATAGTTTATCATGCTCCTAGATGTCAAATGTTAAACATACTTGTTCATAATTATTTAATTTATTTCATTTATAATTTATTCAACTTTCAATACTTAATTACCTCCAATGATATGTTAATTAAAAACAATATGAACCAGAAAGGAAATTCCGTAACTAATCACATGTATAATTAAACAAGTTCTGGTTAATATAATTAGAAATGTTAATGAAATGTTTGTTTGTTTTTTAATGAAATCGAATGCAAGAAGGGGTGCACCAGAAAGATGCAGCATAATTGTAGGGGAAATACGGACAAAATGACATAGGGTTTTATTTTTTGGTCATAACTTTTTATTGGTAATACACAGGACAGTCATATTCTTCACATATCATCTTTGGTTCTTTATTAATTGAAACTAACAAACATTTATAGTATAAAAATAAGAGAAAAAATATATTCTTAGTTCAAATGAGATCATCCAAAATCCATTTTGTCCATATGCTATGGACAAAATGACATATTACATGGATAAAATTAAATACACTAAAAACTATATATAATTATTGACAAAGTTCTCTAATAAAACGCTTGGTTTTCTTAGGAACGTCAGCGCAAGAAACGTGAGCCCAATGCGAACAATTTAACAACCCCAATCAGTCTTCTCCAGGCTTAGATAGTGAAAAAAGATCATTGCAATATATGCATGGACAGTCCTCTTCATCGTCTTAACATTTTTATTCTTCACTGTCGTCTTCAAATAACTTTTTAGTGACCTTTCGTCTCCACTTTGCCGGAGGACCTTTGGGCTCATTTTTTGATTTAATTTCCCTTATATTAGGAGTAGAAATTAAAACTAAATAGGTCTGCAGAGTCTCTGATTTACGTTTCCCTTGACCACTAATAAAGGACACTAAGAATAGAGGACGATGGATGTTTTTTATTAGCAGATGACCCAGCAATGGAAACATGACCAGGAGTCATTTGCTGGTGACATACCTATGTCATTATGTCCGTTGTCTATGTATGTCGTTTTGTCCATACAACGTTTTGACAAAACAAAATTCAAAAATAAATACAAAGAGGATGTTTTTTGGAAGAAGTTATTTGAGGGCAACAAGAGATCTTTGAGGAATAAAATAAATGCTACACACATAGGCACAAATGCGGAAAAACTTATCATTTATACAAAAACACTTGTCGTAAAGAAAAAAACTCGTAACGTACAAATACTTGTCGTCGGCTATGACGCGGGGACGAGTGAGAGGGGCGCGTTTATTTTTTGAAAGGTTGTTAAAAACCATTCAGTTCATTTTATGCGGTTGTCAGTTTTGCCCTAGAGTCGACCAAATTCGAATTATACCACCTATGTCATTTTGTACTTATAGTTCATTTTGTACGTATTTCCCCTACTTTTCAAAATAAGCCTACATTTCTATGAATATTGAAGTTCTTTTTTGTGGTGTTCCTAAAAAATTAAAATTATAAAATTTTTGAACTAAATAAAAAAAAAAAAAAAAAAATGAAAAATGGAATTAGTATAAAAGCGACCTATATATATAATAAAAAAAAAGTCGTTATTTTTTCTGTGCCGAAATTGGAGGGAGGAGGGGTCCAAAAAAATTAAACTATCAATATAAATTCAAGACCTTTGATCGATTTGTAAGAAATTTTGGATATGCATCCTGGATTGTTATCAAATGGGGTAAGTGAGTGTTAAATGATATGCATCAAGTTTATATTAAATAGCTGGTTGGGCCAAGTGGAAGTTGAGTGACAACTTTCTCCTAAGTTTGACTACTTCGAGTTGAGAGAGAGAGAGTACTTAATACTTACTTACTCTCAGTCTCAGCGATGGAACGAATTCTTTGGGAAGATTCTTGTAGTGAACATCCAGGTTATATATAGATTATAGTATATATTTCGAGTCGCCAAATATATTTATAAATGATGAACATTGACCTGAACTGTTGTCTTCCTGGTTTGCCTCTGTCATTTATGTAACAAATCTCAACCGGATCCAACAAATTTCATTCTGAATTCATGATTCAAGGACAACGAAATATTTCCGTAGAGTGTCCATTCAATTTAATAGATTGTTTTTTGTTTAACGAATAAATAATTCATAGATATATATTAAGCTACACTGAAAATAATTAAATTAGGGGTGAAATTCAAACAAATTATTATTATTTAATAATAATAATAATAAACGACATCAACTAGTTAAGTTCAAGGCTGATATCTGCAAAATATCACTCCAGGTAAATCATTAAAAAAGAAACCGTATAACTACTAAATCCGGATTAAATCTTGGAGACCCTCAACAACTTTTAATCTTTAAAGATATACGAGTATATATAGACAAAAAGCGAAGAAGAAAGGTGCAAGATTGAGACAATGCAACGAGCTAACAAAGAGAAAAGAACATAATGTGTATAAAAAAATCGACTTAAAAAAATTAAATGCATCAAATAAAATAATAAGAGATCAAAAATCAAATAAATGCACTAAAAGGCATAAAATAATTATCTAATTTAGTTACAGCTAAACGACGAAATATTTACATGAAATCACTTTGTGAAATAGGTGCCAAAGATATACATTTTACGAATCGAACTCGACGGGTCTTACTTAGTACGTTTGGCGGGTTTGTTGAGCTCCGACTTCAAAAAGCGATTTCATATAAATATTTTGTCGTTTGTTGTAACTAAATTAGATAATTATTTTATACCTTTTAGCGCATTTATTTGATTTTTGAGTTCTTATTATTTTATTTGATGCATTTAATTATTTTGAAGTCGGTTTTATTTTTTTTCATAAAAATTATTTTTATTTTTCTCTTTTTAGTGATGTTATTAATAGTGACTTAAGATAATACATTGCATGCATCTCGTAAGAGAAAGCGTCGGGCGAAGGAATCAGAAAATGATAATAAAATTCAATTCATAAATATAGAAATTCTCTCGAAACGTTTATGGGTTTTAAATGAACGATTTAAGACTGTTTTTTTTTTTTTTTTATAAAAGATTTTATTTATTATAATTTCGATTATTTGCTCATAAGAATTGGAGATTTAAGTTATTTCGTCATTGATCATATCATCAGAACTTGACCAAATTAATATGGGACTACCCCTAAGGTACCCCCTTTCCAATAAAAAAAAACGTCGAAATCGGTCCACGTGGCAAAAGTTCTCGCTGAACATACATAAAATAAATAAATAAATAAATAGATATCTTGACTACCTTGGAGCTATACTGATCCAAAAGCAGAAATAATAATTAAAATTGGTTCATAAACAAAGAAGTTATGTGTGAACATACATAACAAAAAAGGTCCAATACCAATGACATTTATATGGTATCAATCGTAAACTATAGTGAACCCAATGCAAAAAAAATCATCAAAATCGGTTCACAATTTGCGAAGAAATCGAGTAAAATAGAACACAAAAAAATTCAGTCGAAATGATAACCTCCTCCTTTTTTGAAGTCGGTTAAAAATAAGGATTTCTTTCAAAGTAGAAAGAAATTTTTTCATAAAGAGAAACAAAGAGGTTGTCCTCTGCTTGATATTTGTATCAAGCAGAAGACAACCTCTTTATTTCTCTTTATGATTCAACAACACTGCTACTCTAGGTAGTTCTTTAGACAACTTGAACGAGACCAACAAGTCACCAACCTTGAACTAGACGTGGATGTCAATAAATTTGGAAATATATCTGGTCCGTAGCAAAATATTATAATAAACAGACAGATTGGATACCAACTATTGAAGAACAATACTCCGGTAAAAACGTATGATCTGTGAAGAATTTGGTGTGGAAGATGTCCTAAACATTGTTAAAAAATTAAAAAACTGGAAGGCTCCAGTGCCAGATAAATTACACAATTTTTGGCTAAAACACCTAACAGCCACACACGACACGAGGGCGAAGGTGTAATTTTGAAAAAAAAAACATTTCAATAAATTGTTTTTTAAAATCAACAAATTAAGTATAAATGAATAGTAAATATATAAAAATTATATCGTCGCCTTAGAGAGTAAACCTGCTAACTCACAACAAGGAAATTTTACAGGGAGAGAAAAAACAAACAAAATTTAATATTGTTGTTATGGAAAAAAATATTTTTCACATTTTTTCTAAAACTGACTATCGTAATTTTAAGTAGCAGTTTTACTTGGACGATGCTGCATCTCTTTTTCTTTCAAACGGTATTAATATGTCATATATGATAAAAAATGGAGTTAGCAGCTTTACACTCTAAGCCGACAATATATAAAAATGTGTGGTTTCACAGAAATTTGGTTTTGCACGTTATCCGGATGAAAATTTTAAAAATATTCTTGAGAAACTTCATATTTTTATATATAATTTTTATATATTTACTATTCATTTATTAATAATGTTTCACTTAAAACCTACACCGCTTTCCTTAGAGGTAAAATTAAGTATTCATAAATCTGTGGAACAAGAAATTCAAAATTCAATCACCCGAAAGATTAGGGAGGGGGCATGGTCAATATATAAAAATTCTAGACCAGTGGCATACCGAGGGGGCGGTAATTATAAATTATTTTATAATGAGGGGGCGGGGAGGGTTAGAAAAACATTTTGGCCTCTTTTTCAATCTTGACAATACTAGTGACCTATTGAGGGGGGTATCATATTTTATTACAAGGGGTGGGGGGTGATTATAAATTATTTTATTATGCCATTGGCGTACCGAGGTAAGAGGGGCTCCGGAGTTCAGGCAGGGGACAAAGCCCCTAGCCAGTAAGATGCCCGCCGAAGGCGCGTTTCCCTGCTCGTTTATATAATAATTGAAATGTAGTTTAGATACTAAAAAACGAGATAGAAAATGGCGAGAGTAATAAAAAACATCAATAAGAAACTTTGAAGAGCCCCAACAATTTCAATCGGATTGAATATATTTGATTGATTCGCTCTAATAACGAATTATTTTTCTTTTATTTATTTTTTTTTTCAATCGATTTCGTTCGATTTAGATTGATTGAACAGAGAAATTCACTAAATGTTCCAGTACAATGATCTTGGATCTTGGATGATAAAATTTATTGGTATTATTTGAATCAATATAAAATAAAAGAGCTAGTCTCCAACGAGGGGTAAATATCCATTAGACTATTAAAGAATGCACTTTAGACGATTTATCAACTTAAAAATAATTATTCGGTGCGGCCGGAAGGCTTAAGGTAGTTCTTTTACAAATGCAAAAATTCAAGAAGTCTTCGAAACTTGGAATATAAGTCATTAAAAGCATAATAAACACAGTGTTAAAATTTGAAGACGATTTACCACACCAAACATGAAATAATTGCAATTAAAAATGAAATTTTTATATACCATATGGAAGATTGGGAAAAGGTGGTAAAATGATCATCATTTTAGTTTTTTTCATAGAAGGACTTAGACCAGCTTGATGAAAAACTAATATTTGTTAGAATAATATATTCGGAGTAACTTAAAAAAAATTGAAATTATTTACCACGTAGTTTTGATAAAAAATAAAAAAAACATATTTGGGCGATTTTTTTAGTTGAGGGGATATAATATCAATGGCTTGGAAACGATCCATTCATAAAGAGAATATAGTAGCGTAAAAAGTACAGTCACGTTAAAAACATAACCTAAAATTTTAAAACCGTTCATATTTATAGAGTGGTTACTAGGCTAAAACTTTTTGTATGGATTGTCGCAAAAGAACCTCCTTAAAGCATGCCTTCCGGATGACTCTAGTATTGAATTCATTCAAAAATTTTCAATTTTTCTTTTTTTTTTTTGGTCATTTTGTTAGAAAATGTTTGGAACGAAGAGAAAAATAATTTTCAACCAATTATATAATAGATTTTTTCTGCCTGTGTCTGTCAGTGGATTCAGATATCCACGATAACTTAAATTGAAGAAAGTTCGTTCTTGTGCCAAAAATTTTTTATTTCCGATGCAGAGAGCTGGATTTTCGTAAGTTTAATGAAAAGTGAGTTGAGTATTCTATTTTCGCCCGTTTTATCAGATTAGCTTAATTAATTGAAATTCGATTTCCTGACTACTAACATTGACACGCCGATATTTGAGAGCAAGAGAAAATGAAATGTAATACAGTTAAGAATAATCGGTGTCAAGGCTCTGCTTTTACTTTTCTAATAATTTTCTGTCGATTAGTTTGGCTGGTTCTGTTGGTTGTTCACCTTCCGAACAAGAGGGAACATTAAAGGTAGCTAGGAGAAGCGAAAATCACAAGAGAGCACAAAATAAATTTGTTATTATCCTTATTAACTAGAAATTTAATTTCAAAAATAATTAATTTAAACAGACAAGGTCAAATCCTTGGGGAAAACCACTTGTTAAGAACCCATGGAACAGACAATAAGGAAAATGTAAATAAAATTTTTTCTAAAAGATGTTTGATTAAAAAATATATATTTTGAATATTCATATACAGAACCCTAAACATTTAGTATAATTTTACTTAATAAGATCTTTCTAAGAAAAGAAAAAATCGCCTTAATGATTGCCAACCTTCGAAACGGAGACGGCACCTAAAGAAGAAGAAGAATATTCCACAACCCAAGGATGAAATAAATATTTTTTTTCATTTTCAACAAAACAAAAAATTCAACTCTCCCAAAATAATCACTGGATTAAAAGTATAATACAAATTTTGGTTACAAGTAAAATTATCACTTTTAACTAAATTATCTCATTTAATTTAAGAGCTACTATGCTCTGTTTAACAGACATTGTGACGACACTAATAGGGCTCCGTTTTACCGTTGTATATGAATGCGATATTTCTTATAAATCGACCAAAGGGTCTAGGACAGTGGTTCCTAACCTTTTCAGGTTTGTTATCACTAGGACCAACCAAGCCATGTGTCTTTACCCTTTGATAAAAAAAATATGAGAAAAAAATGTTATTCTGATTATTAGTTGAACATTTGTTTTTCTACTAAAAATTCTAAATGTTATTTCAGTTTGAAGAAAAAATGGAGAACATTTTTAGAAATAAATTAATTGAAAGAAAAGAAAATTGAAAAAAAAATTTAAATTTTTTTTACTTTATCCGAGTTTTTTCTTGGTGTATGATTAAATAAAAATTCGAAAAACTCTAGATCGGTGACGCTCAGCTTTCCCTTGCAGTGACAAAGACCCTGGAACTGAGAAAGATCGCTAGCCAGGGGTAAAGTTAAATAAATTTATAATTTTCTCATTAATATATCAAAGAATAATTAACATATTAACGAGAATTGTTTTTGATCGCGCTTTTTAAACAAGATATATATGAGAAATATTAATGAGAAAATTATAAATTTATTTAACTTCATTATTTCAAGTTAGAAATATATAAATTCGGATATTATTTTCACTTAATATCTGACAAAAATCACCTGCATTCGATTCGCGATCGAATCAAATACAGGAAACTTATGATTAATTGATGGCAAACACCTAACACACGTGTTAAAAGATCGAGCGCGCTGGATTGGGGGATTGAATATATATAACATCTCAGATTACAAATCCATTTGGTGATCCATATCAGTGTTTGATATAAAAAGCGTCATGCGGGCTAATCGCGAAATGATGCTGAATCATAGCTAAATGGATCACATCTTTTTCATTCTCTCTTGTTCCAGACTTAAGATTCAGCAGACTCCAATAGCCTCAACCAGCAGTAGTCTCGCGATATATATATATCTTGTTTAAAAGCGCGATCAAAAACAATTCTCGTTAATATGTTAATTATTCTTTGATATATTAATGAGAAAATTATAAATTTATTTTACTTCATTATTTCAAGTTCGAAATATATAAATTCGGATTTTATTTTCACTTAATATCTGACAAAAATCACCTGCATCCGATTCGCGATCGAATCAAATACAGGAAACTTATGATTCAGGGGTAAAGTGTTACCAGAATTTTAGAATTTATTAATGAATTGTTGGCATTTTCCAAATTAAAGAAACATAAACTTTTGAAAAATATCTCAAAAATAATATTAATTTACTAAAGTAGCATATGAAGAAGGTTGTTTAAAATGTCTTGAAATCAAAACTTGTCTTAACTTCGAAAAAGGTTAAGAGTCCGTGCTGTAAGACATGTGTAGATATCAGTGGCTTGGGGTCTATGGAAGCTGTGGATGCGGCGCATCCCTAAAATTTCAAACATTTAGAGTATTTTCATAAATATGGTATATAAAAAGGTCGACTTCAAAATTTCAGGAGGATCTTTAAATTTTCAAATTATTATCCGTTATTTCAAATATTTCTATAAAAAACATTTTTTGTTTTGAAAAGTATATTGGTTCTGGAAATGAAATAAAATTGTTGCTTAATTTCAAGGGACAATTAAAATAAATGATTTTTCGAAAAGGGTGCCGATAGAAGGTTTGAAGTCCCTGCCTGGTAGGTATATCTTCCAGTTCAAGCATGTTAAAGACAAGTTCAGGCGAGTTTTAGTCGAATAAAAATTGTTCTTTGTAATTTATATTTTAAAATTTCTTCTTGCCTTTATAACATGTTTCACCTAGAACCTACACCATTGTCCCTTAACAAAATACGTTTAACGTGATGATGTTTAATACAAGCTTAAAATTTAACTTTGTTAGTTTTGTTCTATTTTATACTATAAACAATTTAGCTGGATATAAAACCTGTCAAGTATAAATTCAATATCAAAGAACGTAATAAATTTTCTTTTAAATCAATTGAAGAAGGTTGTACATTCCTATAGCTATGATATAAAGAACTGCTATGGAACTTGGTACCCGTTCAGATCTCAATTCTTTTATCGGCGACGTCGTTTGTACCGAAATGGCCCCTTGTTCACATTTATGTTTTTGGTCAGATATCATTAATTTTTGAAAAGTTTTATTCTTTTATTTACCTAAATAAATAAATACATAGCAGTTAAATTTCACCTCTTCATTTTATGTCCTGAAGAAGGAAAAGCTTCGTTTTCATCCTTTATTAAAGTGTCAAGCTCTATTAGTGTGCCAAATTTCAGCATTCTAGCTTGATTGTATTTTCACTATATGTTAATCAAGCCTATAAATTTCACCCCTGCATTTCGGGCCCCGAAGAAGGAAAAGTTTCGGTTTTTCAATTTCCTCCTTTATTAATGTGCCAAGCTTTATCAGTAGGCTAAATTTCAGCATTTTAGCTTGATTATATTTTCACTAATGTTAATTAAGTCTATAAATTTCACCCCTCCATTTTAGACCCTGAAGAAGAGAAAGTTTCACTTTTTCGATTTTTTCCTTTAATTGTAGCCCCAAACTCTTCCAGTATGCCAAATTTCAGCATTCTAGGATTAGAGGAAGTACTCTAGGTTTTTGATATGTGAGTAACTGAGTGAGTCAGTGAGTTTTTCAGACATTATTAACTCAAGAACTATAATAGGTTTATTCATGAAATTTGGGATTCTAGGTTTTCCAGCGGGCCTTATTAGACACGCAAAATTTCAACTGTGTAAGTCTAATAGTTTGAGTTATGGGGGGGGGGGGTCGAAAGTAGCTCGAAATGGTTCGTGTAAATATACACATGGCCGGTGAGTCGACCGTTCTTTTCCGAACTTGGTACTACCGTGTGTCTAGATAAAATTGGCTCGCAAATTGAGGAGAAGTCGATGTTCAAGAGATGGGGTACAAATTCCAGAATGCTAACTCTGAAAAAGACACCCTTTATTTGTTTCTGAATATGATACTTCCCATGCGTCGAACCTGTACATATCACATGTACATTGACTTTATGTCCTGCTTGATATTTGAAATTTAAATATTTTGTCATTTCCCTTAAATTTATGCAAAAATGTTGCCGGAGACCACAACTGGATTGTGTGAGGGTTAGTTACATAATGTTTTATTCATTTGTGAATATTCCCGTTGGAGAAACAAAATATAAAATTCTTGGGTGTATTTAGGACCATATAATATATAGTGGATTGGAGTATGCAAGTCCGGTGTGGTCACCCCATTGCAAAATTCATATCCAAAAGCTTGAGCGGGTGGAGCGAAAATTCGTAAGATATGTTGCCTTCAAACCCCATATCCCGATGATGAATTTGTCTTATCAACACATATATTTCACCTTGCATCTCTTACCTCTTAGTCTGAGGAGAGAGCAAAGCGATTTCCTCTTTCTATATAGTCTTATCAATCACAGAATAAACAGTAATCAGCTTCTGGAAATGGTCACTTTCAATATAAATACGCACATGACGCGAAATCCACGATTGTTTTTTACTCCATGCCATAAATATTCATATCTCAAATATTCCGGTATGAATCGGATTCTGGACACTGGAAATAACCATAGGGATGTGGACGTATTCGCGACTTCGAGGGATAAGATTAAGAAATATTTTATGTGTAAATTTAAGACTGCTTAAATAAAATTGAACTATTCACTTTTTGGAATATATAATTGTTTTATCTATTATAATAAATTGTAACTCTAATATTTAAGCAAGTATATGTTTGTTTTTTTCTATTCATTGTATTATAAATATGTAATTACTTTCTGTAAGTGGGCTCATAGCCCGTACAATTGTTATAAATAAATAAATAAATAAATAAATATTTAAGAAATTAAGAGACTCAAGTGATTGGGACTTAAGAGAATCAACTTTTTACTACGGGATCGTACCTACTTAATCATCATTCAAACAAATAATTAAATTTTGAAAGAATTTTTTTGTGATACATGAATATGTACATCTAATCAACTTTCCTACCTTAATTTTTTCACTTTTTATTTTCTAAATTTGATTTATATCTTTTAAGGCTATTGTTTATTTTAATCAAAGTGAAAATTGTTTTAATAACCTTGAAGTAAGAAGTTCTCAAATTGTGAAAGCTTTGAGGGACGAATAGATAGAGTGATTCACATAAACTTAGTTGGGGATTTTTAGGGTTATGTATTTTTAAAATATAATATTCATGTTACCGCCACCAGTACCTTTACAAGTCCGAACAATCGAAATCAGTAAGCGAATACTTCGCAACTTTTGTCTGTCATGATAGGAATTTCGAATAACAATCTTTCAAATTAGAAATATTCTATCTATAATTTATTCTCATGGGTTGAAATATACAATTGGGTGTAGGTAAATTCGTTTTGTTTCTTCTCATTGAAACCCCTAAAGAAATCCCATATATATATATATATATATATATATATATATTTAATCACTAAACTTGAGAGAATCGGAGATAAAAGAACTCTGTGGAAGAGTCTGAGGAAGAGAAGAGGTCAGACGATGGGGCACACACTGAGACACGGGGGATTGCTTAGGGATATCTTGAGGGGGAAGGGGAGGGCCTAGATTAGAATATTTCAAAGAAATAATTAGGGATATGGGATGCAAGATATTTAGAGAGGTCAAGCAGCTCGCATGGGACAGAGCAGAGTGGAGACGGGTGGTTGTTTCAAACCAGTCTTAGGACTGTGTACTCAATGATGATGATGAATACTAAATATAAGAAAACAGTTGATAATGAATATAATTTTTGTTTGAATTTCAAAAAATGCAACTAAAAAGGGTATGAATTTGAGCGCAAGCTCATACCGATCTACCCTATTGATCTGCTTTCTTTTGAGAGCAGCGCTGTTCTCTAGCGAGTCCGATTCCCCACCAATTTTCTTCTATTGATTAATGATAAATGATAATGAATTTTGAGGATGGAAAAGAAAAAAAATGGGTTTATATCCAAAGCATAATTTGATTCAGACTTTCATAATGCATAACTGGAATATATTTTCATTTAATGCATTAATTAATAAACATGTTCGACCTAAACAAACACTCAACTCAAAGCTGTACATAATATGTTAGGCAAATAGTGAAGACATATTAGGGTTCTAATCTGAAAAATAAAGTGCTGTATCAATCATGTTAACAAGAGCAGTTTAATCTTTAGAGCTTTATTTTTTTTTATTTTTTTTGGCTCCCGTTCAAACGAAATAAACTGCACAAGGGCGAGTCGGGCTTGTAACCGAGCGTTCCCTACCTAATATAATATATATAACCTATACAGGGTGGCGGAGACCAAATGACCAGATTTGTAAAATGGGTGGTTTGGGGTGGGTAGATGGGGGAAGGTCATTCAGGTGATTCAACCCTTCATTCTTTAGCCTAATGTGGGAAGTTTAGTTAGCATGACCCGTTGGAGTGCTCAACATCGTTCGTTCGCCGTGGAGGCGTTTTTTCGTAATAAGCCAGACGGCGCGCCTTCCGGACACATTTCAACCTCGCTCCGCGTGCAACTCTCCCAAACAACCGCTCAATTTCACAGTTAAAAAGTTACAGTGTGGTGTGCTTTGTCAAAAGTTGCGATAATCGGACCTTATTATTTTGAAGATGAGAGAGGACAGAGACCTGGCTATGTTTTATGAATTTTCTATTCCCTACTTGGAGAAAAATTAATGGGACACTCAGAACATCTGGTTTCAAGAGGACAGAGCCACTGCTCATACCGCGAGAGTTTCAATGAATCTCGTCCGTGAAACATTTCCGGGACGTTCCGTGGCCACCCCGTCCGACCTCACCCCGTGCGATTTTTTCTTATAAGGGTATCTGCTGTCCAAAATGTACGTTGAAAAACCACGCACTATTCCAGATTTAAATAAACTGCAACGGATCGTTGCTAAACTTTATCCAAATTCATTTGAAATATTAATGTTTATTCTATTATTATTAATCAGATATCACTTGCTATTTGCAGGTCATGTTGACTTTAATTCAAAAATAATGATCGATTCTCATTTAACAGTCGAGGAATAACCATTCTACGGTAGATTTTTGACGCTTCGATTATTATTGGTAACCATTGCTGAAGACATGGAGGAATCGACTTAAAATCAAAAATAACGATCGATTCATATCTTATACTAGAGGATTAACCTTATTGAATTCCATTTTTGATGTCTTGACTATTAATGGCAACATCTACTGAAAACGTGGAAGAATCGACTTAAAATCAAAAAGACTAAATTCTTTTATGGCAAACAACTCATGCTGGAGTTGTTTACCAAAAAGAATTTAGTCTTTTGATTTTAAGTCGATTCTTCCACGTTTTCAGTAGAGGTTGCCATTAATAGTCAAAACATTAAAAAATGGAATGCAATAAGGTTAATCCTCTAGTATATTAGATAAGAATCGATCATTATTTTTGATTTTAAGCCGATTTCTCCATGTCCAATGGTTACCAATAATAAATAAATATAATAAATCTTACTATATACCATATTTGTATATCTGTATTCTTTCTGTTTCACATTTAAATGTCACTATATGTATGTATTCTTTCTGTTTTTTCATTTAAATATTATATATGTTCTGTTTGCTTACTTAAATGTTACTATTTGTATATATTCTTTCTGTTTCTGCTCTACGAGGTAGCCACCTCAGACCATTGTTTTAAATAAATAAATAAATAAATAAATAATAATCGAAGGGTCAAAAATCTAATGTATAATTATTATTTCTCAAGTAATAGATGAGAATCAATCAATATTTTTGATTTTAAGTCGATTCCTCTATGTCTTCAGCAAAGGTAACGGATAAGAAAACAACGCAGTTTTGCTATGGTTACTTATAAAGTTTCCTCCCAAATTTTTAGCATTTCACAGCGAGAAGCCTATCCATTCTTACAAGTTAGGTTAAATAAGCTATATTAAAACGATCAAATGAATAAATTTTAAAGAATTTAAAATAAAAAATAAAAAAAGTACTATCTTACTCTAGAGTAAAGTACTTTAAAATATAATTTTACTAAAAACTTTAATTAACCTTTTTTGTGGTCCCCAAGGTACTTAATTAGGATATTAAATTTCATCAAAATTGGTTAAGTCATTTTCAAGATATTTAGAAAAAACTAAAAAAGTACTGAAATAAAGTACTAATGTTTGTGGACCAATATGTACCAAAAACTAATCAGCGCTTCATTTTGTTAAAATAATGGTATATTTTCAATTTCAATTCAATCGGTGCAACGGTGTGGAAAAAATCGTGTGCCAAAAAAACGATAACATACATACATCCACCCACCCATCCATCCCCACGCACTTCCAAAAAAATGGCACTTTTTGGCTTCTCGACGAGATCCCAGGTAATTTTTGACAAAACCGTCATGTGATAAAATTCAATCGAATTGAATACTTCAATTTGTGACCTTAATTGAGTCAATGTGTTCCGTAGTCTTTACCTGTGGACCCTTTGAAGTCAGGCTTGCCGCGAGACCGATTACAATAATTTCCCCATGGTTCGCATTGGATAAAGTAAAAAAACGATACGACGTGAAATCGCAGCAATTTCGGTTGAAATTTTGGAAGATGTGATAAGAAACTTTAACGACCGTTTGTAGGAGTATGTCACATTGGAGAAGGACGGAATTAACCGAAAATTCTTTTTCATAATTAATTTTTCTTGCGTATTACAATAAAACCTCCGTTCATTAGCTACAAATTGTGATTTTTTTTCATCCCGATAGATAGAAAATTAAAGGTATCTAGCGTCCATTTCAAATGTGATCATTTGGTCTCCGCCACCCTGTATATTTATTATAATTAATGATGAATAATAGATTCTTATTTAAATCAGGTTAAAATGTTTTTTTTTTTTTTTTGTAAAATAGCGAAATGAAATTATAATTGGATGTAATGGAAGGCAGCCCAGAAGTAGTGAGGAAAGAAAAAATTAACACATATAAAATACGGTGTAATTTATTGGAATCCTTCCTCCTTTCCTTTCAACTTTTAGCCATCTAATTAAGGAAAGGAGGAGAAAAAAAATTGTTTTTCTATGCTTTTGTTAAAAATGAAGAAAGTTTTTGAACCCTACTGTGGAGAGAAGAAGGAAACATTTTATTTGTTTCATTCATTGACCCTTTGAAACCCTGAAGAAGGAGGGAAAAATCCTCCGAAACGTCGGTTTGAAAGGAAAGGAAGAAGGATTCCAACAAATTTCACCGTATTTTATGTGTTAATTTTTTCTTTCCTCACTACCTCTGGGCTGCCTTCCATTACATTCAATTAAAGTTTCTACCAGTCCGTCTCTCTCCAGAGAAAATTTCGTTGCAAAAAAATGATATTATAATTTTTATTATTTTATATTTGGAAAAAAAATAAGTCAATATTTAAAAAAAATCAACTGGTGTGTTACTTGCGACTTTCACTTAAAACCTTGTCTTTGAAATTATCCTACCAATTTCCTCCCTTTCAAATTAATCTCTGCATAGTGTTTCAATCGAAATAAGAATATATACATCACAACATGGTATTTAATTTTTCATTTTCAGATTGATTTTTATAAGATTTGTATATAATATTTATGTTTATTTGCATCTAGCAGAGGACAATTGTTAACGTCATTGATTTCTCCTTATGAAAAATTTGGTAATACCTGGGGGCCGAATAAATTTCTATTAACATCATGTGAGATTATATCGAAAAATGAACAATATATCATTAACCTGACCACGAAAGTTTCAATCTAAAGATTAAGTATCGAATTTATCGGAGATTAATATCATGTGCAATGGATTTGAAGGAAAAAGGTTGAAGGAAAAAAAATGAAGGGGGGCCTGTGCCTGGCAATTACGAAACGCTCGTAATCGTGTTCTCAATTGACATTCGTCCTATGACGAAGGCCTGGCTGAGAACAAACTAAACCTTGAATGGCTGGCTGGCTCTCCAGGAGGAAACTAGCTCGAATCCACGCACCGGTTCCAATCCAACCGATTACCGAGTATATAAATACAATGCAAATATGTAATGAAAAACCCGATCGATTCAGACAGAGGAACTAGACATTTGTCTTAATTGGAAAATAAAGACCTTCTTGGCTCATGCACGATTTTTAATCTTCCTTTCAGAATAAAATATTTACAAAAAATACCACTTAAATATTTCTCATTAATTTTTTATTATATTTTTTTCAATAATTAAATAATAATTATTATAATTTTAATTCAGTATTTGACCAAGAGTAGCCTAGGATTATTTGTTCTTAATAATATTTCCATCTATTAACGGCATCGTTTAAGGTAGTTGGTTTGCGACAATACTAGCAAAAAGTTAATGCTAGAGTACATAGAACAGACAATAAGGAATCAAAAGCCCAAAACTTTTGCTGTTTATGTACCACTTCTAGCCAATCCCGTGCTCGTTTGACAAATCTGACATCATTGTCCGAGCTTGAATATTTTTATAATAGAAATGACAGATAAAATACATTATAAAGGTCGATTTATAAAACAAAAAGTTCTTAATAAGCGATTGAAAGCTGTTGCGACAATGGCTGAAGCGAAAAAACGTCAAAAAAATACTAAAGTTAACCCACTTTTTAGGTTAAATACATGCGCTGTTGCCAGCTTGTTTTTAGTGTGAATTTTTCATTATTTATTCATTATTATTTCAGAAACTATGTTGTAACTATGAATTAAAATTTTCTTGAAAAATGTATTAGTTATTGTTTAATGTTGGTTTAGTTTTTTATAACAATGGTAGAAGAGTTTCTTAATTATAATTAAATATGTATGTAAACTTTCCGATATCCCGTATAGTGCAATGTATAAGAGTCTGAAAAACTCTATCTTTGGGACTTAATATCTCCGGAACTATATTGTTCATCAATTTCGTTTTGCCACCAATCGATGCAGAAGTATTTACATAATAATCTGTCTAAATTTCAAAAAAATCCTAAGAAACCCCATTTGGTGAAACAACTACCTTAATTTCATCTAGAAATGTCAAATTGAAAATAACTTAAGCTTGGTGATAGAATCCCTCTGAAGATTTCGGTGGAGGAATGCAATATTATATAAAGAAATAGATTAAGTGAATGTAAAAAGAAGTTAGAAGAAATAAATAAACACCTGGAGTAATGTGGTATTTCCTGCAGTTTTGAACTAAAGTTGTGGATAGTCATCGTGATACTCAGAAAAATGTCTTGCAAACTTAAATATAAATATTGAATTCAACTGGTTGATTAATTCTGTGTGTATCCTCACATACACCCATAGTTTGATAATACTAGCTGAGCTGCTTCAATAATAAAATTCTAGTTGCAACAAAGGTATTCAGTATAATCTACCTTTAACTAGTAAGAACGCGTTTTAACTAAAACCCGGTTTTGACTGTAACATATATATATTTATATAATACAGCTGGAGTGGTCACAATATCACACATGCGCTGACACACAACTAGATACCCAACACATGATTCCTTTCTCGGACTCAAGGCTTGTCTCTTATTTTCCCTCTATTGACTTATTTCCCTTTTATTGTAACAAAAAAATTCATACAGATACGTCAAAGTTAAATAATGCCATGAATTATAATTTATCTAAAGATATGTTGATAATTTTTTAGTACAATTTAAATATAAACATAGATTGCAGGATTACCTGACCGAGATTCTGGAAGCCATATTTATCGGCGACATTATCTGCAGTTTCACCTCCGTTGGGGACATGGACTGCGAATTGATTCATGTAAATTGGTGGAACTCTTCGGTGCCTTTCGCCTAGAGCCCCTGGAGAAATTGGCCAGACGATGAGAAAGAGCAGCAATGGAAACCCGATGAGTATCGTCATTGCGTTTGATCGCCCTGGGAAAGAAAAGAGACTTATTACAAGCCGAAAATGGAAGCAATATTAATTTCTTCCCAAACAGTCAACTATAAAATTATAGGTAAACCATATTATACCAAGTGGAGATAATCTCAATCACATCATAAAATAATACAAATATAATAATCTAAATATGTATAATAAATAATAAAATATATATTTAGGATAATAAAAATCTAATTACTATTTCAATTTAAATGGTAAGAAGTTAAGGAAAAAAATGTTTTTAAGGGTTTCTATCATCTTATCATGTAACATTGTGGCGTAGTTCGAGATTTGTTTTTACTCGTAAAGATAAATAATTTCAAGCCTATTGGGTGTACTAAAGTTAAAAAAATGTTCATTGTGTTGAAAAGTGTGTGGAACGTAGAGAAAAATCGTTTCCAACCATTTTTTACTTTACCATACAGGGTGCGGTCAAGTATTGTAATCGTGCATGAAAAAAGTGTTTTTTTTTTCGAAATATCTAAAAAACGATTGAAACTATTTTGATTAAAAAAATTGAGCGAAACCATGGCATTTCCGTCTACAAAAAAAGCCCTAATAAGTGAACATTGAAAAAATTATATTTTTTGAGATAATAATTGTTTTGTCAAAATGTCTGTTAGTTGTCTGTCTGGTTGTTAGTCTGTGCGTTACCAAATTGTTGTGGACAGGCTAGCTCAAAAACTAGGGTGAATATTAAAACCAAGTTTCACACGTAGTTTTGGCCCATTGAGATTAAGAGCTGATTAGATTTTGGTGCATATCGACCCAAAATTAAGGGAGTGGAGGGGGGGGGTTAAAAATTAAAAATCTAGGCCATTTGAGCAAACTCAACCAAATTTTGTATACATATTCAGTGGGACCCCAGAAGTCTAAAAATGCAAAAACTAACCGCCCAAAGGGGGGGTGTAGGGTCAAAAATGAAAATCTTGGCCATTTACCAAACTCAACCAAATTTTGTATACATAATCAGTGGGACCCCAGAAGCCTAAAAATGCAAAAACTAACTGCCCAAAATTGGGAGGGGGGGGTGTATGGTCAAAAAATGAAATTCTAGGCTCTTGTACCAAACTCAACCAAATTTTGTATACATAATCAGGGGGCCCACAGTAATCTAAAAATACAAAAACTAACCCCCCACCCCTACATGATTATAAATAATTTTATTAAATATTAAATATAAGTGAGGGGCCAGGTTGTATGGTAAAGTCAAGTGGATGGTCACATCAGAACACGCCAGCTTATTTTCTTCTGTCCTTGGGCTTGTGTGTGTTTTTGGATTCAGATACCCATGATAACTTAAGAACGAAAGTCGTAGAAAGTTGTGCTAAAATGATTATATTTTACAATGCAGAGAACTAATTAGATTTTACCTGGATTTTCTACTTTTAGAACTTTAGGTGCAAAAATGCAGAAAACACAATTAATTTTTCAATGATTTTGAGATTTTAAGGGGATGTATTTATAATTTAGCAATTAATAAAGAATTTATATTTAAGTTTATTATTAATTTTTTATAAGAGCTTCACTCTAAATAAGTTTTCAATTTTTTTGTTATTTAATAAATGTGCCGGAGAGCGATTCTTTCATTAGAATCTAATCGAGAAAAAAGAGTGAAAAGGGCTCTTATAGAATGAGCTAAGTCATTGCAAGGATGCCAGATACAAGTCCAGACTGTTTTAGAGTAGTAGAGAATTTATTAATTTCTATTATTTAAGGAAAGGCCTTTTGACGTTAGGTAAGAAAATATTAAATCGGTATGAATATCAGGTTTAGATATTTAACATATAAAATGATTCACCGAAACCAGGACTGTTATTTGGAGTCAAATAAGAACGAATTTGATATGTCAATTATTTTGGAAGTTACCATATATGGTAAGGTACGGAACTTTAGGCATCGGTCTGACTCGCACTTGGTCAGCTTATTTTCTAAGAAATAATACAAACACTACAGAATTGTGATTTGGATTTTCTGTAGGGGAGAGATGGCATGAAAGGGACATTTTTGCTGTGGAGGCTCTAGCAAATAAATAATATAACATTTTAAAGAGGTAAAAATAGAATTAAAAACTTAAATTTATTGGCTGTCGAAATAAAATACAATAAAACACATTCAATTGTTCTTAGTACTATATTTTCGCATTTTAAAAAAGTGTATTTTGTCCATTTAAAAAATGGGTTGTATTGAAAGGGACACAAACATTTATGAAAGGGACAGCGCGTTAATATAAGGAAATCACCGTAAACTTTGCTACACACATACTAAATATTAGGAAGCACGTATATAATTAACTATCTTTAGTTTAAAATCACACATGTGAAAGTAATTAATAGCATATTGTTCTTAAATGTCTCATCTTAAAAGATAATTAACATGGAAATAAACATTTATCTTCATATAATTAAAAAACAAAACAATCATAGTTCTTTTAATAGTAATAATTCTCTTTTAAAATAATTGTTTTTTCTATATGGTAAAAAGTAACAATAACAATTTTTTATGAAATTCTAGTCATGAAATGGAGGTCCCTTTCATAACCGTTTATAGTTCATAACTATCAAACACAAATTAAAAGCATGACCACAAAATCAAAAATTCTAAATAAAAGTTTACTGATCTTTTTTTTCTCATATCTGAATGTATATCACCAATTATAAACAACGCTAAACTGTTTAATTAACAGTTTACAGTACTGGTAAAAACGTTTCTAAAGAAGAGCCAAAACAATCATTTGGTACACGATTACAAACAAATGCACGTCACCGGCATCCTTGAAATGATAGGTGTGAAGTAAAATGTCAATGTATGTACTTAGGGTTGCCACAGAATAAAAATACTGTCGTTCCGAGACGACCTTTATTTAGCGAGTTATTTGAGTTGTCCCTTTCAATACGTGTCCCTTTCATGCCACATCTCCCCTATTTAAGAATTTAATCAGTGGAAATGATTGTAAATTTTAATAGTTACATGGTTGATGATCAACATCAATAAGAACAAGTTTTATTAGAATTACGCCATATTCTACGAACCGAAAGGTTTGTACTTATCTCAAAAATATTTTAAAAGCCTAAAAAGCAAAGCTTCGAAGCACCTTTTTAATGTGTAAGTTAATTTAAAGAGTGAATTGATTAAGTAATCTATATGATCAGTGATTAACCATAAGGATAAAATGAGCCTAAACTTGGGTCTTTTGTAAATATAATCAAATCTCCAAATGCGGCTAATCATTTTAGCAGCCATTTAAATGGATACGAACATGTCCAAGCCGATAATAGTAAATTAGTGATGGTGGCCTTGGGCAGAATTTCTTTGAACGAGATGCTCATATTTAATATCCAGTTCCATTTATATTCCAGTCGATGCTCGCTTCTAGCCGATTATTGTATCAACTCGTAAGCTTGAAATTCCAAATGTATCAACTTGCAACATATTCGATATTGGTTTGTCAAATATATGATGATCATAAATAAAACTTGTTCCGTAGAGAGTTGAGTGTATTTCGGCGTGTCCGAAAACCCTTCCAACTCCTTTTCTGTGATTATTGCACTTATCTCAAATTAATCTCGTTGAAATTAATTATAATGAAAAATGAAAATTTCTGAAAGGCACTTTTTAATTTCGAATTCATATAATGAATTCAAGAAAGTGACATCCTTTCAAACATGTCATTTATAAATAGCACAATTGTTCTTATAAACTTCCTGTTTGAATTGAAAGGGAGATTTAGGTAGGTACTGTGCAGTCTTTAATTACAATTAGAATATTTTCAACAAAATATTGTTTCAAATTAGGGGCCATCCATAAATTACGTCATACGAATTTCATGATTTTTGGAACCCCCCCGTCCTTGTGACAGGTGGTCACATTTGTGTGACCCCTCTCTCCTGGTGTGACGTCCCATATTTTGTGTGACGCCACATATTTTGCAATTATTAAATTAAAACAGCACTTTCAAAATTATTGATATATTTCTATTTAAAATCTTTTTTCATAAAATCAATAATAAATCAAGCATTTTAGAAATTTTACATAACATAACAAATCAAATGAATGGTACAAAATTTAAGGACGTTCCCTAATTTAGCTCAGATGCAGTTCGCTCTTTCCCCTACTCTCCCATGCGCAGAAAGCCAAAAATATTTTCACTGCGTCGTTTCTCGGATCTGGCAATATTGCATTCTTATCGACGCTAAAAGACAAAGAATAAAAAAACACTTCATGAAACAATGCGAAATTCCAGATGAGAACAGTATAGTTAATTTGAGAGAATTAGCTTAAAAATCTCAAATGCACTAGCTGCAGAAGTTTTTTATATATGGAAAAATTGAGTGATTTTAGTGCGACGTTGCCAAGTCGCCATCTCCCACTTGCCATGCCATGAAAGAAAAAATGAAAACCATCAAAAGTACCTAACTTTTAACATTTTTCAGACAAAAGGAATGCCGCTTGATACCATTATTTTAACAGAAAAATATTTGTTATATCTTCAGTTAATGATTCTCAGTTTTTCAAAATAATTTCAAGAAAATTACGATTGTTATTTAATGAAACAGTCGCTTTAACATCAATCGGGATAGGGTTCGCGTGTTAAATATGCAAATTTCAATGGTCAATATTAACAAATTTAGTGCCGCAAGGACTATTGAAAAAAATTTCTAGGTATATCGGACACTTATAAATATGTGTATTCAAAGTTTTAAAAGGATTGCAAGAAAATCGATTTATTAAGGGAACGTCCTTAATCATCTTGTGTCCATGGACATTTTAAAGTTTTTCATATGAAAGATTTCAATTTGCCGGTGGTAATAGATTCAAATTTACTAGAAAATAGAAAATCATAAGATGGTGTCACCATAGATAAGATAAGATAGATGACACCATCGTATGATTTTCTATTTTCTAGTTAAAGTTTTTCGTTAGAGTAGAGTTTCTAATACTTTAGATTTATACATGTGACGTCACGAAGCTTATGACTCGCCCCCTCCCCCTTGTCACACGATTTCACACTTTGTTGACCCCCTCCCCCTTTAACCTGTGACGTAATTTGTGGATGGTCCCTTAATAACAAAAACTTGCTGGTGGCTTGATTCAAGATTTTGTTTAGCCCCCTCCTGCTCTGCCCTACACCAGAAGTTAAATAATAATTGGATGATCATTTATTGAATTCGAGCTTTTTGTGCGAGGCACGCCCTCGAAGCTCGGGCCTCCGGTCGTATTTTGCCATATTTATAATTTTCAGGAGGATCCAACTTCTACCCTCGTCCCCCTAGAAGCGTGAGGGTTTAAATTTCAAATTTCACTAAGATCTATATAATTCTTTTCGTATAGAGGAAATGACTGAAAATAAATTCATTGAATTCACAAGATGTAACAAATAAATAAGAAATAAAATAATTAATCGAGCATTATTTTAAACTATTAAATGAGCAATTATTGTGTATATATATACTTCAAATCGTTGGCAAAAATATAAATTAAATTGAAAGTAATGGAAGGCAGCCCAGGGTAGTGAAGAAAGAAGAAATTAACACATATCTAAATAAGGTGTAATTTATTGGAATCCTTTCTCCTTTCCTTTCAATCTGACGTTTCGGAGGATTTTTCCCTCCTTCTTCAGGTTTTCAAGGGGTCAATGAAGGAAACAAATAAAATGCTTCATTCCACTCTCCACAGCAGTGTTTAAAACTTTTTCTTCCTTAGCAGAAGCATAGATAATTTAGATAATTATGAAAAAGAAGGAAAAAAATTGTTTTTCTATGCTTCTGCTAAGGAAGAAAAAGTTTTAAACACTGCTGTGAAGAGAGAAGGGAGCATTTTATTTGTTTTCTTCAGTGACCCCTTGAAACCCAAAGAAGGAGGGAAAAATCCTCCGAAACGTCGGATTGAAAGGAAAGGAGGAGAGGATTCCAATAAATTACACCTTATTTAGATATATGTTAATTTTTCTTTCCTCCCTACCCCTGGGGTGCCTTCCATTACTATCAATTGAGATTTCTACCAGTCCGTCTCTTTCCAAAGAAAATTTCGTGCAAATAAATAAAAATTAAATTTTATTTAATTCTGGCTAGAAATAAAAAATCGACGTTTTTACCTGAATTTAAAATGAAAAATAATAATAATAATATATCGCTTTAAGCTAAAGCAAAAAATTACCGAGCATCGCTCGACCCGCCAGGAACGATGTACATAATGTCAATAATTTTAGTATGTAATTTTAATAATATAATGAAAGAGGCAAAAATAAATGAAAGTTTCCCAATTGAGGCTTAAGCCTTTAAACAATTATCTCAAATGATTTAATTATAAGATGGTTTATGAAGAGGCAATTATGGATAAGATTGACAAATTGCAATACGATTTTAATTATAGTTCCTATATTGCAGCAATGATCTTTGAATATGAAAATATAAATTGAAAGTAATGGAAGGCAGCCCAGGGGTAGTGAGGAAAGAAAAAATTAACACATATCCAAATAAGGTGTAATTTATTGGATTCTTTCCTCCTTTCCCTTCAAACTGATCCTGAAGAAGGGGCGAATCCTCCGAAACGTCGGTTTGAAAGGAAAGGAGTAAGAAATCCAATAAATTACACCTTATTTGGATATGTGTTAATTTTTTCTTTCCTCACTACCTCTGGGCTGCCTTCTATTACTTTCAATTAAAAGTTCTACCAGTCCGTCTCTCTCCAGAGAAAATTTCGTTGCAAATGAAAATATAAAGTTTGGAACAAATCTTGTGGTCAAAACGCATTGGAGATATGGAGCGTTTGGGGTGTGTTGGTGTTAGGTGGTGTTTACCTAGCTTCAACTAGCCGAGTGATTCGCTGAGTTGTTCTCACTTCTACCATATACATATAATATAAAGAAGAAGAGGGAAGAGAGTGGTCCTCTCCTCCCATCTTTAATGGATGTGTACTTTTTAATTCAATATTTCCATTTAGAACAAACTGAGATCCTCTTTTAAGAATAAAGTACCTGGAGGCATCCGAGCGATGCTCGGTAACTTCTTCCTTCAGTTAAAACCTTTATTTTAATATTATTTTTAATTTAAAATTCTAATTAAAAAGGTCGATTTTTATTTGAGAGCCGTTTTCAAATTAAAAAAAATACAAATATATATAGTATTCGCCCACTGTACCCCCACCCCCGAAACCTCGCCCTACCCCGGATTCCCCACCACTGCACCCCACCTCCTGCACCTGTTTTGATTCAACCATATGATTCATTTTTATTCATCCAATTGTTAATAAAAAAACCTATCAAAATGTGTTGTTTTTTCAGAAAATTGAGACCTGCTTATGCGAAATATATTTTTAAATAAATTCTTGATTATTTTTTATTCTATTAAATAAATAAAGTTCTTTATAAAAACAATTATAAAACGTTTATTAATATTTCTAACGTTTATGGAGAACAAAATATGTTAAAATCAACAATCACAATACTTCTTCAAGGCCTTTTAGAACAGAGAACAATGAATAAAGGCAACCCATTGTCTGCCTGGGTACAAAAGGAAAAAGGAAACCTTTTTTTTTAAAACCCTAAGAATGGGATTTGTCTACCTGAGAATAATTAATTTGATTACGAAAAAACCCATTAAAAACAATTTTGTCGAAGATGAGACCGTGACAGATCGAATTGTCACCCCAAAAACCCCCTAACCCGTGAATTTCATCAAAATCGGTAGAGTCGTTTTCGAAATATAACCAAGATACAAATATATATACAAATAAATATACAATTTTTGCTCGTTTAATAAGAGTAGATTTATAGGCCACAAGACACAATAAGATATATCACTTTACGATAAAATAAAAATCCCAGATAGAAATTGTATAGAAAAACAGAGCATCGCAATACTTCCACATTATATTCTATGAATATAAATGTGAAAGTAATAAGACATTTTTAATGAGATATTCTCATAGGAATCCACAATATGTGGGCCCCTAATTGTGAGCCGTTTTTAAAAGTAATCCATTTTTTTAACTTTCCTAGTCACTTCAAAAATGGCTTCGGCAGCAATTGAAGATCACTCCAGAATATCTAAGTCGAAACGTTGTGCATCTATTAAGAACAAATCATTAAAATGTTTAATCTTGGTTCTAGGTGGTTTTAGCCAAATTTTTCAAAAGAAACTTAATTGTTCCTTCACATATCGTTTTAGGCTTTTTGCTGGATCTTACTTACAGGGCCGTACTCGTGGATTTTTCGGGGGGGGGGGGTGGATATCGAAAAAATATTTGTGAATATTTTTCACTATATTAAATTATTACTTTAACTTGTAGAAGTATATTAGGACTACATATTGTTGATAGATATTAGTTGACTTTGTTAGGTATGTCAGGTGTTGTAATTATAGAAATTTTTAAGAAAGATTTATTGAGTGAAATGCATTTTAATATTATTTATAATTTATATTACTTATTTATATATTATTATTATATTATAATAATATTATTAATAAGTGTGTAGGAAATAAGGACAATAGCTTATGCAAGTATTTTTTATTTTATGCCAACGTTTCGTCAACTTTGTTGTTCCTCAGGGCTAAAACAAATTAATTCTCTTTGCATATTTTTCATTTTATAAATATGCAAAGAAATTAATTTGTTTGAGCCCTGAGTTGAGGAAACGTTGGCATAAAATAAAAATAATTGCATAAGCTATTGTCCTTATTTCCCTACAACAACTTATTAATTTAATCGATGGACATAAATAATCAAAATAATAATATTATTTTTTTAACAGTTCTGGGTGACCCAAAAAACAATAAGCACAGCCAGGGGAATTGTGTCTTGAAGTCAATCAACAAAAAGCTTATTGAAATTCAACTCAAATTTCTATTTCATTAAAATATATATATTTATTAAATTGCACCGATCTCGAATACAGAATTAAAAAGTGAAGAAATTTTGTTCAAGATTGTTAGCAAGGAAAACTTTATATTCTAACATGTTTATAAAAACCACAGCATTCATTTTTATTAAATAGACCAGGAGCGGAATTGAGAATGCAAATTTTGAGGACCGGAAACTATGCTCAGATTCTTATATATGAGACACCAAATAGCAACAAACTGGATAGTTGCCAGGAGCTGTGTTGGGCCCTTCTCCCCCACCCCGCCCAATTTGAGGTATTTTCGAATTTTTACGCTGACAGAGGCTCATATGGTTCGAAATAAATAAAAAAATACCCCTAAGTCAGGGGGTTCCCAAACATTTTCGAGTTGCGGCGTCTTTTTTCAATTAAAATGTTTCCAAAGTAAACCTAAGTAAAAGTATGACTAATCGTAAGAGATAAAAATAAATAATAAATAAATTCTTTAGCTTCTCACTTTGTTTATTGTGTTAGGTCAAATGTCTTGCTTCAATTAATTATGAAGCTTCGCGTGGCACTTGAAGAGGCCGCGGCTCCAGGCGCCACGGCGCACAGTTTGGGAGCCTCTGCCCTAAGTCTCAAGTCTCTATCTCAATTTTAACCCGTGCCGCACAGCGATCTAAGTTTCCAATGAAAATGGAAGTTTTTCAATTTTTTATTCCGACAGAGACTCATGTTTCGAAGTAAAAAAAAAAATATCCCTTATGTTTCAAATCTATCTCAATTTTTAACCCGTGCTGTACAGCGATCTAAGTTTCCCATTTAATGAAAATGGGGTTTTTCAATTTTTTATTCCAGCCAAAGTAATGTTTCAAAAATGTTTAAACTCTGTAGACTTAATTCTTATAATAGTAGCTATGATTCAAAATTTTTAAAAATTTTACCTATTATAATTTTGGAGTTACAGCTAAATAAAATACTATTATATATCATTAGAGTTAATAAGTTATAGACTCCAAAATTATAAGAGCTAAAAATCTGTAAAAATTTTGAGAGATAGGTACTATTATACGGATAAAGTCTACAGAGTTTCAATATTTTTGAACAATTAGTTTGGCCAGAATAAAAAATTGATAGTTCAATGCCAAAAACCACACATCGAGGTAAGTATCCTATCTAAATAAAGCTAGATATAGCAGTATTTTATCTAGCTGTAACTCAAAAATGATAATAACTAACAAATTTAAAAAAATTCTGAGGGATAGCTACTATTATAAGGAGTCTACAGAGTTTAAGCATTTTTGAAACATTACTATGGCCGGAATAGAAAATTGAAAAACCCCCATTCTCATTAGATGGGAAACTTAGACATCGCTGTGCGACACGGGTTAAAATTGAGATAGACTTGAAACTTAAGGGATATTTTTTTTATATCGAAACATATGAGCCTCTGTCAGGGTAAAAAATCGAAAATACCAAAAATTGGTCGGGGGAGGGGGAGAAGGGACCAACACAGCTCCTGGAAACATACAGTTTGTTGTTATTTGGGGTTTCAGGTATAAGAATCTGAGCATATTAGATGGTCCTCATATTTTGCATACTCAAATCCACCCAGCTCCCGGTCTAAAAATTTATAAACATTTTATCGGAGAATAAGCTCAAAAATTTGTTTATTTACTCTTAAGGAGGTCCTTTCGCTCCAGTTGAGTCAAAAGAAGTGCAGTATCTAATATTTAATAAAATAAGTTAAAATAAAAATGAAAAATAATAGAATTACAAATAAAATAGTATGAAAGCCGTAAATGTTTGAAATAAAAACAATTATAAAAAAAATAATTAAATACAAAAGTTAGTTTGATTTATTCAAATCAGCTGATAATAAGTCTTGTATGATTTGGCAATGCGTTGTATTAAGACTGTTTTTGTTTACATCCATACATAGCATTTATGTGATTTTTTAAAGTAAATTCGTCAGTCAATGATATATTTTATTGTAAAAAAAGAAACCTGCATGTTTCAAAAAGCTAATTTTTAGTTTTTTTAACTTTATCTATTCAAATAATAGTAGTATAATTCAAGAGAAAGTGTCAAGATCTTAATTTTCCATAAGACTCTAAGAAAATGTTTACTTTTTAAAAAATTTTATTTTCGAAAATTTGCTCGCTTATGTGTGATTCAAAAACTTTACCAAAGCATAGATAGAGACGAGGGGTGAACCGCGATTGGAATTAGGTGTACACAATCGTCTTTGGAATTACTTTGGAATTCATTAGATAATCTATTGTCTTCTACTTTGAAATGAAAGTGGAAGTAGGTGTACACGATTTTAGGTCGCGGTTCACCCCTTGGATAGAAACTCAAACTATTATAAAAAATTAAGTTATATTTATAATCTAATATTTTTTATTTAACATTGGCGGCGAAAGGACCTCCTTAAATGAACGGGTAAAAACCTTACGTGACGACTGTTGGAAAAACGAAAAGCGAGTTGTACACATTTTCCTGTGTCAATTCATTTTCATTTTGAAGGGGGGGTTAGAACGACCCTGGTATAAGTTCTTGGGGTCTTAGAATGAAAAACGTCAAGAAATATGACACTAGTAGGAGCATGATAACAGATAACCACAATTGGAGAATTTTTTATCAAAGTCCATTCATCATTTTTATTTGACGAAAGATTGTCATATTTAGCGACATTGTTCGATTCCTCTACTCAGAAAAAATAATTTTTCCTTCATACTATGATTAATTACAACCTTGAAAAGTTTTTCAAAACGAAGAGCCAAGCTATGGATGAATAAAATGATTTTTAAATAATTACAATTCAAAATGATATTTCTATTTATAAAAAAACAGTCAAATAAATTTGAATTAAAAATCAATGGGATGTATAGTGAAAAAGTTTACTTACTAAAAGATTTTAATCAAAATGCTAAGTCTTCTCCGTGTATCAGTTAGCTAAAATAAAATGTCCAGGAAATTGCAATAAACTACCTCATGTAATTGATTGATTAAATAAATTATGATTAATGATTGTTTATTTATTTATTTTTCTTAATTTGAATCCATATTATTAAAACTATTTATTTTCTTAATAGTGTCGATGAAATTTAATTATCTTTTGTTAAATTGATAACTTATTAAATTTTATTGTAATTTATTTCAAAAGAATTTTATTTAGAATAGGATATTAGATAACAGAAACTATAAACATTGATGATTAATATATAATAGATGAAGATTCTAGAGGAAATTTTAATATATTTTTTTATATTCATATGGTAATTATTTTAATATAATGGTTTTTATTGTCCTCATGGAACAAAAAAGATTGGATTTGAGAATTATTTCAAATTTAGTTTTTAAGGAAAATTAAAAAAAAACAAATTTCCTCAGATATAATCCAGAGATCATGGAGAAAATTATCTGGGGGACCGGGGGCAGTGCCCCAGCCAAAGTTCGATTCAAGCGTGCACTCCCCTAGACCCCTTTACAGGAACCAATCGAGCCATTTTGACGCTTCTGTAACTTCGCACTAGAAACATCTACATGGTTGAATTTTTTCCCCACAATATTGGTCCATAAGCTTAACTAAATTAGCAAATTTCATATTCCTATTGCTTATAACGTCCAAGTTAGAAGAAGCCAAAGATAGGCTTTTTCCTCACTCACTGACTGACTGACTGATCAAAATTCTAAGCCCTAGAGCAGCGATTCTCAACAGGGGGCCCGCGGAAAGTATGTAGGGGGGCCGCGAAAATATTAGAATTTTTTAAGTTTTTATATCTTTACAAATAAAAAAAATAAATAAAAAAAAATATGTTACTAGTTTTTATAAGTGATACATTTGTGGGCATTCCACGCCAAATCGGACGGTTTGAAAAATTTTAATTTTTGATTTCCTTCATTTTTTGACATTTTTTAGTATCCATCAAAAAACTCTTCCTGGTAAATTTTGAAATTTTTTGATCACCGGTTTAAAAGATATCGAATTTCGGTTTTTCGCTCATAACTTCTTCAAAAATGGTCCAAATTCAAAACTATTGTTTTTTACATACTTTTTAGAAAAAAATACAACAAATTATTTAAAGTGTTTTTATATGCGATTTTTGAGTTTAAAAATTTTAATCTTGTTTTTGAAACTGTATGTAGGAACTCTTCGATTTTTTTGATAATTTTTTATTTTAAACTTCTATTCATTCTACAAATTTTAAGACCGGGTTGATAGTGGTCCTATGATAATTACTATTTTTTTTTCGATTTTTGATTTTGATTTTCTTTCAACAAACTAAAATACTATTTATTTTAAACACCTGTTGACGATAAAAATCAATTGAAAATAACTAAAAAAAGAGAGCTCAATACCAAAAAGTGGTTTTAATAATGGTTAATATAGCGAATAAATTTTTTTCGAAATTTTCAAAAATCGAAAAAAATAGTAATTATCATAGGACCACTATCAACCCGGTCTTAAAATTTGTAGAATGAATAGAAGTTTAAAATAAAAAATTATCAAAAAAATCGAAGAGTACATACAGTTTCAAAAACAAGATTAAAATTTTCAAACTACAAAAATTGCATATAAAAACACTTTAAATAATTTTTTTGTATTTTATTTCTAAAAAGTATGTAAAAAAATAAAAATTTTGAATCTGGACCATTTTTGAAGAAATAATGAGCGAAAAACCGAAATTCGATATCTTTTAAACCGGTGATTAAAAAAAATTTCAAAATTTACCAGGAAGAGTTTTTTGATGGGTACTAAAAAATGTCAAAAAATGAAGGAAATCAAAAATTAAAATTTTTCAAACCGTCCGATTTGGCGTGGAATGATGCCCATATTGTAAGTGACAGATGAATTTAATGACATCTCAATATTCTTAAACATGGTCAAACTAAATGAAAACGTTGAGCGCATAGGTAAATTTGACCCAAACAGACAGACAGACAAAATTACAAGTTGAATAAAACCGTGTAAATATTTTTTATAAGTCTAGGTTTACAATTTTTGTACGAGTAATTACGAGTATGTTACCTAATGGTGGGGGAGAGGGTACTTAAAATATTTTAGGATTTTAAGGGGGCCGCGTATATACTTTCGGATTTTAAGGGGGCCGCGACTAATAAAAGGTTAAGAACCACTGCCCTAGAGTACTTCCGCTGATCCTACTAATACTAAAATTTGGCATAGTGGTAGAGTTTGAGGTATAATTAAATGGAAAAATCAAGAAAGCGAAACTTTCCCTTCTTCAGGATCTAAAATGAACGGGTGAATTTTATAGGCTTAATTAACACAAAAGAAAAAGAAAATGAACCAAGAAATCTGAAATTTTGCATACCTACTGGTAGAGCTTGGCACATTAATAAAAGAGAAAATTGAAAAATGGAAACATTCCCTTCTTCAGGGCATTAATACATCTAACTTACAAAAAGAAGTGAAATCCTACAAAAACACACGTATAAAAAAAGGCCAAGTTCGATATTTGTCAAAAAAAGTAGTGAGATCTAATAAGTGCTGCCAAGTTTAATATCATCAATTTATTAAACGAGTCGAGAAATATAATAACTTCAATTAAAACGCATGTTTTTCATTTTACATGTCCATATGTATTTATTGATTTCACATTTTTTGTTGAAATTATTTTCCTAAAATTTGGCTTTTACGTGATATGATAACTAATTCGTCACATACATAATGCGTAAAAGCCAAGATTTAGGAAAATAATTTCAACAAAAAATGTAAAATCACTAAATATAGATGGAGATGTAAAAATGAAAAACATGCGTTTCAAATGATGTTATTATATCCTCGACTAGTTTAATAAATTGATGATATTAAACTTGGCAGCATATTAAACTCACTTATTTTTTTGACAAACGGTTTTTATTAATCGAACTTGGCTTTTTTTATACTTAGTGTTTTTGATGGGATTGATCTTTTTCGCGAAAATGAAAACAAGAAGAATGGATTTCATTTTTAAATGAATAGTTCAAGCTTGAACTGTAACAATTTAGGTTAAAGTAAGTAAAAAATGTTTGACTTTGTTCTTTTAGGATTTTATCAAGATTCTGAATAAATTCTCTATTTTATACATGTTTGTTTCCTTTTACACAATTTTAAAACAAAGGCTAAATATTTTCTAGAGCACCACCTTCACTAATTTTAGCTCGAGTCGCCACAGGTCATAAGTTATTAGTCGTGTATAAATTTTAATTCAATTGAAATAAAGGAAGAGGGTGTAAATTAAAATTGTCGAAAAATAAATATTTTAATCGTTCATATCTCGTCTACAGTAAGTTGCAGAAGTTTGGGATTTGAAACTTAAGCTATCTAGAGGCTAGAAGAGGTACCTCAAGATTTTGGCTAAAATCGAAGAATCGGAAATTGATGTTTACGTACATATGTATGTAATGTACTCCCTGCGTTTGGCAACCGGTCTCTCAGCTACGAAATTTGAAACTTAAGCTCGATATAGACTAAAACAAGTAGGTACAGCAAGCCTTTGATTGAAATCGGAAGACCGGAAGTTGGCATTTACATGAAATATTTTTCGTTTTTTGTGATTTTCTCAAAAACGGCTTTAACGATTTTTTTTACTTCCACATTTATATTCTATCTATCTATATAAAATAGAATATAATGTGAAGTATTGCAATCTCCTGTCTGGGTCCTGACTCTTTGAGATCTTGTATCTCAGAGATGAAAAACGTAAATTTCATTTTGTGACATCTAGGTGGAAGGAATCGATGCCCTTAATAGTTTGAAACCGGATTTAGGACATAAAACCGGATATTGTGGTCCCTAGAGGCCAAAAACTGAAGAAATCGATTGAGTTACCATCCCTGCGTTTGGCAACCATAAGTTTCAGAGCTACCAAATTCGAAACTCAAGCTCTATATAGGCAAGAAGGAGTACAGCAAGCTTTTGGTTCAAATTGGAACACAGGACGTTATATGTAAGATTTTTCGTTTTTTTTTAGTTTCTCAAAAAGGCCACAAACGATTTTTTTAATTGGTGTACTTATCAAGTCTCATGAGTTATTTATTAGTCGTGTATAAATTTTAATCCGATAAAGGAAGGGGGTGTAAATTAGGAGTGTCGCGATGATTTCAAATAAGTGAGAATGTGAAAGTCGTGTGGTGAGCACACCAATGATTTTTTTTTTCAATTGATGTATAATACTTATCAAGTGTCAAAAGTTATTAGTCGTGTATAAATTTTAGTCCGATAAAGGAAGGGGTGTAAATTAGGAGTGTCGCGATGATTTCAAATAAGTGAGAATGTTAAAGTCGTATGGTGATCACACCAGTTGATTTTTTTCAATTGATGTACTTATCAAGAGTCAAAAGTTATTCATCATTATCATCATCATTAGCCTGTCGATAGCGACAATCCACTGCTGAATATAGGCCTCTTCCATCAAATGGAAGGGTTGGCATTAAGTCACCACGCTTGCCAGACGGATTGGTGACTAGGAATCAGATTATAGCCGGTCAAATATCAATGCAGGGACTCGGACTCGAACCCGGGACTCCTGCTTAGAAGGCTAGTGTCTTAAGCTCTCGGCTAATCCGATTCCTCAAAAAAGTTATTAGTCGTGTATAAATTTTAATCCAATTGATATAAAGGAAGAGGGTGTAAATAGGAGTGTCGCAAAATAAATATTTTAATCGTTCATATCTCGTCTAAGGTAAGTAGCAGAGCTTTGAGATTTGAAACATAAGCTATCTAGAGGCTAGAAGAAGTACCTCAAGATTTTGGATAAAATCGAACAACCGGAAGTTGCTGTTTACTTGATAACTTTTGGTATTTTTTTAATAATCAAATATCTCAAGTTCTTCAAAGAGTAAGTATAAATTCCCATTGGAATCAAGTGAGGAGAGTAAATTAGTCATGTCGCAAAAAATTAATGTCCTTATCTCGGATATGGTGAGTCGCAGAGGTTCGGAATTTGAAACTTAAGCTATCTTGAGGCTAGAAGAAGTATCCCAAGATTGTGGTTAAAATCAAAAGACCAGAAGTACATGTTTAATTGAAGATTGTTGATATTTTGTAATTTCGTATTTTTTCGGGTTTTCTCAAAATGGTTTGGGGGACCCCAAATTGCAGTAATTTGAATGAAGAAAATTGGTATGATTTCAAATAAAAAAAAAATTTCAAATAAGGGAGAAACTAATGTGAAAAGTCGTGTGGTGTCCACACAAGTTGATTTTCTCTCTCTGTATTTCTGAATTCAGATAGCCACTATAACTTAAGAACGAAAAGTCTTACAAAGTTTGTTCTTGTACTAAAATGTTTGTATTTCCAATGCAGAAAATTAATTGGATTTTGGGCTTTTTGGCTTTAGAACTTCTGATTCAAAAATTCAGAAAACATCATTTGTTGAATAATTTTATTGAGATGCTTAGGCGATGTATTTATAATATAGGCATAAATGAACAAAATTTTGAAAAAAATTTTAGAAACTTTTTAAAATTTAAAATATAAAATACTAGGTATGTTTCACATAGATATTTATTCTTTACTTTATTTAAAATGTTTCACCAAGAACTCACACCATTCTCCCATATTTATATAATATATATATATATATAATTATATTTATCTTTATTATTAATTACTTATAAGAACGTTTCTAGCGTAAAGAAGTTTTCACTTTTTTTGTTATTTAATAAATGTGCAGGCGAGCGATTCTTCCATTAGAATCTTATCAAGGAAAATGACTAGAAAGGGCGCGGATAGAAGGACCGGACTTCTATTAGAGCTAATGCATTGCAAGTATGCTAAATACAAGTCCAGACCTGTTTCAGACTATTGGAGATTAATTTCTTAGTTTCAATTATTCTAGGAAAGCCCTTTTGACGGTAGGTAAGAAAATTTAATATTTCTCATTTAAAATTATTAATTCATCGAAACTGCAAACGTCGTACTGATAATTAATTATGTTATTATACATATATTATGTAAACAGATTACTTTTACATCAATTTAAACAAAAGGCAACGCAAAAACAAATCCTTTCTTTTGCCTACAAGTTGTCAAAGCAATTTTCGATGTTTTTCATGGATCGACTAGCTAAATCCATGAAGGCTCCCATCTCTCATTTCAACAGCTGTCATTTATCAATTTGAGGGATTTGTCCTTGAACATTTAATTGAAAACCGAAGAAGATAACAAGTGAGAGCTTGCGGTAACGTCAGATGGGTGGGTGGATGGAGAACTCGAGAAACAAGGCACGCGGAAAAACAAGCAGAAAAACTTGCAAGAAAATTAATTGGAGCCGCGAAAAAACATTAATTAATATACGTTGAGAAGAGAGTGAAAGTAGAGAAGAGATACTATAAATCTTTAGAAAGAGAAACCACTGAGACTGTCCTTTCCTTGATCAATAGAAATATATATGTATAGACCGAATATAAATATGTTTATATATAATTTATTTATTGAAGGAGACAATAAAAGAGTGTGTCTTCTGCTGGAATTATAAATTTTATTTATAACGAGACTATAGTTTCGAGAGCTTTGCACTCTTCATCAGTCTATTATAATTGATTCACAGGAATTAATAGATCTCGTTATAAATAAAATTTATAATTCCAGCAGAAGACACACTCTTTTATTGTCTCCTTCAATATTTAAAAATTCTGCTACTCTCGGCAAAAAACTTTCAATATAATTTATTTGTTAGAGACTATAGTTTCGAAGGTTTGACCTTCAACATCAGTCTTTTTAATAAGAAATATTCTATCTGTTATTTCTCATGGGTTCAAATAGCCGATTGGATATAGATAAATTCGTAGAATCGTTTGTTATGTGAGCAACTTACTATATATCACTATATCCAATCGGATAATTGAACCGAGGGGTGAACCGCGACCTAATATCGTGTACACTTACTTCCACTTCCAAATAAAGACAATAGATGAATGGGCATTATCTAATGAATTCCAAAGACGTGTACATCTAATTCTAATCGCGGTTCACCCCTTGATTGAACCCATGAGAAATAACAGATAAAATATTTCTTATTAAAAAGTCTGATGATGAAGATCAAACCTTCGAAACTATAGTCTCTAACAAATACAAATATATAGGTATATTTTTATTTGCATCAAGCAGAAGACAACCTCATTGATTTCTCTTTATGAACCAACAAAATCTTTTCAATAAATCGTTATAGTATAAATGGTTGATTCTTATTATCAAATCCTTCTTTAATAATATGAGTGTATTCTTTTAAGCTGCAGGGATAACAATTTCGATGTCCCACAAACTTAAAAAGTAATTTCCTTAGGGATAGTGTAAAAAAGTATTAAGAGGCGGAAGAAAGGGGTGAAATACAGAGCGGGAAATTCTACATTTGTGCAAATCCAATAAAAACTGCAATTTGGAAAATAGATTTTCCTGAGTTTAGGTCTACAATACAATATTTGTATTTGTTTATTTTTTTGAATATTTTTATTATTTTTTGCTGACACATGTCATCAACAAAACAATATCGAATATTATCAATTGAAAATTAATATTAAAAAAATAACTCGGAATTAGTGCAATTAAATTTTAGAAATTTGTCGATCCTATGAGGAAATCTCCTCAGAGAAAGTAGGTTAAATGAATTCCAATGTTTTAATTATTGTTGATAATCCAATAAATGACATTATGAGAAAATCCAAATCTAAGAGTAAAAGTTCAATGAAAAGTGTGAGCAATTGATTTACCTACCTTGCCAGAGTAAAGTGAAATGAATATTAGTAGTGTAGAATTCGCAAAATATTATTATTTAGTCAATACTTTCTCGTAATGAAAATTTCAAACCATAATTTCAAGACAATTTTTTAAATATAAATTTTCTCTTATTAATGTAATGCGCTTTGGGAATGTCAAAGTTCTCACTAACATGATTGTTCAAATGAAGCCATTCCTAACACTCACAAAACAATTAAAGTATAGCGAATGGAAAGCTGGATCAACTAAGAGGGAAATTGGCAGCAACACGATTGAGTTGCCTCGCACTAGACTAGACTGAGAGCAGAGCGGAGGAGAGGAGACCTCGCTCGCTAACTTGACACCAGACGACAGACTGCGCTTCAACTCAGCGCCTCCCACCCCTCAACGGACAAGTGGCAAATCTAACTAAAATTATCTCCAAGCAAAAAATTACAAACCTTCGATTAAAACCCAATCAATATTTAAAAAAATTAAATATCTTCGAATATTCGAATAAGTTCTATTAAATTTTATCAATAAATACATAAAAATTATAAATAATTTTGAATTTTAATATGATTAAGTTGGCAACACAATAAGAGCGCATTCTTGTGGAATTATTCTGAAATAACAAACAGCTGATAGGAAATGAATGTCAAAAAAAAGCAAAGCATAACATTAAATGACTTATCATAATTTTTTAATAAAGAATATACATTATTCATTAAATCTACCATTTTAAAATTATATACTATAATTTTGTTTTACTTCTAATCACAATCAAATTAATCCACATATTTTATATCTATTAATAATAATTTAAAAAGTTAATAAAGGTAATAAATATTATAGAAATTTTGTAATTATGAATTACATTATTTATCAATGAAATTAGGCTCTCACAGAACAAAATATCAACTGTATCTAACTTGACTCATTTTAGTATTTCTCAAGTCCTCAACTACTAACAACACAAGTAAATCGTCATTTGATTATTTACGAATCTCGTTTAAAATATTTTGCCGATTAATCATTAGAGAAGAAAAAAAATGTCAGAAGAAGAATTATTCACGAAACGAATGCGGAAAGCGACAAGACAAGTTCATGCTATTAGTGATGCTCTTGTCAATGGAAAACTATTATTTGGTAAAAAATAGAAATGTACTTTTATCTGGCTCAGTGCGTATTGGATGTTTTTAATTAGAGTGACTGCATTCAACTGGCCATAGACTAGAGCTTAGATCTCACCAGAACATCCTACACTGAATAATGCATTCTCTTTTTAGCCTTTCTCTTAAGGACGTTCCATAATAAATCGATTTTCTTGAAATCCTTTTAAAACTTTGAATACACATATTTATAAGTGTCCTTTATACTTAGAAATTTTTTTCAATAGTCCTTGCGGCACTAAATTTCTAAATATTGACCATTGAAATTTGCATATTTAACACGCGAATCCTATCCCCATTGATGTTAAAGCGACTGTTTCATTAAATAATAATCGTAATTTTCTTGAAATTATTTTGAAAAAAACTGAGAATCATTAACTAAAGATATAACAAATATTTTTCTGTTAAAATAATTGTATCAACCAGTATTCGTTTTGTCTGAAAAATGTTAAAAATTGGTACTTTTGATGGTTTTCATTTTTTCTCTCATGGCATAGCAAGCGACTTGGCAACGTCGCACTAAAATCACTCAATTTTTCCATATCTAAAAAAATTTCTGCAGCTGGTGCATTCAAGATTTTTAGCTAATTCTCTCAACCTAACTATACTGTTCTCATCTGGAATTTCGCATTGAGCTGTTTCATGAAGTGTTTTTTTTATTCTTTGTCTTTTAGCGTCCGTAAGAATTCAATGTTGCCAGATCCGAGAAACGACGCAGTGAAAATATTTTTGCCTTTCTGCGCATGTGAGAGTAGGGGAAAGAGCGAACTGCTTCTGAGCTATATTAGGGAACGTCCTTAAACTGCATACTATTCTGTATCTTTTCGAATCAATAAAAAATAGCTTTAGCAAGCACAGAGGGTAAAAAACGGGTAAAAATAAAGAATAGCCGTCATGGCGTCACATGGAAAAATTGCCTAACATCATAGGGCTGGTTTGGGAACGCATTTTTTTTATCTAATCGAACCGAAATCATGAACCGAACCCAATAAAAGTTATATAAGTGAAAATTTGAGAGCCAGACTGCTTGTGCAATAAAATAAAAAAATAGCCTACCTCTTACACTATTTTGCTTGGCGGCTATTTTCCATTTTAGCCCCACAATTTTTTTTTTTATTTTACTCTTTTATGCCCAGCCCTATATGGTAAAAATGATTACATTTTTATATTATTATCATATTTTACCCAATAAATATATTCTTGTTTCAGCTTATGTAAAATAATTTATATAAAAAATGACTTATTTTTTTTATTTTTCAGCCTTATCAGACCCTAATGTGTGGGCGGAGGGACTTCTAGTATTCTATGAAATTTTTCGTTTTCTAGAAGAGGCAGTAGAAACACATCCAGAATCCAATTTAAAAAGACTTTATGTAGATGGAATGAAAAGAAAAGATGAATTTGAAAAAGATCTTGCTTATTATTTAGGCCCAAATTGGAAAAACAATTACAAACCAAGGCAATCGGTTGAAAACTATCTGAGTCATTTAGAGAAATTACAAAGTATAAAACCCGACCTTTTAATTGCCTATGCTTATCATTTATATATGGGCCTCCTCTCAGGCGGACAGATCTTGCAGAAGAAAATGCAATTGATGAATAAATTTCAATTCAAACGCAAAAACCTTTCCGAAGGTTATTCGGTTACAACTTTTAATAATAAAGATATCAAAACTTTAAAAGCTGAAATATCATCACGTTTAAATGAAATGGCCCAATTTTGGACTGAAGAAGAGAAATTAATTATGTTACAGGAAAGCAAAAAAGTTTTTATTTTAAATAATACTATAATTCGAAGTGTGAAAGGCACCACAAAAGCGTTGACTTTTCGATTTATCACATTCTTTTTCGTTGGAGTATTCCTTATGTTAGTATTTCTTTTCTTTAAAAACATTATTTTAGATTTTTTCTTCTAAATAATTTGGGAATATTCGAAAAAGGTAAATTACCTCATTGAAGTCCAAAATTTGTGGTATTTTCGACAGATATAATTAGAAAATCTCACTTGAAAATTATTTATTTTTTACTAAATTGCGATTTTGCTAATCAACACTATTAAAAAAAAGAAGACTATTACCTTAACATAGAAGTAATAATATTATTATACATAGCAAGGTTGAACCACAGTTTGTATCTATAAATTAAATACATTAGTAATATTCTTTTTAAAATTTGAAAATTATTTATTTTTTACTAAATTGCGATTTTGCTAATCAACACTATTAAAAAAAAAAGAAGACTATTACCTTAACATAGAAGTAATAATATTATTATACATAGCAATGTTGAACCACAGTTTGTATCTATAAATTAAATACATTAGTAGTATTCTTTTAAAAGATATATAAATACATATATTCCAATAGAATAACAAAATAATCTGTATTTTTAGTATTCAATTTTACTCTTCCTTAATGTTCTAAAAAGAAACTAAGAATCCAATTAATTTCTGTTTGATTAAGTGAGTTTCCTATTTATTATTTAGAAAAGTATTTTATTTTCCTTAGAAAAGATTATTTATGTGAATCAATATTTAAAATGAAAGTGTTTTCTTGAAAAATAAACTCTAGCATTTTAATGTATTTTATATATAAAAATAAATTTGATTAAATATCATGTTTGTACAATGAATTTATTTATTTTAAAAAGAGGACTTAAAACATTCTGGTGAAATCATTGTTATAATATATAATTGGAGGAAAAAGCGAAAAATTTTCAAGACTCGGTACGCTGTTTGCAGTTTCGGTCAATTAATAATTTTAAATGATAAATATCGAAAAATATTTATTTCGGTTTATTATTTTCTTTCCTACAATATAATTTCTCATTCATATTTCATAAAACTAAAATCACTCATTAAATTAAAAACAAATTCTATTTTATATACTTAAAATGACCCTTTAATTTTATTTTTAAATTATATAATTTTCGCAAGTCTTCTATTCTGAATGAGTTCATAATTGTTATCACCTATAATTCCAATTTCCTCCACATTTTGACTACAAAACAATTGATTGAATGTATATGAAACTGATATTTTTTGTGCTCCTCAAAGTCTGGCCGTATGGTCCTTTAAAAAAAGACAGAAATAGCTTGAATGATTAAAAATTGAATATGACTTTTCTTCTATCAATTTAATTACTTAAAACTAATATAAAATTTATTAAATTAATTTTAATTAATCAATTCTATTTTAAAATATAATTATACTGGTAATAAAATAAGGTAAAAATATGAAAAATATGCTTTCGGAGGGAAAAAGAGTATAATAATCAAACTTGAGCAAGATGCGAGGTAGGTTTCACAAAAAAAGAAATAAAACAAATTGAGTTTTGAATTCGATATATTTCGGAGTGAGCCCATCATCAGTTTTCTCTGACTCCTGATGATGGGCTCACCCCGAAATATATCGAATTCAAAACTCAATTTTGTTTTATTTCTTTTTTATTGAAACTACCTCGCATCTTGCTCAAGTTTTATTATTATATTAAAATGTTTCACCTAGAACCAACACCTAACTCCTTAAAAGGAAAAAGAGTAACTTCTGACTAATAAAAGTGGTCTCCACTTCAAAAAATTTTGGGAAACGATAGAGTAGGGCCTAGTCACTAGGCTATCTACCAACAAATACACCGAGAGATCCAAAGATAAATAACGCCAAATCATTTAGTTCTTTCTAATAATAACATTTAGGGAAAGCGGTGTTGGTTTATAGTGAAACATATTAAACACAGGAGTTTTTTAAAGGATTATAGTAGAGTTTCACAAGTAAAATAAAAATTTTAATTATATTTTTGGAGTTTTATTTAATAAATATATTTCGGGTTTTTAGCCCATCATCAGGATTTATGTTTACAAAAGACTCACATCTTTTGTTCAAATATATATAGAGTATTAAATAAAACTCCAAAAATATAAATTTATAATTTTCTCATTAATATATCAAAGAATAATTAACATATTAATGAGAATTGTTTTTGATCGCGCTTTTTAAACAAGATATATATCGTGAGACTACTGCTGATTGAGGCTATTGGAGTCTGCTGAGTCTTAAGTCTGGACCAAGAGAGAATGAAAAAGATGTGATCAATTTAGCTATAATCCAGCATCATTTCGCGTTTAACCCGCATGACGCTTTTTATATCAAACACTGATATGGATCACCAAATGAATTTGTAATCTGAGATGTTATATATTCAGTCCAGCGCGCTCGATCTGTTAACACGTGTGTTAGGTGTTTACTTTTTTTTTTTTTTTTTAATGCAATCGAATGCAAGAAGGGGTGCACCAGTAATGATGCAGCCCCTATGGATCTCGAAAGACCCTTGCATTACCGAAGAGAAGAGAAAGTTGATTAAGTGAGAGGGTGTAGACGTAGGTGTCTATGCACTCCTGTTTTGAAGGTTTGAAGATTATAGGTGCTGGGAAAGATAGAGGCTGGAAGAGAGTTCCAGTTCCTTGAAGTCATGGGGATATATGTATTCGCGAATGAAGTGGTCCGGCACTTTTCTAATTTGACCGCGAGAGAGTGTTGGGAGTCGGCAAAACGCGTGCTACGTGCAAAGCATGCTTTGGGGGGAATTATTGATTTTATCTCATCAGAGCACCTGCCGTGATAGTATCTATAGAAAAGGGAAAGGGCAGAGACATCTCTTCGATGAGCCAGCGAGTCGAGGGAGTCGGTGAGGGTAGAATCGTCAATTAGCCTGACGGCTCGTTTCTGAATTGCATCCAGGGTAGCAAGAGAGTATTTTGAGGCTCCTCTCCATAGATGAGAGCCGTATTCGAGACAGGGGCGGATTTGGGCCTTGTAGATGGTGAGAAGTTGTGGGGGTTTGTAAAATCGCTTGGACCTGAATAAGAAGCCAATCTTCCTTGCTGCAGATTTCGCCACAGAGGAGATGTGTTCATTCCAAGACAGGTCAGATGCGACAGAGACGCCCAACATGGATAGGCTGTCACACATTTTTAGGGTATTCGAATCGAAGTGAATATCAGGGAAATCTTTATTTTCGCGCCTAGAAATTAGACAACATTGAGTCTTGTTTGAATTGAAGTTAACTAAATTTTGTGAGCCCCATTTATTCAGTTTGTCTAGGTCGAGAGTAATTGAGGAGGTAACATTGATTCGATTATTCGGGAGTGAGGGTTTGCCGTGTAGAGTGCTATCGTCGGCGTAACAATGAGTGGGGTTTGCCGTTTGATCGAAAAGGTCGTTTATATAAATTAGGAAGAGTGTGGAGGAGATTACGGAGCCTTGGGGAACACCAGAGTTTGTGGAGAACGATTCAGATGATGTTCCATCCACCACAACTTTTATACTTCGGTTTGTCAGAAAGCTTTCTATCCATTTGCGAAGAGTTGGTGTGAATCCGAAGGCTGGCAGTTTGGCAAGAAGATTTTTGTGCCAAACCTGGTCAAAAGCTTTGGAGATATCAAGGGCTACAGCGAAGGTTTCTTTTCCGGCCTCTAGAGTATTGTTCCAGGTGTGGGTGACATAGGTTAAGATGTCGCCTGTGGAACGATTTTGTCTGAATCCATATTGCCTATCGTGAATTAATTTATTGTTTTCTAAGTGATGAAGGACGTGTTGGTTTATGACTAATTCCATTATTTTGGAAAGAACAGAGGTGATCGAGATAGGCCTGTAATTAGAGATTTGTGAAGTGTCTCCTTTTTTAGGAATAGGTGTGACTCTGGCTATTTTCCAGCTTTTGGGGAATATGCCCGATTCGTAAGAGAGTTGGAATAGCTTGGATAAGATAGGGGCAAGTTCAGGGGCGCATTTTTTAATGAGAATTGGTGGGATGTTATCCGGGCCAGCGGCGGATTTGGAATTTAATTTATTAATGGCTTTTATGATTATTTGGGGCCTGAAAATTATTTTGCCCATGAGGTTGGTTTGGGGGTATAAGTGGGCGGGTTAAGCCCTTTGTCATCTAAAGTGGAGTTGGTTGCGAAATAGGAGGCTAGCGATTCGGCTTTTTCAGCGGGGGTTGTGGCTACTGAACCATTTGGGTGAAAGAGGGGCGGAAGTGAGGGAGACGCGAAATTTCTATTTATTGCCTTGTGTAACGAGAAAAAGGCCCGTTTTCCATTGGGGCAAGATGCGAGACGGTCAGCTATCCTCTGGTCGAATGACTTCTTTGCCTCAGAGATGATTTTTTTGCATGAGCTTCGCGACTTGGTAAATGCAACTCGGTCACATTCTAGATGTGAAAGTTGCCATTTCTGAAAAGATTTGTTTTTTTCACGGACGGAATCTGCGCATTGTCTACCAAACCAGGGTTTAGAATCCTTGTTCCCTTTAATCAATTTGTAGGGGATATAGGTTTCTAAGCCTATTTGAATTGCCTCGTTAAAGGCGTCTGCGAATTCAGAAGCGTTTTTATCTCTGATGCAGAGTTCATTCCATTGGTAAGCTGCAAAAAAGTTACGCATGTCATTCCAATTAATGTTATCGTTATTGACTAGCCATATTTTTCTGGGGTTGGAGTGGGGTGACGGGGGTTTTGGTAAATTGGCGGAGGTTTTAATTTTTATCAGATTGTGGTCGGATTTACCTAAAGGGGCCGAAATTTTTGCTTCATAGGACGAAGGGTGGGAAGTGATGAAAAGATCGAGAAGATTGGATTTTTCATTGGCTTTGTCTGGGATTCTTGTGGGGCCATTAATAATTTGTGTGAGGCCACACGCCGTAGAGAAGATTTCAGCGTCGGAGCCTGCGGGGGAATTATGGCTAGAAAATTTTAGCCAATTTTTGTTGTGGACGTTAAAGTCGCCTAGGAAAGATATTTCAGAAGATGGAAATTCTTTCAGGATATTGCAATGGCACTCAAGGAGGTAGTTAAAAAATTGTTTGTATCTGGGGTCTTTGGGGGGCAAATATATTATGCAGAAGAATTTAGTTGATTGGCCTAACGTGATTTTGATCCATATGGCATCGAATTCATTGGATTCTAGATTAGTTAAACGCCTACTAGGGATGTCCTTTCTAATATAACAGCAGACCCCTCCTTTTTTTCGAAATTTTGAATGAAGTGTATAGTTTTCGAATTGGTAGTCACGACCGTTAGATTTATTCGCGTCGATTATAGTTTCAGATAGGCCTAAAAGGGCAGGTTTTTCATGTTCGAGATGTTGAAGTACGTCGTTTAAATTCGAATTACGAGATAGACCGCGAATGTTGCAGAAATTGATCTTAATTGATGTCATTAGTAAGGAGAATTTGAGGTGGAAATAAATTATATAATATTAATTAATCATAAGTTTCCTGTATTTGAATCGATCGAATCAAATACAGGAAACTTATAATCCAAAATATAATTAAAATGTTTTACTTTATCCAATGCGAAGCATGGGTAAAGTATTGTAATCGGTCTCATGGCAATCGCGACTTCAAAGGGTCATCAGGTAAAGGCTACGGAACCCAAGGTCTCAATTAAAGTCACAAATTGTAGTATTGATTTAGATTGAATTTTAGCACGTGACGCTTTTGCCAAAAATGACATGGGGTCTCGTCCAGAGGCCAAAAAGTGCGATTTTTTCAGGAAGTGGGTCCGAATGGATGTATGTTATCGTTTTTTTGTACACGATTTTTTCCACACCGTACAACCGATTGAAATAAAATTGAAAACCTACCATTAGTTTAACAAAATGAAGAGCTGATTAGCTTTTGGTACATATCAGCCCACAAACATTAGTACTTTATTTCAGTACTTTTTCAGTTTTTTCTAAATATTTTGAAAATGACTAAACCAATTTTGATAAAATTTTATATTGTAATTAAGTAACTTGAGGACCACAAAAAGGTCATATAAAGTTTTTTTGTAAAATTATATTTTAAAGTACTTTCTTTACCCTAGACATTGGATAAAGTTTAGCAACGATCCGTTGCAGTTTATTTTTAATTTTTATTTTACTTGTGAATAACCTTTTAAAAACTCCTGTGTCTTTCTAATAATGTCGAAGATCAAATGGAAATGGAGAAAAAAATAAAACTTTGGTTCAGAAAATCATGTATATATTAACAACTTTATTGAATAAATATTTTTTTTTTTGTGATTTTTGAAATTATTTTAAAATAAAAAATTAAATAAATATTGATAACCATTTAAGAAAAATAATTCAGTCTTTATTTGTATGCTTTATAAAATATGTGACGTTTTCTGTTTACTTCCTATTGGATAACGGCAAGAAGATAATAATAATAAATATAACAACTGTAACAATATTGGGTTTTTATGAACACAAAAATATTTTCTATAATGCTCTTGTTGAAAAAGCAATCATTCTAACAAATAAATTAAAACTTAAACAAGACATTTTAAGTTATAAAAATATAAAAAATAACGTGTACAAGCATACAAATGATATGACGATTTTATAATTACTCAGAATTGATTTTATAATTACTCAGAATTCAATAGTACAGTCACCCGACGAGTTGAGCTTGCCAGATCGTCGGGCGCACCGAGTTATAGGTATGTATGTAAATAAGATATATTTACATTCATAAATATGTAGTAATTAAATAATAGATTATAAATAGTTTATGAATTTTTATTTCTTTTGGATTTTTTTTTTTTTAAATTTTAAATTTATTTTTTTAATATCACAGTGGGCATTTCATCGAGAATTAATTATTTGAAATAATTTTAGAAAAAATAAGCTATAAATGCATTTTAAATGTGGCCCCATTTCGTGAATTTATTGGTTTTTAAAGTAATCTTAATTGATATTTTTTTATCTAATATATAAACTTTTTTTTTTGTTATTTTTCAAATATTTTTAGTATTTTTAGTTCTTTTAATTATATTTATATTTTATTTTTTATTTTTTTTATTTTTTTTTTGTAATTAATTTTTCTAATTTTATTTTGAACACATTGAATACAAATACATTTTAAAAATAATTATCACAGATCCTGACTAGAAACAGTAGGATTTCATTCATGTTTGAAATTAATTATTGTTTTTCGACTGATTTGTTTGATTTGTTGCTTGCTTGCTCTTCTACTTGAATATACTCTCTAATGTTCTAGTGGTTTCCAAAACAGTAAGAGAGTGTCTAAATACATCCTGGATTCGCTGAAAAATATCTCTATCGTATACGGATCTTGCTGCATTCGTCAAGTCGAACGGTTCTAAAATAAATGCATTTATTAGTAATATTTTTAAATTAAAAAAAATTCTTTAGCACTTGACAAATCAACTGAATTATTGTCGTATTAATAAGAAAAGTTATTTATTTTAATCGTAAGAGAAATAAATGTGATTGATATTTTAAAATATACTAGAGCAGTGGCTCCCAACCTTTTGTGGCCCATCTCCCCTTTCTGGAGGTTGACTAACACCTATCGCCCCCTTTTCATTTTCACTGTATGTCTAATTTTAATTTGAAGTAAAGTGTAAATAATAAAGCGGTTTTATTATTTTAAACAATTTTATTACCGTATATAAAAACAACCAAAGCAGTTTTATCCGGTCACTCTTAAATAAAATAGAAAAAAATTAAATTGTACATTTTTTACAGATTTTTTTTAAGAACAAAGAAGTGAAATAATTAACTAAGAACATTGACGGACATTTAAAAAACAACAATGTTTGTTAGGAGAACCTCTTTTCCTCAAAATAATCTTGCACCACTTTAAAAATTGACGATCCCTTCATATCAGTGATCAAAGTTCTAGCAAACAACATTTCCTCGGTAATTTCCTTTTGTTAATTGATAAACCTCACATAAGCTAATAAAATTGCTTTGTTATCAATCACAGTTGATTCATCAATCTGCAATTCAAATTTTACTTTTTTTCAACAAATTGGTGAGTTTGAATTCAACGTCCGTGGCCATTTCGTCAATTCGCCTGGAAACAGTATTGTTGCTCAAAGGAACCGATTGACTTATCTTATTACTAGGGTCCTCGCCTAGCATAATTTCAACAATTTTTTCGGTAGCCGGTAAAACAAGAGTTTCTACTGAGGTTCTACTGTACAGTACTATTTTAATGTTTCCCTCTTTAAATACTCATCGCCCCCAAAATCACCCCCACTTATTTATTGCCACCCTGATAACCAAAATCGCCCACTTGAGGGCGATCGCCCCTAGTTTGGGAACCACTGTACTAGAGTATGATTTGATAAATGAATAAATATCCGTAATTATTTACCTTCAACACATAATAATTTCCATTGATGTGGATCGTTTTTTATTGTGTTCACATTTTTACATTCACAAATTGGTATTTTAGTTCCAGTACGTACAGAAATCGCATACATTTTATATCTATAATTTGAATAATATAATTAATTAGTTTTATAAACAATGTAATTCGGAAAGATTACGCAGTTAAATAATGTTACTAACTCAAAATTAGTGTAATATTTGAGAAAATCCATTAACAGGTCTCCTAATGATTGGTTGTTTTTTGATTCGATTGGTGGTAGAGCTTCATAAAAATCAATTTGGTTTAAATCACTATTGGGTTTAAATCGGTCCTTATAAATAGATTGTAGACATGGAAGAACAGGGGGTTGAATACCATCTATAAAAAAGTATGTAAAATTAAATTATATACAAGATATCAATAACAATTTGAATAGAATAAGAGATTTTGTAAAACTATTACCTAATTAATTAAAATTGAGTTTTTGTGGTGTTTTACTAAAATGAAAGATTTAAAAGAAATTTTATAAACTTCACTTTTTATTAAAACTTTTATTTCTGTGAAACATAAGAAAAACTCCCGTTAATTTTTATTTACATAATGTTTCATTATAAACCAACACCACACTCTGTTAGTTTTATTACGTAATAGACCGAATAATACAATCCGGGGGAAGATTAGTCAGCACTCTAAAGAAGACTTTTAAGTTGTGGGTTTTAATATTGTTAGGATTATTTATGATACACACACATAAAAAGAGATGCTAGACCTGGAAATTTTAAGTTAGATTGGAGTATCTTGAAGTTTGTAGAGGGCTTTTTTACAATAGGGGTGATAGACCTTTGAATGCTGCTAATCGGCTAACTTACAAACATTTAATTCTAATTTCCTGACAGACTTTATCAGTAAGGTTTGTTTAATTATCATGGAAAGGCACACAATGGCATAACGTGTAACGACTAGAAATTATTCGAATTTATCACGAAAATTCGCTCACAAACGTTTCGTGATTTACATAAAATTTTCAATCAACATGATCATCCAAATAAAGCCACTATCCGGCGATAAAATAATTTAAAAATTGGACTTGCAATACATATGCGAATCACCAAACGAAACCGTGGAGGCCACTTGGCATAATGCCATAAAAATTTACTTTAATGGTAAATAAACAATTAAGCGATATCTTAGAGATAACTTGTTTTATTTAATTTTAAAGATCTATCTTGCTTAATAGAAAACCCTTTCATGTGCGTAGGAAAATTGAAGCAGCAACGAGAAGAGTCGTGTCTCTAAATTTATAACGTTTGAACTGAGGTATCACTAAGGGCCAGTTGTATGTCGGTTGCTAAACTCTTTTTAAACGTTGACTAGGGGTAAAACCTTAAAATTCACCTTGTGCCGGGTGGGGATGGCCAATCAGATGACAGGCACTTTCATCTGATTGGCCATCCCACTCGGCACAAGGTGAATTTTAAGGTTTTACCCTTTGTCAACGTTTAAAAAGTGTATTTCTCGCAAATGAAGCCTTTGGTGGGATTATCGATTTTATCTCGTCAGAACAAAAGCCATGGTAGTATTTATAAAAAAGAGAATGGGCGAAGACAGATCTACGATGGGTTAGGGAGTCGAGAGTGTCAGTTAATGCGGGATCACCTATAAGTCTGATAGCTCGCCTCTGAATTGCATCTAAGGTATTAAGAGAATGCTTGGAGGCCCCTCTCCACAAAATGCGATTACACCTCCTTCCTTTATTTCAATCGAATTAAAAATTAGAAGCGTACATAAAACGGTCGTTCCGTAGGAGGATGGGGTGACGATACAGGGAGGTGGTTTTAGTGGCTAGGAAACACACACTCTGCTGGGTACGGGCCAATCAGTGTCTTTTTTTGTGAAGATTTCCACCTACACTCGAGGAAAAAAGATAAAAAAAATCTCTCTCTTATATCCTCTCCATTGAGTCAGGTCGCCTGGAGTGGGCATTTCCGTTAGGTGACGATTTCTGCCAGTTTGCTTCTACGGCAAGACCCGTAAAGGAACTTGGTTCCAAAAAAGCTTTTAACAGGATGTTTTTTATTTTCGTTATTTTTTCAATTGCCATTTCTCTAAATATTTGAAATTTTCTATTGTTTTAAACGAGTTGAAACTTGTGGATGCAAAATCTCATTTCCATCAATTTATCTGTGAATAAACAGTTGGAACAAAGTACAGTACACAGACTTGCCGAAATAGGAATTTAAATCTCATTAAAAAAAAAATCCTGAAAACTTTGCCAAGAGTGACTTATGAGGTTTTCACGAGACACCGACGATATTTTAATTTAAATATGAACAGAAAATTTAGAATATATACTTGGAATCATCAACTGGTAAGGAATTCAGAAGCGAGCAATTAAACTAATAGGAGACCCGGCTCTAACCAACTCACTCGACTCCCTGGCTCACCGAAGAAACGTTTCTGCCCTTTCCCTGTACTATCACGGTGTCTGTTCAGTCGAGCTGAAATCAATTATCCCCCCTAAAGCCCTCTTTACGAGAAACACGCGGTTTTCGAACGCTCAGCACCCCTTCGCTGTCAAATTGGATAAAAGTTGAACAAGCGCTTTCGCCAACTCTTTTATCCCTAAGACCTCCAGAGACTGGAACTCGCTCCCTGCCACCATCTTTCCCACGACTTATAACCTTCAGCTATTTAAGACCCGTATCCACAGATACCTTCGACCCCCGTCCAGCCCATAAAATTATTTCTTCTTCTTTTCACGATGGAGGGGCCAACCCAGGCCTTTAGGGGTTGTACCTTTTTTAGTGTAACTCTTTCTCTCATCATTTTCATAAAAAAAAGTAATTCAATTTCCACTTACTTTGTAAGAAATGAATTACCATGAGGGTCAACGAATATGATGAAATAGTACAATTTTTTGCATCATTTATGTGATGTCTGTTTGCCCATAGTTTAACCAAAATTACCAGTGGTTTTACTCGCCAGTCCACTAAAGAAAGAAACAGAGAAAAAATATTTTAGCAAAATTAATTTAAATGATTACATAGAAAACATCAAAAACGGTTTTTAAATTTTTCAAATTAATTTCTAATAAAGAATATAAATATTAATAATTTCCCAAGTTTCTCTGTTAATATTAATATCTATTCTTTTAAAAATAATACATAAGATTTCCTATTGCCTTCTTTCTTAATTTATTTAATATTGGTAGGTATATATAATTAAGCTATAAGAAATATATATTTCTAAATGAAAATGTTTTAAAATATTGATAATTTTTCTTATTTACTAAGCCTTAAATGTAACAAAAATGAACTTACATTGCGAATAACAGTAAAGAAGATGCGTATTCCGAACACCGACGGAATTGTTACAGTTTATATCAACATTGAATCCTTGATCAGTAACACTAAATTTTAAAATAGGAACTTTTGCTTGTATAAGTTGTATGTCATCTATCATCTCTAAAACAATAATTTTTTTAATTAAATATTGTACAACATTTATTCTAAATTTTTTCAATAAAAATTATTTAAAATACACATCAGATAAGATTTTTTTTATCACATTTTTATTTATTTAAAATTAAAATAATTCTTAGGGCGGCCATAAACAGTTCAACTTGGTTGTGTTGAGGTTCAAGTTGAACAGTGTATGGCCAGGTTGAGAGACCAAAACCGAAGTTGAACAATCATGTTGATGAAATCAAAACTCTCTTGATATTTTTGGGCGGAGCATAATGTTGTGCCAAAGTATCAGGGCTACGAAATTCGAAACTCAAGCTCTATATGGGCTAGAAGGAGTACAACAAGCTTTTGGTTGAAATCGGAACACCGAAAGTTGACATTTACATGAAAGATTTTTCGTTTTTTGTGATTTTCTCAAAAAGGGCTCTAACGATTTTTTTTTTAATTAGTGTATTTATCAAGTGTCATTAGTTAATAGTCGTGTATAAATTTTAATCCGATTGAAATAAAGGAAGAGGGTGTAAATTAGGATTGTCGCAAAATAAATATTTTAATGGTTCATATCTTGTATACGGTAAGTCGCAGAGCTTTGGAATTTTAAACTTAAGCTATCTAGATGCTAGAAGTACCTCAAGATTTTGGCTAAAACTGAAAAAACGGAAGTACATGTTTACTTAAAGATTTTTGGTTTATTGTTATAATATTGTTTAGGTTTAAGGTCTAAGGGGGTGTTCTGGGTGTGTTCGGGCGCCAAATTGTTATGATATGTTTTAGTTTAAGGTTACTGGATAAATAACACACATAAATGTATTTATAACAATAGGTTTATTGCGAATGTGTACAGTGGGAAGGGAGGCCAGGTGTGTGACAGGCCAGGTGTGTGACAGGCCAGGTGTGTGACAGGCCTCTAGTGTGATCTCCGAACATATCCAGTCCCAGGCTCATATTGTACTGTTTTTCAAGTCGACCGACCTTCGGCAATTCAGCAATTACTCGAGCCTCGTGTCTCCGCTCTGACTTGTACAAATCGCTAAATAGCCATATTACAACATTATTGCAATTTCGTCTTTTTTCAGATTTTCTCAAAATGGCTTGGGTGAAACACAAATTGAAGTAATTTGGATGAAGAAAATTGGTATGATGATTTCAAATAAGGGAGAAACTAATGTGAAAGCCGTGTGGTGCCCATATCGGTTGATTTTTTATGTGTTTGTAATAAGGACAGGCAGTCGTCGATTCTGGTCCAGTCTTTCTATATAGTTTAATCAATATCAGTCATAATTAGTAGTCCTTCATAATTCACAAATGTCGTTTAGTCTTGCATAGTACAACTCTTCTGCCATGTAAGTCTCTTTTTCAAACTCTCTCCCCATTTTGCTACCGATTTATTCGACATCTTGGTTTATGTATCGTTATAGCAAATTTTTGCCACTCGGTTCTCCATTGGTTCAACTCTTATTACATACTATATTTCACACTAACTTTAAGAAAAAAAGATGGAATACGTTTAAAGAAGGATCTAGAAAACATTTTAAAAACACATATAGTGCAACAATACAGTAAGATTGGTCAAGAATTGACAAACCAAGCTATCGTACGTACTATAAAAGAATTAAAAGGGTAATAGGTAGACGAGGGGTGAACTGCGATTGGAATTAAGTGTACACCGTCTTTGGAATTATGTGAAATTATTTTTGGAATTCATTAGATAATGCCCCTTCATCTATTGTCTTCTACTTGGAAAGTAAAGTGGAAGTGAAAGTAGGTGTACACGATATTAAGTCGCGGTTCACCCCTCGTAAGTAGAGAAAGCTACTGGGACGAAGAGAAAAGAATTAAAGAGGAGAAGAGAGCTTGGGCAAGAGCAAGGTGTGAAAATATATGGAGAGGGGCAAGAGGACCTGAAGGAAAGAAATGCAGAGGGTGGAAGATGAAGAGGAAAACGTAAACCAAATTGAGAAGTGCGAAAAATTTCACATTACAATGGCAAAAAACATGACATGATGGTAGGAGGGGGTTAGTAGGGGGAATTAATGATTGGGAATTAAATATTCTTTAAGGTAGTTGTTTCACCATATGGGTTTTCTTAGGATTTTTTTGAAATTTAGATAGATTATTATTTAAGTACTTCTGCATCGATTGGTGGCAAAACGAAATTTATGAACAATATAGTTCCGGAGATATTAAATTCCAAAGATAGAGTTTTTCAGACTCTTATACATTGCACTATACGGGATATTTATTTTACATACATATTTAAATATAATTAAGAAACTCTTCTTACCATTGTTATAAAAAACTAAACCAACATTAAACAATAACTAATACATTTTTTAAGAAAATTTTAATTCATAGTTACATCACAGTTTCTGAGATAATAATGAATAAATAATGAAAAATTTACACTAAAAACAAGCTGGCAACAACGCATTTATTTAACCTAAAAAGTGGGTTAACTTTAGTAATTTTTTTGACGTTTTTTCGCTTCAGCCATTGCCGCAACAGCTTTCAATCGCTTATTAAGAACTTTTTGTTTTATAAATCTCCCTTTATAATGTACTTTATCTGACATTTCTATGATAAAATATATACAAGCTCGGATTGTGTTGCCAGATTTGTCAAACGAGCACGGGATTGGCTAATAGTGGTACATAAACAGCAAAAAGTTTTGGGCTTATGAATTATGAATCCTTATTGTCTCTTCTATATGCTCTAGCGTCTAGCATTAACTTTTTGCTAGTATTGTCGCGAAACAACTACCTTAATGTTAAATTAAATTTATAAGAAATTAGAAGAGACCTAAAGGGAGGGGAAGGATGGAAAGAAGAAAGAGGAGTCGAGAATGGAAGAAAATGATTTCAGACAAACAGACGAAGAGGGAAGAGGAAGAATTCTTTACTATAATTCCACAAATTAAATTGTATATTTCCACAAAATGTATGGGATATGAAAATAACTTTAAAATTGTCAAATTCAAAGCCTAAATACGGGCACGAGTAAAGTGTGTAATTAATAAAATAAAAAAATAAATACTATTTTTCAGACTTCTTTTAATAGTATATTTTAGATTTTAGTCACGCCGAGTTAGCGTCTCCATTTTTTTTTTTTTTTTTTTTTTTTTAATGCAATCGAATGCAAGAAGGGGTGCACCAGTAAAGGTGTAGCCCCTATGGATCTCGAAAGACCCTTGCATTACCGAAGAGAAGGGAAAGTTGATTAAGTGAGAGGGTGTAGACGTAGGTGTCTATGCACCCTGGTTTTGAAGGTTTGAAGATCATAGGTGCTGGGAAAGATAGAGGCTGGGAGAGAGTTCCAGTTCCTTGAAGTCATGGGGATATATGTATTCGCGAATGAAGTGGTCCGGCACTTTTCCAATTTGACCGCAAAAGAGTGTTGGGAGTCGGCAAAACGTGTGCTGCGTGCAAAGTATGCTTTGGGGGAATTATTGACTTTATCTCATCAGAGCACCTGCCGTGATAGTATCTATAGAAAAGGGAAAGGGCAGAGACATCTCTTCGATGAGCCAACGAGTCGAGGGAGTCGGTGAGGGTAGAATCGTCAATTAGCCTGACGGCTCGTTTCTGAATTGCATCAAGGGTAGCAAGAGAATATTTTGAGGCTCCTCTCCACAGATGAGAGCAGTATTCGAGATAGGGGCGGATTTGGGCCTTGTAGATGGTGAGAAGTTGTGGGGGTTTGTAAAATCGCTTGGACCTGAATAAGAAGCCAATCTTCCTTGCTGCAGATTTCGCCACAGAGGAGATGTGTTCATTCCAAGACAGGTCAGATGCGACAGAGACGCCCAACATGGATAGGCTGTTACACATTTTCATATGTGATCGGGGCTGTTCTTGCCAATCTATCTTCATCAAGTAGCCCTGGACCTTTTCGATTTCATTTCACCCTTTCCAGTTCAAGACCTCCAACCTCATATAGCAGGACAGAGTGCTGAAAGCTTTCCAAGAGCTGACTGAATCTTTCTCTTGTACAGCTTTTCTTCATTGTTCTGTTTCACCTTGAACCAACACCTATCTCCTTAAAAGTTACAGAACATATAGCTTTACCGCCTTTTTTGTTCTCCATTATCAGATAATATTTATAATAGCAATAAAAATGGCAATATATTAAAAAAAATTACTTTGGCAAATCAATTTATGAATTTTCAATAAATAATATATATAGGGTGGGCCATCTAACGTTTGGAATTTGAATCGGCTATAAAAAAAACTAATGGATATTTTTTCAAAATTATAAGTTTATTAGAAAGATTGGACATTTTCATTTAAGAATGAAACACAACATCATTCAAATGACTGCTACAGCTGGCATCCGAGCAACCCAATTTAAAATGTACTGAAAAATTGGGTTTGGAATTTGAATCGGCTATAAAAAAAACTAATGAATATTTTTTCAAAATTATGAGTTTGTACATTTTCATTTAAGAATGAAAAACAACATTTTTGTTTCCAAAAATTGAAAAGAATGACATGGGTGACATTTGGTTTCAACAGGACGGGGCCACTTGCCACACAGCCAACGTAACAATCGATCTTTTGCGCACTGTTTTTGGAAATCGAATAATGATTTTGTGTTTCATTCATAAATGAAAATGTCAAATCTTTGTAATAAACTCATAATTTTGAAAAAATATTCATTAGTTTTTTATAGCCGATTAAAATTCCAAAAGTTAAATGGCCCAGCCTATATTTGAACATTTTTCTAATTTTTAAAATCTCTATTCAATTTATTTACAAATATTTTGTTTATTATGAATACGGCCTGCATTAAAAATTTTTTTTTTAATTCAAATTAAAAAAATAATCATCGATTTCCCTTTATTTTTAATAGTCGACATTGCTATGAAATGAATAAATAAGAAATTCAAAGGCAATCAGATGGAGAGTAAGCAACGCTTGTAAGAACCTCCTCCATCTAAACCAGTTGATTCATTGATTTTAAGCAAATTTTTCTTATAATTTAATAGAATAGACTTTTTTTTGTCTTTCGATAGTTTTGTTTTAAGCTCGAAGGTAGTTATGAGCTCCGTTTCAAGTATTTAATATGGCAACGACTGGGATACCAAACAATTAGAATAATATTTTTAGAACACTTACCCAAGCGACGTAAGAATTTTAATAACTGTCCTAAATGGGCAACCGCTTCAATTCTTTGATCCATCTCAGAAGGTCTTACATGAAGACAAAAATCGATATCACTTGAAGATATAGAAAATCCGCTCATTGTAGAACCCACAATAAAAAGTCCGTAAAATGGGAATATGCTCTAAATTGTTAAGGATTTTTATTAAATAATTAAGCTATTTAAAAATACAAATTGCAGAAGCTAAGTAATAAAACGTACCTTAATAAATACGTAAAGTTGTTTCCATAGATGCATCTTTTTTTTAAATTGTTCCTCAGTTTGTTTGTGTGACATATATTTAAACCATATATCATGGGATAACTGAAAATATTTATAAATATTATTCAAGTATTTCAGGAAAATCTTAACTTAAATAAAAATTAAAAAAAACAAGACCAATATTTTGATGAAATCACTATATACTATATATATATGGAAAGATGGTGCGCATAAAAAGGGATATACACCAAGGCCGTACCCAGAGGGGGGGGGTTAGGGGTCGAACCCCCCCCCTCGAAATTTATTTATATCTATTTTTTTTTTTAATTTAAAATATATAAAGAGGTCATTTGCTTTTTTAAACAATTTAAAAACATTTGTAACAGCCCGGGTAATTAGTTTTTTTTATATAAATATTAATTTAAAATAATAAACATTTTTGCAACTTTGCCGGTGACAACATGCACTCCAGAGAGAACATTTTCTACTTTGAGGAGGGTTAAATCGTATCTAAGGAACTCCTGTGTCCAAGATCGAGTTACCGAATTAGCTCTTGTGTCTATTCATAGAGACAATGACATTTCCACCGACAAAGGTATAAATATGTTTGCAAAGAAAAAAAGAAGATTGGATTTTGTTTTGTAAAATTTCTATGTGTACTTATAATTATACTTAATACTTAATCTAGACACACGGCATAACTCAAAAACTATTATACTTACATACTTCAAATTTTACAAGCCTAATAAGACCCACTAGAACACCTAGAATCCCAAATTTCATGAATAAATCTATTATAGTTCTTGAGTTATTAAGCTTTGAAAAGTGCCATTTTTAACACTGACTTACTGACTGACATATCAAAAACCTAAAGTATTTCCACTGGTCTTAGAATGCTGAAATTTGGCATACTGGTAGAGTTTGGGCTACAGTTAAAGGAAAAAATCGAGAAAGTGAAATTTTCCTTTTTTCAGGATCTAAAATGAAGGGGTGAAATTTATTATAGGCTTAATTAACATATAGTGAAAATACAATCAAGCTAGAATTCTGAAATTTGGCATACTGGTAAAGCTTGGAACATTAATAAAGGAGAAAATTGAAAAACTTTCCCTTATTCGGGGTCCGAAATGAAGGGGTGATATTTATGAAAAACGGACAGGGTTTTTAACAAATATTTTATGAGAAATATTTAATCATTATTAATATAAATGTTTAAATATAATTATTTAGATAAATTAAAAGATAAAACTTTTCAAAAATTAATGATTACTGACTAAAAACGTAAATGTGAAAAAGGGCCAAATTCGGTACAAACGGCTTCGCCGACAAAATGGTTGAGATCTTAACGGGAACCAAGTTCCATAGCAGTTGCTTAAATCATAGCTATAGTGATGAACAACGTTCTTCAATTGATTTAAAAGAAAATTTGTTACGTTTTTTGATATTAAATTTATAACTTGGCAAGTTTAATATCCAACTAAATTGTTTGTAGTATAAAATAGAACAAATAGCAAAGTTAAAGTTTAAATTTGTATTAAATATTATAACGTTAAGCGTAAGTTATTGACTATTATAACTTGCCAAGTTATAAATTTAATATCAAAGAACGTAACAAATTTTCTTTAAATCAATTGAACGTTATACATTCTTATAGCTATGATTTAAGCAACTGCTATGGAACTCGGTACTTAAGATCTCAACCCTTTTGTCGGCGAAGCCGTTTCTACCGAACTTGGCCCCTTTTTAACATTTATGTTTTTGGTCAGATAAATACTTTTATTAAAACATTTTTCTCACCCTTTTTTAACAAAGAGAAACAAAGAGGTTGTCCTCTGCTTGATGCAAATAAACATACACACATATATATCGAGATGATATATCTGTATATATATATTATTTATTTGTTTGAGACTATAGTTTCGAAGACTTGGTCTTCATCATCAGTCTTTTTTAATTATAAATGTTTTTTTCATGGAGTCAATATCGTATGGATATTGAAAATTTGATGTTCCTTCTTCACTGGTGGTCAGCTTAGAACTAATAAAGACATTCTTTTGGTTCACATTCAAATATTTTGGTTCACATTCAAATATTTGAATGTGAACCAAAAGAATGTCTTTATTAGTTCTAAGCTGACCACCAGTGAAGAAGGAACATCAAATTTTCAATATCCATACGATATTGACTCCATGAAAAACAAACATTTATAATTAAAAAAAGACTGATGATGAAGACCAAGTCTTCGAAACTATAGTCTCAAACTAATAAATATTATATATATACAGATATATCATCTCGATATATATGTGTGTATGTTTATTTGCATCAAGCAGAGGACAACCTCATTGTTTCTCTTTGTGAATCAACAACTCTGCTACTCTCGGCAAAACAAAAACTTTTCTTTTTTTTTTAAAACTATTTTAACGACTTTTGGGTGAAAATGGGCGTGGTACCCCGAAATTTTTTTTTACTAAGGGAATGCTAAAAAGGGGCGGCAGATTCTTGTCAGATATTAACCCCCCCCCCGAAAAATCTTAGGTACGGCCCTGATATACACAATATATATATATAACCGAACTGAACTCTGGATTTATGCATGTTAAGGCAAATAATGTTCTGATTCTTTGAGTTCACATAGATTTAGCTTGAATATTTTTTAAGAAAATAAAATCAAGATTAATTTTCATTTATTGTAGTTTAAACAGGCTGAACTCATAAAAATAGGTGATTCAATGGTTGGGATAATTAACCTACAAGTATCTAAATTTACATTGTCCTACATTTATCGAATATAATTTAATGATAGAATATTTTAATATTTCCATTGTCAGTGAGCTTGAAGGAGCGCTTCGCGATGACGGAGGAATTTTGTCAATCATAAGCCAAGGAGCTGTAAATTTAATTGGCTCTCAACGCTTGAGATCCTTCAATTTGAGTTAGTATTAAAAATACAAGGTAATTAAACTTCGATCAAGAGATAGGTAGCTAGCTCCACCACAACCTGCAAGGAATGAAATTCGCTGGTTTGGGAAGGTCAAAAATAATATGGCCAATTGCCTTTTGTTTGTTTCTTTTTAATGACTAGTTGTTTTTTATTAAGATCGTAAAAATAGATAAGTTTTAAAAATAAAATTTAGAAATAAGTAACTGCTAGTGGCACTTACACAAATATATGGTATATTCAAATTTAGTAAAATTACCTTATCAGAAATTTTCTTTTCAAGAAAATGAGACGTGGGGGTTAAATTAATTATAGAAGGATGATTTAAAAACCTATCGGGATTTACTAAATAATCTTGTTCCAGAATTGGTAATGGTTGATACATAATTCTTTCTCCTTGATGTTGTCTAGTTTCGTAACTATTAATATTTCTACCGATAAAAGGAGAAAATGTGTGTGGAGGTATCGTGCGCGTTTTATAGAAACGTCTTAGCCCGGAAGTATCTCGTTTTTCTCTTTCACTGAAAATGAGAAACAAATATAAAATAATGGAAAATAATTAGAATAAATATTTAACTAGGTACATATATATTAATGTAATTGTAATAATATATTTTTAAATCCGATCAGTCCAGTTAGTTTGATGCAGATCATTCCAGTTAGTGTGATGAATCAAATAATTCAGTGATTTAATCAACTTTGGACTTACTAGAGAAAGGCTTGTTGATCTTCATAAACCATGTTATTTGTAGAAAAATTAAATTTATAGGAATTACGCAAATAGTGAGGTGAATTGTAATTATGGTTATTGTAAAATCTAAAAAACAATCATATTTTATTTTTATAACAGACTAAAAGAAATTATATTTTGCACCAAAACATTGTTTTTATAAAAATTGGGAAAAAATAGAAGATTTTCAAAAGCACAAAACACCTCATTCGACATCAAATTATATGAAAAATTGAATGAATAAATCAATTTTTATTAGGACTTGAGCTTGAAGATTTCTTTCTATTTGATCTTAAGATCATTCATTCATTTTAAGTGGGAATCAATGAAGGTGTCCTCTTCTTGTTGCAAATAAACATACACTGAATAGATAGATATACAACGTATACCGATATAGGACACCCTCATTTATTTCTTCTTAAAAAACAATAACTCTGAAGCCCAGAGAATAAATAATAATAAATAAATCATTTTCGCCCCTAAATCCTGAGAGGTATTTAAATGTTGAAAGAGCCAACGAAAATAAATCAAAATATCGATTTCCCTATCGAAATGCAAATGGGATAAAAGATGTTCGGATCTTGTTTTTATTTATTTATTATAAGGTTTTTAAAGGATTCTTCTCTTAGGAAATAAGTTCAAACACCTACAATCGATGAAACTATTAACAGAACACCATATATTCCTATATGCTATATATATCAGTGGTTCTTTAACTATGGGCTCCTATCCCATTTTGGACCAAGTAACTAAATTTTGAGGTCGCAAAACATAAAACGACAATGAAACAATAATTATAATGAACAGCGACCAAAAATTAGTGTTCAAAAAAATTAAAGCCTATAGTGAATTCAAAGTTTATCTGTCAGTGAATGAATTTTGGCTTGGGGTTTCTGAAATAGCCCTAAATTTACATTTGCCATTTTGAACTACACATTTACACGAAGTGACGTTCTTAGCATATTAACAATTATAAAATAAAAATACCAATCAAATTTGAAAAATGTTGAAGATACTCTACCTCCCACATAGTATCAAATATTCAACCAAGATTTGATTCTTTTTTTAATAAGAAATAAGCACATAATATTTAAATTTAATATATACCTTAGTTTTAATAAATTATGAAATTATTATAATATTAGGTTGATGCATAATTATGGAACGTTTTTTAAAAATATTTTTATTCAGCAAAAACGATAATATAATTTAACAAAAACATGTTTAAATGATTATTCAGGGGCGTATTCACCATCTACTTCAATAACTGCTTCCCATTTGTTTTGGCAGTCGGTCGATTCCACGGGCGAAGAAGTCACGATTCTTGGAGTCAATCCACGCTTTGACATCGGCCACCAAGTCATCCAAATCCTCGTAGATCTTAGTCTTTTGCCAGTTTTTCAAAGAGCGGTTGATGTGATAGTCCGTCGGTGCTTCGGTCGGTGAGTACAGCGGATGTGGGAGTAGATCCCATCCCTTATTGGCGATGAATTCGACTACCCGGCGCTCAACATGTGGACGTGCGTTATCGTGATGGAACACGAAGTGGTTCTTTTTGCGCGGCCTCGATTGCACCGTGAAGACGGTCAAGCTGTGCCAGGTAGACGTTGCTGTTTATGTTGAATTGCCGCTTGCCGTTTTTGTTCATGATTGGTCGACATTGAAGTCTGCAGCCAGAATTCGTGTTGTAAGGCTTTCATCTTCTTCCACGGCTGTCAGAAGTGCCTGATCATCAAAATCCGATGGCCGACCTCTTCCTTCTTTATCCTCCAAACTAGTGTCACCTGATTTGAAACGGGCAAACCACTTCCGTACTGCACTATCAGTAATTGTTCCTTTGCCAAAAAGTCCGTTGAGATCGCGAAATGACTGTGCTGCCTTCCATCCTTTCTCGTAGTGGTAGAGCATAATATGACGAATATGAATATGTTTTTCGACAGGCATTTTTATTAACTATAAATAGAGAACATTGTTTATATAAAAAATAAACAAAACGCCATTTTTGGCTAAAGAAAAACGCGCCAATACAAACGTTCCATAATTATGCATCAACCTAATAGGTATATTTAACAAAAATTTGCTTTAAAACAAATTTCTTTATGATTTACTAGTAAAAATGTTTATTTCATACTAGTTCAGGGGATTCTACGGTAACTGTGGCGCCGCGATCTGGCGATGGACTCTTATAGTACTCACCAAAATAAGACGAAAATGAAGAATACCATTTTCGAGATTTCGCTTAGTTCCATCGTCAGATCGCGGCACCACAGTTACCGTAGAATTGCCCTAGTTAATAACTATATAATCTGAGGTTGCGAATTTTTTTGTTCATTTTTTTTGTACGAGAGATGATCTAAACCCTGAAAAAACTTAACATTGGTCAATTTCTTTATAGCTTTCACAGTCTAACATTAAAACTAGTATGAAACTTGCATGTATTGGAACTAAATGTTGCAGCCACACTTGCATAGCTCATAATTAAAGTTTTACTATCTGTATTGATTCGAAATCTATGTTCACCAATTGCATCTAATCTTGAAATTTTCAAAATTTCACTTTCTTAATATTCTTTAGATCAAAAAGTAAATTTCGAATTTATAATTATTTGCCTTTTTTTAGCCTTCCCATTGTTAGCTTGTTTCACTAAGAAAATTTCCAATTTCAAATCACCATCACTGTTCATAGTGGTTAATCATCGTTTTATAATATTCTTCTTGTTTGGGTCATCAATTAGCCCAAAGAAAGTAAATAAAGATTAAAAGAAATCATTATTTGTAAACCAGTTTATAAAATTCTTAAGATTCTAAGATACTTGTCACCGTAAAAATTTCATTAGAAAAACCTGGAATTTGAAGCGCTCCTGTTGCTATGTGGAGATTCGAAGTAGTTTTTAGAGTGTGGATAATCATGATTGTAGTTTGAGGAGCGATTATAATGTCTTGATGTGTCTACACTATAGAATTTCATTATTATTTAGACAAAATTAATTAATACAAAGTATTTTTAAGACTTACTTGTTTTTAAACAAGGGTGGAAGTTTGTACAGCTGTTCATCATGCCTTCGAGAAGTATTTATATGGTTTGATTGGTAGGAGAAATAAGATCGGGAAAGCAACATTTCTTGAGGCCGATTAGAGTTGGAGTATCTCAAACTCGATTGCTGGCCGTTGTTGCAATTAACAATTCGTACGTCTTCCATGATTACTTAAAACAAAAAAATAAATCAAATGAAACGTCTTAACTAAAAATAGAAAATTTTAACTAATTTACCTCAACAGATGGTTTAACCCCAAAAAATTATCAAGAAATATTTCATTTATATAAAGAACAAAAGATAAGAGTAAATAAATATTATATTTAATATTGATTTACTATGAGTTAAGGATACTAGGTCACCGTATTTCACATTAAAATTAAAAAATAATAAAAGATATAAAAACTTTCTGTACTTCCTGTATGATGGGTTGATAGCCCTGAAATAGGTAGATATTGAAAAAGAAAAAAATTTTTGTATCTTTTAATTTTTTAATTTTAATGTGAAATAAGTGACCTAGTATCCTTAACTCATAGTAAATCAATATAGATATAATATTTATTTATCTTATCTTTATTAAAGATGTTTCACCTTGCACCAACAACCCACAATCTCTACTAATTATAAAGAACAAGCTGAAAGCTCGGCGGGAAGTCTCTCGGGATGTGATTATTAGGTGTCCCAAATTGATTACCTCTCAAAAAAGTATCCAGTAGTCCATAAGACTAAATTTGGTCCAGACCAAACAAACGGTTTAGAATTTTAATAATTCGCCCCCACACACTCATTTTGAGTAGTTGATTTTTGCAGTAATAGTTTCTCATACAATTAAACTTTACAAAATTTGATACACATCAGATTTTTAATTTTTTTACCCCCCACATTTTGGCTATGTAGTATTTTTTTAAGCAAAAAGAAAGTTGTTATATTACCCTTCTTAATAGATATTGCATAAATCAGTGAAAACGCATTTTTCCCTTTTTGATCCCCTTAGTGGTCGAATTTTAAAAAATTCTGAAATTACTTCTCAATAGGCCAAAAGCAAGTCGATATATTATCGTTCTTAAGAGATATTTCATAAACACATTTTGCCCCTTTGACCCCCTAAGGAGTCAGATTTCGAAAAATCCATTTCTAATGAACCCCTGTCAAAGAAGTAATATCCTCTCCGAGGGGTGAACCGCGATTGGAATTAGGTGTACACGTCTTTGGAATTATTTTGGAATTCATTAGATAATATGCCCCTTCATCTATTGTCTTCTACTTGGAAATGAAAGTGGAAGTGGAAGTAGGTGTACACGATATTAGGTCGCGATTCACCCCTCGATGCTCTCCAAATTTCTATGTTTGTATCTTCATGGGTTTGGACAATTTCGAAGATGTATTAGTGTATCGAGCGTTTGTTTTTATTTAAATAGGTAACTCAATCTTCTGCTTGATGTAATAAGTACCCAATATGCATTATATGTATTTACAAACATTTTATTCAATTGACAGTAAATAGTTTCTAAAGTTTTACCTTCATATTCAGTCAACTACATAAATTTCAGACGAATATTCAATAGCAGTTTTTTAGTTACCATATACTTGAATTGACTTGATGGGGGTGGATAGAAACAAAAGATAGAAAGACTTGCTATATACAGAGTTACTACATATATTTCAGACATATGTATAGACTTATTTATTTATATAATAATTAGGGCTCGGATATCGCCCTTATTTGCCTTTTTACTTTATCCAATGCAAAGCATGGGTAAAGTATTGTAATCGCTCTCGGGGCAAGCGTGGCTTCAAAGGGTCCTCAGGTAAAGACTACGGAACCCATGGACTCAATTAAAGTCACAAATTGTAGTATTCAATTAGGTTGAATATTAGCACGTGACGGTTTTGCCAAAAATTACATGGGGTCTCGTCGAGAGGCCAAAAAGTGCGATTTTTTCATTTAGTGCGTGCGGATGGATGTATGGATGGATGTATGTATGGATGGATGTATGTATGTATGTTATCGCTTTTTTGGCCCACGATTTTTTCCACACCGTTGCACCGATTGAAATGAAATTGAAAACATACCATTAGTTTAACAAACTGAAGCGCTGATTAGTTTTTGGTACATATCGGCCCACAAACATTAGTACTTTATTTCAGTACTTTTTTAGTTTTTTCTAAATATCTTGAAAATGACTTAACCAATTATGATGAAATTTAATATCCTAATTAAGTACCTTGGGGACCACAAAAAAGGTTAAATAAAGTTTTTAGTAAAATTATATTTTAAAGTACTTTACTCTAGAGTAAGATGGAACTTTTTTAATTTTTTAAATTCTTTAAAATTTATTCATTTGAAAGTTTTAATATAGCTCATTTAGCCTTGCTTAAGTAAGAATGGAAAGGCTTCTCTCTGTGAAATGCTAAAAATTTGGGAGGAATTTTTATGAGTAACCATAGCAACTGCGTTGTTTTCTTATCCGTTACTTTTGCTGAAGACAGAGAAATCGATTTTAAACCAAAAATAGCGATTGATTCTCATCTAGTACTTGAGGAATAATCATTCTATATTGGATTTTTGACGTTTCGGTTTTTATTAGTAACCATTGCTGAGACATAGAGAAATCGATTTTAAACCAAAAATAGCGATTGATTCTCATCTAGTTCTTGAGGAATAATCATTCTATATTGGATTTTTGACGTTTCGGTTTTTATTAGTAACCATTGCTGAAGACATAGAGAAATCGATTTTAAACCAAAAATAGCGATTGATTCTCATCTAGTTCTTGAGGAATAATCATTCTATATTGGATTTTTGACGTTTCGGTTTTAATTAGTAACCATTGCTGAAGACATAGAGAAATCGATTTTAAACCAAAAATAGCGATTGATTCTCATCTAGTACTTGAGGAATAATCATTCTATATTGGATTTTTGACGTTTCGGTTTTTATTAGTAACCATTGCTGAAGACATAGAGAAATCGATTTTAAACCAAAAATAGCGATTGATTCTCATCTAGTTCTTGAGGAATAATCATTCTATATTGGATTTTTGACGTTTCGGTTTTAATTAGTAACCATTGCTGAAGACATAGAGAAATCGACTTTTAAACCAAAAAGAGCGATTGATTCTCATCTAGTACTTGAGGAATAATCATTCTATATTGGATTTTTGACGTTTCGGTTTTTATTAGTAACCATTGCTGAAGACATGGAGGAATCGACTTAAAATAAAAAATAGCGATTGATTCTCATCTAATACTTGAGAAATATCCATTCTATATTTGATTTTTGACGTTTCGGTTTTTATTAGTAACCATTCCTGAAGACATAGAGAAATCAACTTTAAACCAAAAATAGCGATTGATTCTCATCTAGTACTTGAGGAATAATCATTCTATATTGGATTTTTTGACGTTTCGGTTTTTATTAGTAACCATTGCTGAAGACATAGAGGAATCGACTTAAAATCAAAAATAGCGATTGATTCTCATCTAATACTTGAGGAATAACAATTCTACATTAGGTTTTTGACGTTTCGATTATTATTGGTAACCATTGCTGAAGACATGGAGGAATCGACTTAAAATCAAAAATAACGATCGATTCTTATCTAATACTAGAGGAATAACCTTATTGAATTCCATTTTTGATGTTTTGACTATTAATGGAAACCTCTACTGAAAATGTAGAAGAATCGACTTAAAATCAAAAGACTAAATTCTTTTTAGGTAAACAACTCAAGCTTGAGTTGTTTGCCATAAAAGAATTTAGTCTTTTTGATTTTAAGTCGATTCTTCTACATTTTCAGCAGAGGTTTCCATTAATAGTCAAAACATCAAAAATGGAATTCAATAAGGTTATTCCTCTAGTATTAGATAAGAATCGATCGTTATTTTTGATTTTAAGTCGTTTCCTCCATGTCTTCAGCAATGGTTACCAATAATAATCGAAACGTCAAAAACCTAATGTAGAATTGTTATTCCTCAAGTATTAGATGAGAATCGATGGCTATTTTTGATTTTAAGTCGATTCCTCTATGTCTTCAGCAATGGTTACCAATAAAAACCGAAACGTCAAAAATCCAATGTAGAATGGTTATTCCTCGACTCTTAAATGAGAATTATTTTTGAATTAATGTTCAATATGAACTACAAATTGCAAGTGATATCTGATTAATAATAAAGGAACAAACATATTAATATTTCAAATGAATTTGGATAAAGTTTAGCAACGATCCGTTGCAGTTTATTTTATTTATGGCTTAAAATTTAGGCTAATATGATATCTATGCATTTCATGAAATTCCTAATAAAAGAGGTATTTGTTAGGGCCTATAATGCCTATTTTGCCCTATTCTGGGTGATAGTGCGTATTTAACTTATAAATGCCTTTTTTAATGCCTATTTTAACTAAAATTGGCAATTTCACATTTTTTGGACGATTTATACATTTTCTAAATTCAAGTTTTTTTTGAATTGTTAAAAAATATTCCGAAATAATTA
>JALMQS010000085.1:15954069-16044916 GCA_024734495.1 Forficula auricularia
GTTAAATTTCAAATGGATGGCCACTTGTCATATTGTAGAATGAATGAATTGGATCATCTTACTTGGGCCAAGGTGTGAGTTTGGAAATGCAATCTTCTATGGCGAGAGACATTCCTCGGACGAGAAGCGCGCTTCCGAGACCTTTCCATAAAGTTGTTATACCTTGCCTTTGATGCAAATGGATCATAATAGGCAAAAGAGTGACAGGTACAAAATGAGTGTGAATTGAATTGTTATGGACTTGAACAGAGAGAAGATGTTAATGGAATGAACAAGTTATTGATCGCAATTATTTGAAATTACTTTGACATTGCCTCCGGAGGACTATAAACGGATGACTTAATAAATTTTCAGCAATTAAAGTGGTGAGCCCCACGCCAATGCTTACGTATCTTTTAATATCACTTTCTGTTGGTGAAAAAGAGCTGTTAAGATGGAATTAGAAAGATTATTTCATTGGTCGAAGTCAGTCCAGGATAATGAAAAATAAAATTCCGAATAAAGAAATTTATTGGAACGTCACTTGCAGATATCAGGGTTTCCAAACAATTTTCGACCGCAGACCGGTATTTTTGGTAAAACTTGTGCGGCCCTCTTTTATGTAAAAAAACATATATCATATTATGAAATTTAAAGTGCTAATTTAAATGGTTTAAATAAAAAATCCGGTTAATTATTTTAAATAAACTTTATTAAACCCAATGAATTGCACATTTCACTGCTACATGTGTTTTAAAAATGAATATAAACTACCCCAATTCCACCCCTCCACCACTGCAACCCCCACATCTTCCCAACCGTCACCTCCACCCCCGCCCCCGCCCCCTCACCCAGTTTTTGCATTTCTAGCCTTGTATAAGCAAATATATATTATGAAAATAGACAATGATACAAATTGCCTTGGTGATGAAATTACATCCAAGATTGTTTTTTTTATATATTTATCTGTTTATAGTTGCTTTATATTCATTTATAAAAAGCAACTATTTTTTCAAATTTCTAGAATTCCATTGATAAAGGGAGAAATTCTCCCGAAACGTTTGGATTTTAAATAATCGTTTTAAGATTGTTTTCTATAAAAGATTTGTATTCATTTATGTTTGTCTATATGTATAGATGATTGTGAATAAAAAAATTGATGGCCAAGCCCCCCCCCCCCCCCCCCCGTTTTATATTAAGTACCTGGCCACCGAGCCATGGTCGGTAACTTTTTGCTTCAGTTAAAAGCTATATATTAATCCCCAAACCCCCACCACTTCACCCCACATCCACTCCACCCCGTACTCCTCCATCTCTGCACTCACCACATCTCCTCAACCGTCACCTCCACCCTCGCCCCCGCCCCCTCACCCAGTTTTTGCATTTCTAGCCTTGTAGTGACCAACAGATTATGTGTATATGTACCATATAGGTATATAAATTAATACCGTATATTTTTTTAATTAAATAACAATTTTTGAGTTCATCAATTAAATTGCCTAACTTTTAAAATATATAATAATATTTGTAATGATCTATTAGTAGAATTTAAAATGAGAAAAAACAATTAATAATTAAAAGGAAATTGAATAAAAATGTAAATATACATTATTATCGAGACAACCACCTGTGAATAATTATTTCAATTAACAAAAAACCCGAGGGGTGAACCGCGATTGGAATTAGGTGTACATGGTCGTTGGAATTACTTTGGAATTCATTAGATAATCTATTGTCATCTATTGTCTTCCACTTGGAAGTGGAAGTAGGTGTAGACGATTTTAGGTCGCGATTCACCCCTCGAAAAAACCCATCAAAAACAACTTAGCCGAAGATGAGACCATGACAGATCGAACACAAAACCCGTGGATTTCACCCAAATCGTTACAGCCTTTTTCGAGAACCCGATTGGATATATATATATATATAAAAGAATTGCTCGTTTAATATAATAAGATTTGTAGATCCTGAAGAAGGGGGAAGATCCTCCGAAAGTTCTGTTTTTAAGAGAATGAAAGTGACGTTTGAATTTCTTTTATTTGAATTTAATTTTTCTCTAGACTGCCTTCCATCCTTTCTCCAATGAAATTGTACCAGTCCATCTCTCCAAAAGAAAATACTTTAAAATGATTTGAAAGATAAGGCATACCATAGTCATTTTCTTGAGGGGAGAGAGGTTTCGTTTGAGGAGGGACATCTTCAAGCGATCTCTCATTGTAAGAATAGTGGACGTCTTCATTTTGAACATTCGGTTCCGGGTAAATGGAATAATCCCGTATTTTTGCCATAGATACTCGAAATTCTTTCAAAATTTAAAATCAGGCACTTTTCAATGTAAATGGCGTGGAGAGTTAGACTTAAAGATGGCAAACAGGAGATGAAAGTTTTTCGAAATCAGATGGCATAAAAAAAGAAAATGGAAAAATGGTCTTTACAAATCGATGCAAAAAATGATTTAAAATATAATTTTTAACATTTCGTATTTTTTTGCTAGATAATTTCGATTTTCACTTAATTTAAACTGATAATTTTTAATTTCTCCTGCGAAATTTAAAATATATTCCAAAGTGTAATGGAGATAGATATTTACATAAAAATGTTCTGCACCTTTTTAATTTTAATCTCTCAATTAAACTAGATTTATAGTTAGTAATGAAGATGTTGAAGCTTTTATTTTTGTGATTGATTTTATTAAGATTTGAAATTTTAGTTAAATCACACATACCTAAATTAATTATAATTATTGGATAAAAATACTTGGTAGGTTTCACATTAAGATATAAAAAAATAAAACGAATTTATTTCTGGAGAATCTTTAATCTCGATATATATATTTCGGGTGACTAACCCATCTTCAGGAGAAACAGAAAGTAACTGACCTGGATAAGTCGAAATTGAATACAAGTCAATGGTAAAATTTATTTTTTAAGATAACAAAAGAGTAAATATTTAAAATTATTGGAGGGAGAAAAGGTAGGAAGTCTACTTTTGTTTAATTTTGAATGGCCTTTTGAGAAATGAGGATTTCGAATTTGAATACAACTCAATGGTAAAATTTATTTTTAAGATAACAAAAGGGTAAATATTTAAAATTAGTGGAGGGAGAAGTCTATTTTGTTTAATTTTGAATGGTCTTCTGAGAAATGAGAATTTACACACAAAACAAATTTGCAAATATTTAAAGAATGTAATCAATGATTGTACTTTTCTTAACTTCTAATTGATTATTTAGTATATTCGTTTTATTTGAGAGAGCTAATTTTATTTCGGTTGACTCTAAAAAATCTAAACGTAAGCCCTTTCTTTCGAAATGTAACGGAACTAGGTGGCTAATAGAAGAGGTGTGTTTATTCAAATGTAGATGATTGGCGAAGGTAGAAGAAGTAGATTCCACATTAGCCCCCTAGTTCCGTTACATTTCGAAAGAAAGGGCTTACGTTTAGATTTTTTAGAGTCAACCTAAATAAAATTAGCTCTCTCAAATAAAACGAATATACTAAATAATCAATTAGAAGTTAAGAAAAGTACAATCATTGATTACATTCTTTAAATATTTGCAAATTTGTTTTGTGTGTAAATTCTCATTTCTCAGAAGACCATTCAAAATTAAACAAAATAGACTTCTCCCTCCACTAATTTTAAATATTTACCCTTTGTTATCTTAAAAATAAATTTTACCATTGAGTTGTATTCAAATTCGAAATCCTCATTTCTCAAAAGGCCATTCAAAATAAAACAAAAGTAGACTTCCTACCTTTTCTCCCTCCAATAATAATAAATTTTATTTAGAATGTTTATATGTTAACATTTAAATGAAAGCGAAAGTTAAAACTTTTATCCGGTCACTGCCCTATTTTGCGTGTTCTTGGGACAGACTCGTTTTGATAGTGAACCAAGAGTTGAAAAAAGATACAGGACCCAGCCGAGCATGATCCGACATCTTCTGCTTTTTCAACTCTTGGTTCACTATCAAAACAGTCTGTGCAAGTGCGCCAAAATTTCAGGACTATAAAAGTTGCAACTTTCGCTTTCATTTAAATGTTAACATATAAACATTCTAAATAAAATTTATTATTGAACAACTGAACAAAATTCATCTGTTTTGATTCCCCAAAGAATCAGACAGATGAGAATTGTAGTAAATTTATAACAACCATACTATTAGGAAAATAGAAGAAAAACGCGATTGAACTAGAGAGTTGAATATATATAAGATTTGATTATGAGGATCTAGTCAAGGGGATCCATCGTCTAAATGGAGAAGGCATTTGCGGGCTTAACTCAGAAGATGTCGGATCATACCGGCTGGGTCCTGTATCTTTTTTCAACTCTTGGTTCACTATCAAAACGAGTCTGGTCCCAAGTGCACCAAAATAGGGCAGTGACCGGATAAAAGTTTTAACTTTCGCTTTCATTTAAATGTTAACATACTATATATATATAGAGGTTTTCGGGTTTCTCCGCGTGGGTTTGAGAGTTTTACACAACGTTTTGGCTCTCCTTTTGGAGCCATTTTCAAGAGAGGGGTGGGTGGTCTACGTGGTCTTAACCTTGTATTCCAAGGTTCGTTTTGGAGGGTGTCTTCCGAGTGAATTTCTTCAGTCGGAAGGTTGGGTAGATTTGGATATTTAGGAAGGCACCTCCAAAACGAATCTTGTACTACAAGGACCATTTGTAAATGGTTCCAAAGACCCACCGCGAGTAAAACTCTCGAAACCCACGCGGAGAAACCCGAAATATCGATATATATATATATATATTATATATATATTTGGAGAGGTATAGTGTGGGCTGTTTCTCCAGGTCAAAATTTTATTTCGACAGTATTTGTATACCTACTATTACTGTAATACTGTAAATATATTTTCTTCTCCCGAAACGTTTGAATTATTAATAAATGTTTTATTCTTGTTTTTATAAAGAACCTTATTCATTTAATAGAATAAAAAACAATCAAGAATTTATTTCAAAATATATTTTGTTTTTTTAATTATTAACAGGTGGTTGAATAAAAATGAATCATATTGTTGAATTAAAACAAAATAAGTGGTTGATTAAATAAACAATGATTAAAACTCGAGTAAAGTTCGTTCTTTAAGTTCTTAATATAAAAGCTGGATCCAAATTTGCCGGTTTGTATTTTCTTTGCCAAGTCAGGTGACATAGGGATCGCATTTTCCAACTCAACTGCTGACACAAAATCATTTTCTATTAATTCTATTCGATTATTTAAATCACTTTCTTTTTAACACTTTCTTCTATGCTATCTTTTGTTTTTATCTATTCTAAATCTTTCTATTTAGCTAACTTGATTCCGGTTTTTTTGCCGATTTGGCATTTCGATATTTTTCCTGGAGAACATTTTCTAGGTTACTCACTATGTGTTTATATATCCAGAATTAAAAATCTATATGGCAGATAATATGAAATACCATTTAATTAAAATTTTTAAGAAATTTATATAATATTTAGTAAAAAAAAAACACAAGATAAATATTTATATTAAGTTAAATGAAAGTTTTGACATTTTTGAAAAATAATATTAGAAATAGAAATTATAAAAAAACAGAAAATATAATGGAATTTCCAGAAATAATAAGGAAATTAAAACGAAATATTGATGGATATTTTAAGTAAGTACTAATCTTAGATTGAAAAAACTTTCTTATAATGAAGAATTTTGTTTTTAATTATAGGAGGACTTTTATTCTAATCCTTATTGTATTTGGATTGATTGTTTATCTTGGTCCTGAATTATTACGTTATCTCACCGTAAAAAGAAATATAGTAAAAGGTAACTCTCTTAGATTATATTGACCTATAATATTCTTGATAATATTGCTTTTTAAATCCAAATTTTGAACATATTTTTGTACTCTTCAATTCATTTATTTATTAAATATTCAAGACACTACTGATAGTTCTAAAAGTCATTTGAATTATTACTTTCTAAATGAAATAAATGTAGGCCATCCACAAATCTATCCCCTTTTAATTATAAGATTCTTCCAAAACTTAAGTGACTTAATTGAAGGGTTTTTTAGTCACAAACTAATAAAAGACAATAATTTCAGTTAATTATTGTCTTTTATTAGTTTATGACTAAAAAACCCTTCAATTTAAAAAGAATCCCCTTTTAAATATCAGACTTCTATTGTAAATATCAGCTTTCTTCTATTTTTGTTTGAACATTTTATCATTTTAATTATTTTAATCCCCCCTTTGGGTCACTATTGCTTTGACATAAAAAGTCATTTCCTAAAGTCGTATCTCAACCAAAACATTCTGTGAAAAACAAGCCAAGTTCTAGAAAAAGTAGTGAAATTTAATGTCCAGCCAAGTTAAATTCGCCAAGAATAATTAAATTGAGAGATCTACTATTTCCTCAACTTCATTATTCTTGGCGAATATATCTTGGCTGGACACTAGATTTCACTACTTTTTCGAACTTAGCCTGTTTTTTCACAGAATGTTTTGGTTGAGAGTTATCTTCGTTTTGTAAGCTATGAAGAATCCCGTTAGTTCAAAGGGCTAGAATTTTTATTTTTGACCCCTCCTCCCTCACACACATTTTGGGTGGTTAGTTTTTGAATTACTAGCTTTCTGGGGTGCCCACAGAATATGTATACAAAATTTTGGTTGAGTTGGGTCCAACGGGCTAGAATTTTCATTTTTGACCCTCCCCCATTTTGAAGGGATTGAATGATAGAAAGTTTGGATTTTTGGAATTTTTCCTTTGTTTGTGTCCCAAACTCTACTAGCAGGCAAAATTTCATGATGCTGTAATGATTGGAAGTACCCTATAGGTTTTGATGACCTGTCAGTGAGTAAGTGCCAAAATTAGCTATTTTCTCAGGTCCATATCTCAGAATCCATTTAAGCTATATTATTGAAATTTGGTACTCTCCTCAAGATGGATTACATAATTACATGTGTATAATTTCAGCTCTGTATCTCAAATGGATTCCGAGCTGCAGGGGGGTCGAAATTGGCTCGAAATGGTTCGTGTAAATAGCGTACATCGTATGCGGCCAAGCTAATGCTCAAACTTGGCCTGCGCACACTGTGCGCTTTGATAGGGAGCATAAGCGAAATTTCATACAAATCGATCAAAGAGTTTAGGACTTTCGATTTTTTGAACCCCCCCAATTTGGTTCCCTAAAAAATAAAGACTTTTTAATATAGGATACTTACAAAGTAAGTAAATTTCAACTAACTTGGTTCTTTGAGATTGAATATTTTATAATTTAATTTTATATTAGAGCCCCCTCCCCCTCATTTTGGGCCCATTAGCAATTAATCATATTTCCTTTTAAAGTCTCCTCTAAAATCGATTAAAGTGTCTAGGATTTATATAGTAGAAAGTTCTATTTTTAAACATCTCCCCCCATTTTGGTCCCCGAAAGAAATAATTAATCATTTTAAATATTTTATCTTTTAATAGTAAATTCCATTTTTCTTGTTTTTGTTTATTTAGTTTGAAAATTTTATAAATTTAATTTTTTAAAAAAAAACCTACCCTTTTAGGTTCGATTTCAGCCAAACTGCAAGAAAACTACATATGAAATTTCGTTTTGATATTCCCACTAGTAAGACGCATACATAAAGTTTGGTAACGTACTAGCTTTGACAAAATAATTAATATCTCGTAAAATATAAATTTTTCCAACGCCACTTTTTTTAGCAAAACAGTTTGAGCCGTTTTTGAGATATTTCGAAAAAACGAAGCAAAAAACCCACTTTTTTCATAAACGATTCCAATACTTGCCATACCCTGTGTTGTGTGTTAAAGTAAAAATGCCCGGAACCACGGGCATCTCTCGTTTTTTTCAACCTGAGATTTTTTTTTGACCATTGGGCTCGCTCTCTATTACCCGCTAAGAGACTGGGAGAAATACCATCCTTTATTTTCATTTCAGGAATAATTCAAATGGCTTGAACAATTCTTGAACATATAAATGAATTAAGGAGCGCAATTAAATATTTAATATAATAAGAATAAATTAGTCGTATTATCATTGATGAAAATAAATATACACATATAAATATATATATAAAATTTTATTTATTTTTTTCGCCTTTCTCTTCAGATTAATATAAATATTCTACTTGGATATTTAATTGAATACCTGTACAGATACGAATGTAATATATATTGCTGATTCTGATCTAGGAATGGATTATTAGAGTCAAAATAAAACAAAAATCTCAATTTATTTCTTAGCCCGTAGTACATTATTCACTCTTTAAGCCTAAGTATATTTATTTACATCAATCAAAGACACAGTCTTGAATTTATTCGTATATAATTCAAAAACTTTGATACTATTCTGCAAAAATGCTTTTTAATTTTATTTCATTTCATATAATATCTAGATTTATTTATAAAAATATAATCTATTTTATTTAAACGTTTTTTAATTTCTAGATTTAACTGAAAAATGTTTATCCGATCGATTACTTGCATTTACATTAGAAGCTGAAGAAATGAATCTAAACATTCGACATCTTCCTAAAAAACCAAATGAAAAAGATTATTTAGCTTATATAGGAAATGGCGGTTTTGGATTAAGTTTAGAAAAAAATGAAGTTGGATCTCTTTTTATAAGAAAAGGGAGAACTTTATCTTTGCCAGTGGACTCAAGCCCGGTTGTGACATTAACTTTAATGTCGGACATGAAACCTCAAGAAGCCAATGTTGTTCGATTTCGAACTGGAACCGTTCATCATTTTCAATGTTATAGCTCGGATCTTTGTATTTCGTCAATGTTTTTGGCTCATCGAAAAATTCCTTCATTATTTATTCAAGAAATTAAAATAATCAATCCCTCGAATGAAAATTATAATATTAAACTTTCCCAAAAGTATTTCGAAAATTTATCATCTAGTTCTGATTCTAGGTAAGATATATTAGAATATTTAGAAATTTAATAAAGATATATTATAGATTTTTTTCAAAACCATTTTATAGATTTGCTATATTAAATAATTCTATATTGATTAATAAATTACACTCTGCAATTAAAAAAATCAATTTTTGAATAATGTTAGCTTTCTCTAGTAAAAAATAATAAATAAGGAACAGGTGTTTTTGAATTTTCATTTAAGGTAGTTGTTTCACCATATGGGTTTTCTTAGAATTTTTTTAAAATTTAGACAGATCATTATTTAAATACTTCTGGCATCGATTGGTGGAAAAACGAAATTTATGAACAACATAGTTCCGGAGATATTAAATTCCAAAGATAGAGTTTTCAGTCTCTTGTACATTGCACTATACGGGATATCGGAAAGTTTATATACGTATTTTTAATAATAATTAATAAACTCTTCTTACCATTGTTATAAAAAACTAAACTAACATTAAACAATAACTAATACATTTTTTAAGAAAATTTTAATTCATAGATACAACACAGTTTCTGAGATAATAATGAACAAATAATGAACAATGTATAATGAAAAATTTACACTAAAAACAAGCTGGCAACAAAGCATTTATTTAACCTAAAAAGTGGGTTAACTTTAGTACTTTTTTGACATTTTTTCGCTTCAGACATTGTCGCAACAGCTTTTAATCGTTTATTAAGAACTTTTTGTTTTATAAATCTTCCTTTATAGTGTATTTTATCTGACATTTCTACGATAAAATACATACAACCTCGGACAGTGTTGCCAGATTTGCCAAACGAGCAAGGTATTGGCTAGTAGTGGTACATAAACATCAAAAAGTTTTGGGCTTATGGATTATGAATCCTTATTTTCTGTTCTATATATGGTACATATATAGATATACTAGCATTAGCTTTTTGCTAGTATTGTCGCGAAACAACTACCTTAATAAATTGTATAAAAATAAATAATAAGTAAATTTTCAAGCAAGGTTATTTAAAAAATTTTCACCTTGAACCGACACCTAATTCTTTAAAAATTAAAAAATAAATATTTTATTTTTTGAATGCTGGCCAGATTGATGATTTATAAGATTTTTTCTCATGGGGGTGAGACCCCATATGGGCTAATTAGAAAATTAATCGAAAATTTGTATTCCTATTTCACGACATTTCGATACCTACTGCTATGCTGTTTAAAAATTATAGTAAAAATATTAATCATTTTAAAAACTTATATTATATACCTGGCTTTTATTTATTTCATTTTTAGACATATTTATTTTGATAACAATCAACAGTACATTATTAAATCAGGCGCTCTTCATTATAATATATCTAATCAAGTAATTCCATTTACAATCATTACCAAAAAATTAGTTCCTATTCTTGAGGTAATTGTTTATTTCAATAATTTAAAATTCATTAATTCTAATGCCAAATATATAATTTATTTTTTAATTTATAAGGTTAAATCTCGAAGTACAACAACATTAGAATTATTATCAACTATTCATTATTCTGATCCAATTAATAAAGATAATTATATCACAAAAATAGGAGAAATCGAAAAAGAAGCCATTCAAAAAATGATTTCTATTATATTAAATAATAATATTTTCTGTTAAAAAATAATAGTTTTTTTGAATTTATTTTTAGAAAATGAGGCAAGCATTAAAAAGTACTTCAAAATTAATTGAACAACATATTAATGCTTGGGAAAATATTTGGCGGACAGGACTTACAATAAGCTATTCTAAAGCCATTGATGCAATCAATGGGGATAAAATTAACGCTACCATCTATTATGTTCTCTCTCAAGTTCTTTTACAAGACGTTGAAGAACACGAAATAGAATCTGAGGGATGTTACGCTGGTTATCACACATTGCAAGTTATACCTATATACACCATACCTATTTCAAATAATTTTAATATTTATAAAGAGAAATCAATAAGGTTGTCCTCTACTTGTTGCAAATAAATATATATATATATATATATGTCACTAGCTGTGACGGACCTTCGGCCCTCATTGGAATTCCGTAATAAAATATCAATGTTAGGTGTCACCTTAGGCTCTGACCTTCTTGGAATGACCATATTATCTCAGTAGCAAAAGCTGCAGCATGTAAGCTTGGCTTTCTTTTCCGAACCAAACGCTTTTTAACCCCCACTCAACTCCTTATATTATACAAGGCTCAAATTCGCCCCTGTCTTGAATATTGCTCGCATTTGTGGAGAGGGGCCTCCAAGCCATTCTCTTTAATACCTTAGATGCAATTCAGAGACGGGCTATCAGACTTATAGGCTATCCTACATTAACTGACACTCCCTAGCCCATCGTAGATCTGTCTCCGCCCTTTCCTTTTTTTATAGATATTACCAATGACTTTTGTTCTGACGAAATAAAAATCGATAATCCCACCAAAGGATTCATTTGCGCGAAATACACGATTTTCTAAGATTCAACACCCCTATTCGCTTAAATCTGGATACTAATCGAACAAACGCAATTCATTTATCCCTATGACTTTTAGAGACTGGAACTATCTTCCCCCGACCGTCTTTCCAGCAACTTATAACCTTCAATCGTTCAAGACCAGCATCCACAGATACCTTCGACTGCTACCCAATCCCTAAATCTCCCCTTATCTTCACGTTACAAGGGTCCACCACGAACTACAGAGGTTGTACCTTCTTGGTGCAACTTCTTCTTGTATCAATATCATTATAAAAAAAACAAAAAAAAACAGTACATTTTTATTTATATAGATAGATTAAAGATTTTTCGGGTTTCTCCGCGTGGGGGTTTTTTTTACGATAATGATGAGAGAAGGAGTTACACCAAAAAGGTGCAACCCCTAAAGGCCTGGGTTTGGGTTTGAGAGTTTTTCTCGACGTTTCGGCTCTCCTTTTGGAGCCATTTTCAAGAGAGGGAGCGGGTGGTCTACGTGGTCGTAGCCTCCTTGTCCAGGGTTCGTTTGTGTGAATTTCTTCATTCGGAAGACTGGGTGGATTAGGAGATTTAGGAGGTTTTGGGTGTTTTGTGGTTGAGGGTGGATTACTTACGGTGTGGCGGCTGACGTCTCTTCTGTCACTGCTTCGAGAACACTGGGCACTGTCGATACGTTCACTGTCACTGTTCATGAACAAATGGGCTCTTTTATAAAAGATTTGCCAAGTTCAATATCATCAATTTATTAAATGAGTCGAGAATATAGGAACTTCAATTAAAACGCATGTCTATCTTTATTTATTGATTTCATATTTTTAGTTGAAAATAATTTCCTGAAACTTGGTATTTTCGCATTATGTTATTATTGTTATTGTTTGATAGGATCTCCACCTCTCCCCTTTTAGCCCTCCTATCCTTCCACCTGTCCGCCTCCCTGGTGTAATGGTCAGAATAACTGACTGGCAACCCGGAGGTCTCGGGTTCGATTCCCGGCTATACCCAGACATTTTTTCTGTAAGTATAGGGTCTGGTAATAAAAATTAAGTGGGAGATAAATTTAACCTAATTTATCGCGCGGAGAATTTACCACTGCTCGAAGCCCCTAAAACCTTAGTAAATTGGATATTGAATTGTATCTAAGTTTCTGAGATTGGCTCGTGATCCCGGCTTCTTTTCCTTCTACTCTGTTCTTTTCACGATTGAGGGGCCAGCCCATACAGGCCTTTAGGGGATGCACCTTCTGGTGTATCTCCTTCTCACATCAATATCATTAAAAAAAAACATGATCTCATGATATAGTAACGTAATTCGTGACATACATAACGATGAGTAAATGCCAAGTTTGAGGAAAATAATTTCAACTAAAAATATGAAATCAATAAATAGAGATGCACATGTAAAATGAAAAACATGCGTTTTAATTGCAGTTACTATATTCTAGACTAATTTAACAAATTGATTATGTTGAACTTGGCCCCACATTAGACTACTTTTTTGGCTAACGGGTTTTATTAATCGAACTTGGCCTTTTGTGACATAAGTGTTTTTACTGGGGAATGCTTTTTCTGAAAGAGGGACACTAATTCTATCATCCAATGAAACGCCCAATGTTTATGAGACATTGGTCTGCATTAATTTTTATTTATTGCACTGTCTGTCGCTGTGGGTTTCATATAAATTTCAAATGTATGCCTATTTTCGAAAAATTTTATTTTTAAATCAAAAAAATTCAGTGTTTTTTCTCTTTCCATTTCTACTCTAAATTTTCTTTTCTTTTTTTTTTTTTAATGATATTGATGTGAGAAGGAGATACATCAAGAAGGTGCATCCCCTAAAGGCCTGGGTTGTCCCCTCCATCGTGAAAAGAAGAAGAAGGGGGGATTTTATGGGCTGGGAAGGTATCTGTGGATGCGGGTCTTAAACAGCTGAAGGTTATAAGTTGCGGAGAAGACGGTGGCTGGAAGTGAGTCCCAGTCTCTAGAGGTCATAGGGATAAGAGTTGGCGAAAGCGTTGGTTCGGCTTTTATCCAATTGGACAGCGAAGGGGTGCTGAGCTTTCGAAAACCGCGTGTTTCTGGCAAAGAGGGCTCTAGGGGGGATAATTGATTTCAGCTCTACTGAACAGACACCATGATAGTATCTGTAGTACAGGGAAAGGGCAGAAACGGTTCTTCGGTGAGCCAGGGAGTCGAGTGGGTTTGTTAGGGCTGGGTCTCCTATTAGTTTAATTCCTCGATTCTGAATTGCACCCAGTGTGGCAAGAGAATGCTTGGAGGCCCCTCTCCACAGATGAGAGCCATATTCGAGACAGGGACGAATTTGAGCTTATACGGTGTAAGAAGTTGACTGAGAGTTTAATAGCGTCTAGACCTAAATAGGAGACCAAGCTAGCGCGCTGCAGCGATGAAGCGAATTTATATTTTCTTTGAATTTATTTAATTCTCTATTAGTGATTTCTCTTTATAAATCAACAACTCTGCTACTGGCCGCAAAACAAAATCTTTTCAATTTTAATATTAATTATTTTTCTAAATTATTTCAGGCAAGCTAAAAATTTATGGATCAATGCCAATAGCATTGAGATGGTAAACAGATTGACCTCCTATTGGCTATTAACTTTAGAAAAGCAGGTTTGTTTGAAGCTTTAAAGTTGTATTTCTCAAGGTGCTTAGATAAGCACGTGGCTAGCGACCATGAGACGGGGATTCCCCAACTCAGTGGGACTTTTCTTCTTCTATGCCACACACGCTTCTTTCTCTATTTTATATATTTAAACTTTCATTTTCATTATATGATCTTTAAATCTTTAACCAATTTATATTTATCTATTCTTACTCATTTATTTCACCCTCTTTTGTTTTCCATATTTCTAATCCGTGAGTGATGTTCATGTAAATTCAATGTATGTATCATTCTTTATTTCTGCCAGCTAATTTAGTAACTAGTTTGCCTTGGGTTTCTTAGATGAAGCTTAAAGCTCGATTTTGGTAGATCTGAAATCTTTAATTCCAATCTATTTATTTGAAGTTAACTTGAATTTTCCAATCATTTTATCTTCTTCTTTTATTTAATTTTCATTTGCTTCATTTACTATCCATTATTATTATTTAAAACTTTATTTTATTAAATTTTCTTATTATTTTCATTATATAAAAGAAATGTATTTAATAATTTTAACTCATTAGGGATGTCATAATTTGGTTAAATATGGAGCAAGCGAAGTTATGCAAGCCATGGTTTTAAGTCTTGGAGGATTCCGCTTTAGTAAACATCATCTTGAATTCAATATCCATCCTAAAGATTTACATAGAGATTATTTTTTTAGGTAAATATATACATTTCTTAACTGCCATACCATTATTATCTTTCTTTTTTTATCCATTTCAGACGTTTAAGCTATGGAAGCAATGCACATTTGAATATAAGTGTTGTTGTTGGCGAAGACAATAAAGCAATATTATTAGTCGCTCTGGATAGAAGTGATAAATATTATTATGCCTGCGATGGAGGCTGTTTAGATGATCCTGTTCTTTTAGGGTAATACAGTATATTCTTTTTACATAAAACATTTTATTACTAAGATTGAAGTAATTTTTGGAGACAGACTGATAAGTGAAATTGAGTGGATATTGATGAGGCAGTCCAAAAAGAGAAGAAGATAATTTATACTATCTTTTTATTCATAAACCGACGTTTCGGAGGCTATTACCTCCTTCTTCAAGGTTTTGAAAAGTCTTTGAAGGAAATCCAATGCAACATTCCCCTCTCTCTACTCTTTCAGTGGCAGTAACAATAATATATTGTATTATTGTTACTGCCACTGAAAGACATACAATATATTATTGTTACTGCCACTGAAAGAAGAGGAGACAGAGGGGAATGTAGCATTGGATTTCCTTCTGACTTTTCAAACCCTGAAAGGAGGGAATAGCCTCCGAAACGTCGGTTTATGAATAGAAAGATAGTATAAATTATCTTCTTCTTTTTTGGACTTCCTCATCAATATCCACTCATTTTATTACTATTTCCTATTCCATATATTACCTTTCGTCCAATTTTTCGGAGCTATTATCAACATTTAATGTTGATCGATTTGATGGAAAGTAGAACCTTTCACAAAACAGAAGTTTTTCCAAACAATAGAACCACCAAAATCCAGAGCATTCCGATAATGAATTACTCTTTATTGGTGATTTTAATAGAAACCGGTCATTTGGTGGTAACATTAACTTTAGGTTTACCCCTGTGGTTGAGCTTTATGCTTTTTGGGTGGATTAATCACAAGGTTCATATATTTGTGCACTTGGTCCCCCAAGGAACTCCACCTGTTTTAATACCTTGTATAGTTTGCATCGAAACCAATAGTAACATTATCCGGCCAGGGACTTTGTCGGTTCGGTTGATAGCGAACATGGTCGCTGGTCATTTGTTGCTAACTTTGTTGGGAAACACCGGATTTTTTTTATTTGATTTTATCTAAATTGAATTAATTCCAAAAAAATCAGTTGATTAATAAACAAATATATGTTTTTTAGGGCCTGAAAAGAAAATGTTTCCGGTCAAACTAACCGATCCACTTACACCAATTCTTTATATTACTTGTGATAAACAACATATGGAAGATCTCCGACATGCTATTCATTTCAAAGAAATTAAAGAAGGTAATAAAACCATTGATTACAATATTATTCAAATAAAAGTTTTTAAATTAAAATTAAAATGTAATTCTCATTTCAGCACCTGCACACGAGCATAATTTAATTGCTTTGCATAAACATGGACATCAATTAGGGGGTCTTCCTACGTTATTTTGGATTTCCATATGCTTCCTCATTATCATTTTTCATCTCTTTCTCTTTAAATTGATTTACAATGAATATTGTGGAAATAATGATAAATATCGTATTCGATATGGCAAATTATAATATAAATTATACCTATATTTTGTACATAATTGTAAATATAACTTAAATCGTGAAATATTAAATATTTAATTTAAAAAGACAGAAAAATTTATATTTTTTGTATATTTGACTTGAAATAAAATGTATTAAATCCTTTATGGAAAAGCTAAACTTAATTTTTCATTGTCAAGCCTAAAGACGCTCATCTAGGCCAGTGGTTCCCAAAGGGATTACCACGCACACCAAAGTGGTCCGCTAAAAAATTTGCCTGTTCCACGACATAATAACTTAGTTGACGTTGTCTGACGAAGGACATCGCAAAAGTAATTTTACAGATAATAACAAAAATAATTTCAGTTACTTTAAAATTTTAAATGAAACAGTGCATATTATCTATTTGATTAAATTTCCATCAGTGAGGCCACGAATTTTTTTTACCAGGTCTTATGTAAAGATATTAGTTGTCTTAATGACAATCATTTTACATACACAAGGGGTGACGATTTTTGTGGAGCCTAAAATAAAAAATATTTCTTTTTTTATAGTGTATGAAGAAACCCTGCAAAGATCTATTAAGTAGAATCAGACTAACTTTTTAATTCACTTAGAAAAAAAGGTGTGGGAGGGCCCCAAAGTACTATTTTTTGAACTAAAATTTGAAAGAAATTCACTCCTTATCAACATAAAAAGAAATTGATATTTAAACTATTTTGGAAGATTTCATCATTTTTCTTATCTTTACCGCCAAATTGATGACTTTGTTTTTATTTTATAAACATTAAACAAAAGAAAGCTTTTTTGTTCAGGGAGAATGGTGTAGATTCGAGATGAAAGACCTACCTTGTAATTTATATTTGTGTGTGGGGGGGGGGGTGTCAAAAAATGAAAATCTTGGCCCTGGTCCCAAACTCAACCAAATTTTGTATACATAATCGGTGGGCTCCTAGAAGTCTATAAATGCAAAAACTAACAGCCCAAAATGGGGGGGGGGGGTAAAAAATGAAAATCTAGGCTCTTGTACCAAACTCAACCAAATGTTGTATACTCCAGTAATCTAAAAATGCAAAAACTAACCCCCCCCCCCCTACATGATTATAAATAATTTTATTAAATATTAAATAAAAGAGAGGGGCCAGGGTGTATGGTAAAGTCAAGTGGATGGCCACATCAGAACGAATTTCAAAATTGCAACGAGTAATCTTAGAATGGAATCATATTTGGAATCTCTAAATTATTTTTCCTAAGAATTAACCATTGTATTTATTATTTGTTAAATTATTATACTACTAATTCTTAGAGAGAATGGCGTCAAAAACTTTCCCTTTGTACTTTCAGTCGAATATAAATATTTCAAATTTCATATATAATATACAATTATTAAAAGCGAGATCATTAATATAATTTTGAACGCAAATTACATAATATACTCATAGAGTGATAATTTTAAAATTTAAAAATCTTTTAGTTTTAAATGTATAAAACACTCAGAAATACAATTTGAAATCTGAAAGCCGAAAATAATGAGAAATTTCAAGTCTAGGCGTGTTTTGAAACAAATAGGAGATATTGTATTTGTAGGAAAATACGTCTAAACTTGAGATAAGTAAATGTTAAAAGACCTTTTCCGAAACAAATCCCAGTATAATATCTCCAATACTGCAATTTGTTTCGAATCAAAAGTCTTAAACATTCGAAATTTTGTATAAAAATTTTGTCAAATATTTGTATTTAAGAAACAAATATAAATAATTTGTAGATCTAAGTATGATAAGAGAAAGGACTTATGCATAAGATCAGAAACAGAAAATAATTAGATTGAAGTTTAGAGGCGAATATCGAAATATAAGGAGATTATTTTTAAAAGTAAATGATTTATTATTTACTCTTGAATCTTATTTTTTGTAAACAAAATTGAAATTTTATTATCTTTCCATGTGAAATAATTTTATTAATCTGAAAATATAAATATAATATATAATTAAAAAATATTTTAAAAAATTTTAAAAATATTTTGTTAGAATTCAATCACTCAAACCGGGAACAAACAATTTTGAAACTGCTCTAAAAGCTGTCTTAATTGAGTTATAGAGGTGGGTCAGGTGTCATTTTGCAGCTTTTTTAATGCTCTTTTCAGAGACATACAACATGATATAGGTTGTAATATTTTTTTTTTCAAAATGTAAATCAAATTTTTTATTTTGATTTTTTCTAAAAAGTACCATTTTAAAATTTTCAAAAAATTCTGTAAATAGATAGTTCTTTCATAAACTACTATGCAAAGTATAATGATGGGATGGTAATGGGGTCTAAGTTTAAAAAAATTATACATTTTGAAAAAACATTTGACAAAAAATAACTAAATATTATATCGCTCGGTGGCTCCAACTGGTACTAGGTATATATATATATATATATTAAACAATTTATTTTATTTCAAATATATTCAAAATTAAAAAAATTTTATTTTTAAATTTTAAAAAGTCATGAAACGAAACATTGACTTGTGTTAGGAGAGGTGAGACAGGTATCATTTTGCAGCTTTTTTAATGGTCTTTTCAAAGACATACAACATGATATAGGTTGTAATAATTTTTTTTTTCAAAATGTAAATCAAATTTTTGATTTTGATTTTTTCTAAAAAGTACTTTCATAAACTACTATGCAAAGTATAATGATGGGATGGTAATGGGGTTTATGTTTAAAAAAATTATACATTTTGAAAAAACATTTGACAAAAAATAACTAAATATTATATCGCTCAGTGGCTCCAAGTACTAGGTATATATATATATATTAAATAATTTATTTTATTTCAAGTATATTGAAAATTAAAATTTTTTTTTTTAAGTTTAAAAAGTCATATGAAACGAAACATTGACTTGTGACATGGATGCGAATTTTAAAATATTAGAATTCAATCACTCAAACCGTGAACAAACAATTTTGAAACTGCTCTAAAAGCTGTCTTATATGAGTTAGAGAGGTGGGACAGGTGTGAATTTGCAGCTTTTTTTATGCTCTTTTCAGAGACATACAACATGATATAGGTTGTAATAAATTTTTTTTTTCAAAATGTAAATCAAAATTTTGATTTTGATTTTTTCTAAAAAGTAACACTTTTGTTTCTTTGTTTGTTTGTTTCGTTCGTTCGTTCGTTAGTTAGTTAGTCTGTGCGTTACCAAATTTTGTGGACGAGCTAGTTCACAATTCAATGATTTCAGTGATGAAGAAAAATAAACTGCAACGGATCGTTGCTAAACTTTATCCAAATTCATTTGAAATATTAATATGTTCTTGAGTAAAGTACTTTAAAATATAATTTTACTAAAAACTTTATTTAACCTTTTTTGTGGTCCCCAAGGTACTTAATTAGGATATTAAATTTCATCAAAATTGGTTAAGTCATTTTCAAGATATTTAGAAAAAACTAAAAAAAGTACTGAAATAAAGTACTAATGTTTGTGGACCGATATGTACCAAAAACTAATCAGCGCTTCATTTTGTTAAACTAATGGTAGGTTTTCAATTTCATTTCAATCAGTGGAAAGGTGTGGAAAAAATCGTGGACGAAAAAAACGATAACACACACACATCCATCCATCCATCCCCACGCACTTCCAAAAAAATGGCACTTTTTGGCCTCTCGACGAGATTCCAGGTAATTTTTGGCAAAACCGTCACGTGCTAAAATTCAATCTCATTGAATACTTCAATTTGTGACCTTAATTGAGTCTATAGGGTTCCGTAGTCTTTACCTGAGGACCCTTTGAAGTCGCGCTTGCCGCGAGAGCGATTCCAATACTTTCTCCCATGCTTCGCATTGGATAAAGTAAAAAGAAACCACGACATGTGAAGAGAGTATAATATCGCCGTGTACTCCAAATAATCCGATACCATTGGAACTGAAAAAGCTTATCCCTCGCAAATTGATAATTCTCGGTTTAGAAAGTCTCAGGAGGAAATCAATTCTTCAGAAGAGAACGTAAATGTTAATTCAAATCCTCATGATATCACTACGCCTTACCTGAGGACCCTTTGAAGGGGTCTATAGCCCTCGGCGGTAAATACGTAAACAGCGCAAAGGCGGTAAACATTCTTATTTTTATTTTATTTTTTTATTTTTTAATAAAAATTTTATATGAAGAATGAAGTATATATATATTTATATTTTTCCGAAATACCTCAACATTCTACAACAACAACAATATATATATATTTGATACAACTATTGAATTTTTTTCCTCTTGAATAGATAGATTTATTAACGTTTTGTCAAATAATGTTTTTGATTTGATATCTTTCAAATAAATGTTTTCCCTTATTGTATGTAGGTAGAATATCCTAGAGCATCGACCCATAGATAATGGAGTTTCAAAGCCTTTCTCAAAGGATAAAATTTCTTGTTAAAATTGCCCAAAAGATATTTACCCTTCATTACTATAATCTTTAAAGAATTTGGTGTCGGTTCTAGGTGAAACATTTTAATAGATAATAAGTAAAATATATTTTTCTAAGAATGGTTTCACAAAATAAAACAAATATATGTTTTGAGTTTTTAAAGAGCGTTCCCCCGAGGAGAAAATGTCATAAGCCGGCACTCGTCATGATATCTATATAAATAAAAATGTACTGTTACGCTTAAGTGATACGTTGAAGGATCTCCGAAAGTTCTTCACCGATTTCTTTGAAATTTTCACACAACATTCCATTCAAATACACGAGTGTTTTTATATATAGTGTTTTTATAGATATCACACCTGTGGCATGTAAAAAAATATTTTTTCGAGGAAACAACGCCAGCGCCTCTCTGGGAGGTAAAAGCAAACAAACAAGATGGCCGATAATAGCTTTTTGGAAATCTTTCAACTGGCAATATTATTTTTGGTTAAGGGAACAATAAGTATAAACCTGGCCCACAATTTAGATATACCAATCGGACATATGTTGCGAATATAGTTTCGATACGTCCAGTAGTTTAGGCGTGAAGCATAGCAACGCGTGGTCGGGTCAGCTATTATCTATATAAATTTTAGCCATAAAAACGAGACGCTCCCCGCCAGAGGTTAGGTGACGCCGAGCCGAAGGCCCGGGCGTCAGCTAGTAGTAAATAATAATTTGATTGAAAATAAACAGTACATTAAATGAATCACAATTGTTTCTATCATTAACTGATGAAAAAACAAGCAAATCACCTGATATGAGAGAATATTGATAAAAATGGTGAACATTTAACTGATAATAAAATTAATAATATTGACTCTTTTGAAGATATTCTAACACAATTCTTCACAATTGAATGAATTGGACAATTTTTGTAATAAGATGAAAAATACAAAAGTTATTTCTTCTTTAGAAAAAGAGGAAACATCAGCTAAAAAGATAGTGGAAATTCTAACTATAGTTATTTCATTTTTTATTTTTATTTTTTAACAATCAATCATTAACGAAAACACCTAACACACGTGTTAACAAATCTAGCGCGCTGGACTGGGAGATTGAATACATAACATCTCAGATTACAAAATCCATTTGGTGATCCATATCAGTGTTTGATATAAAAAAGCGTCATGCGAGCTAAACGCGAAATGATGCTGGATTATAGCTAAATGGATCACATCTTTTTCATTCTCTCTTGGTCCAGACTTAAGACTCAGCAGACTCCAATAGCCTCAACCAGCAGTAGTCTCGCGATATATATCTTGTTTAAAAAGCGCGATCAAAAACAATTCTCGTTAATATGTTAATTATTCTTTGATATATTAATGAGAAAATTATAAGTTTATTTAACGAAAACGTTTGATTTTAAATTCCCCTGCTAATCTCCCACAATGAATAACTTGAGAAAATTAAAACTAGAATTTATAAATTACAATTAAAATATTTTTTCCTGAAGTCTTTTAATTAAGCTCTAAAAGTATTTATTTCAATAATAATTTTTAGATAAAACGATGCAATTTTTTTTCTTTTAGTATATTTGTATAAATTTATTTGTCCAATTATTGCTGGCTCCATTCTGATGAATTTCCGCCAATTGATATTTGTCAAGTTAGGAATATTTATTTTTCCATATAACTAAAAATATTTAAAATTGAATATATATTAAAAAAATAGCAGAAAAATAATTTCATATCGTGAATAAAATCAATATATCATTAATCTGCTGAGAGAAGGGATATTTTTTTTAAGGTACTTTTTATTAATATATTTATAATTTATCGAAAGAAACTTTTTTATAATCTTTTTTCTTCCTGCAAAATATAACTTAAACAAATATTATATGTATATATTGATTATATATTGATCTTAGGTTATTTTCTTTATTTTTTTATTTTATTCAAGTTATCCCAGTTACAATTTACATTTTTATACAATAGAATTAACAAAACTAAAAACTAATTTATAGCCTTAAATATTTTTATAGAAAACGAACACCTCGAGGGGAATCAGTATCTTTATCTGTATCTTTCTCGCCCAATTCTAACCGCCTGAATCCTTTAAATCTAATCTCGTCCAACCTCGCCCAAAGACCAATCTCAATCCTCCTCCTTCTTCCTGGCCTTTGAACTTCCAAGCATTCCACCATAGTAAAAAATTCAATATCATCATCATTATGCTCTTGTTAGTATTTGTCTATTTACTAAAAAAGACATTTCTGTTTGAATAGAATAATGACATTTTCTGTTAATATGTTTGCTGGAAATTTCGAAAGGAGTGTAGAAATAGAAAGAAAGGAAATTACAGAGTGCTATTAATTGAATGGAATGAAGGTTAGGAGGTGAGGTGGAGGTATGCCGTTTATGACTCGAATACTCGCTCAACAGGAAATTTTTCATTCCAAATTACCAAGATATTTAAAAAGTTTTGTTAAAGAATTCGCTGGATAAGATGAAAAAAGAGATCCATTTGAATAAATTATTTAACTTTCTGTAAAAATATTTAGCACTTTAAAATTCGCAAATTCATCTTTACTATAAGTCAGTGGTTCTCAACCCTTTTCAAATTTAATGAGTACCCCAAAAACCAAATTTTAAAATAATTAATCGTTTTGAATCTCAATTCTTACAAGAGAAAGAGGTTTTCTGCTAAAATTTAAAAATTCAAATTCATTTGCAACAGAATTCTACAATCCCATCCCATGTATTATAAATCTGACACTACTTTTTTGACATTTAATTTGTGAAAATTCTACCCAGAAATGTTTTAGGTAGTACAGAATGAGATTCTCTTTCAGCGAATCTTATTGTGCATTACCTGAGTTTTTTTCCATTAGATAGGACTATTTTTAATTTTTCTATCAAGAGCAGCAGCAGCTTTGGAGAAAGATATAACGAGTTAGACCGAGGGGTGAACCGCGACCCAAAATTGTGTACACCTACTTCCACTTCCACTTTCATTTCCAAGTGGAAGACAATAGATGACAATAGATTATCTAATGAATTCCAGAGTAATTCCAAATAATTCCAAAGACGGTGTACACCTAATTCCAATCGCGGTTCACCCCTCGAGTTAAACTTAAGTCTATTTTTATTACACTGATTATTGCAATTTTAGAATACTAGAATTCACACAAGTTTCAGATCTAGAAGTAGATTCTAGTCAACAATTAAGGTGTCTGAAAATATTGCTAGTCACCAAAGAGAAATTTTGATTTTGGTAACTTTTACAGAATGTAAAATAAATGTTTGTTTTTTTATTTGTGACGAATAAACAACTAAAATTTGAAAATGACTATTTTCTGCAAAACTTGGAGACAAGACAAGTTACGTTTGAATTATACAATCTTTGATGGAAGATTGAACTTAAATCGACTTGCAACCAAAGAGGTAACATACTAGTACCTATATAAATTATGTATATATAAAATACAACAACCAATGCATTAAGACTTGAATAAAAACTTCAGACAGATTTGTTTGTTTATTAGATTGCAAATTGGAACTCCGGTTCCCAACCATAGTGGATAACTTTACATAGTGTAGGTTAGAAAAAACATTATCTTTGAAATAACAGTGTGAATAAACTAAACGTTGAATGAATTATTATAAAGGGCGACAAATTTACTCCTGACTGTTGTTTTTTATCAAACTTATTTGAATTTTCAAGTTCAGGGGGAAAATCTTATCGAATCCTAAAGTAGTGGACACTAGAAACCCCCCCCCCCCCCCCCCACACACACACTTAAAGGTGAATGATTCAAGACTTTCAATTTTCACCTTATAGTACTTTCATTTGGGAGGACATATAAAAGGTGGAGTCGTGTTTGATGAAAATCCATGTTAACTTTTCTTGTATTAACTGATGACATTCAATTGAAATTAAAAAAAAATTAATAGAAGGAAAAAAAACAGAAAAAATTTCCAATGAGTCTCTAGTCGAAGGGGAGATTAATATCAGCATCTTCACTTCAAAGGATTTATATATATTCTCAGTTCAAAAGGAGCAATAAAAGAGAAAAAACAAGATTTATAATAATTAACCATCGCGATAGAAATTTAATATTTCAAATTTTTTCATATAGAAACAAGTGAGTTTTACTCATTTTTTTTCATTTAATCACTTAGAAGATGTATTAATTAAAAAAAGAAAAAAAAGGAACGTATACACAATTTTTAGATACGTTTATTTGTTTGTATGTCAAAAGAGTTATCTCCCCTCTCTCCTGGGAAATCGAACCCATGGGCCAAACTGGATAATCCTTTTAGGCATATATGATCAGCTAAGAATTCTCCTTCAAAGTGTTCTGAATCTTTTTCATAAAGTTCTACTGACGACTGAATCAAACATCGAGTATAAGCCATTACTTTATTTTATTGGCCCTCTTTTGCCTATACTTGTAGTGTGGTAGTCCCATATATTATATATTATACCTAATCAAAGAGCATACTCGTTGCTTTTCTAGCAGCTCATGTTCCCAGTATCTATCTCACTCTCCTCTTTCAATGAGAAACTTTATAACAATATCTATAAAAATAATGAATGTAATACTTTAAAACTAAAGATTTGAGCATCTTTTTTTTTTGAAAATACTTGGAATGTTTTTCAAAAAATCAGCTCGGGTTAAAAACCAATGTATATTAAAAGAGAAAGAATTTAATTTTTAGGAAAAATTCTAGAATTTTAGTGCGATATCAGAGGGGATTCATCTTTACTTTAAGTTTCATGCTTCGCTATATAAGTGAAAATAAAAAGAAAATTTACAAAAACTCTTATCAAAGAACTCATTAGAGATGTTTGATTCTATGTCTGAAGGACTTCATTTCTCGGGAATAATCGAACCCAAGTGTTAAAGTACAGGGCATATTTAAAATTTAATTATAAAATAAGAATAATAAATGAAGACAAAACGATGATTCCGAGTTGAAGAGATTGCAATTCCGGAGGATCATCTCTCCCGCCATTTGATACCCCCATTAAACACTTAAATTCTCAACTAGACAAGTGTAGCTTATGATTTAATAATCACCTTGAAAACGGAGTCAATTTCATTAGGTTAAAAGCCTTTCAACTTCATTACTGTTCGCGTCCTTTCTCCAAACGAATGATCCTTTTCCAACTTTTCATTTGTTGCTAATGAATTGCAAATATACATTAAGCGATATGCATATTTAATTATTGCGTGCAAATGTTTATGGCCATTTAACAACAATATGATTAACAACGAACCTTATAAATTTTAGTTCATATTTTTGCTTGCCAATGCGATGTTGCATGGCATTTCTTCACCCGACAAGTTTATTTCTTTCTCTCCAAAGACAAACTAATAATGCATGTTAATAACCGCGGCTTGAAATAAACACTTATCAATTCTCCAAAACAATCTATATATACCCAGGAGAGTTTTGGGAATTTTTCAAGAGCTCTTTTGAATCAACATTTATCTGATTTGAAAATTAAGATCTTGCTATTTATATCTGCTATTAATAAATTCTGAAACTCCTACAAAAGAAAAGAACATGGTAGAAATAAAGCCGAGGTTAGGAGGACTTTCCAAGTACTTACCTAGTTCAATTAATTTAGAATCCAACAATATGGAATTTTTATGATATCCGTTAAGTAAGTAGGTAATTGGAAATTTAATGTTGATCAAATATTAATTTTTAAGTCAATATCAGATCGGAGGAAAAAGAGAACATTGCCAAGACTATAAATACACTTTTGGAAAAGTTTAGTGATTTGGCACTTTACTAGGCAGAGATGTAATTTATTATTTATAAACCTTTTTTTCCCTATTTCAGCTTATTAGCTATAGCAGTTCTGTATCTAATACGCGCAAAATCTAATTAGTTTCTTAAAAATAAATAAATAAATAAGTTTACATAGAACTAACTTTCTACTTCTTTTCGATTTTGAGTTATCAGTATTGGAAATTATTTATTTTCCACGTTTCAGATATTTCTGAACAAAAGTAAAATTTTTTGAGTGAAATCAATAGCGCGGTCCACCAGGGGCGTAGCCGAGTGATTTGTTAGTGAGGAGCCAAGCCTAATGACTAAAGAGCTAGCTTTCCACTTAGGCTGGAAGCATAATGGAAGAAGGAACAAATATTGAGCAAAGCGGCGATAAAAACAACTTGCTTGAATTCAACCAGTGGTCCCTGCATTGTAATTTAATCAAGCTTAGCATAGAATTCAAGGAAATTTGTGTTCCATAGAAATTTTCAATTTGTCGAGAGAAGTAGATGGAAAAAATTACGAGATTATCTTCTACTGAATCTGAGCTGTTATAAATAGTTTTTGTTACATGTCAAAAGTATTATATTCACCCCCTTGGGAATTAAACCCAACTGTCAAAAAGCAATCCAGGCAAATGGCTGTCTTTCGAAACAATGTGACATATAATATTATAGAAAACGCTTAAAAATTTTACTCAAAGAACTCTTCATTGTTAAAAAATTTCGCGGTCAATTGATTCTAAATTTAAACATAAACCCAAGAACTATTTAATGGTTGATGTTTTTTTTTTTAAGTTTATTTTTTCTACTTTCCATCAGTATATTTACACCGCGAGTACCCTCACTAAAAATATGCATATCTGTTTGGATGTTTAAAACTATTATAGTACAATACGTCTTCGAAGAATTTTACTAAGCCAATACTCATCGTTTACATCATGAATTCAACAGGTACGAATTAATAATTTGATCTGGATATACTTCTATTGAGAAATTTTCAATGTACGCATACTCAGCTCGCCCGAGTACGGTACTAGTGCGTCAAGTCAAATTGACCATAAGCCTGTCTCCAGCCTTAAGAAGAGCTGGATTGAATCCTAGCCTTGTCAATTCTACCGCTGACGCGTTTAAATTAAAAAGGCACCTCACCATGTTGGGAAGTAATAAAAAAACAGATCAGTGTCCTCAGTAGGCTATTTCTTCGCAAACGACATTTCCAATAAGGATAATGAAATGAGACAAAATGATGTTTAAGAAGAATATGTAGGGAATGCAACGATGGTTCTAAATGTACAATAAATTAATAAATTAAGATGCTAGGTGTTATATGTGCAACACACCTAGAATTTAAATCATCTAATTGATTAAAAAGAAGAAAAAATATTCAATGATGTTTTATGGATTATTATACAAAGTGTTCGATGAAGAAATGGTTGAAGATAGAAGGTTAAGCTTCCTGAATCTATTAAATTTAATTTTAACAATGTTTCACTATAAACCAACACCGCGTTCCCTAAATTTTATTTCCTGAATCTATAAATAATATACGATAATATTACAATTAATTATTTTATAATAAAATTTCAGGGACTAGATAATATGATGTTAATATTTTTTGCAGACTAGATAACTTTTAATGTGTAAATATATATTTCTAGAGACTAGAATTTAAATTTTCGGACCTGTCCCAATATTTTTACTTGATATAATTAATAAAAATTTCACTTCTCGATATAACATAAACTTTCTCATATTTACGCCCGATATCACCAACCAAACTTAAGCTAACGAAACAGTTAAATTAAAGTTATGGCAAATTTATTTCCCTAATCTTATCTTATCTTCTCTTATTATATTAAACGAGCAATTCTTGTATATATATAGAATCGGTTTCTCGAAAACGGCTCTATATGATTTCGCTAAAAATTGGTGAACTAATCAAGTCTCATGAGTTGTGTATAGTCGTGTATAAATTTTAATCCGATTGAAATATAGGAAGTGTAAATTAGTCATTTCGAAAAAAAATATTTTAATCGTTCATATCTCGTCTTCGGTAAGTCGCAGAACCTTGAAATTTGAAACTTATGCTATTTAGAGGCAAAAAGTTACCGAGCACCGCTCGGTGCTCCAGACACTGATGTTTAAGGGAAAAGTATCGTTGAGCCTTACTTAAATTTACACTTAGTTTAAGTTTGGTAGGTGAAATGGGTCTTTTAGACATTTTTAATTAATAATACACAAAAGAAAACTTTACTCTATGTACTTTAGTTTAAAATCATATTTCTATGTATTGTAAATTAATAAGCCCGCGTGTCCAGTCATTGATTTTTATCTGGTCTCGTGTCGCTACTGTTTTTACATAATGGTAATGAAAATGTTACACTAATTTATTATCATACTATGCAAATATTATATGACAATAATATTTTGATAATTATATTATGAAAATCGAAATGCATCGCTCGCGACTTAAAATATTCTTTATTTTCTAATTTAATTTAAAAAATTGTCTTCAAATTAAGGCAATGCCTAGTTAGGATTAAGTCCATGGCATGATGAAAAAATTATTTTCCGTCTAATAAATTCTAAACCTCTAAGTGATATTACAATTTCGAAAAAATGTCATTTTTCGAGATTTGAGACACTCATATATACTTATAATTAAGGGCAACGTTTGCTTTTATTGGCAAGTAAAAAGTAACTTTAATTCACTTGATAGAAGCCCTCAAATTTGGAAAGACCTCCTGAAGAGGAATGCAATATTTCCACATATATAATCAATAAAATATAAGTGAAAATAAAAAATTCAATGAAGCGAACATTAAATTAAATATTTTATATATAGATATGGTTTTTGAAAAATTTTTTTATTACAGAATTTTACTTTTTGTTTATCTATTTTTTATATTTGAAATGCATATTAGCATTATTAGTATTCTTTGTTTAGGTCTTTTTATTATTATAGGTAGCTACTGCATAGCGCGGTCATGCCCGTTTATTTTGTACACTAAATAAATACTTCCAATCAAAATTAATTCGGTTTTGCATATCACTCTCAGTGAATGAAATATGAATGAGAAATATAATGAATAATAAAAACAATGAATAAATATTTGCCAATCTCGATTGTTTTCTCTCACATTTTAAATTATAATTGTTTTACTTAAATAAAAGAAGTGTTTAGACATAAGAATATTCTATTTTTAAAGAAAAAAATTATTAAAATTATCAACGTGATGAAAGGTTTAAAAATATTATTTTCTCGTTATGATATAAAAAATGCGATGTATTTATCATTCCATGCTGGTATCTGCGCAAGAAAGGAAGAAGTGGGGGTTTTAGAAGAAAAGTGATGGCAGTATAAATCCGCTGACCGTTGGTCAACCAGAGTTCGGGACTTTTTTTCAACGATTCCTTGCTAAGGCAACCGACCGATGGATTATTATGGCGAGGGAATGTTGGAAGGCTCTGCACGTGCCCCGAGGCACAAGGCATGCAGAGTTGTTGCATCGGCAACCTTCAACTGTTTGCACGTCCCAGAACAAAATAGATTTGAAAGAATTAGAAGAGTTCTGCCCTTGCGGAGTATGGTCGACATTAATATTCATTCCAGACAAGAAGAGGCGTTCTTCTGCAATGACTGCGTTCTTTTAAATTATTATTAATAGATATATGGTTTGGCACTTTCAAGGAGTAAACAATTTTATGTATGTAAAGTAGTTTAGCAATAAAAAAACAAGTTATTTAAGTTGAAGCCCTAATCGTTATGAGATTTAAAGAACAATGATTTTTTCTCTTAACACACAACAGTGTTAATAACGAGTTAGTAAATATGACTTTTAGTTTGTTATTAACATTTGTTGAAAACATTTTTAATATCATTTTTAAAACTCTTTTTTATTATTGTTAACTTTTGTTAATAACAAGTTATTTTTTCATTGATTTTTAAATTTTAATTTAAAGGACATTTCGACAGCGAGGTTATTTGCGCCATAAGTTTATTTTTAATCGACTTCAAAAAAGAAGGAGGTTATCAATTCGACTGATTTTTTTTTTGTATCTATGTTATTCGATTTCTTCGCCAATTGTGAACCGATTTCGATGATTTTTTTCCATTTGGTTCAGTCTAGTTCCCGATTGGTCCCGTTTATTTGCCTTGGTATTGGACCTTTTTTGTTATGTATGTACATTGTACACGCATAACTTCTTTGTTTATGGACCGATTTCGATGGTTCTTTTTTATTGGAAAGGGGATATCTTAGGAGTGGTCCCATATTAATTTGGTCAAGTTCTAATGATGTTCGTTCGTCGATTTCTCTTTACCATGTGGAACGATTTCGATGATTTTTTTGCATTGGGTTCAGTATAGCTGCCGATTGGTCACGTATAAAGCATAACTTCTTTGTTTATCGACCGATTTCGATGATTCTTTTTTTATTGGAAAGAGGATACCTCAGGGGTGGTCCCATATTAATTTGGTCAAGTTCTGATGATTTGATCAATGACAAAATAACAGAAATCTCCAATTCTTATGAGCAAATAATCGAAATTATAATAAATAAAATCTTTTATTATTTATAACCTACCTTTTAGTGCATTTTATTTGATTTTTTGAGTTCTTATTATTTTATTTGTTGCATTTAATTTTTTTGAAGTCGGTTTTTAGATTTAAATATTATACATGTTAAATTAAAATTAAATAGTGAGGCTCAAAAATTGTCATAATATATGTGATATTTCACAAGAAATTAAATATTTCCTTATATCTTTCCTCACTGGACTGGATTTGTTTTAGATCTTTATTTTCTAATGAATAATATTTCTTTCGCTTCCATTGGACAGTCCACTACACTAATACACTTTTTCCATTAAAATATTGAAAACAGTGTTGTTACTTTTAAAATAACAGGTATTTTGCGATGAGGCGGCATAGATCAAAGGATGGAGATAGGGAATTTTACTAACAAGTTATTTGTGGTGACAACAGTGTTAATAAAATTTTACTAGTCATAATAGTCTTGGATTAAGAAACTTGGACTGGAGAAGCTGCCAATAATATTATTAATAAAAAAATAGCTCAGCTTTTTACTTTTTGATAGTAGCTTTCTTTAGTAACTTTTGACTTTTTCTGAAAACATTTTAGTTAATGATATTGTTATTAATATTTTGTTATATGTACCCAAGATAAGTACCTATATATTTTTATATATTCGTATATTTCTTTACTACAGATAAAAGACATACTTTTTGATTTATATTCTTTATAAAATAATGAAATTAAAAAAAAAATTAATTAAAATAAAAAAACTTAAATTCGGTATTGCTCTAATATCGTGTTTTTCGTCATTGGGTTAATGTTATATTTTTTGAGTGTTGAAATCAAATGAATGACTGAATCCATTTGATAAAGGTGGTTAAGCAGCTTATAGTACTTACAGTTCTTAGATGGGTGAATGTTTAAGACACTATGTGTTTTTGGCATATTCACTGTCAGTAATCCTTCGGGAACAAACTCTTTTAAGAAAAATGGTTAGTATAGTATCAAACCTTCTGAATAGGAGAGAGTTAAATTAAGTTTAACGAAAGTTGTGAGAGCCCCAACTCGCAAAGACCTCTTGCCCCTGAAGGGTAGGCATTGGCAGTACAGGAAAAGCTGGCTAATGAGAATTAATCATTAAAAAATATAAATAAGCGTTGATTCCCTAACAAGCTAAAAATTCAATTACACGAGCATTAACTCAGCCAGAAAAAATATAAAACAAACAGAGAAAACAAAAAACAATAATGTCCGAATAATGATCTATACAAAGTAAAAATTCCTTTCACTAACCTAAATTTAAAATGTGCTTTTGGTAAAAATTAAAGTAGAACAAAGGAAGAGATTATCATTAGGAGTGTTTTTTTTAAATGTGTCCGAAACGAATGAGTTCTGCCTTTGTTTAACTATTATCTCTAAATGTTCAAATAAGTACAAAAATCTTTTGTTCTTAATAAAAAAAAAGTGTGGAAGCAGAATTTTAAATATATTTATACTGTGCAAATTTATCAAATATAATTGAGATTAAAATTTTATTAAACAGTTTGATATTCACACAAATGGAAGGTTTTTAATATTCGCAAAATTCAATAATTTGAAAGAAGAGGATAAACCAAAGAAACGTTCACATATGATGATCATAAGAAATTAATTTCTCTTTTTCATACAAATAAATTTAATTATTAAAATTTTAATGGATTATTCATGTATTATTAAAGATAGCATTATGTATTCAATATCTGTTATTGATTTCTTTCTTGGTGCATGGAATGTATGAGAGAGATTGTCTAAGTTCTCTTAAAGAGAATGAGAAGGGGCGTGAAAAAAATGAAAAATGAACCACAACCACAATAAAACAATGAGCTAAATATTCATAAATAAATATTATAACATAAATACATTTGTAACAGTTTATTCTGTATATCTCATATACATAAATTTCATAATATACTTATTCAAAGGAAAATTTAATTAGAAATTTAACAAATCTGTGAATATTTTCAAATTTAATGGGAAATTTATAAAAATTGAAATTTTACTAATTCTTATAAAATAACAGTTGAATTTGGTCTTAGTTATTACGTTATTAGGTATCTTGTAAATGCACAAATCTACCAATCTCAAAAGGTGGGCATAAATTTGGGCGCAGAACCGTTATTTCTTATAACACTGATCAACAAAAATGTTTACCCTTAAACCTAACAATGGATTCCAGTAGAGTTATATACGCTGATAATCATGCAATTCCCAGATTTTTGCAACACGTCAAAGTTTTGAGATATTATCGGTCAAAACGACGAAAAATGTCATTTTGACCTATTTTCGAGCCCCATTAAATATTAAACAGCAATATTTGAAATCAAAATATATTATTGACGTAATAGAAAACAGCTTCCTCTTTGATTTTCAAATTACCACTTGTTTGTAGCTCAATTAGAACTCGAGTTATAACAAAAAAAAACTAAAACTACATGATTATAAAAGATAAAAACATAGAAAAACAATATGATCTTAATTTTTTAGCTATAACTCGAGTTCTAATTGAGCTAAATATTTTGATTTTAAATATTGCTATTTAATATTTAAAGGGACTCGAAAATTGGTCAAAATGGCCTTTTTTTCGTCATTTTGACCGATAATATCTCAAAACTCTGATGTGTTGTAAAAAATCGGGAAAGTGCATGATAATCAGCAAAAACTCTACTGGAATACATTATTAGGTTTATTAATTTTTGTCGAGCAGTGTAATTGGGATGGAGTTTGGAGCACAGAATGAACTGTTTGAACAAATTTATTAAGTATATTGAAATAGATAAATATCTAAATTATTTTTGGAAATCCTAATAAAATTTATTTAGGTCAAGCTTGGGAGTGAATTATTCTAGGGAAGCTCTTTATCTCCTTATCGAAATTATCGATAGGAGGTGCAAAAACTAATTATTTCTCCTGGTCCCGACGTTGATTACAAGCTCAGACAAGTTTTTCAAATTATTATTTTTTTTATTTGTGTTTTTTATCAAGAAATGATTATAAATAATTTTATTAAATATTAAATATAAGTGAGGGCCCTCGTTGTATGGTAAAATCAAGTGGATGGCCACATCAGAACACGTCAGCTTATTTTTTCTGGTCCCAAACCTACAGGTTTGCAAGAACATAGACCGGGGGCTGAGAAAATACTACTGGTGGTTCGCGGTTGGTTCCTTCCTTTCTCATGGATAGTTGAAAGTTCGTTGCAAGAATAATTTCAACGAATGGTTCACCAACGGTTCGCAAACAGCTCGGCGCGCAAATGTATACCTACGGTCTTAAGACTATTATTCAATTTCATCATATTAGTTAGAAATCTTTATTTAACCTTCTAACCCTGTAGCCTTTGTTGTCAAAAAATGCGAAATAGATTAAAACTAGAAGCCAACAGCGTACGTTCGCATCATAGTAACTTTTTTATTAAAGGTAAAAAATAAATTACTTTATTTTTTCATTTTTTACAAAAGAATCCCTAGCTTCGTAGTTTGCAAAAAAAGTATAGGTCTTTTGATAATATTTATATAATTAAAATAAAAACCAACAATAAGTCTATTCATAGGAATTCTATAGGAAGTTCATAGGTACGGATAATATTAATAAGTAAGATAGGTATTGAAATTAAAAGTAACCATGAATTTTTAGTATTAGCATATATATTTAACATTATTATTTTTTTTTGGCTCATCGTTTTTGATTTCAAGGCGAATCTGACATCTTTTGGGAGACAGCTATTGGTGAATAGCAAGTTTTCTCCCCATAAGAAATATGTTTGCTATTCACCGAAGGCGACCGTCTCAAACGGTGCAGTTGATTGTCACTGGTATATTAAAAAATAAAGAGAAATTATTATTTTATTCAAGATTTGTTTTAATTCATAATGTTTCATATTTTGATAGTTTTGAAAACAACTGAATTCCCTTCAATTAAAATAAACCCTCTGGTAGGAGAGAGAAATAGCTTTCAGATTGCGGCTATTTTGGTTCATCCTTTGGTTAGTGAACACAGGTTTAGTTAATTTAAGTGGTCGTCAAAAATATCCAAAAGTTTGACCCGTGGAGCAGATAGAAAAAGAGTTTGCTAAAGAGGGCCGATATTAATAACAAGTTCAGAAGTATGTTAGGAAGAAATTCAATGTCAGCTCAGGAATGATGCGAACCTTAGCTATCCAGATGGGGCCTCTGGAAGTTATTTATTTATCCAAGAATTCTATCTATAATATATTATAAAAATATATATCTCAAGAGCAACAGTTGAGAAAATATGTAAATAAAAAGAACGAAGCAAGAAGATGATTTAATTTAATCAAATTTACTTAATGCAATCGTTAAGATATAGAGTATGATAGGAAAATATGATATGTGATTGCAAATAGAAAGAGTTAGTGAAGAAGATCAAGAGGTGTTGAGAGAAGAGAAAAATTCTCGATCGAATTGGCAGGCCTATGCTAATAGAAGATAACCCAGTTAACAAGTCCATTGACTCGGGAAATAGATTTCGCTAATGGATTTAAATAAAATATTTATATTAAATTGTAACAATAACATCTTTCTAATCATCAAGGAAGCAGAACAAATTAATTTTGAGTTAAATTTATCCTTTGATTAAGATTCGGAAATTAAACATAACAATCAGAGGGATTTGTTTAAAATGTCACGATTTCATTTTATAATCGAAGCAGCCTTGGAAGAGTGATGTTCGAACCAACTTCTGATGATTTCACAAATCGAACAGCCCACCCAGTGATTGTTTTACAATGTAGGGGAGAGGTGGCATGAAGGGGACAAGTATTGAATGGGACAATTCAAATAACTCGCTAAATAAAGGTCGTATCGGAATGACATTATTTTTGTTCTGTGGGTACCCCAAAGTACATACATTAATATCTTACTTCACACTCCTATCATTTCAAGGGTGCCGGTGACGTGCATGTGTTTGTAATCGTGTACCAAATTATTTTTTTGGATCTTCTTTAGAAACATTTTTTCCAGTACTGTAAACTGTTAATTAAACAGTTTAGCGTTGTTTATAATTGGTGATATACATGCAGATACGAGAAAAAAAGATCAGTAAACTTTTATTTAGAATTGTAGATTTTGTGGTCATGTTTTTAATTTGTGTTTGATAGTTATGAAAGGGACACAACAAACGGTTATGAAAGGGACGTCCATTTCATGACTAGTATTTCATAAAAAATTGTTATTGTTACTTTTTGCCATATAGAAAAAACAATTATTTTAAAACATAATTATTATTTTACTATTAAAAGAACTATGATTGTTTTGTTTTTTTAATTATATGAAGGTAAATGTTTATTTCCATGTTAATTATCTTTTAAGATGAGAAATTTAAGGCCAATATGCTATTAATTAATTTCAAAGATGTGATTTTAAACTAAAGATAGTTAATTATATACGTGCTTTCTAATATTTAGTGTGTGCGCATCAAAGTTTACAGTGATTTCCTTATATTAACGCTCTGCTCCTTTCATAAATGACCGTGTCCCTTTCAATACAACCCATTTTTGAAAGGGACAAAATACATTTTTTTTAAATGCGAAAATATAGTGGTAAGAACAATTGAATGTGTTTTATTGTATTTTATTTCGATAGCCAATAAATTGAAGTTTTTAATTCTATTTTTACCTCTTTAAAATATTATATTATTTATTTGCTAGAGCCTCCAAAGCAAAAATGTCCCTTTCAAGGCACCTTTCCCCTATTTATTGATTTGTTATCGAGTATAGACAATATTGGATTGTAATCAAAAGAGGAAGGAACATTTCAGAAGATTTTTCCTGTGATTAACCTTCTAATTTACACCTATCCTTCAAAAGAAATAGAAAAAAACAAAGAGAAATGAACAAAAGGATTAATAGCAAATCAATATTTTCAAGATAGAGTACGGTATAATCAAATGGGTAAAGGAGGTAATTTAAATATGTCCTTGTCTATTTCAACGCATGCAAATATTTTCAATCTCAGATAAAAATGTCGCAATATTTGGAATACTATTTTTAACATAAATCTCTATTAGTAGTTAATTTATTTAAAAAAAAGAATAAATTTATTGATTATTTTGCATATTAATTTAGAAATTTAAATTTCCATATAAAACGTTTTTCCGCGCTACTTTTATTAAAAGCATTCGAAAGGCGTATTCATTCTAAAAGAATGAGGAGTCAAACAGGGCAGGTGACCTTGTGAGTTTGATATTCATTTCAATTCATCATCATAAATACTTTTATTATTCACATGCGAAGAAAGTGACTTTCATCGCAGATTCAGGATTTTCAAATAATAGAAATTATGGAAGAAAATGGAGAAATGTAGAAAGAAATTAGGTGCTTCGATTTTGAATAAATATAAATTTTAAGATAGTCAAATCAATTTAGTTACTTTAGAGAGAAGCTGTGAAAAAAACAACAACAGATTTTTAGTAATATGGAAGTTATTTCCTATAGCAAAATGAATTTTAAATAGTGAACAATTCCAAAACAGTTAAACCTAATGCATCTATATTTAACAATCGTCATCTAAATAAATGGGAAATTAATTTCGCAGGGGTATACAATTACAGTAAGCTTACAAATCGTAAAATAGTTACTAGTACTAAACCATTAGATTTTTCGTGTCCCAAATGATGGTTCCGTTAAGGTGAGTAATTTTGTAAGAAGAAATGATATTTTTATAATTTTTAGTGAACTGGGTTAATTAATAGGATACAATAACAAAAAAAAAAAATTTGTAACATTCCGATTTTTTTAATAGAAAAGTGAACACTTTTTGTACTTGTTCTGCAGCTGTAACGCTGAACAATTAATTTTTCATCTGGTTAGATGACAATTCTGACTGCTTAAGTTTTAGTAGTTCCAAAATGGTATGCCATTTAAAATTAATGTATAATAGGTATCGGAATATCAAAAATACTACTAAATCAACTAGTGTGGTCACCACATGACTTTCACATTTTCACTTATTGGAAATCATCGCGACACTCCTAATTTACACCCCCTTCCTTTATATCAATCGGATTAAAATTTATACACGACTAATAACTCGCAACACTTTTTTTAAGTAATCTCTTATTCACCAGATATTAGAAAAGTGTCTTTTTAGCACTTGATTTAAAAATTATTCTCATGGTTTAATTTAACGTAGAAATCCAAAATTACAACTCTCAACAATAAATAAGAGTACTCAAGGTTGCCAACGTCGTAGGCAATCATGAAATCATGGGTAATATACGTAAAGCTAAGTGTACACATTTATATGTCAGAAAGGTTAGCCTTCTCAGCACTCAAAATATATTTATTGACAATTTATTGTTTAATTGATATGTTTATTAGTTGATGATTGTCAAGCAAAGTTATGAAAAAAAATTTCTAGCTTATTTTAGAATCGATTCCGATTCTATTTAATTTAAAATCTGCCAAAAATTCTATTGTTTAAAATTCTGATTAGGATTTTAATGTAATTCCTGAATAAATTTTTATGAACTGATGAGAAATTGCAACCCATGCATAAATGAAATATATATTAGTTCCAAATTTTTTTTAGTAAGAAGTCAAAGAACTTAGGGGAGAGGCAACTCCCAATAAAAACCAGTGTGTTTTGCTACACTCAGATCAAGGGTAAAGTGTATATATGTTTACTTGGCTGCTAATCAAAAAGAATAAGGTAATTTAGAAAAATATTTTATTAAAATAATTTTTTATTAATATGGGCACGAGTAGAATGAATGGAGGCATTAGATAGGCTCTAGAAGAAAATCAATTGGGGTATTTAGTAAAAATATTTAATTTAAGAATAAAAATCGTAAAGGAAAAAAAAATAATTTGATAAACTTATGTGAGCTTAGAATCAACGGCGGGACCAAGAAAATACAAGTCTGCGCACCTCCTTTCGATAATTTCGATTAAGGGATAAATCGGATCTCTGGAATAATTCACTCCCAAGCTTGAACTAAATAAATTTTATTAATATTCCCAAAAAAATAAACATTCCAATAATAATTTATATATTTCTCTATTTCAATATACTAAATGTGTTCACCACACGGCTTTCACATTTTAACTTATTTAAAATCGTAGCAACACTCCTAATTTACACCCCCTTCCTTTATTTCATTCACAAAAATTTGAAACAACTCATGACACTTTATAAGTATGTACACCAATTTAAAAAAAATCGTTACTGTGGTTTTTATAAAAATAAAAAATAAAAATCTTTGATGTAAATGTCCACTTCCGTTGTTCCGATTTCAACCAAAAGCATATACCTATCGAGCTTAAGTTTCGAATTTTGTAGTTCTGAGATTTATGGTTGCAAAACGCAGGGTGGGGAGGTACATACGTACTAACCAATGGATTTTTGGCCTCTGGGGACCACAATATCTGATTTTAATTCCTAAATCCGATTTCCAACTATTAAGGGCATCGATTCCTTCCAGCTAGAAGTTACAAAATAAAATAAAATTTTTTTTCATCTCTGAGATAGAAGCTCTCAAAGTGTCAGGACCCAGGCAGGCGATGGCAATACTTCACATTACTATTTTCTATAGAATATTAATGTGAAAGTAATAAACATGATAATATAATAAATCTGAAGATAGCTACCAAGTATATTGGGATTTTCGTGGATTTATTTCAATTTATGTTAGAGTGATTTATTTATGATTTCCGAGAGGGGTCTCACGAGTCACCCTCTTAGATATGTGTCTAAAGTAGAATTCAGGAGATTACATGTTGTGGTTTGAGATCAGTATTTCAGTTGGATGACTTGCAGTTTGAATTTACTTTTTAGTTACTTTTATGTAAAGTGAGATGTAAATGGGTGTTTGGTTTGACCTAAATATTAAAATGAATTAAATTTTAATAAAGCTCCTCTCAGGCCAAGCTCAAATTAATAAAAACATACTATAATTATATGTAATCGATTTATAAAACATTATCTTCAAAGTCTAATCTCGAGTATGTTCAGATATAATAACGCGTGCGCACCTCTCAATTAATTAGAGGTATGAATCATCGTTTCTCAAAACAAATCTAAAGCATTAAGCTTTTGAATATTTATTGAATAATACTCAGGAAGCAAATAGATAGTCCTGCTAACTTCCGATATTTCGTTTGGTTGGAATCAGTTAGACGTAAACTTATAAGTAAACTAAAGCCATAACCATGACTATTTGTAGTGAGTATTATATAAGACGGTATTTGAATTCGCTTTAGTTTCCAAGTATCGGATATCTCCAAGTCCAGAATAAGTGGAGGGCTATTACTATTACCTTGGCAGCTCCAAGACGATTTACGGTCTGAAAGCAAGTAATTAAATAATCTTAAAAAGTTGAGAAAACCTAAACCAAAGAAGTAGTCACAAACTGATTTATTCGTGTTCTTATCTGTGATATAAGATTACCTCTTCGTATGTTGGTATCAATTTTTCTTTTTAAATTTATTTTTTAAGACTTCGTCATTCAGTTCTACAATTAATATGTGCGATCACACAAACAGCAAAAACAAAGGTTCCTTAGATCAAGATATACACCACAAGAAGTATAAGAAAAAACTTTTAAAATTAATTTATCCATTAATTTAGTTTTTGATTTTTCATTTATCTACTTAAAAATTAATAGCAGTTTTTAAGATTTAAGGGATTCCTTTTTCGAATTTAGTTATAAATTGAAAGAAAAAGTGAAAAATTTTAAGCTTCGCGGAAATTTTAACGATATGGCAATTTTTTTATCAGCTAACGATTTAAGCTAAAAAGTTGAAACTTGTCAACTAGATGCAGTGTATTAATACAGAATCGTATGTCACATTTCAGCTCATAAGACCGTTCAAGAGCTTCACATTCGATTTTCGGCATTTTTTAACCAGAAGTTTTGATGTTAAAAAAGCTTCCAATATAATCAGTTATTTGTTTTGGAAATAGAAACATTTTTTTACTTTATTTCTTAGTTATCATGTGTATTCTAATTATGACTTTTAATCTTGACAGGCAGAAAAAATCATCCTTGAAAATGAATTTACTCTAAATGCTTCAAACAATTCTAAATAGGAAAAAGAAAAAGAAAATAATAATAATAATAATAATTTTCGGATGGATCGCCGCGACTTAAAATATATAAATAAATACATTTTCATATTAACTTATATATTATTTGATGGTTTTCTATAATAATGTATGCTTAATTCTAGTTTACTTTTTGTAGAAATGACCGTTTCATTTCTTTCGGTGAATGAAGGGATTTCCTCTCGATTTGCCTGGTTTAGCAATGGAGCAAAGTTTTACAACAAAACTTCTAAAATGTATTTATTTTGACCGAAAACTGAGAGCAGGCAATTCAGTTAAAAGTTGATTCAATTCCCATTCGCTTTGATCAAATAGATTAAAATCATTAAAACGACAGAAAAGTTTCTAATGTACAACAGGGAATCAAAGAGATGCTAGTTTTCTGCCAACCTCTGACTTTTCAAACTAATCAACTTATTTTATATACACGTGTGGTTCCCGGAATCATTTGTGATCTTCTGCTTAAACTGGGAATGCCTTCAATTTTTAAGGGGATATTCTTCATGCATTTGTAGAGAAGAAAGATGGTCGCAAATCAAAGATTTCACTAGTCAAATCTAGTTGATGCAGAATACAGTGGTTTGTTAGCTTACGATTTCCATGAGAATATTTTCATCCGGACATTAAATAACAGCACCAGAAAAATAATTGAAACGTTACGAATTAAAGAGGTAGATTTGATGCTTCGATGGTCGTTAAATTGTTTATTAAGTGCTTCAACTGAAACCAGCTAGATTTAAAACATTTCTAAAAACAAAATCAATCCTTAATATTCATAGTGGTCATAAAGACATATTGAATTCAAAAGCATCAGTTTATAATTATGTTAAATAGTTCAAGCTATACTATGATATTTAGACAACCAATATCAACTTGGTTAGTTGTAAAACCTTCCCTGATTATGATTGATACCCAGGGCTCTGATTGAACCGGAGAAATTATCTTAAAATTATCTAAGACATTGTTTCGGTTTATGAAAATATATAATAATAAAACTTGAGAGCAAGATGCGAGGTAGGTTTCACAAAAAAGAAATAAAACAAAATTGAGTTTTGAATTCGATATATTTCGGGGGTGAGCCCATCATCAGGAGTCAAAGAAAACTGAAACCTACCTCGCATCTTGCTCAAGTTTTATTATTATATTAAAATGTTTCACCTAGAACCAACACCTAACTCCTTAAAAGTTATGAAAATAATACTTTTTAATGTGATGTATTAATGTACTATCACAACAAACTTTTTGTACACTATATGAGACTATCTTTTTATTTTCTTTGGAATTTAATAAATTTCTAATTATTTTTTGCATTTTTTTTACTGTCTTTACTATAATATGGCGTTACACTTCGTGAAATATTCCAGTTGATGCCCGTATAAGTAGGAGAAATGAAATACAAATGAGGATTAGAGAAAAAATAGTAATTTTTGTCCAACGTGTTTTATAAAAATCTTTTATTTAATAGTTAGGATTCAAAATGTCCAGTATTCTTCATTGTGTTTCTTTCTTTAAGTTGCTATTAAGTAAGTTTATAAATTATCAAACTATTTCATATCAATGAACTTCGAATTGACATGAATGATAAACAAATTAAAATGGGTATTTCAGCAATCTGAGTTTTCATCTTTATGGTAGACAAAATTAGGGTGTTGTTGTAATTGGTCTGCAATTCCGATAATTTTTGGGGATTAGAAATGAATGTCTGACAGGCAATCTGGACTCCGAGGACGAAGCAGTGAGTGTGGGTTGCAGACCGAAGGCGGCACGCGACGCAAATTAAAATAAATGGCACAATCGGACTCACACCCTCGATAGCTCACATGACCCCATCCAAGTACACTGGTACTAACCGTCAGCAGCCATAAATAATCCTAAATAATATATTCAATGGATGTCACTCGACGTTCATATATAACAGGCTCGATTAAACCGACAGATATTATGTCAGGCTGGGCTTAATCAATCAGATTAAGTAAGGAGTGAGATCAACTTTCTAGTTGAAGGAGACCTGATTATTTATTAAAGTAACTAGCCGCGTAAGCCACCCTCATGAATGAGCAGCTGACCATGGGAAAATACCCCCAATGATAAACAATGAGAATTTATTACTATTATTGTTGAGTATTTGACGAAATTTGAATAAAAATAAAAGTTTTAATATTAAATAAATGATGCTTAGCATTTCTGCATGAGCACACACTGCCCAGAGAGGTATTGAGAAAAAGAGTCGCAAGTCAAGAACCTAGACCATTCTCCTTTTTTTTTTTTTAATGCAATCGAATGCAATAAGGGGTGCACCAGTAAAGATGCAGCCCCTATGGATCTCGAAAGACCCTTGCATTACCGAAGAGAAGGGAAAGTTGATTAAGTGAGAGGGTATAGACGTAGGTGTTTATGCACTCGGGTTTTGAAGGTTTGAAGATTATCAGTGCTGGGAAAGATGGAGGCTGGGAGAGAGTTCCAGCTCCTTGAAGTCATGGGGATATATGTATTGACGGATGAAGTGGTCCGGCACTTTTCTAATTTGACCGCGAAAGAGTGTTGGGAGTCGGAAAAAGGCGTGCTACGTGCAAAGCATGCTTTGGGGGGAATTATTGATTTTATCTCATCAGAACACCTGCCGTGATAGTATCTATAGAAAAGGGAAAGGGCAGAGACATTTCTTCGATGAGCTAGTGAGTCGAGGGAGTCGGTGAGGGTAGAATCGTCAATTAGCCTGACGGCTCGTTTCTGAATTGCATCCAGGGTAGCAAGAGAATATTTAGAGGCTCCTCTCCATAGATGAGAGCCGTATTCGAGACAGGGGCGGATTTGGGCCTTGTAGATGGTGAGAAGGTGTGGGGGCTTGTAAAATCGTTTGGACCTGAATAAGTAGCCAATCTTCCTTGCTGCAGATTTCGCTACAGAGGAAATGTGTTCATTCCATGACAGGTCAGATGCGACAGAGACGCCCAACATGGATAGGCTGTCACACATTTTCATCCCTCAACAAAATTATAACTTGATATAAGCAACCGAATTGGGGGTTTAATTTGTACTGGGAATCGCAGAAATTTGGAACAGCCTGGTACTATGACTAAGCGATATTGGTTCCAGGTGCACCGGGTCACCCCTAGTTATATTAGGTATTGTTATCAGAAACAGAAGTTGAGCGAAAAACAATTCTGTTGAGCCTAGAGATATCAATAAGTTTCTCCTGTTTTTTTAAGAGTGGTCTTCTGATCTACTTCTAAGCACATTTTTACTGCTGTAACTGCAGCTTCAAGTCGCATAGTTTGGATGATGTTTCTTTTGTATTGTGATTCTATACAAATTTCATATTAATCAATCCGGGCTACAAAACAATGTTTATATCTCAAAAATTATATATCTATATATATCTTGACTACAGAATTACTTTCGAAATGACGTTCATATGTTATTGATTTTTGATAATTTGAAACTTCAAAAATGCCACATGTTAACCTTTAGTAGATCAAAATAATTCTTCACTTTGTCAGTAATCATGAATTTAAACAAATGGTAAATCTCTATAGTAAGTATGTTTTTAATTTAGCCCGGTCCGTTAGTCACCAAAGCAAAACCAACTGCTTGACGTGACACAATCATCATGTGCGTAATATTGATTAGAATACGACTATCTTTAACGAAATATTCCTCGATTCACTGCTTATCAAGAAACCGCATTTTTTGTCATGAGGTAATGAATGATTGTGTCGAACTATGAATAATACTTCCTAGTCTTTTTCCTTACTTTTATTAATAAAAAATATATAATATTATTCATTTAGAATTACCGAATAGAGGACATATTGTGTTACATATTTAAATAATATATTTCGTAAAACATTAATGAATTTAGATGAAAACAAAATAAAATTAAAATAGAATAAATTTTGTGAAGCTATTTAGCAAAAACCAATGTTCCAACAGTCATCATTCATCATCAGACCAAATTCTGTTTCGTAGCTTTAGAAAGGCCAACATTTTAAGACAAAATATACTTTATTTATATAATATTGATTAAATATTCAGAGAAAAACTTTGTGATTGGTTTTAAAGTGTTATACTACTTATTTAGGACCATTTTATTCATATTGCTAAGTTGAGATTTTTATGATCTTCAATACTACATAGTTTTCTATAATTCGACCAATGGATTTAACATTAATTTAAAACGCATGAATGAATCGTAGATATTTAATTTTATCATCTACTAAAATACAATAATTTGATTAAAGCTAGTTAGTCGAGGTTACGGCTCATTTTCGAGCCGATATAATGAAATACAAACAAAATATCTGAATAGTTCTACTAAGTGATTGAATTGATTTGATATTCACATTCTATGCTAATCGACAGTTTTGTAATTCACATCATACACAACACTACTTGATAAAGGAACCAAATAAGGAACAAAAACGTCACACCTTTAATAGAAAATGCATTCAATTTTGTGAAATTTTATGAATTAAAAATAAAAAGCATTGACTTTAGAAGTCTGGAAGTTTAAATAAAAATTCTAATCACGTTTGACGAATTTTTCTCGAAATTTGAAAAATTTCTAGCCAAATGGGTAAAATTGTTCTATTTCACACTAGATTCATCTTAATGAATGATAAAATATTTCTAATAATAATATATATGTATTATAATGACAAAGGTTTGTAGCATCTACTTTTAAAATATTCAATTCGTTTCCTTTAAATTAATTATACAATACATAATTATATAGTAAATCGAACGGTTTTATTGATTATTTTGATAAGTATTTTGAAATAAATTATTTATTAGGAGTACATCAAAAATGTTACTGTTTCAATATCTAGTTGACCAGACTAAATATTCAATCCATTGAATTAAAAAGAGAGATCTGTTCAAAAATTAAAATTTTAATTGGTCAACATATATCTGTATCAGCAATGTTTTTTTCCTTTAGTGTTAGAACAATTGCAGTTCTACAGAAGATATAGAATGTTACTCGAAAGATCGCTCTTGAGACTTTCTTTTTTATAGATATCCCAAGATAGCGAAAACAAATTGAATTTTTTCAAATGTTTTATCAATTAGATAAAGTATTTTGATAAATCAAATCAACGATTTTAATATAGAAATAGATAGGAGACTACCTATTTTTTCTTGCAGCAAAAATTACGTAGATGGTCGACATTTTTGAAAATGACAAACTTTCATTATTATCTGTACTACGGGAAGATGAATGAATATTTTTCTAGTTATTTAATCTATTATTAAATAGAAAACATTTTTTTAAATGAAATAATTTTATTATTAATTATTTTATTTTAATAAAATAAATTTTTTGATTAAATTAGAAAAATGTTCATTTTCAGTTAAACTAATATTTTTAAAAAGTTTATGCTAATAAAAACGCTTCACTCAGTTATCTAGTTTTATATATCTTCCTTGGGATAAATAAAAGAAGAAGATCCAGAGGTTCAGAAGCAAGGAGTAGAAAAATAAATAAATAAATAAAAGATAAAGTGAGCAGACAAATATTTTTCATTTGTATGTGGAATTATCTAAAAATATTGAAACAAACAATTCTTAAGATTATATCTATCTAATAATAATAATATATTCGTTTTGTATAAATATATTTATAAGAATTAAGAATATTTGTCAAACAAAAATATATTCTTTCATAAAAAAACATGACGCCAAAAGCAAATCGAACGTTTTAACATTTTCATAACACTCTCTTGCAAAATGAGAAACAAAACCATGAATTTTTTTATTAGAAACGGCATTTTTTTGTTGTCTCCTAGAAATGATGCATTGTTCGATAATTTGTTAAACAAAAATAATAGTAATTAATAAATAGCAATAAATTAGAAAACTTCATATTTTGTGCTTTCATTTATTATTTCTAATGAATTAGATGTGATACGAATCGAATCATTTCGTAACTCTTCCAGGCAGGAAAAAACTTAGGTTAGAATATATTATCAGGTCCTATCATAGACGAAACTATAATATATTTTACATTATCATCATCATCATTGAGTACACAATCCTAAGACTGGTTTGACACGCCTGCCCGACTCCACTCGGCTCTGTCCAAAGCCAGCTGTTTGACTTCTCTAAATGACTCACATCCCATATCCATAATTATTTGGGCTAAATATTCTAATCTGGGCCTTTCTTCATTTTCTTTCCCAGCTCCCACTCCTATCCCTAAGTAATCCCCCGTGTCTTAATGTGTGTCCCATCATCTGAGCTCCTCTCTTTTCCACAAGGTTCTTTCTCCGATTCTTTCAAGAACGTGTTCATTTGTAATTCTATCTATCCATTTAATTTTCAACATTATTCTGTAGCACCTCATTTCGAAAGCCTCTAATCTCTTTCTCTCTGCTTCTCCAATATTCCAAGTTTCACATCCTTACATGGCTTTGCTCCATATACCTTCATATGTTTTCAATAGCATCTTCTAAGTTGATTGAGAAGGAGCATAACAGTTTTTGTTTTGAGTTAAACCCCATTTTAGCTTGAGCAATTCGGGATTTAATCCAAATATTTTATAAAAACAATCTCAATAGTTTTTATGAAATAATTACTTGTTTGTATACATTGAATTAAATAAAACTTATTTTAGCATATATTTGGGCTCATATACTAAGGTTCGTTCATTTAGCCAGTTTCTATGAAGTGTGGTACTTTTTCATTTTATCTAAGACTGATTCAGTGTAAATTATTATAGGAGTCAAATTTTAGCTGTTTAAATTTTCGCAGTAACTGAGCTTGAACTCTGAAAAAATTCACTATTATTCTTTTCTGATTATTACGAATCTTTTAAATTTTTATCATCAACTAAAAATAAATCCAAACGCTCCATTAGCAGCAACCGTCCAAGCATAATTGGGCCTACTCCAGGCAAGCCAAGAATTATGTTTGGCTATTTTAGTTAACGATTAATTTTATATATATATATATATATATATTCTGTATTAACATTAGGGGTGGAGTAAATTTAGAAATGATAAACAGGAAATTGGTTGAATTATTTTGTTCATCTAAAGTGCTAAAATCTTTCAAACAATCAACTTAAAGTACATATTATCATAAAGAAGCGGAAATTTTTATTATATCAAGAGATTCTCTATTTTATGTTCGAGAAAAATATTATATTTTTAATATCTCGAATGCTGGCTGAATAAATATTTTATTATATAAAATATATATCTCAACAAAAACACATGTAAAAAAGGCCAAGTTCGATTAATAAAAACTGTTTGCCAAAAAAAGTACTGAGATCTAATGTGCTGCCAAATTCAACATCATCAATTTATTAAATGAGTCGAGAATATATTAGTAGCTTCAATTAAAACGAATGTTTTTCATTTCACATGTCCCTCTATATTTTTATTGAATTCACATTTTAGTAGAAATTATTTTCATAAGACTTGGCTTTTACGCATTAAATTATTATTATTATTATTATTGTTTGATAGGGCCTCCACCTCACCCTTTCAGTCCTTCCATCCCCTCTTATTAAGATCTCATGATATGGTAACTAGTAATTCGTGACATACATAACAATGCGTAAAAGCCAAATTTTAGGAAAATAATTTCAACTAAAAATGTGAAATCAATAAAAAATATAGTTGGACATGTGAAATAAAAAACATTCATTTTAATTGAAGTTAGTAATATATTCTCGGCTCATTTAATAAATTGATGATGTTGAACTTGGCAGCACATTAGATCTCAGTACTTTTTTGGCAAACGGTTTTTATTAATCGAACTTGGCCTTTTTACACATGTGTTTTTGTTGAGATTTCACTTCTTTTTGTAAATTGGATGGGAATTTAACCTGCAAGATTCACGCCTTTATTTTAAAGTTTGAGGAAGATCTTTTTCGAATTCTCACTTTATTAGTGATTCAAGTTATTACATTATGTAAAATTTTAGCATTCTAGTGTCGTTGAATTTTCACTATTAGTTAATTTAGCTCCTAAGTTTCACTCCTTCATTTTAGATGCTGAAGAATGGAAACTTACAGTTTTTCGATTTCCCCCATTATTAATGCCACAAAATCTACTAGGTACATGCCAAATTTTAGCATTTTATACCCATTGAATTTTTACTATAAAATTTATATTATAAACTTCACACCTACTTTTAAGATGTTGAGGAAGGTAACTTTTCGTTTGTCAATTCTCTTCTTTATCAAGCCAAGCTCTACCAGTATGTCAAATTTCATCATTCTAGAGTCATTGTATTTTCACTATATGTTAATTTAGCCTATAAATTTCACCACTTCATTTTATGTCCTGAAGAAGGGAAAGTTTCTGTTTTTCGATTTCACACTTTATTAACGCCCCAAACTCCACCACCATACCCAAAATAATGAAAATTTATCGCTCAAAATTGACCTATTTCATTTTATGTCCTGAAGAAGGAAATGCTTCGGTTTTGCGATTTCATTCTTTATTAATGTACCAAATTCTACCAACCTGCCAAGTTTTAGCATTCTAGGATCATTATATTTTCACTGTATGTTAATTTAGCCTATAAATTTCACCCCTTCATTTCGGGCCTGAAGAAGTAAAAGTTTCGGTGTTTCCACTTCCTCTTTTATTCATGTTCCAATCTTTACCAGTGTGCCAAATTTCAGCATTCTAGGTTCATTGTGTTTTCACTATATACTAATTTAGCCTATAACAATCATTCCTTCATTTTAGGTCCTGAAGAAGGGAAAGTTTCGATTTTTGGATTTTTCCCATTAATTGTACCTCAAACTCTACCAGCATGCCAAATTTCAGCATTCTAGGATCACCGGAAGTACTCTAGATTTTGATGAGTGATAATAATTTAGTTTTTCATAAGTAAATGTAATTAAAATAAATAAATCAAAAATAGGTCAATCGATTTTTCGGTTGAAATAGGCCGAATGAAGAATGTTTTTTTTTAAGGTTATTGATTATAAGTAATTTTCCTAAATACATTTTTTGTACCTACTTGCTTTCTCTCATGTTTTTTAGTCACATCTTGCATTATATCTTGTCGCGGATATTATTAATTTTTGAGACCAATAAATAAACACCAAGAACGAAATTGAAAAAAATAAATTTGATTTATTCGTTTAAATATCTATCTCTTGCTATAAGAAAAAGAAGAAGGTCGACCAGAGATGAGATAAACTTTAATAAATGAAGGGTGCAAGCGCTATTCCTAAGAGAAAAGCACTCGCTTTAATGCAGTAAGCACCAGTTAGAATTTAATAGACATCATAAACTCCATGCAATATCAAGGTTTTTCTTAAATAAGAAATCTTGAAATAAAATCCGTAATTAAAGCAAAAAAAATATAATAATAATAATAATAAAATAATCAAATTGAAATTATGTTTTAATTTTTAACGCTGGATTAATAAAAGAACGGAGCTGCGAAAATTTTATAGACAACAAAAAGAGATCAAATAATGTTATTTATTAAAATAATCCATATACTAGTAAATAGTTTTTTGCATTTCAAGTTGGTATTTATCACTTTATCAGTGGCCGTAGCGGTTTTTTTAAAAAAGTGAGTCCTTAGTACCAGACCATTAATTCATATCAAATTATCCGTGTAAAATATATTGTAGCTTGGCACAATACTTTCGAAGAAAGTGAAAAGTTCAATGTGCAGGCGTATCAGAGGCTCAAGTATGGTAAACTAAATAATTATCAATTTTTAAACATTCTACTCGTAAAGATAATGTTTTTCATTTAGTAAAATATTCTGTTCTCCAATATAACTGAACCTTTTCGAGCTCCGCTTAGCGTAAACGTTGTTGTATTAAATTTTGTAAGCACTACTTTAGTACACGTCCTCTCGGTGTAAAGCGTAAGGCTGAAATACACAGAATATACATTCAAAGGGTAAATAACAATAATTGTTTTGTTCTTCATTATTTATAATACATATATTAGAGGAATATTTTTTTTAGTTATTTAGGTGAAAAGGGCGAAAAGATTAATTAATGAATCGAATAAGGGAGAATGGATGATAGAACATAAGAAATAATCAAAGTTAAATCGTTGTTGGAGATATTTATGAATCCGGATATTGAACAATTGAAGAATTTGAGAAAGACATCAGGATTACAATTTAAGTTTAGAAATTATAGCGATATAAGAGATTATTAATTAATTTTTAGATTTTTTTTTAGTTAATTCGAATAAGTGTTGAATATTTAAAAACCATATATATATTTTCCATTAGGATGATTATATTTTTAGAACTTTTCTCATGGTCCATTTAAAAAGTAATAGGGTTTAATTTTTCATTTGTACAGAACTTGAAAGAAGATGAAGGTTACAAACTGGTTCTAAGATAGAAGGATCAAGAATCAAGGGAGTTAGCCAAGGGTGATAATATTCTGAATTGCATCCGGAGGAGTGTGTGTGGTAAGAAAATGCTTGGATGCTTCTATCTATAAGTGCGCCCCTTATTTGTGACCGGGGCGAATTTAGGCCTTTGATCGACTGAAAAGTTGGATGAGCGTAAAATATCGTCCTGGCCTGAATTTTAATTCAAATTTAGATCAGGCAGAATTCGCTAGATATGAATAATAATTTAATGATATAATGGATAGGAGTATATTTGTCAAAAACATGATGATTGATCCAACTACAATAAATAATATAGTAGTGTCTTTTTAGTAGCATGATATAGGGCTGTGGGATTTCATCATCGATGTTATCATAGATATACTATTAGGGAAAGACCTTGGCCCACTCTTCAAAGGGATCGTCGTGGTCGAGAAATTGGATGGATGAATGACTGACTTTATAAGATGGAGGTCGGGTTGTTTAAGATCAACAGAAATGAGCAGTTAAGGTCCCTGGGAAAAAAAATCTTCAAAAGATTTCAATTAATTAATTTTCAGCCTAAATATCAGTTTTATTAATGAGGATATCAAGGACTCTGATAATAAATCAAACCGAGAAATGAATAATTAATATTATAATTGCGAATTTAATCGTGATATAAATTATAATCAATGAATAACTTTATATAATGACAGATCTAGTAGTCCAAATGAAAGAAGAAGGGTATATAAATTGGAAATAGGTGGTGGCTTCAATGGGCCAAGATTTAAACGGAAAAATCAATTTTCCAATAGGATTTATTTTTTTTCATTTTTATTTTCTTCCAATATTAGGTTCTAATCATTTAACGCTTTAGATCTTTTTAAAAATATATCTCAAATATTGGTATTTATCACTTCCAAAATAGATCCATAGAGCACACCATAAAAATTACTGTTGAAATTTTAGAGCCACTTTTAAAAAATAGATAAAGAAAAATTGGCTATGAGAAAATTACACCATTTATATATTAGGTATATAATTTTTTTAGATGTGAACTTTCAGTAGGTAAGTAAGTACTGATTTAAATGTCATTTAAAACAGATATAAAAAATATTTTTCTCATCTAAAAGTAAATGTTTTATTGTTTTTGATATTTAAAGCTAGAAACGTTCTTGAAACATTCAAATAAAAATGAAATATTTAACAATTATGGAGAGATTAATGTGGCTGTAGTTTAATTTTAAAGGATTAAAGTTTCAAGTAGCTAAAAATAAGAAAAAATTTCCACAGACGATGTTTCAATTTAATTTGGGATTGTTAAAACATGGGATGTACATTTGTACATGTTCAAATTATCAATAAATTCTCAGAAAAAGTTAATTGAATGCAATGGTCATTGATATGTTTCAATATATTTGGTTTCCTTATGGACGTTTCATAATAAAACGAAAAGTCGGAATCTTTTTATTATTTAAGGCTGTCTCTTAATTCAATTTAATTAAACTTGGCTGATTATAGGTATTCTTTATTAAGCTAATCTAAATAAAAAAAATTACTACAGTTTTTTTGTTCAGGGAGAATGGAGAAGGTTCGAAGTGAAACATATCTAATAAAATTAAAAATTTTAATTTAAAAAAATATAAATTTTTAATTTTATTACCATAGTATTGAATGGAACAGCAAAACAAATTTTGACTGGAGAGTTCTTTTAGATTCAGCTCCTTATAACAACCGATCTTCTTATTAAAATTTTCTCATGAAAACGTCATTCTGTAATTTTGTATTATTAATTATTGTTTTTTTATTAATTAATATTAAAGACAGAAACAGAAGATAAAAATGTATTTAATTTTCATTACATTCTGTGATCAACTTCTTAATTTTCAGCAGTCTTTATTGTGAATATGAAAACAATCACAATTGAAGCGATTGAAGGTTTTTAAATAGTGCAGATTTTTATATAATAATAATCAAAAAATTTGGTTTTTGATAATTCTTCAAACTCCATAGGCTTAACAACCGATGTTCTTATTTATTATTTAAAGTCTGATTTTGTGGTTAGTTTAGACTTAAGTCTTTTACCCTCCATTTATTTGTTTTTATAAGAAATATTTTCCTTTTCAGTTAGTTGAGGGTTGAAAAATATTTTTTTTTTCTTCAATAGAAATCACATTTTTTAAGTAGGAATCTTTTGACGTAGAATACGTCTTTCTCCATAACGACAATGAACCCGCTTAAAGGATCAGTGGGGAAACTAAAAATAGTAGAATTTCAACTGTTTACCGCCATAACCCTATGAACCATAGCAGAATATGAATGATAAAGCTATTAAGAAGTCAGACCAAGAGCCAATGAAACTTATATGACAAAAAACAATCATTCAAACCAACATAAGTGTAGTTTCATTCATAATGAGATTGTCCTCTGATGCAAATAAACATATAGGTAAATATATTTATTGTTTATTTGTTAGAGACTATATTTTCTAAGATTTGACTTTGATCATCATCAGTCTTTTTAATTATAAATATTTTATCTGTTATTTAGTTTGTGAAGTGACCAGCTTACTATTAGAACAAAACGAATTTATCTATACATCTCCAATCGGGTATTTGAACCCCTGAAAAATAACAGATAGATAATTTCGGATTAAAAAGACTGAAAATGAAGATCAAAACTTGGAAACTATTAAAGTCTCTAACAAATAAATTATATAAATATATCGGCAAACTAAACCTTTTCAATGTAGTTTCATTCCTGAAAAATTGTGACTTATTCTATGCGAGGATTTTCGCATAATTTTTCCAGAGGAAAGGAAAAAAAATATTCATGCAAAAATAAAGTTGAATTATTAACGAAATTACTTTAAAAATTCTATTTATGTCGCTTTCGGGACTTAAAGAATTCGCTAAATTAGATTATTTGAAAGTTCAAGTTAGTAATTTATTAGGAATTTTTTTCGGCATGTTTCTTTATTCCCAATACTTCGTCCTAAGGTTAGTCCAAGAGCTGGTGACACATTTTTGAGTACGGATTTGACCCAACTAGAAATAATGCGTAATAGTACCGTCTATGATAGTTATGTACAAGGAATGGTCAGACTAAGCAGGTGGACCAGGTACTGCGCATGGTGTGTGCGGTAAAAAATACATATGTGTTAAAAAATATTTTTGACTCCACAATGAAATTATAAAAATTATAATTTATAGTCAATTATAAACATAATATGTTCACTCCAGACCATTTGAGTGGTGGGAGGTGGAACCAGACCACCCAAAGTGTATTTTTACAACATGCAAAAAAATAGCATCAAATGTGTCACCAGCTCTTGGACTCAGGTCATTATTTTGAAGTTAAAGATACAAATACAAAATTCAAATCTTATTTAAGGTTTCTTTACTCCCCCCCTACCCCCATGAATCTGGCCTATCTCGATGTTAATTTGTACACTAGAGGGTCGGTTTCTGAAACTCTTTTCATCAATCCCGATCTAAAAGTTATTCAGTACTATTTAATTAGATCTAAAAACGAGATTTTAATTAAATTTAACTCACAAAAGATTCTTTTTCAATTCAAAGAGAGTTTAAATAAAAATAAAATTATGTTTAAATTTGAAGAAAAAGAAGAACAAATATACAAAAGTGTAATTTCTATAGATACAATATAGAAATAGAAAGAAGAATAGAAAAATATGCATTCTAAGAATGAATTAAGATAAATGAAGAAAGATGAATTTAACCCAAAGGGTTTCGAAGGAACAAAGGGAGGCGAACGGGGATTCGAGACATGCAGTCAGGCAGAGAGCAGAACAATACCAATAAATATACAATTAGCGAGGGTGGTAGAGATTGGTTGACTTACTCCAGCCACTTCCATGGCTCAATGTCCGGGCTGGTCGGCGTGGGAAACTGAAGACATGGTGCGGAAATTAGTGTTAGTAGCGTCCAAAAGCCAGGACTCGCAACACGGGGCTTGGCTTGGCCTCGTGCAGCGAGACACTGCGTCGTGGTGCAAAAGCTTGCTTGGTTTGAAATTCAATTCAAACGTCGCAAATTTAACAAATAAATACATATTCATAGAGATAGATAAAGAGAGAGAAAATGTTTATAATTATTAAGATTGGAGTAGTTTTGGAGACGGACTGATAAGTGAAATTGAGTGGATATTGATGAGGCAGTCCAAAAAAAGAAGATAATTTATACTATCTTTTGTATTCATAAACCGACGTTTCAAAGGCTATTCCCTCCTTCTTCAGGGGTTTGAAAAGTCAGTGAAGGAAATCCAATGCGACATTCCCCTATGTCTCCTCTTTTAGTGGCAGTAACAATAATAAATTTTATTTCATTCTCAGCAGAATCATTACTACTTTATAATTCTGCTGAGAATGAAATACAAATATTATTAGTTGAATAAAAGATTTCACTGTCGATGGTAACAGAGTTGTTTTAATTTTAGGTTAAAAAATAAAATGAGAGATGGAGTCTTCTGTTTTTAAATAAAATAATATTTAATTATTTCTAGAGACTATAGTTTCGAAGGCATTGTCTTCATCATCAGTCTATCACAGATATTTCAGTTACATTGTACTGCTACAATGTAACTAAATACTGAAATATTTCTGATAGACTGATGATGAAGGCAATGCCTTCGAAACTATAGTCTCTAGAAATAATTAAAAATTATTTTATTTAAAAACAGAAGACTCCATCTCTCATTTTATTTTTTTAACCTAAAATAATTTATTATTGTTACTGCCACTGAAAGAGGAGACAGAGAGGAGTGCCGCATTGGATTTCCTTCAATGGCTTTTCAAAACCTGAAGAAGAAGGAATAGCCTCCGAGACCGTCGGTTTATGAATAAAAAGTTAGTATAAATTATCTCCTTTTTTGGACTACCTCATCAATATCCACTCAATTTATAATTATTTATTCAACGAAACCATTCAAGTCCATTGATTAGAATTAAAATCCTTGATAGAGTGGTTTGTGGGAAAATTATAAAAAAAAAAAGAATTACAAATATAAAAGGAAAAAAAAAGAAACAATGACTGTGCAGAACGAAAAGTGCAACATAAAAGAAAACTCTTATTTACAATAGGTAGAAAAGGTAAAAGATATTTGTTTCTTGTAGCAATTGTATTACAGTAACCTTTTTCAAAGAAATTAATTTAGCTGAGTTCCCTTTAAGTTAATCTCCAGGTATATGCCTGTCAAAAGATGAATCGTAAGTAAATCAACCAATGCGATTAGATAAGTAAACTCTATCGTAATATTATTATTTCGTTCCAAGTTCAGATTAATACCCTGAAGGAAACTAGATAAGATCCCAGATTTAATTAGTGGATACTAAAGAAGCGAAACACAAGTGTTAAAGAGATAAGGGGGAAACGGAAGTGGGTCTCGATGTCACCTACCTCTGCTCGAAGATTGTCCACCTTGTCCTGCAGCTCTCGAACTTTGTCGCTGTCGTCGAGGCTGCCACTACGAAGTTCGCCCTCAGCCACCATCTCCTCGTTCTGAAACAATAAATAATGATTAAATTTTTGAGCATAAATTAAAAAACTGTTTTAAAATTTTTTAGGACCGTAGTCAGAAGTTTTTGAGGAAGACATTCTAGGAGTTTTGCAGGGTATAGGAGGTGATATAGATCCCATCGGTTTCACATTATAATACACTGTGGTGCAAAAAAATTTAGTTTTTTCAAATAATTTTTAGAATAAATATAGAAATTCTCTCGAAACGTTTGCGGGTTTTAAATGAATGTTTTAAGATTTTTTTATAAAAGATTTTATTTATTATAATTTCGATGATTTGCTCATAAGAATGGGAGATTTACGTTATTTCGTCATTGGTCATATCATCAGAACTTGACCAAATTAATATTTATTTATTATAACATTGTATCTATAGAGCCATCTAGCCCCTTTACTGTACAATTTTAGACCAAAATATTTACAAAAAAATTAATTAAAATAATACAAGAAAAGACAAAAAATCAAAAAGAAAAATACATACTTACTAAATATATGAAACAAAAATAAAAAAATACAAAATATATAGAAAGAGAGGAAGAAAAAAATTACAATATATAGGATACAAAAACAAAAAAAATTACAATATATAGGATATGAAAACAAAAATTACAATATATATGATTTGAAAACAAAAAACAAAAAAATACAATATATAGGATATAAAAAAAATATGGGACCACCCCTAAGGTACCCCCTTTCCAATAAAAAAAGAATCATCGAAATCGGTCCACGTGGCAAAAAGTTCTGGCTGAACATACATAAAATAAATAAATAATTAGTAGAGATTGTGGTGTTGGTGCAAGATGAAACATCTTTAATAAAGATAAGAGTAAATAAATATTATATGTAATATTCATTTACTATGAGTTAAGGATTCTTGGTCACTTGTTTCACATTAAAATTAAAAAAATTAAAAGATGTAAATTTAAATTAATTTTTTTAATTTTAATGTGAAACAAGTGACCAAAATCATAACTCATAGTAAATTAATATTACATATAATATTTATTTACTCTTATCTTTAAATAAATAAATAGTTAAATATCTTGACTATCTTGGAGCTATACTGATTCAAACGCATAAAGAATCAATAAAATCGGTTCATAAACAAAGAAGTTATGCCTGAACAAAGAACAAAAAAGGTCCAATACCAATTAAAAAAATAACGGGACGAATCGGAAACTATACTGAACCCAATGCAAAAAAATCATCAAAATCGGTTTACAATTGGGAAAGATATCAGGTAACATAGACACAAAAAAAATCAGTCGAATTGATAACCTCCTCCTTTTTAAAAAACATATTTTATTTAAACTTTTAATAAATTCTGTGATTGTACAAATATTTTTAAATATTTTTAGATTGAAAACAATGTATTATTTTAATTTATATCCTTTGAAATTAAATTTATTTAAACTAGAATAAATTTTCAGGTTTGAAATTTGATCCCTTTCTTGAATTGTATTAAATGATTATCGTCTAATATCGAATTAAATTGAATATTTTAACGTTTGTCAGTTCGATTTGAATATCTCATCTTTTAATTTCATTTCATTTGAAATATTGTTCAAGCATAATGCCTCTAAAGACCGAGGAATTAGCTCAAGCTGTATCTCTAATAAATGATGGAAGATCGTATCGGTATATCGCTCAATGACTGATGTCACCGAAGCATCGGTTGGAAGTATTCACAGAGCTGTAAAACGATATAGAGAAACAAACTCTTATGCCAGGAGACCGGGATCTGGTCGAATTAGAGCTTCAAATGAGAGAGATGACCGATTCATACTATTGGAGGTATTGAGGGATCGTCATTGTACAGCAGCTCAATTCAACAGCGCCTTCTACAAACTCGACAAGTCAACCTAAGTGTTTGGACTATCAGAAGATATCTCCGGTAATTAGGGTTGATGTCAAGGAGACCAGCGACGGGCCCCCTTTGTCACCGAATCACCGAATCAATCTAAGTGTTCCACTTCTTTTGCACCACAGTTTATTTAAGACAGATACAATAAAGGGACAGTCCATAAATTACGTCACACGAATTTCAAGATTTTTAGACCTCCTGTGTCTCATTCTGTCACATTTTCTTTGAGCCTCCTGTATTGTGACGTCACACTAACTAAAGGGAATTAGTATATTTTAAGTTTAGCTTTATTTTAATTCACATCATGAAATCTAAAATATATATGTACATATATGAAAATGTTTAAAATTTTTTAATTTGAATTTTGTGACATTACAATATTTAAGATTCCAGGGCCCGCCTGTCACATTTTGTCACAAATCTGAGATACCCCTCCTCCCTTACTGTGTGACATAATTAATGGACGTCCCCTAATTCCTTCCTACCAGGAAAATTTTACAGAGAGTTGAGGGGTATTTTTTTTTTTAAACTGAATATGAAGATTTAAAAAAATGATTTTAACTATTATAATTAGTAGAGATTGTGGTGTTGGTGCAAGGTGAAATATCTTTAATAAAGATAAGAGTAAATAAATATTATAATTAAGTAATGGAGAGGGATTCAGCCAATGGGTAGCCTCTGCTGAATAAAAAACTCCCAATTATGGAAAAAATTTCGGCTTTAATTAAATAATGCCATCATCAGTTCCTAAGAGAGTATTAGCGACACAATTAATTTTATAAATAAATTGTCCGCAGGCAGAGTTGTACTTAAGACGTTGCGCATATCGAGTGAGAGCACACCAAGATTTATGTACCATTTTATAATTCATATAATTTTGTATATTATGATAAAATCCATAACAACTCTGCCTGCGGACTGTTTATTTATAAAATTAATTGTGTCGCTAATACTCTCTTAGGAACTGATGATGGCATTATTTAATTAAAGCCAAAACGTTTTCCATAATTGGGAGTTTTTTTATTCAGCAGAGGCTACCCATTGGCTGAATCCCTCTCCATTACTTAATTATATACATATACAGCCATCAAAATTGTATCAAGTAAATAAATATTATATGTAATATTCATTTACTAAGAGTTAAGGATTCTTGGTCACTTGTTTCTGTTATTTTCTGTATTTCCTGAAGATGGGTTGATAGCCCGAAATATATATATATATTGAAAAATTTTAAATCTTTTATTTTTTTAATTTTAAAGTGAAACAAGTGACCAAGTATCCTTAACTCATAGTAAATGAATATTACATATAATATTTATTTACTCTTATCTTTATTAACTATTATAATAAGAATATTGGAGTAAAAGATATAGGTATTCTTTTGTTTTTAGAGTAGGTACGCGCCAAAAATTAATAACATTTATAATTAACGGTTGTAGGATAGGCTTTGCATTTCTATAAGAAAGTCTTGCACCTACTGAATATTTTAAGAAACAAATTTTCACTGCAAAAATATTCTGTACGTGAGCATTGAATTTTCTAAATTAATATGTAAGTCGTTTAGCAAGTTTAGACAATATCTTTAATAAATTCCTCACTTCATATATAAGAAATTTAATTTAAGTAATGTACCTCTGCAATTAGGCTAAACGCTTAAAGGATATGCAGCCAAAAGACTTTTTTATAGCAATGCACCCTAGAGGCTTTCATGAAAATTTTTATAAACTCTAGGCGCGTACCTACTCTAAAAACATTTTTATATCGTTTACTACAATATTCTTATATTATATATATATATATATATATATATATATATATATATATATATATATGGGTGTCGGTTTTGTCTGTCACTTTTCAATTTTAATAAAATTTTAGAAGATATGTTATTTTGGATTTTCTTGATTTTGTATTTATATAAATTGTCAGCTCGATGATTTTGAAAGGATACTCTTTATAGGTACGTCCCTACAAGAAACTTAATTTACATATTACACGGCAAATAAAGCGTTCTTCTAAAAGGGTGTCTCAATAACATAGCATTTCGAAATTGTTAAACCTACAATAGCTATATTTTACATTTGTCACCTCGATAGATGGGGAATTAGTAATTATGTATAGCGCAAGGAAATTCCAGAAAACGGAAAAATCGTACACTTTTATAAAATACTAGCTGCAAGGCCCGTCTTCGGCGGCCCTCTTGCTAGCCAGGGGGCACGTCCCCTGGACCTCCAGCCCCCTCCCCTCTCACTGCCACCCAGCACCCCCACTCCCGCACCATGCCCCCCCCCCAAAAAAACCTCCAGCACCCCCACTCGCCCACCCGTTCCCAACCCCCGCCCGCACCCTACCCACCTCGGACCCCACCCCGTGCCCTCCAACCCTGCGCACCACACCCCCGCCTAGCGCCCTGGACTCCACCCCACACCCCCACCTTACTCCGCCTCACTCCTCACCCCATTCCACCCCCGCACCCAGTTTTTGCATTTCTAGCCTTCTAGTGACCCACAGATTATGTATACAAAATTTAGTTGAGTTTGGCCCAAGAGAAAGAATTTTCATTTTTTGACCCTCCCCCCATTTTGGGTGGTTAGTTTTTGTATTTATAGCTCTCTAGAGTCTCAGAGATTATGTATACAAAATTTGGTTTAGTTTGCTCCAAGGGCAAGAATTTACATTTTTTCACCCCCCCCCCCCTTTTGGGTGGTTTTTTGGCAACATTTTTTTAAACGAAAGTTGTCAGAAATCACATCCCCTACAACTTTGTTTATTTTAAAATTTGCCGTAGGGTTAATAGTTGAGGAGTTATTTGATAATTTTCATTCGTGCGCCCCCCCAAACCCCCTTCTGGGGTCAAAATATCAAAACGTTATATAGCTAAAAGGTAAGTTAGAAGACATCTGATGTAAATATGAAATTTCATAATAATCCCTTCAACCGTTTTTACGTGAATCGTGAGCAACTTTTCGGAAACGACGGAAACAGACAGACACACACATACAGACATACATACAGGAATTTTGTTGAGGGTGTTTTCGTTCATAACTTTGCTTGAAACGTGTGCAACCAAAATTTGGCGTGATTTGAACCAATGTAGAGACAAAACCTTAATTTTATATATATAGATTAGCATTTTCTGGCCCCGTTGATATATAGTAAGTAATTTTGTATGAGGAATAAGAGTTGTATTAATTGTAGTTAATTGGGTTAATTATTCAAAATGAGCCATTCAAATAATGATTGGGGTAGTTGGATTGTTTAATTGATGAGGTTTGAATGGAAAATAGATGTATTTATGTAGATGAACAGTTTTGAATTGATGCGAGCGCACTTGGAATTTACTTTTTCATCTGGATTTTTTTTCATATCTTACTGCAATTAAATTTTTGAATAGAATTTGCTGCAATTCTGACTAGGAATGATCAATTATTGTTGGATTAAGTAAAATTCTAAGAAGGATTCTGAAAATTAATCGTGGTTTTTAATTTTTTTCTATTAATTTAAGAAGGGTTAACCTCATCTTAACTGATCGCTTATCTAAAGTCATAAGTCACCTTGTCCACTAAATGAAACAAACATTAAATTAATTTAAAAATAATTATAGGAAAGTTTAAAGAAGTAAAATTGCATAAAGCTTCACAATAAATTGCAACTTCATGTCTAATCTTTTTTATTTTTAATTATAGAAATTTCTGAGAATATTATAAATCAAGATTGACTTTTTTTGAACCAAGGATAAAGAATCAGAAGATGGAGAAATATTTTTAGAACTTGGAGAAGATTCAGGAATTTATTTGATTAAGAAGGTTATAAGATGCATAAAAGAGAGATGTAATCTGTATTACACTGATGTCGAAGGTAGCATTTTAAAATATTTTTCAGTCCAAGGACTAGTTAAAGACTCATAAAGATTCTACAAACCACTTCAGCAAGTCACGTTTTTGTTTAGTGGTTTTTAAAATGTCTACAATTTTAATATATTTTCTAAAACAAATATATTGTGAATGTTGAACTTGGAAGTATTTAAGGACAGGAACTCGATGTTATTGAGTGATTTTATTAACATCCATACCATTTTATTCAAGTAATCAAATTGCTGAAAATCGGCAATATATATTGCCATTCATGTGATATAATTTTATTCTACTTTCGCTGGGTAAATTAGCGCTTTATGATTATAATCTTATCATGTTCTCTATAATCAAATTGTATTAACTTTTGGGATTTGTACTGACTGTTGTTCACTGAGGATCCATTAAAAAAAAACCTGGTGAAACAGCTTAGAATTCTTCTATATAACATTGCTGAGCAATAAATTAAAACCATACCGTACCTATAATATTCACTATATAGTATATATTGAAACACATTTGTCCCAAATAAAATAAAATCAATGAATAACAGACAGTTCATGTCCTCAAATGCCCCTAAGTTCAACATCTACAATAATTATCTACAAGAATAAATTAAAGAGAACTCTAGCATTTTGTGAAGAAATTTCTAGTTATAATTATAATTCAAATTTAATATATTTATGTTTTCGTTTTTTTTTTTAATTTGATTATAAAAAAATAACATATGCCAATTTAGTAGACGAGTTAGGATTTCAATAGAAAATCAAAAGAGGGGGTCAACTACAAAATCCAAAGTATTATGGTCATAATAAAAATTATCCATAACATCTCAATTTCACCTACTTAATTTTCTATGAAAAATTTTAAAATCACTATATGCGTGATATCCATTCGAGATATATAGAATTAATAACTTACATGTAATGTATATAATAGCGAACCCCTCCTGATATTTATTAGCAGATAGTTATCGGGAGAACAAGCCTATCATCCCACAAGTATAATAAAAATCAGAGTTGAAGCAGGTTGGGGAAGACGGAGGATGACGATGGGATTTTTCACCGGATTTCTGATACATCTTGAGGAAAAAGTTATAAAAACTTTTGGCTATTGTCAACCACACTTTGGAAAACACACCGGGAAACTACAGACCCATAGCTTTGTACAAGATTTAAAATTTTTGGTTTGTATTGAAAAATAATACAAAAAAGTCCCTCCCTCTAGCAAGGAGCGAATTTTTGACCCTTCAAAAAAGCAAATAAAAAAGTCGAAAATCTTCTACTATCCTAAATAGTATTTTTTCTTTTTTATATTGACTAAAAATCTTTAAATAATTTTTATAAAAAAAATAAAACCGACTTCAAAAAAATTAAATGCAACAAATAAAATAATAAAACTCAAAAATAAAATGAAATACACTAAAAGGTATAAAATAATTATCTAATTTAGTTACAACTAAACGACGAAATATTTACATGAAATCACTTTTTGAAGTCTGTGCTACATTTACATTTTATGAATCAAAGTCGACGGATTTTACTTAGTACGATTGGCGAGTACGCTCGCTTATATTGTTTGTTTGGCACCGACTTCAAAAAGTGATTTGATGTAAATATTTCGTCGTTTAGTTCTAACTAAATTAGATAATTATTTTATACCTTTTAGTGTATTTTATTTTATTTTTGAGTTTTATAATTTTATTTGTTGCATTTAATTTTTTGAAGTCGGTTTTTTATTTTTTCTCTTTTTTAGTGATGTTATTAATAGTGACTTAATAAGATTTTTTATAAAAGATTTTATTTATCATAATTTCGATTATTTGCTTATAAGAATTGGAGATTCACGTTATTTCGTCGTTGATCATATCATCAGAACTTGACCAAATTAATATGGCACCATCCCTAAGATACCCTCTTTCCAAAAAAAAGAATCATAAAAATCGGTTCATAAACAAAGAAGTTAGGCCTAAACAAACCTAATAAAAAAGGTCTAATACCAATGAAAAAAATTGGAACAATCGGAAGCTAGACTGAACCCAATGCAATTTTTTTTTCAAAACCGGTTCACAATTGGCGGAGATATAAGGTAACATAGACAAAAAAAATTCAGTCGAATAGAGAACCTCCTCCTTTTTTGAAGTCGGTTAAAAATAAATTATTTTCCCGAGTGGATGTGTATTCATTTGATGTAAATAGCACTATTTTTATTTCCCTTCAGAGCACTTATAAAAGCCGACCTAATTTCCATTTTAAAAGTTAAATAAATATTGTGAAATGAAAATCTCGACTTTTATAAATTCAACATTAAGGCTCAATTAAACATTAACAAAATACAAATTAGATTTAACATTATATATTTTTTATTTTTCAAATACATATTAAATGACAATATTATTTTGTTATATTTTAGAATTTTACCAAGTGTATTTGAAAAAATTATTAAATTAAGAATCTGAAAATAATATATTATATTATAATATAATGTATATGTAAGTAGGTATTATTTATAAAAAGCTCAGTAACGAGTAAAATTTGCAGTTTGGTTGATTTGAAGATGTAAAACAAATTTATCAATATAATTAATATTATTATAATATGGAATATTGGCATATATTTTTAAAATCTAGTTAATTTTTAAGGTTGATTTACTATGGTGCTAATAAGCTAATATTATGTAAATATTCACATTTTTTCATTTGCGTTAAATAAATAAATTTTTCGAGAATTGAGAGAAGATAGAATAATAACTTTTTGTTCCATTAGATGAGGAGTCGGAAAACTTTTTTTTGGAAATGGACAAATAGTAAAGATTGTAAGCTTGGCGGGCCAAGTAGCAAACTAAGTAATAAGTAATAACTTATGACCTTAGATGGGCAATAAAAAAGTCTCAACATTTTTTTTATTGGAAGTGATATTTTTACATAATATACACTTTGCTGACACTTGGGGAAAAAAGATTTACATTTATTAATAAACGTATTTTATAGAACAGGTTAAATTTTCTACTAATTGTTTTTTCTTAGATAATATTTCATCATAGCGGAGTTCGAAGTTAGTACTTCTTATCATTAAAATTGTTTGCAAATGGTTATTTGTTACGATTTTACATCATTTTCAAAAAAGTCCTTTTAAATTGCTAAATACAGATATATTCAGATATAAATCCCATTGCATTTTGATTTTAATTGATCTTATTTATTTTCTGATAGATATCTATAGAACTAGATAAGATCCAGTTCTTTCAAAATAATTTTTAGTTTATCAAAATTGTGCAGATCAATCACTTCTCAACTCGACTATCGTCCACTGCGTTACAGAACGTAATTTGATCTCTTTTTAATTTTTTCATATACAAAACAATAATACTTAGCGGCGGATTAAAAACAGTGGACGGGCCGTAGTTTGCCGACCTCTGCATTAGATTAAACAGTTACGTATATACGTAACTGTTTAATCTAATGCAGAATGGAATATGTTAGAAAAAAGAAATCTATTTGATTTAGGAGGGAAATCGATATTACAGCATGTTTAATGAGTAGTAATAGAAGTGTTTAATATTGTTACAATTTACTATATTAGTACAGATGTATAAATCGGTTTTTGATGAAGAATAAGGAGTCGAATTAAATATGAATTTCAAAAGTGTTAATTTTAAGTCAGAATTGTCAAACTCCATGATAGTTAGGATTGCCAAGTATTTGATATGGGACTAAACGTCGTTCTAAATAAATAAAACATGAAAAAAGTGGGTAGGTAATGTTTTTTACTATGATAAAAAAAATCAATACATTTTAAGCAATCTAATAAAATAAACACTAGGATTAAAAAAAAGATGCAAGGCTAAGCCTGTCCAGTCCAGTCATATTTTAAAGTTGATTTTACTTTCTTAATTATATAATGCATTTCACTCTTTCACATAATTATAAAATTAGGCGCATTTTAAAATTATGAAAAATCAAAATTGTTTCAATTGTCTCCACTCACAACGTGTTTAGGAAGAAAACGGGGCAAATAATATTAATATGGAACTGAGTAATATTTTAGAAATATTCACAAACTACAATAAGATATTCGGGGTATTAAAAAAATTGAAAATAGTTGATTAATTTTGTGTCTAGGTAAATAAAATTAAAAATTCGAGGAAAGTCTAAATTTTCCACCGACATAATACGCTTTTCATAGATTCTAGTAATTGGCAAGTTGTTGAAACTAAGCACAGAGGTTAGCTACAACCGTTAAATAATTCTTCAGATGACAATTTGATTTTTTTATATTCTGCATTATTCAAACGGAAGTTTTAAGCTAAAAAGAGGAAAATCTAATTAGTTCTTTGTTGTTTTAATACAAGCATATGGGCCCCAGAACGAACTTTCATCGATATTTTGTTGATAATTAACGTGTGAATTTAAATCCACATAGACTCATAAGCAAAAATAAAAATGAAGATTTTGAGTGGATTTAATAATACATCTTCAGATTGTTACAATATGAGAGTCACATGCAGTTGTCCAAATAGACGTATACTGGCTCGTGAGCAGCACTTTGGGTATGTCTATCATATTATGCAAATCCGAGATTGCTAGTCAAACTGTTAATAATAGTAAAAGTTAACTCTGTATAACAATCCGAGGCTTCTATCTATCTATTCATGTTGTCGGTTCCGCCGTGGGACTTGACATGGTGGTGGGGATCCCCAGCCACAAAGGATTTGTAATTTAGAAGGACAGACTGTCGGGAACGGGAAAATCGATAACAAGAATATTCTCAACGCGACTCCGAAATTGGATCTCGAATATCGCGCCATTAATGGAAAAATAATATCGAAGATGATTTTAAAATGAGATGAAGGATTTGAGGAAGTGAGATCGATCCTGATTTGCATAACCATAATATTTGTGAAGTTGTTCTTACCTTCATTTCCAATATGGAGATTTTCTGCGTGAGTTCAGCGACCGTCTGAGTGTGTTCAGCATCACGAATTCGCGCCATCATCAGCTCATCTTTCATCTGAAAATCAATCGTAAACTTAAAGCCATTTGCTATAAATTATTACTGAGTTTATTTCTTTTAAAGAGCCAATCGAAAAAGAAGACTGACTTTTAATAACATTATCTCCGAACATCCATCATCAATCATTCATCTTAATTAAAGGTAGATGCCGTGATTCGAGTTTGTCATGATACTCATATAATATTAAAGAGATCCAAAATAATGTGATATCAGAGGGCTTGTGAGGGGTACATCATTAATCAGACACTCTACAAACTAAATTCTAATCCTAAGAGGCTTTTTTTATAGACAAAAAAAGATTCTTTCAAAAACAACATTCATTCATAACAAATTATTTAATTCATTAAATATAGGTAGACAGAGAAATATTGACATTTTTTTCAAACAAAATATTAAAACTAACAAAGATTTCTATCAAATAAATAGCAGGTGACAGTCGTGGCTGAAATATACGTCAGTCTGTGAATATGAGGCTACTTTAATGCAATGGTCGGTAAACTTCTTTGACCGTCGACCCATTAAAGAGTTTTTGAAATTTTATCAAACCCCTCAATTTTACATTTTATGTGGTAATTGTAATAGAACAAACAAAAAAGGAAGCCTATGTAAGTTTATATTTTAAAATCTTTAAATATCTTTAATTTATTTATTCATTAAAGATTCCTGTTGCTCAAAGATATACAGATGAGTAGGTAGTACAAAATATCGTGATTTATATAGAAAATATGGACAAAGAGAAACAAAGAGGTTGTCCTCTGCTTGATGCAAATAAACATACACACATATATGGTATATCGAGATGATATATATATATATTATTTATCTGTTTGAGACTATAATTTCGAAGACTTGGCTTCATCATCAGTCTTTTAATTATAAATGTGTTTTCATGGAGTCAATACCGTGCGGATATTGACTCCATGAAAAATAACATTTATAATTAAAAAAGACTGATGATGAAGACCAAGTCTTCGAAATTATAGTCTCAAACAAATAAATAATATATATATATACAGATATATCATCTCGATATATAGGTGTGTACGTTTATTTGCATCAAGCAGAGGACAACTCTCTTTGTTTCTCTTTGTGAATCAACAACTCTGCTACTCTCGGTAAAACAAAAACTTTTCAATTAGAAAATATGGGAGTTATTAAATATTGTACAAATATAAATCCAATGATGTTTTCTATTTTTCTATTGACCCCTAATCGATCTTTATTTGATGCAATTTTTAATTCTGAATATCGATATCGAATATACTATTCTTGATACTAGGCTTTTGTAAAATAATTCATAATTATGCGTCGTCCACTTAATCATAGGATTATTATTTTTAATATAATCTTAGACATAGAGTATTTCACTTAATTAGAACATTGGTTTAATTTACTAATAGAACTTTCAAATCAAAAATACTTAATTTTTCATTTTCGTGAAAAAATTCGAATTCGATGTTCCTTTCAATCTTTCAGGTACCTTGAATTCAAAAAATTGAATGCATATGTGTGTGTGTGTGTGTGACTATTTTAATTATTTGCATTGAATCGCTTTAAAAGATTATATTTTACTTTTTTACTAAAAAATACGCGTTAACGATAGATAAGAGTATAATTCTTTTTCAAGTGTTTTTATTTTGCAATTTTTTATCATATTTCAACTCTATATAATAGACTTGCATGCAATTTTATTATTAGTATTAAAATAGTTAGCTTGTGTTAAGGAGAAGTAGACGCTATTGATAAAGCTCGCACTATATTTGATTAATAGAAAATTCTTTATTTCCTGTCTGAGCTTATTTCAATGTCTCCAATGGATATGAACTTGTCTCGACATGTATCCGGGATTACTATAAAAGTGCCCAAGCTTATATTTCGCACACTTTTCTTTCTATACCAGGATGAGACATTCTAGCCCAATTGGATTTCAGATTTTACCTTTAATTGTATCTTTAATTGTTTTTTTTTTTAAATATTTTCAATGAAAAAAGGGAATTATTTTTTCGAAATTTCGGTAGATTCTTTTCATTTGCTTTTAAGTAAAGAAAAAATTTATCAAATACATATTTTTCATTAAATAATTATACCTATCAATGAATTTATTTTTACTAGAAAATCATAAGATGGTGTCATCTATTAAATCCGATGGAATGGAATATTTTTAATTATATGTCAGAGGGGTTGTTTTTCACCACCCCCACTCAACGACCTTTATTTAAATTATATGGCATGGCTATATGTTTAAATTTAGAATCACTATATCGCGAAATTTTACAAATTAATATAACAATCTTTGAGTAAAATATTTTACGCGTTCACATATGTCAGAGAGGTACGCATCCCAGCAGGTGAGCCAGATGGCCCGGATTGCTATTACTGGCACTCGGGTTCGATTCCCGATGGAGTGAAAAACAACCCCTCTGACATATAATTAAAAATATTCAATTTGAATCTATTACCATCGGCAAATTAATATATTTCATATTGAATTTATTTTTATTAGGTAAATTTTTTAATCAAATAAATAAAAATTAACAGATATTTATTATGGGGTGTTCATTTAAAAAAATCAATTCATACGAAATTTTTTTTTAATAAAATTAATACTAATTTATTTTTTCTAATAAAATTTCCTCGGTAGGCTTGCAAGCTAATAGCCCAAGAGCCCACGACTGCCAGACCTTCGTTATTTTATAAAAGCTGAAAGTTTTTCTGTGCATGTCCCCTATACAGGTAAGAACGACCAGCGACTATAGAGTTTGGGTTGTGGTTACTTTGGCAGGTAACAGGTAATAAAGGTGTATAAAATAGTACTTTAAATTCGTTAAAGTATAAAGCTCAATTTTTATATTTTCTTCGGGATAACTTTAGAAATCTCGTCATCCATTGCCGGACACTTATGACAGTTGCTACCCCCTGCCAGACACCCCTAAACTTTAAGAAACTCAAGCTTGAGTGGCTTGCCATAAAAGAATTTAGTCTTTTTGATTTTAAGTCGATTCTTCCACGTTTTCAGTAGAAGTTGTCATTAATAGTCAAAACAACAAAAATGGAATGCAATAAGGTTATTCCTCTAGTATTAGATAAGAATCGATGGTTATTTTTGATTTTAAGTCGATTCCTCCATGTCTTCACCAATGGTTATCAATAATAACCGAAATGTCAAAAATCTATGTAAAAACCATTAAAACTGTCCGCCTATTGAGGTAACATTTTTTTATAGGTCGCCAAGTAACATATATAAAATTTATATTTTATATTATAACGAAAGTATAATTGTAATTTATTAAAGTTTAGGGGTGTCTGGCAGGGGTAGCAACTGTCATAAGTGTCCGGAAATGGATGACGAGATTTCTAAAGTTATCCCGAAGAAAATATAAAAAAATTGAGCTTTATACTTTAACGAATTTAAAGTACTATTTTATACACCTTTATTACCTGTTACCTGCCAAAGTAACCACAACCCAAACTCTATAGTCGCTGGTCGTTCTTACCTGTATAGGGGACATGCACAGAAAAACTTTCAGCTTTTATAAAATAACGAAGGTCTGGCAGTCGTGGGCTCTTGATCTATAAAGCCTCCTGGACGTGTTTAATTTGATAATAAAATTTCCAAATCAAAATGATTTAGTTTTTTTATTTTCTTAAAAAAATTCGATTTTTGTTTTTCAATTTTTCAGGTACCACCTTAAATCCAAAAATTGAAAATCTCTTTCTCTATATATCTGCGTGTGTGATCAAATAAAATACAAATTTTTTGGGACTAGACCGAAGTGAACGAACGATTCTGCGTTCTTGACTAGTGATAAGATTGAGGAATCCGGATGGACAAAACAAATTTATGACTTTAGTTTTTTGAATTATCGTGGATTATGGGAAACAGATCGACATTAGATATTATTATGGGACCTGAATGAACTTTCTACGATCTTTCGTTTTTCCGTTATCGTAGGTTTAGAAATCCGAATTAACATACATGAACGAATGAACATTTCTCAAACCAAAACACAAACACTAAAGAAAGCAAAATATTAATTACTTACTACTTAAAAAAAAATTAATACACTCCTACACATATTTATTTTTATTTCAAATTATCTATTTCCAGTAATGAAGATGTTGAAGCTTTTATTTCTGTGATTAATTTTATTAAGATTTGAATTTTTATTTAAATCACACATAATTATAATTAATTGTGTGTGATTTAACTAAAAATTCAAATCTTATTTATTTATTGCCTAACTAGAAACAAAGTGAGAAGCTAAAAATTTATTTATTATTTAGTTTTATCTCTTACTTTTACGTTTAGATGGCCAAATAAATTTTAATAAATAGGGCGCCATGGAAAAATTTTATTCGAAAAAAGGCGCCGCGACACGGAAAAAGTTTGGGAACCCCAGCTTTAATCTATAGAATTCAAATTTTCAGTTTTATTTTAATTGACTCATCTAAGTCATGCAAAATTCTCTTTCCTTAACTTATGTAGATAATAGTGATCTATCATTTGAAAAGTTAAAACGATGATTTAAATAAAAGTGGACTGGTGGAAAGTTAAAGTTGGTGAGCGCACTTGTTATATGTTTTTACTCCAATTTTGTTGAGGCTAGACCTCACCTGGTTCACCCCACGAGCCGCCACTGATAAATAATGGGAAGGATTTTATAACGTTGGACCTAAATAAGTAAATGGGTATGTCTATTCCCCTCTTATGCTTTTACTTTTCGAATCAACTAGGATCCTAAGAAAGAGGTTCGTTCTTCTAACTTCATAAACAATCCAGAAAACTTGTGCGTCATTTCTAGAGGGGAAAACTTTTACATTAATTTTATTGAAGCTCATACTCTGAAGAAAACCGTCCGTACGATAACATTTTTTGATACTTTTACTAAGTACTTTGCTTAATATTTCATCGAAGTGGAGATGATTTATATGTTAAGTAATAAATATTTATTTATCACCAGATGAGACTGGTGAAACTCTCTCTATTAGAGCCCAGTGAGCCCTATCTTAATACCTCTATGGGCTAGAAACAATAAAATTTAAATTTTTATTCTAGCCTTACGATATTCTCAAATATGGATGGAGTCTATCATTTGTAAATGATAATTGATTTTATATGGCATCCATATAAGGGGCCATCCATAAATTACGTCACACTGAATTTCAAGATTTTTAGACCCCCCCCCTGTGTCACATTCTATCACATTTTCATTAACCACCCCTGTATTGTGACGTCAGACTATCACTTTTATATTTATATTTGAATTTTTTTTTTAATTTTTTTAATTTGACTTTTGCGACATAACAATTTTTAAGACTCCCGTCACATTTTGTCACAAATCTGAGAGCCCCTCCACCCTTACTGTGTGAAGTAATTTATGGACGGCCCCTAAGCTATATATAAGCCAGGTTAAATCTTTCCCTCTTCTCTATCGTATATATCATCTCCCTTTTTATAATGAAAATGCATGAAGCTGATCAGCAAAAAGTGAGATTAGTTCTTGGCTTGTTATTATTAGACTTCTCGATTTCACTCATGTTACTTGTATCACATTGGAATTGTATGAATAGCCTACCTGGCGAAACGAGTCGCTAGAGAACGAGCTAAAGGCAACGCAGCTCATCTCTGCACTAGGCCGTTTCTTGGAGTAACACCACCTCCCCGTGGTCCAGGTGGATATCCGCACCTTTCGGAGAACTAAGAGTGTTACCCTTGGCGAAGAACGAAGTTGCCACTGGCATATATAGAAATATTTCTATGTCCTTAGTAAATCTGGAAAATGCACTGGATATGCTATATTATGTCATTAGACATATATAGTCCCATGGATGATCCTCCAATGGGCTATCTTTTTAGTATATTCAGTGGGCCAAGAGGTGCTATGTTATGCCGGCAACAGATGCAGCAGCTGCTGCATCAAAACTAACTATGGTGAACAAATTTCTTGAATTTATCTGATAAATTCTAAAAGAGATAAAATGCTATGATATTACAATAGAAATATCATAAACACGATTGTTTCTACAAATCCTACTACATCGACTCTGTCGATTATTGAACACACAAATTTATGAATATATCACTATCAAAATGATGATATCATGTTGCATAAACAATTATGCAAGAATGCATGTATTGGAATGGTGACCTACACATTTCGGCATATATAGAATTTCTTCTATCTTTTTAGTATATTTCGGTTGATCCTGCCAGGATATGCTATTTTATGTCTACGACATATATAGTAAGAAACACTCTATCCTTTTAGTATATTCAGATGCGCTGCTCTGGATATGCTTCATTATGCCGAGATGTTGGTGGCTTGAACCAAACACGCCGACACTGCGGGCTTTGGCCTGGTTGAGTGGTGTGTGCGGCCGGGCTGATCAATGACACAGCAGTAAGCCAATAATTCACGGCGCATGGTTTGATGGTGGCCATGCAGATTGATAAGCATAAATAAGCTGTCATTCTTTGATGATAATTATAACTATTTCATAAGACAGTAAACAGTAATAATTATAACCAGCAGTTGAGGGCGCTGCTGGAAATTGCTTATCAATATGAATAATTCATAACGGCCGATGAAAATCACCAGTATATGGTGATGGCTACAAAAGCTGGCCATGATTGATTCCGTGACTAGCTCATCGGCTTCCGCGCTCGGAGCACCGCGATGTCCACGTGTCCAGGAAGTGACAAACCTGCAAGCCGAAATTGGTGTTGCTCTGGCATTATGCTTGCTAATCAGTGCGAGCGGGGGACGTACGTGTATTGTACCCGCTCGCATGCCATGGCCGTAGTCATGACAAGGGAATTGACTAGCCCTCTGATTTAAAATGGTCCAGCGGCACATCTGAAGAGGAGGCAGATTGGGCTTGGCGAGCCCACGCTGAGTGCAAGCTAATCAGTGCGAGCGGGGGACGTACGTGTATTGTACCCGCTCGCTTGCCATGGCCGGAGACATGACAAGGGAGATGACTTGCCCTCTGATTTAAAATGGTCCAGCGGCACATCTGACGGTGGTTCAGATTGGGTTTGGCGAGCCCACGCTGAGTGTAAGCCAAAACGGTAAACACACCTAAAGTGGTCTGAAGCTGCCATTTAATTGGTGTCTTACGGGTCCCTTTAGAATAAAGGACTGGCGCCCTTTACCGAAGTGAATGCTAATCTGTGCCACTTGACTGTGGTATGCATGGTTGATACCATGAAGTCCGATAAGCTGCATGGTTATATATCATGTAGAAGAGGTTGTCGACTTCCAGATTTAAAAGACAAGCCTGGGTTGGCACAAAAGGTGACGAACCGCTGGCCAAGCGAACAATCGGTTCACGAACTTGGGATGGAGATTTTAATCTTACACCCTAAAAGCTGCAACACAGTGGGTTTGCTTGGTACACATAACAAATAGAGGTATAGGCAGAAAGCCGCCTGGAATGGAGGGTGGCGAGTCGTTTGCCAGACGACAATCGGTCGCGGACCTGGGCTGAAGATTTTGAATCTTCAAATCCTACTGGTTGTTTTTACAGCGGGCGTGAACCGCATTGGACGCTTTGTAAGCGCTCGACTACCATTGTTTCGGAGCTTGCTTGGCGAACAATGCTTCTGATTATGTAAAAACGGAGCATTCGTACTTGGCTGTTTGCAGCAGGTGTGGGCCGGCTTGGGCGATTTGCAAGCGGTTTGTCAGGTGTATGTGATGTTGCAATCACATCAGGTTAACCAACCGCACATGCAGTCTATCACGTACTGGGACTGTGGGAAGAGAGTCCGAATCTGAAGAGGTGGAGCATGGAAAGTCATGTGCAAGAGAAACCTCGACCAACCATACCAAAGGTTGTTGAAAACAAATGGTGCCATGGGGAATGGAGAAAGCCCTAGGGACGAAAGTTCCTAGCTCCATTCGACTGAGGTTGGACTCGTGGTGGCACAAGGATTCGTCTAGATAGCTGTTGTTAACTCGCCAGCTGTTGATAGCTTCAACACTAGCGAGGGTGGAATATACGCCCGCTATATTTCACGTATACCTCTGCGTATACACCAATACCCTGATTGATGCCATTCGTGGTGATTTTTCGATCTTTCGGGGTACACATGCGATACGAGGGTATGCATGCGCTGGTTGCGAGTGCGTGTGAAGGCCCGCGGGCTATAGACACCACTATAAACAATTCAGTGCGTCATTGTGCTGTCGAATCTACTGTATGAATAGCCTAAAGAGAAAATTGTGAAATGCTGCCCTCTATCTTAAATAGAAATTAGCAAAAAGGTTTAGTTAATTAATATAAACTTTTATGCAAAATTTCTGCCTTTTAGCTATAATCTTTCAAGAGCTCTTCATATGACGATTCAATTTTTTGTGCTGATTTCTTTAAGATGCGAGAATAAGCCCAAAATCTAATCCGTTTTCCGTATAGGAAATATACAAATTTTGTCACCAACAACCTATCTACAAGTTTTGTTATGGTTTATGTTTCTTGTGTCCACACAAAATTTTTTTTAGTTAAATTCAATATTCCGGTTGTCCTGTGGTCTTTGCTCACTATGGTATCGGAGATAATAACGACTAGAAACTTTAAGGAATCTCTTTTTAACCTATAGTATGCGTACAGCCGTACAGGTAGTATGTAGAATATTCGCAGGTGATTCTCTAAATTATACAAAATTTAAAAATTATGTATTATTACAGTCGTTTGCTGTCTAGATTGTAAATGAATAATCAAATTATGGAGAAAGTAAAAACAATGATAAAACTTATTAGAATTTCTCACCCCAAAATTGTTTAGGTTTTAATGGTTAGATTAATTTTCAAATCATTTTATTTATACCTGAGTCTCAGTATATTTATCTAATAAGATTCTATTTAAACTCTATTTGCTAAAGTTAAGTCCTCCTTATCATCGTTCAAAAATTAAATATAACTCATGTAAAAAAAATAACAGAAAGTTGAGTGACGTGAATTGTGATATTAAAATAAAAACTATATTAAATGATAATTTTAAAATATTATTAAAAAGAAATGACGTGATATTTACCGAATGAAGAAGTCTAATAATAAGGCAATATTTTGCAATATTATTATTTTTCAAGTTGAAACAGATAATTTCTGAAGTATTTTCATATGTTTTCAATATGTAAAATTGAGGAATAATAACATTTTTAAAATTCGGTACACTCTATGCGAATTTTGGTGATAAGGTAATTTTTTGTCAGCGAACTATTTTAGCTAGCAAGATTATTTTTGGTATAAGGGTGTAGCCTAGTAATACAATTTGTGTGCAAAGCTTCAGCTTATAGCTAAAGCTGTTCGATATATTTCCATTTAAGAGGATTCGTTTTTTTTCTGATTTTCGATTTTTCAACAGGGAGTTTTGAAAGACAGATGGAAAAAAATAATGTTCAGACATTTTCAAAGTCCGAAAAAAAGCTCATTGAGCATAGCGAGTTGTTTTCGGAATGATAAAAGCGAGTCGTTATTCTTAATAAAATTATTTACTTTTTTACCTATATGTGATTAAAACGAAATGTAATAGAGTGAAAGATAGTTATGAGATTTCAATCCGTAAATTACTGAATATATGGGCACTAGTGTGTAATTTATGGAATAGCGCGGGCTGATAATTCCAAATGATATGTCACATAAGGGCCGAAACGTACACATGTAGTCAAATCATCGCTTATCTTTGATTAACAGCTATTTGGTGTCAGATATGTTTTCAGTCACCTAAAGATGAAGTAAAATGACACCAACATGACAGTTATTTTGACTATAAGGTCATGTTGACTTGTAGAGGTAAAAGTAGACTTGTAGAGTAAAAAGAGGTGGAAAACCGAGTGGAAAACAGTTCTTTCATAATCAAAATAAATTTATTTGTAAAATAAAAGTTGAAATCTCCTAAGCCCCATATTTTAAAGTGTTGGAATTAATGTCAATTAAAAGTTATATTATAGTAAGCTTTCGAACCGACTTGGGCTTGTTACTACCCGATAAAAAAAAAAATTTGTCTCTAAATCGCTGATAATTATCTTTGTTTTATTATCTTAGTAACTTGCATTAAATTCTTTTTCGCGGTCCGGTCATTTTTCTTCTCTCTACAAGAAGGTGAGACTCAGGTATAAATAAAATATTTCCTACGTGTAAAAATACTTTTAATTTTAGAACCCATAAAAAATTCAACAATCACCAAAATTGTAAAATATAAAGCGATTATGATGTAAATTTCAAATCTATATCTTCATATTAGCCTACAAGCTACAATATTCTGACAGACTGGCGGACAGTGCATCGAGACTATTAAGGTTCCGTTTTATGTTTTTAAGGAACCTTAAAAAAGAGAATATCAAGGGAGTAAGCTGCAGTTAAAGGGGTCTGTAGACATGGATATTGGAGGATTAAAATTTGTATCGATTTAGAAAGATATGCGAGATAGAAAAATGCAGTCTTTAGAAGTCATACCGATAAACAATTTATTTGAGTAATTAATTGTTTCGATTTAATTCCAATGTTGGTTGGTTGAGAATCGCGTATTAAGCACAAAATACACTTTTGCATGAATTAAAAAAAGATTTGTTAGGATAATAATCGGGTTTATCTCTACTCACGCATATCATTAGAAAATGTAAGCTAATATACATTGGGAAATGAGACTATATCACCATAAATAATCTTCGAATGTATACTTTAATGAAACTTGAGAAATGTAAAACAGACAAAGATAGTAAGAGAGACAATCGCAGAAGAAAAAGATACGATATGGAATGTGTTACGTTGCTAAAATATGAGCCTCTACGCATTCATCAAAATTAAAAAATGATTTATCAAATTCAAGAGGAAAGTTCTAAAACGCTTTAAGTTGAATACAAGGGAGGGAATTCAGGCAATGATTTAAGAAAATCAGTTTTTCTTTCATCAAGAAGAGTGACGATTCAGGATTTGCGAGGGCGAAATCCTATTCAATGTGAAGTGAATAGGGTGAAAAATACGAATTCATATTAGCATTACAGATGAAGATGGGGGGGAGGGGGTCAAAATCCCTTCTATTTCGATTCGTAATGGACGATTAGCTTTGTGGGGATGAATCAAGAAGAGTCCAGCGAAGAGGCTGACTCAGTTAACTACTACTATCGTGAATGAATCATTAAAGAGAGGGAGAGAGGGAGGTCGGATTCGAATTGTTCTGCTCGATGAGCAACTGGGAAGGCGCATTCCAAGTCATATACATCGGCTCTCTTGATCTTTAAGGTTTCCAGGAAATGGGTCACTACTCTAATTTAAATCATTTCCGTAAGTTTCTGCAATTTCAAAGAAGCTTTCAACACTTTTAATATTATTTCTATCTACTTTTAAAATAAATAAAGTTTCTGAACGAAAAGAAGAGAAGATGATAATGGAATGGATGTTATTCTAAAGCCGGGTCTTAAAGAAATGAAGGCTGGATATTTTGGAAAGAGGAAAACAAAGAGAGAATTCCAATATTTAAAGGTCTTATGGACAAAGAGGTAACTGTGCGTCAGTGGTTAGAGTGTCGGGCGAGTGTTGGCCTGAAGTACGCTGGTTCGAGACTGAGTCTCGGCAGATATTTGCAGTCGCCCCCTTTTGGAAATCAATGGCAACCTACCAAGAGTATAATTGCCTAGTAACCTCTCCAAATTAGCCGTTCGGAATCGGCGTTAAAAAGCAGGTTCCGTATATCTGTGTAAAAATAGCTAAACACACTCAGCACAGGCACTGGGTTGGGAGAGTCTTGCTCATTTAAATCTTACTATATTCCTGTATTCTTTCTGTTTGCTCACTTAAATGTTACCTTTTGTATATATTCTTTCTGTTTCTGCTCTACGAGGTAGCCACCTCAGAGCATTGTTTTAAATAAATAAATAAATAAATAAATGTGAAGTGGAGAGGAGCCGAAACGTCAGTGAGACCTGATATGGCTCTTAAAGAAGAAGATGGACAAAGAAATTGTTGGAGGTAATTTTTGGAAAAGGATTACCTAAACAAGGAGAAAATTTTTAAAAGTCATAAGGATAACTGAATTTATAGGATGTATCTGAGAGTATCATCTGAGTTTGCAGCTTTCAATATCATTTATTTACGCCTAGTAGTTTTCTTGAAAAATAATAAAAATTCTTTCTTTAATATGTTTTCAAGATTTTCAAAACATTTATTTCAATTTCGACCAAATTAAATCTGAGCTCGTTCTACTTTTGAAAAAACACGTTCAAGTAATTTCTTTTTCGACGCTCAACCCCAATATTGAATTGGTCCTAGTCTACAAAATATTTCATGTTCATTAGATCTATATAGATCAAGTCCTAATGGTTATTTAAACAGCTATGTTTTTTCAAATTCAAATTGGGATTAATCATTTTCAAAATGAGAATAATATATTTCAAAATGAAAATAAAACAATGACTATTCCCAATTTGAAATTGATTATCCCAATATATTATGAGGGCATATCAGGGTTGAAGACAAAACACTCAAACTATACTTATAACTTTCAGCCTCACTTTAAGACCTTCGCCAGTAAGTACAGTTTTAAAGTTTATAATTTAAGAACACCAAAAAAACATAATTGAATGTGTTGATGTAATGATTCAATAGTGGGGAAAAAGAGATGTATAAGAGTAAGTGTTTAATGTATTTTTTTGAACCAAACAATTCAAAAATACAGATGGAATTAAAAAAAAAAAAATCAGTTTTAAATTCACGAGTTTCATTATAATCAAAATAGACATACCAAATTAAATTAATTAATTCAAATATATAATTGATGAATCCCATTTTGAAATTGATTAATAAATAATTATTATTCCAATTAAAGTGAAAAAGTATACAGGATTTTTAAATTCTCCTTTGCAATATTTCAATTTGTGAATTTCAAATTAGAAATTAATTACAACATAATGTTATAAAACCTCTTAAGCAGAATCTAATGAAATATTCGTACAGTCGCAAAAGAATTTTCAGAGAAATCCATTATAATTTAATTTAGTAGATGAGATATTCAAAAATTCTAAATTGTCTCCTTTCTTTTCTTATTCGTGTCTTAGATATAAGTATATCTGCTGTGTTTCAAACTCTTTATTTTTAGTCAGAAACCTTTTAACTTTCCTCACTTTATTCAATGAGACTTGTTTTCACGTAATTTGGAATTCAAATGTTCTTTATTTATATTCAATTTAACCCGTAGAGCTCGTCGTGTCTTTAACTTAAGAGAAACTTAGAAATGAGCCATACAATTTAATGAATGCTATTATCATTCGTCTTGAGAGATCTGGAGAGATACAATATTCTTCCAGATGGTCCATTTTCTTCTTAAATTTGAAATCTATATGCATAAAATCAATATTGTTCACATTTTATAACTTTTTTTTATATATATAAAGAATAAAACTAGGAGCGCCGTGAACATATGCAACCATACCAGCGGTATTTTTTCTCTTCAATGAATTTAGAAAGCTATTGGTTTTGGATTTTAATTAAAAGTTGATAAGGATTCAATGATGTTCATTTATTGAAAGACTAAGTGATGCATTTCTTTTATTTTTATTTTCTTAATAATGATGATGCGGTAAGATGCAATAACTATAAGTTAAGGATGATTTAAAACTTAGAAGGAAGAGGGGAAATATTGTATAATTGTATAAAATAATGTATTCAGAAATATCGTTATTGTTGAATTTAAAGATACCTACTTGTGGAATAATAGAAGCGGAAAAGATAAAAGCAGAAAAAAGTTCTAGGCTAGTCTATAAAAGTGTGGACAAATGAATTGACGGTGTTTCACAAGGAGAAAATTAAAATACAAAGATTTTTTTTAGTGAGTAAACTAAAAAAATCTTTGTATTTTAATTTTCTCCTTGTGAAACACCACCAACTCCAACCTAATTTAATTTTAACAATGTTTCACTATAAACCAACACCGCGTTCCCTAAAAATTTTAAATGAATTGACCATCCGTTGGAATCTCAAGGGGTTGTGGCATAACATTTAGGGAAAGCGGGGTGGGCTAAAAACCCGAAATATGTATATAGTATTTAAAATAAAACTCCAAAAATATAATTAAAATCATATTTTAATTTTTACTTGTGAAACACCACTATAACCCGTTAAAACTCCTGGGTTGTGGCATGTTTATTTGGCTTAGGAGAAATTATTGTTATTATTTTCTCATTAGAACAAATGAATATAGATCAATGGAAAGGGTGGGGGCGGTATAGGAATATAGAGAACTAAACCTGAATCTCCAATTAATTTTGTCTTTCAATTGCGTTCTAAAATTCAGAATTATTTAAAAAAAATCCGTTTTCTACATGTTTTCAATTGATTAAATAAATGCTTGTAGCTTTTCTTAAAAAATGGTTTGTTTATATAGAAGTCTAGTCATAATTTTATTTACTAACAAGTTTCATCAAAGGAAAATAATGATAATCTAGCTAACTTTAAGCAATATTTGAATTATAAGGAATAGTAATCACGAGGAATAAATTAAGGAAAACTAAAAGAGCACTGTTTAATTTGTTTCCTGGAAATCAAACAGAATATCCTTCAAAAGATTCGTGGGATTGAATTTCCATTCCATATCTTTCTAGCTGAGGTAGAGAGAGGTCATACCATCCTTGTTAAGGTTTTGACCAGGTTTCCTTAACAACTTATAGCAAATGCCGGGATGGCTAATGCGTCGCTTGCCCCTGGTATCGGGCTTTTGCGTGGAATTTGTAAATTACTTTTTGTCTTTTGATGGAAATCTATGGTCATGTTATTTGGTAAATTGTTGTAGTTAATTTATATTTATGTTTGTTAATGTATTGTAGCTAGATTGTATTGATGTTTGGAGGACCTAGCCACCGAGGACTTGTACCTCTAAGCAGGTCGAGGAATAAAGATTTATTTATATATTTATTTAATCATTTTTGTTGAATTCTCATCAGAATTTATAAAGTTTTGATTACTACTTCTGGAATCGTTTCATGTGCTGCTGAACTTATTATTAATCGACATGAGTGCAGCACAAAGCATGACAATATCTGTGAATTTCTAAACACACTACAGAATTACTTAGGTCTCGTTCTGTCATGAGTATCATTCAAATGCTGAAAGCCGAAACCCTTCAAGTTATAAACAATGTAGCCAGCGGAGCCTCCACTCAACAATTGAACCGTCCAGAAGCCAATGTGATAAAGAATACTTTTTGAAATTTTCTTAAATTTAATCGAATAAATAAAATAATACTGAAATATTTCTCATTAAAAATGAGCAATCTAAATGATTTCAGCTGAACCTTCTCTTTCAATAAGCAATTCAACCACCAAAGTCACAAATCTGCAAATTCTGTTTAGTAACAAAATGGTTTAGTCATTGCTTCATGGTTTTTTATACTTAAGAACGACCTTCTATTTAAGGCTTCTGAATATTTTATAATAATTTCACAGGCTATTGTGATTAATTAAATCCACTTTATTAAGAAACTTTGAGCCGAGATCAGAATTAAGATTATTCGGAACATTTACGATCACGTTTCTTTATCATTTTCTACTTTGTTCAGAGGTAGACCCTGAGAAAAAGAGAATATAATTTTTTGATCAAATTAACAAATAAATTTCAATTCTAAAAAAATGTTATGTTCAATTTTTGTTTTCTGAACTTGATTACATTGGCATCTGAACGGCTTAATGAAGCATAATAATAATAATAATAATCATATTCACATAGTAATAATGAGCTTAAATTGTAATATAATATTTATTTTTTCGAAGTGTATGGTGATCATGAAAATATTCAGAAACAGATAAAAAGATAATTCAATTTAAATTTAATTATTTTAAAAAATTTATCGAACTTACGAAACCAATAAAATCAGTTAGTTATTACTTTCAAGTGAATTTCTGTTGAGCGAACTAATATTAACATATAATTTTGAAGTTTTGCAAAATTCATATTAATGGACACATTGAAAAGGGTTTCTCGGCTGTCTAAACTTTGAAGACTAGACCCTTGAAATTGAACATTCATAACAGGATAGCAATCTCTCCTGAGAGAACGATAATATGTTATGACTTTGGTTAAACATTGAATAAAATTTAAATTAAACACACACACACACAAAATGCAACGGGTATATACAAACTCTTAATAAAATTCCCAAATGATCATAAAACGTAAATGTACATGGTAAAAATATTTCAAAAGAATCGGGCGTTTTACACATCAATGAAATCGAAAAAAAATGATACGCTATTCAATCTTTTATAGTAGTTCCGGGATCATTTTACTTTAAAATGAACCTCTGATCTAGGAAGTAGGAATGAGGAGGGGGAATCAGGTGACACGATGACCTCCTCCAAAACAATGAATTTAATTTAAATAATTTTTATATTTTACACATAGTTTTTTTTATAATAATATAAATGTAAAAAATAGGTACCTATTTATTTAAATTTAAATTTAATTTTCTACTTCATATTGTGTAGAAAATTATTGATATTTTTGTTTAGTTTTTTTTTTTTTTATTAGAGAATTTCCCGGATAGAAAAGATTTTAATAAAAAAATTAAATAAATAAAGTGTTAATTGAATATTCTCTCTCTCTATAACGAGTATCGTTTTGGTCCGAGTGCAAAAGGAATAATAGAAATTAATATCTACTAGTTTGAACATGTATTTGGCTTCCTTGTAATACACCTTAGCTCTAGAGAAAGTGATGATTCTATCCGAGTTCTTTGTAATTATTTTATTATTTCATCGAAAAAAAATTGCTCATCCGCAGCCGCACATTAAATAATAAAAAAGTGAAAACTTTTTCCAAGACTCGGTACACTATACGTACTCAACATACTTATAAATTAAGAGCTGATGAGATCTTGAACAGTTCTCCATATTTGAAGTTTAGGTAGATACTCTATATATTTTACTAAAAAAATCATTTTATTATAGGCTAAGGTTTTCTTCTAAGGAAAGAAATTATTAGAAAGGAAACGAAAAATGCAACGGAAAAATATGTCGTCGATTGTCTTAATTGGCACAGAAATATCAGATGAAAATATCCATAATGTTAGACCAATAGGTGCATGTACGCAACAAGTGTAACGCTACAACGTTGCATCTTAATATCTTCGTTATTTCAACCAACACTTTGCTTTAGTCGATATCTTTAATTTGACATTTGATAAAATTTTGTTGAAAATATATGGAATTTTGATGCTACATCTTCCGTGAAAATCTGATTTTTGAAAACTTTACGTGGACATCTTTCAATAAATTTTTTAGCATATTTTTCAGGCTTTTTCTAGAAATTCTGAACATACTAAAAAGTAATGCAAATGAAGTAAAAAATATTAATAATTTAAGAATTGGACAAATCCATAAGATAAGGGCAGGTGTGTGGTGATGTCACGTGGTCTGTTTATGTCACGCCAGATGTTATCTTTTTCTTTTTACGTTCATTTTGCATTTATAGTGGAAAGGAAGGGATTTTAAATATGTAATCATTAAGTCCCACCATAATTTTTAAAATTATACGCCACTGGACAGATGAACATTACATCATTCAGATTTATGGTATAGTAAAATTAAAATCAACCATACATTGGAAGAAAACATTATTAGAAAATTATATATTTAGCCCAATTTCTTCTAATGATGGATAACTATATTTTGTTTCCTTTTGAAAGCTTCAATTTGTGATTAAAAGATTAGAGTTAATATCTAGAAGCTAATTAGTTAAATTGTCATCGGAGAGAACTTATACTAAATATGATCCTAAATAAAACTATTAAGAAAAGAAGACGAAAGACGGGAATGGAGTTTCTCTTGTAGGCATAAACGAGTTGGCAAACGCCTATGTTCGATTTGTACCTAATTTGATAGCGTAGAGGTTTGCATGTTTGAAAATCGTGTTTCGGGCTTTGGGGATTATTATTGATTTGTTTTCTTTAGGTGAGTAGTATTGTATCTAGAAAAAAACAAAAGGATGGAGACGAGCTTTTATCATTTTTTCACATTTTAAAGGACACAGAGATAATTTTTCAATGAAAAAAAAAGTATTAAAAATAAAATTTTTCTCTAAAGAAGGAATATATCTTTAAAAACTAAGTAAATATTTTTAAGTTGGAAAGAAAATATTTTTTTTAAATGTTTTTCTTTCTTCCTTTGTAAATTAATTCAATCTGAGCATTTGAAATGGGAGAAACTAGTCCAAGCAGATCTTTGACGTCATTTCATTGATTCAACTTAAAACAACAACACTATTTTATGGATCTTTTAGGTCGTTTGTTAATTTTTTGTGTTATTTGGAGGATCTGAGACGCTGCCTGCCAGGTATCCTGCCCAGCGGTCCGACCTGCAAGGCTATGCCTCAGGCCCGCCGTAACAACTCGTCTATAAAGATGGAAAAAACCGGAGTGAGATTTACGATGGATTTGAGACCTAAATAAAAATCATACTTTTCCAAAGAATAGAATTCTTTTTATGTAGATCTAGAGTTCTTAAATTTTGTCTTTATTTCAATGATTTATTTAAAGTGACGTTGAGTTAACGGCATGTTGAGTTGCGATGTTTGATGTGTCCAGTGGAAATGACATGGTACAGCATCTGTTGAATCTGTCTAGGCGAGGCTTGATTAATTAGCACGGATAAACACGCAGACGGCCGGCGGCGAGAAGCCGAAGACTCAACGCGATGATTGGACTTGCATGCAGCATAATTGGCTCATTGATCCAGGCGCTGGATATCGATCTGTCCGGGAACAAACGGCACAGGCTTTTTCCATGTTTGTCGGCAATTAGGTTTCCTTGGTCTCCGTCGATGGGGGACACGCGTCGGCGTCGCCAGGGCACGGAAACCTTGCTTTGCGGGGTCTAGTCTTCGAGCCCAGAGCGGATTCACGGTCGGCCACCCACTGCACTTCCGGCCAGCGGAAGCCCTCTCCCTTTGCTCCTGCCTTCCTGGCCAGGCATTCCAGATCCATCCTTGTCAGCAAAAAGTCTTCCATTACGATGAATTACATATTTGTATAAACATCTTCGCATGTCGAGTTTGATTTGTGTAAGTGCAACGAGTTGACATGAATACCAAGCCAGATGAAAAACAAAAACAACTTCCATGAAGACCTTCACTATTTTATTTTTGCGACACAGAATCAATTTTCAAAAAAAGAATGTATATTTATAGTCTAAGTGAATAATTATTTCTTTAATTACACACAAGTTAGAAACTATTCTTTCAAAATTAGCAATTCAATTACAATGATAAGGAAAGAGAATTAGCTGAGTCAGAAAAAACTAAATGGGTGTGCATTCTAATCGACTTTTACAATATTTACCCCCCTTTTATAATAAACCAATAATAAAATTCAAATTATAGTAAAGTAATTTAAAATGTAATTTTGTTAAAAACTTTATATAAACTTTTTTGGGGAGTTCAAGGTACATAAAGAGAATATTAAATTTGATCAAAATTGGTTAAGCCATTTTCAAGATATTTAGAAAAAACTAAAGATATACTTGAATAATATACTAATACTAGCTGCAAGGCCCGCTTCGGCGGTCCTCTTGCTAGCCAGGCTAGGCCCCCTGGGCCCCACCACCCGAAACCCATCCAGCACCCCCACCATGCACCCAGGCCCCACACCATCACCCCAACACTACACCCCGCACCCTCTCCCCACCCCTCAACGCCACCCCCCGTACTCACACCCGCGCACCAACCCGGATACATCCCTGACCCCCGACCCCACACCCCGTACTAACCCCGCCATGCTCCCCTTGGACCCCACCCCGTATCACCACTGCTACGCCCCCCCGCACCCATTTTTTGCATTTCTAGCTCTCTAATGGCCCAGAGATTATGTATACAAAATTTGGTTGAGTTTGCTCCAAGGGCAAGAATTTACATTTTTTCACCCCCCCCCCTTTTTGGGTTGTTTTTTGGAGGATTTTTTTAAAATAAAAGTTGTCAGAAAAAAATATGAAATTTCACTTCAGCCGTTTTTACGTGAATCGTGAGCAACTTTTCGCGGAAACACGCAAACATACAGACATACAGATAGATAGGCAGACAGACAGACAGACAGGAATTTTGTTGAGGGTGTTTTTGTTCATAACTTTGCTTGAAACGTGTGCAACCAAAATTTGGCATGATTTGGACCAATGTAGTCAAAACCTTAATTTTATATATAATAGATTTGTGAGTCGATATATACCAAAAAAATAAATCCATACATCCATCCGCACGGATTAAATGAAATAATCGCTCTTTTTGGGCTTTGAACGAGACCCCATGTAATTTTTGGCAAAATCGTCAGTTCTTAACAATTTGTGACTTTGGTTGAGACCATGGGTTCCTAGACTGCCAAAAGGTAGTTCCAAATACACCCGTGGGTCCCGGGCCCCCCAAAGGCACGGACCCGGCCATGGCATTTTTTTATTATTCCATTTTATAAAAAGCACATACTTATTCCATAATATAAGGGGCCTTCAGATTTTGAGCCCCGGGCCAGAAACTTCATGCGGTGGCTATGCGGTCATGTCTTATAACTTCAAAAAAAGGTAATTAAAACACATTTCTAATTCTTTAGAGCTGAACAAAATGAGGAGGGGGGGGGGTTAACCTTTCCTGAAACCGGGGGAGTCATGAACCTAGCTAGTAGTATCTATTATACATATAATAATAAACATTGTTTTAATCCATCGTAAAATTTTTAAATGAATATGGAGGGCATCAATAAATGAATAAAGGCTAATCTTTTTTATGATTTGATGGATGAAGGCGCAACACCTATATACCAGGAAAGGAAGTGAAAGAAGTTCAGGAGTTAAAGTACCATGTATTCAAAGGTGGGCCTTGAAGAAGGTTGTAGTTCACGGGAAAGATGTATTCTAATAGGTCCAGTCTCTAGAAGACACTAGTATAAACGAGTTGGAAATGCTCTTGATAGATTCGTATCTAATTTGACAGCGTTGAATATTTGAAAATTGAATGTTTCATACAAATGAAGCTTTATGAGAGAGTATCAACGCATAGTAGTATCTATTATACATATAATAAAGGAAAAGAACAGAAACGGTTCTACGACGAGCTAGGAAATAATTAATTACAACTTAAATAAAAACCCAAGTTCGTCATGGAAAACGATTCATCGTTTTATTCGAATCAATTCTTTTAAAAGTTGAAAAAATCGAATAAAGAGACTTTCGAAAATATTCAAGTATTCAAACAAGGTATTTTCTAGGCATGTCGGGTCTTTATTTGATTTAGAAAATGTTTGAATATGAAATTAAAAATTTTTAAGGAATTTTTTTTTTAATATATAGAACGCAAAAAAGTAGGTAAGTCGTTTATTAAAGCGAGACTAAACATATATCATGAGAGATAAATATATTTGAAGACCGTAAGTAATTTCGCTGGTTAGATCTAGAATGTAAACAATTAAAATTGCGGTTAAAAAGAAAAAAAAGTGCCAGAAAAAAAAAATGATAAATGCTATTCATAAAATCCTTGAAAAAGGAATTAGTAATTTGCAGGAAATGAATAAACATTTGAATAAAATTTGGATTTATTCAAAAATATTTAAATAAAGAATTGTATGTTGGGAAAAAAAAATAAATACTAATGATTCTTTAGACATTACCATATAATAAAAATAAAGAGGAATTAAAAATAAAATGGATTTCTATCTTGTAACAAAAAATAATTTCTTAAAAAAATCTATAAACGCTATATTTATGAATGCATAGCATTTCAAATTGAACTTTTTTTGTTTTAATTGAAATCTATATGTAATAGGAAAATATTTTCTGAATTATTCTATTGAGATTTTAAGAAGTTGTTATAGTATAGCCATAAATGAACAATTTAAATTTAAATTTATTAATAATTACTAGGGCAGCTCTAGTGTACCGAGTCTTGAAAAGTTTTCTTTTTTATTATTTAATGTGCGGGTGAGCGATTCTTTAATTAGAATCTGATCGATGAAAATAATTAAAAACGGCGCATATAGAATATTGCCTTTCTTTTTAGAGCTAAGGGCTAATGCAAGGATGTCATGAAAAACAGGTCTGGACTTGTAACTGGGATCCACTTAGATGTTCAGACCTGGTCTAGAATATTAGAAATGATTTTTTTAATTTCTATTATTCTAGGAATGGCCCTTTGTACTCACAAAATGATACTCGTTATAGAGATAGAGAACTGAAACGTCAAAAATCCAATATAGAATGATTATTCCTCAAGTATTAGATGAGAATCAATCGCTATTTTATTTTAAGTCGATTCCTCCATGTCTTCAGCAATGGTTACTAATAAAACCGAAACGTCAAAAATCCAATATAGAATGACTATTCCTCAAGTACTAGATGAGAATCAATCGCTATTTTTGTGTAAAATCGATTTCTCTGTGTTTTCAGCAATGGTTACTAATAAAAACCGAAACGTCAAAAATCCAATATAGAATGATTATTCCTCAAAATACTAGATGAGAATCAATCGCTATTTTTGGTTTAAAGTCGATTTCTCTATGTCTTCAGCAATGGTTACTAATAAAAACCGAAACGTCAAAAATCCAATATAGAATGAGATTATTCCTCAAATACTAGATGAGAATCAATCGCTATTTTTGGTTTAAAGTCGATTTCTCTATGTCTTCAGCAATGGTTACTAATAAAAACCGAAACGTCAAAATCTAATATAGAATGATTATTCCTCAAATACTAGATGAGAATCAATCGCTATTTTTGGTTTAAAAATCGATTTCTCTGTGTCTTCAGCAAAGGTAACGGATAAGAAAACAACGCAATTGCTATGGTTACTCATAAAATTCCTCCCAAATTTTTAGCATTTCACAGAGAGAAGCCTATCCATTCTTACTTAAGCAAGGCTAAATGAGCTATATTAAAACTTTCAAACGAATAAATTTTAAAGAATTAAAAAAATTAAAAAAATACCATCTTACTTAGAGTAAAGTACTTTAAAATATAATTTTACTAAAAAATTTATTTAACCTTTTTTTGTGGTCCCCAAGGTACTTAATTAGGATATTAAATTTCATCAAAATTGGTTATGTCATTTTCAAGATATTTAGAAAAACTAAAAAGTACTGAAATAAAGTACTAATGTTTGTGGCCGATATGTACCAAAAACTAATCAGCGCTTCATTTTGTTAAACTAATGGTAGGTTTTCAATTTCATTTCAATCGGTGCAACGGTGTGGAAAATCGTGGGCCAAAAAGCG
>JALMQS010000085.1:16046126-16201285 GCA_024734495.1 Forficula auricularia
AAATATATTTGAAGACCGTAAGTAATTTCGCTGGTTAGATCCTAGAATGTAAACAATTAAAATTGCGGTTAAAAAAGAAAAAAAAGTGCCAGAAAAAAAAAATGATAAATGCTATTCACAAAATCCTTGAAAAGGAATTAGTAATTTGCGAAATGAATAAACATTTGAATAAAATTTGGATTTATTCAAAAATATTTAAATAAAGAATTGTATGTTGGGAAAAAAATAAATACTAATGATTCTTTAGACATTACCGTATAATAAAAATAAAGAGGAATTAAAAATAAAAATGGATTTCTATCTTGTAACAAAAAATAATTTCTTAAAAAAATCTATAAACGCTATATTTTATGAATGCATATTAGCATTTCAAATTTAACTTTTTGGTTTTAATTGAAATCTATATGTAATGAATTGGGAAAATATTTCTGAATTATTCTATTGAGATTTTAAAATTTGTTATAGTATAGCCATAATGGGCAATTTAAATTTAAATTTATTAATAATTACTAGGGCGGCTCTAGTGTACCGAGTCTTGAAAAAGTTTTCTTTTTATTATTTAATGTGCGGGTGAGCCATTCTTTAATTAGAATCTGATCGATGAAAATAATTAAAAAAGGCGCATATAGAAAGAATATTTCTCTTTCTTTAGAGCTAAGGAATATGCAAGGATGCCTGAAAACAGGTCTGGACTTGTAACTGGGATCCACTTAGATGTTCAGACCTGGTTCAGAGAATATTGAAATGATTTTTTTAATTTCTATTATTCTAGGAATGGCCCTTTGTTCTCGCAAAATGATACTCGTTATAGAGATAGAAAAAGAATATTCAATTGGACTTCATTAAAATTCAGACAAAAATGTACAAAAGAAATTACTTGCGGCTCTAACTGGCAAGCGTACCGAGTCTTGAAAAAGTTTTTATTTTTTATTTTATTTTTTGTGTGTTTTTAATCACGTCGAAAAATCAACTAAAATTTAGTTCACAATTAACATTGACGAGTCAACACTTAATACATATTTTCCAAATAACCGGGACAAAATGACAAACTGATCGGGACACCTGAAAAATAAGTTCAAACCGGGAGAGTCTCGATCAAACCGAGGCGTATGGTAAGGCCTAGTTATAGGACAATAGACAATTACAATAAATTTCGTTAAGGGAGAATGGTGTGGGTTCTTGGTGATACATTCTAAATAAAGTAAAGAAAATTTAGGCGCTTAGCAACATTACAATAAAACGTGAAGTCAGATGAAGTGTTCCTGTATCGGCCCGTTTAGGAGTTGAACTATTTTAAGTTAATTAATGAATACTTTGAAACAAAAATATAATTCAATTACTTGAAATTGTTCATTTTTGAAGAGGAAAATAATTAAAAATGTTTCTTGCGGTAGTCGAGTCGTTCGTTGATTTTATGAAAGTCAAGATGTTGTCTGCTTGAAGCAAATAAATTATACACAAATAAAAATAAATACACATTGGTATATACCTACAATTTTAGATACATTTATATCTATACTTTTATTTGTTTAAGGCTATAGTTTCGAAGTCTTGGCGCCTGCTTCAGTTTCTTAAATATATAGAATAAACAAACTACTTTTTTTTGAACAAAATGTTTTTATTTTCCAAATTTAAATTTTCAAATTTATTATTTTTTACAATAATTTGGGCATCGAGCAACACTACCCTCCCATGTCCGAATTTAAAACAATATGTTTTATTATTTTAATCACTTTTAGATTTTTAATTGTAGAAAAATTTTTGCAAAAACCCCCGATAACAAAACTACTGCATTTAATGGAGACTTTGTTCAAAAGAAAAAAAAACACGAGGTAACTTGGTATAACTTGGTTCAATATTAAAGACTACAATCTGAATTTTGTTTCTTACTTTATTTTTTGACATAATTCCCTTGAAGTTAAACATACTAGGAAGGAAGCTTCAAATCCACATATACAAATGTTTCTTTAGTCCTGTCTTAGTATGCAAACGTAGTTATTAATCGAAATACTAATATGAAGAGACTGAAGATAAAGGCTAAGTCTTTGAAATTATAGTCCCATTATATAGATGTATGTATTCATATGTGTTTATTTATTTATAAATATGTGTATATGTGTGTATATTTATTTGCATCAAACAGATGACCCTCTTTGATTTGATTTTATAAAGAAGAATATATTTTGATATCTTTACAGTGATCTGGTTGAAGAAAACAAAAGATAGAGAGAAAAGATTTAAAATAAAAAAAGGTAACGAGGGTCAAGCTGATGATTTTTACAGACACATATATATAAAATATTATCTACTAAGTGAAATAAAAAATGAATAATGGGTTCGGTTAAGATTATAGGAAGGAGTTGCCAGAGAGGTGAAAAATAATTGTTAATGTGTTCTTAGCGAAATCCGTTTTTAATTCCTAAATCAATGAATTCAGTAATCTAATAAAAACAATGTAAAATTTTAGTAGAATGAAGAAAAAAAGAAGAGAAACACGTTTAAACGTTTTACAGAATAATATGTTAGTGTTGAAAATATTGAAGATAGGGGCAATTATGTCAAAATCTACCAGCCGAACGACTAGTCAGGAGCGGCGTTTCAACTTTTTATGGGGGGGGGAATTTTAAATTTAATATATTTAAAATTGAGAAAAAATTAATATCAATAAAATTATATATTATATATTGATAAGTTCATGATCAAACGTTAGAAAAAGTAAATTATAAATACAAAGTTCGTTTCTATCCAAAACTTTTTCCTTAATTAAACTAAGATAGAATATTTCATGAATCTAGGGTGGAGGGGTCAATTCCCTCCCCCAACACTGCCCCTGATACCAATCCAAATAATTTATCACTCACACTAAGTTAAATTATTACAGATTTGTACTTTAAAGTGTTGCAAAATTAATAGGGTGGAATTTGTAAGCTTATTGGGCGCAAATGGGATGTCAAAAATAACTACAAGACTACATATTACATAATAGGATATTTAAAAACTATCCAACTCAACAGGTGCACGGATTGATTTTCATTAACACTTTTCATTTATAAAAATAATCAATTTTGATGTAGAAAATGGAGGCAGTGAAGGATTATTTTTACAAATAAAACAAAGAGGACACCAGCATTTTGAGTGCAAATTAAAAATTTTAATTCAAGCGCTTTTTATGTTTAGAGTGAGGCCTCAATTTTATCACCCTGTATATTCTCAAGTTGATGGAGAAGTCAGACATAGTGAGGAGGTTTTACAATGAAATATATCAGATATGAAAGAGAGTTATTCGAAAAAGAAAGATGCATAATATTTTAAATGAAAGTGATAAAATGAAGTGGCTGGTGAATGGTTAGATTTAGTCAGCACCTAATGAATCCTCTTCTATGTTTGTGTTTGAAGCCTCCTATTAATGAGAGAGTAATTAGACTAAAGAGAAGTCCAAGAAGATTAGAAGACCGACTAGGAGATTGGTTTGAATTGATTGAAAGAAGTGCTGTCTCTTGAAGAATGGTAGGTTGCTGTCTGAAACGACTAACTATGAGCAACGCAAGGATTTCCATTAATTTATCTTTAAAAAGCCAGCCCATTGGCATTCTTTCTTTCGTTTACAAGATAAGGAAGGAATGCTTATCCACCGACACACAATAAAATCCAAATTATACGATGAGGGTCTGTCTATATATTTTATTATCTTAAGAAGTTCTTTCATTCGAATTCTAAACTCAAGTTTTGTTAATTGCAAAATCAAGTAAACAAAATGTTCCTCAGTCTGGTGAAGTTAGTTTTTTAAAAGAAAAAGGTTTATTTAAAAAAGGAAGATTTATGAATTTTTAAAAAGAAGAGACTTGAAATAAACAATAACTATGAATAGCTTCGATATCCATGCTTTCAATAGACATAGAGAAATATAAAAAAATAGTAAAACACAATTTATTAATGAAAGAAAGTGAAGTGTCTCATTGAGGATTTTTGTAAGTATTTACAACAGGAGAAAAAAGTGAAAACTTTTATTAAAATTTCCGGAAATTTTTGTGATTTGGCAATAGTTTTGTCAGCGAAAGATTTGAGCTAGAAAGATGAAAATTTTCATTGAGTGGCAGTTTATTAATACACACAAGCGTGATATTTCTAGCTCATTAGTTACAAGTCTTCGATTTGACAATTCGATTGTTTTCTTTCATTTTTGAACCAGAATGTTTAAAGTTAGAAAACACAAAATATAATCTGTTCTTTGTTTTAGAAATATAAATTGACAACAGAATAAATAATCTTTCTATTAGTTTCCGCTACACAGACAAGAAGTCAGAAGAAAGAAAGATTTTCTGTATTTTTAAACCTTAACTAAAGTTAGAAAACACAAAATATAATCTATTCTTTGTTTTAGAAATACAAAATGGCACCAGAACAATCTTTCTATGAGTTTCCGCCACACAGACAAGAAGTCAGAAGAAAGAAAGATTTTCTGCATTTTTGAACCGGAACTAAAGTTAGAAAACACAAAATATAATCTATTCTTTGTTTTAGAAGTACAAAATGGCACCAGAAGAATCTTTCTATGAGTTTCCGCCATACAGACAAGAAGTCAGAAAAAACAAAGAATTTCTGCATTTTTGAACCTGAACTAAAGTTAGAAAGCATAAAATATTTTTGTTCTTTCTTTTCGAAATACAAATTGGCACCAGAACAATCTTTCTATTATTTCCGTTATACAGTCAAGAAGTCAGAAAAAAAATATGAAAATGATTTTTTTTCCACATTTCTAAACAAGCTAAGCACAAAAAAATTGAACATTTTCAAGTGAATTCAATACTTTGGAGAAAGGCTAGGGATATATAAATATCACGCGACTCTCACTTAGTCTAAAGTAAATTGTTGAATTTGAGAAAATAAAATAAACCAAAAATTAAAATAAAACATTTGCCAAGTTAGAGCAAAACTTTGCTTTCGCATTAACAAACGACACCAGCTTATGATTCAAATTTAATATCCTTGAGAATAATTGTTTTTAAGAGATCATCCTGAGAGAGACAGAAAAACGATGAATTAAAATTTCCTTCAATGAATTTTGAAGGCCTAAACAAAGTACTTTCAGTGAAAATGTTTATTTTAATTAGGGCAAATGCAAGTAAAATTTGAGTTTTTGTTTTTTGTAATCAATTATTTAAGGAATGATTATATAGTTTACTATATTAGTAAAACTTAGTCAACGGCCTGGAAAAAATAATGATCTTATCAAAAAGTATAAAAGTAGGCTAAATAATGAAACACGAAAGGCCTAAACAGAAGTATTATTTATTATATTCGATCTTTTCATTTTATAGATCAAAACAAAATTTAACCAATTATCTTATACAAGTTTTTTCTTTTTAATAATTAAAATAATTAAACCTTTAAACTACGTTATAATATAAAATCCATAAAAATCAATGAATAGATTTGGGTTTTTTTGGTATACTCAGAGGCAAACGAGGCGCCTGTTAAGCTAGCCAAAGAAGTCAATTTATTAGATTTTTTTGCTAAGCAATAGCTGTGACGTCAAGGAAAATCATATTTAAATATGATTTTATTTGTCTATGGCTCTGGATTTTGACACATAGATGAGAAATTCGTAGAGAGATAATTCTGCAACCAGAACGTTTGTATTTCCAAATCGAAGAGCTAATTAGATTTTGGGCTTTTCTAGCTTCTGAAATTCCCGTTTAAAAAATTTAAGAAAAAAAAAAAATGTAATTTAGAGAGCGAACAAACTGTTATTGTGAGTAAATTTGTGTTAATAAGTTACACGTCCATGCTTCCACCCCTAGCTCAAACCGTTCGCTGACGAAATATTGTAAAATCGCTAAAAGGGGCTAGTTTTGAAAAATTATTATTCACTTTTATCCACAATTTAGTATTAATTTTATGTTAAGATATAATGTATAAAATAAAGGTAAAAGTGAAAAGAATATTTAAAGATAGCTCTTTCTTTCATAAGCGAACGATTTGAATTAAAAAGCAATAACTTGATTCCACTAAGTGTAGCTTACTTATACAAATATATGAGCTGAATTTTAGCTCATTAGCTACAACCGTTCAAGAGTTGCATATAACATTCTTTTTCTGACAATTTTAAACTGAAGTTCTGTAGTTGTTATTTCAGAAATACAAATATTTTGGCTGAATGAACATTCTCCGACATTTTTAAGTTTATGTGGCTATTGCAATCCCAATAGAAAAAATAAGCTGACGTGTTCTGATGTGGACGTCCACTTGACTTTACCATACAACCTGGCCCCTAAAATTATTTATAATCATGTAGGGGGGGTTAGTTTTTGCATTTTTATATTTCTGGGGTCCCACTGATTATGTATACAAAATTTGGTTGAGTTTGGTAAATGGCCAAGATTTTCATTTTTTGACCCCACCCCCATTTTGGGCGGTTAGTTTTTGTATTTTTAGACTTCCGGGGGTCCACTGATTATGTATACAAAATTTGGTTGAGTTTGCTCAAATGGCCTAGATTTTTAATTTTTAGCCCCCCCCCCCCCTTGATTTTGGGTCAATATGCATCAAAATCTAATCAGCTCTTAATCTCAATGGACCAAAACTACGTGTTAAATTTGGTTTCAATATTCAAATTAGTTTTTGAGCTAGCTCGTCCACAACAATTTGGTAACGCACAGACTAACGGACAACCAGACAGACAACCAGACAACCAGACTAACTAACTAACAGACATTTTGACAAAACAATTATTATCTCGAAAAATATAATGTTTTCGATGTTCACTTATTAGAGCTTTTTTGTAGAGCGAAATGCCATGGTTTCGCTCAATTTTTTTAATCAAAATAGTTTCAGCTTTTTTTGAGATATTTCAAAAAAAAAGAAGGAAAAAACACTTTTTTCATTCACGATTACAATACTTGACCATACCCTGTATGGTAAAGTAAAAATCGTGATTAAAATTCATTTTCTCCACCTTTCAAACATTTTTAAACACAAATAGAGAGTAAAAACAATTTTGGTGGCTCTCACCAGGCGGATGAAAAAATATTCTACTGTATATGCAAGGAAATGAAAATAAGAGTTGTTCTCATCCTTCATTAATGTCTGTATGGAGAGAAAGTAAAAAAAAAAAAATAGAATAAAACATGATGCGCAAACGAATGAGTACCATCTGTAGCAAGGGGAAAACTAGCAGCTGTTGCTGGTAAGTGCCCTGGTGGCTTAGAAAAAACATAAAAGATCACGATCTAATTAGAAGAGCCATTTTGATTTTTGTATCTTAATTAAATGTTAAAATAAATTCAAGATCTTTTAATACAAATTTTAGGTAATAAAATGTAATATGAAAAGTATTTAAAAAGTGTAAAAATAAAAAAAAATGTTTTTAAATAAATTCACGAAAAATTGATTTTCATAATTATGTAATCTTAAAAGTTAAGTTCAAGTTTTACATTTTTAAAATAATTAAATTACTCTTTGATCTTGAGAATTTATTTTTCTTGGAAAGTTTGTTTTGAATATATGGATCGTATTTATAAAAAAAAAATCTTGATAAGTTTTATTAAATATTCCTGTGACGGATAAGGCAGAGTTGTTTTTTATGACTAGACCACTTTAAATATGGAAAAGCCAACAGGCATTTGTCGTTGAATTCTTGAGAATATTTGCCTAGAGTGCACTTGAACCAACACCAAGGTCACTAATTAAAAATACTCTCACGATCTTTAAGGAATTTAATTTTTGTTTAAAAATATAATTAATTCCGATTGTAACATAACAAAATAATTGAAATAATAAAATCCCCCCACCCCCGAAAAAAATACAAGCCAATAAAAATTTAGTAAATTATTCGTCGCGCCTGTCTGCAGTCCTACAAATGGATTCAGTTATTTTTTGTTGTTTTGTTATTTAGTGTGTAAAAATGACTGAAATGTGGGGAAAAATAATTTTCAATCATCTTTTTACTTTACCATACAGAGTTTGGTCAAGTATTGTAATCGTGCATGAAAAAAGTGGTTTTTTCCCTTCTGTTTTTCCAAATATCTCGAAAACCGCTAATACTATTTTGATTAAAAAAATTGAGCGAAACCATGGCATTTCGGTCTACAAAAAAGCTCTAATAAGTAAAAATCGAAAACATTATATTTTTCGAGATAATAATTGTTTTATCAAAATGTCTGTTAGTCTGTCTGGTTGTATGTGCGTTACCAAATTTTTGTGGACGAGCTAGCTCAAAAACTAGTGTGAATATCGAAACCAAATTTCACACGTAGTTTGGGTTCATTGAGATTAAGAGCTGATTAGATTTTCGTGCATACCGACCTAAAATTAAGGGGATGGAGGGGGGGGGGTTGAAAATTAAAAATCTAGGCCATTTGAGCAAACTCAACCAAATTTTGTATAGATAATTAGTGGGGCCCCAGAAGTCTAAAAATGCAAAAACTAACCGCCCAAAATGGAGGGGGGAGGGGTGTAAGGTCAAAAAATGAAAATCTTGGCCATTTACCAAACTCAACCAAATTTTGTATACATAATCAGTGGGACCCCAGAAATCTAAAAATGCAAAAACTAACCGCCCAAAAAAAGCGGGGTCGGGGGCTCTAGGATCAAAAAATGAAAATCTAGGCCTTTGTACCCAACTCAACAAAATTTTGTATACATAATCAGTGGGGCCAGAGTAATCTAAAAATGCAAAAACTAACCCCCCTCCCCCACATGATTATTAATAATTTTGTTAAATATTAAATATAAGAAAGGTGTCAGGTTGTATGGTAAAGTCAAGTGGATGGCCACATCAGAACACGTCATCTTATTTATGAATGTTTGTCTGTCTGGATTTCGATATCCAAGATAATCAAAAAACGGAATTTCTAATACGAAGAGCTGATAAGATTTTGTACTTCCTAGTTTTAGAACTTCCGGTTTATAAATGCATTATATTTTTTTTTAATGATTTTATTGAGATTACCAGTAATTTTCCTCATATAAAAGCTTTAACAAACAAACAGATGTTTTTCAACTTATCAAATTAATCATTTTATTTATTTTATTATATATTAAAATTAATATATTTTTAAGTTAATTAAATAAAAAAAATTAAAAATTGAATTTAAATAGAGTATATATTTAAATTTATTACTACGATGGCTCTAGATAGCTGTGATAGCCTTCACCAGCAGGTATCTGCCAAATTTGAGAAGAAGATACCGATTCTTAAATTTTTTTTAAATTTAATTTTCTATATTCGTATAATTTATTTCATAATTAATATGGGTACGTTTTCGTTGGAGCCACTATAAACGACGAGAGTGAAGATACTAGTCAAGAATAGAAAATCTATACTTTTACATGGAGTGTTTACATTGGAGAAACAACAAGCTCTACACTTTTTAGTATAGGAACGACAAGAGCATTAACTTTTTTTGAATCAAAGTCGAGAATTTTATTTTACTAGTGAAATTTTTATCAGGCCCCTTTATTTCGGACTAAAAATACCAAAATCTCTATTTTTTTATACTAATCAAAGTTTTCTCTTTTCATTCTGTTATATTTCACAAATATTCTTGGCCTTAGTTCTTCATAAAGATGATGAAACTCTCCCTGATGATAAATGTGCTTCTGTTTGTAATCTTTCAGCATTATAAAATCTTATAGCTCTTAAAAAACTATTTCTTTTTCAGAATCACTCTTAGTTTAAATGCTGCTTTTTTTTGTCACTCTTATCGTTTATTGGATCTCCAACGTTTACTTAAGGTTAGAATTTTCTCGGGTTTAGAAGAGCCACAGCGTAAATAGAATTTTTTTTCTTTTCAGTATCTCGACATTTCGGCTACTAATTCTGAGACTATATTGGCTATCATTTGACTGAATTATCAATAACCTAAGAAATAATAGCTGTCTTTGGGTTTTCCTTAATTTAATCTTCATTGTTATTAAATAAATTTTATAATTTTTCTCATATATATATCAAAGAATAATTGATAAATCAATGATAATTGTTTTTGAGCGCGCTTATTTGAAAAAGATATTTATCGCGAGACTACTGCGGATTACGCTATTGGAGTCTGCGGAGTCTTAAGTCTGTCAATTATTCTTTGATATATTAATGAGAAAAATTATAAAATTTATTTAAAATCATTATTTCAAGTTAGAAATATATAAGTTCAGATATTTTTTTACTCAATATTTGACAAAAATTCCCTATATTTGATTCGCGATTGAATCAAATGTAGAAAACATTCGGTTCATTGTTATTATTATCTTTAATTCAAATATTGTTCAAAGTTCATTTGATTTTCTATTCTGTTCGAAAAAAGTGAGTCACTATATTAATGGAAAGATGACAAGATTCCGGCATGAAAAAATTCAGTTTTTAAGAAAATATCTTATTCTTTAATGAAGTGAAAATAAATGGAAATCAGTTGTTTTTTTCCAAGAATTGATTCCGAACAACTTTAGAAAGGAAATGCATCAATTAACCTTTCGACAAATGAACATTATTTAATCCTTGTTAATAACTTTTAATTAAAAAGAAAAAAAACAATAGCTTTCTAAATTCATTGAGGAAAAAAATCGGTTGTTCTGGTTGCATATCTTTAAGGCAGTTGTTGAATCTTAAGAACTTCTTTATACTCGTATCGATATGTAGTTTTACTAATAGGTATTTTTAGTATTATTACCAGTACTCTTAATGAACTATAGCAACAATGGCAAACCTGTGGCACACAGGGTAATTTCAATGAAAAGCGAAAATTGATAAAAAAAGTAAATTAAAAAATAAAAATATGGGTTAGATATTATTGTGTATTTTAGGGACTATCAAGTATTTCAAATTAACTTTGACGTGCATTTTCTAAAATTTTATAATTTTTAATTCTTTAGTTTTTAACAAGATTTATCCTATTATAATTGTTTGAAAGTGAGATTTATTCCGACACGGTCAAATTATTTACAGAAAATTTACAAGTAGGTTTATTTGAATTTGAATAAATTAGTTTTTATTTTAAATTTCTCCAGAGTTGATTTATTTTTTCATGTTTATCCAGCGGAGGGGCGAAATAGTGAAATACTAGATTTTTTTTGTTTGTCGTATTTAAAAATGTCTATAAGTGAATAAAAACTAATTTCAATGTTTTTTTTTTCTGTGAGTTTGACTAGATCCCAACACATCCACGAAAACTCAAGATCGGAAAGTCATTTTCAAAAAAATAACATATTGGATCTTTGGCTCTATATCTTCAGATTACCATAAAAATGGAGAAAATCAGAAAAAATCGAAATGTCATATGGAAAGCTATCGAACAGTTATAATTAATAGTTGAAATATGGCAAACATCTTTATGTTGATATGTGTTACGTTTCAACTTTTTATCTCAAATCATTTGCTGACAAAAAATTGCCAAATCGCAAGCAGAAACCTGCTGAGAGTTTTTACATTTTCCTCCACTTTTTAAAATGAATTTAATAGTTGGAAATTAATCCATTTGGCATAAGAGAGAGTCATTTTGAAATGAATATTTTTTGGGTACGTGAGTAGTAAAAATTCGTCATCAGTGTGCTACAATATCAAGAGGTATAGTAGTTGCGATTTGACTGAAAATTTTGAAAACTCCTTAAAGAGTGGGATACAACCAACTAGACAAATGGGGGGGGGGGGGGGCGGATTTGTCTAGGTGGTAGCATGTCAGCCTGCCAACCAAATGGACCCGGCTTCGAATCCAACTCGAGGCATCCGGCTAAAATCTGACCCCGGGGTAGAGACACATTTTAAAAAATATATAAATAGTATCGTAAATTGGCTTAAGGCTAGAAAGGCCGAAAAGCCAATTAAAAAAAAACTAGACAAATTGGCAAGGTTTAAGAAAGAAACCAGCTCGATATAATCGCAATGATGCGAAACAATTAGATCGATCAAGCAAACAGAAATAAACGAAATTGGAAAATTTTAATTATTCGTTTTTGATCCAGAAATGTTGAGTACAAATTTTAATGAAACTAATTAATTTTTAGGTACTATGGATGGTTCAACTAGAAAGCAAGCCACCTTTATTATTGAAGGAGACAATAAAAGAGTGTGTCTATACAACTATAGTATCGTTATAAATGAATAAAATTTATAATTCCAGCAGAAGACACACTCTTTTATTATCTCCTTCAATATATAAAAATTCTGCTACTCTCGGCAAAAACTTTCAATTTTCACCTTTATTATCTTATTGCCATTAAAGTGACCATCAAATTTTAACACAAATACTGAATTATTTTTTCGTGACTAGCTATAGCAAAAAAAGCATTCCTTAATTTGTAAATTAGAATGTATTTATGTTTTCCTTATATCATTATCTAAATCACATATGGGAAGCGAGGACGTTTTAAAAGAGACCAGTTGAGAAATCAAACAAAGAGATTCAAATATTAAAAAGTTTAAATTTTAAATCGTTTGTACATTACAAATTTTACAACTATAAAATCATTATGTAATTTATTAGAAAATAGTAATTCTAAATGAATAAAAGAAAATTATATATTAAATATAAATTCTCTAAGAAAAAACACAGATAACTCATACCGGAAAGAAAGAAACCTTGAAACCACAATGATGTAATAAATTACTCATTAAAAAGGAGATCTTTAAATATTTCCCTAAAATAAAATTAGTCATAGAGGGGATTGCAGTTCAATTATTAAACAATTTTTTTTCATTTTTATACATTGTACCGGGCCCCCCCCCCCAACGTTTGAAATTTTTTTTTTCTAAAATTAAAAGTAACAAGACTTATACTAGAAAAAGTCGCTAAAAGGAAGAATGGAATCCATCTAAAGACCATCTTTATCAAGTATTGAGTGTCTATTTTCTGGATTTTGATTAATTTTAAGTGATAATTGGCATTCAATGAAGGACGATTTGCTGTCTGCCATTTTATTTATTAAAATAAAGGAATACATTTTTAAGTTTTATGTTAATTATTTTGATAATAAATAAATTAGTTGTAAATAAAAAAGTTTAACTAGCTCTTGAACTCACTAACTTACTAAGATACAAAGCCTTTTGTGTTTAAGGCCCCCGAAATAAAAAATTCCTCATTTTTGGGTTCACAGGTCAAATTTTGAGATCTTTCATTAATTAACTTATGTACCAAAATTGAATGCTAATACTTAAAAAGCAAGGAAATAGAACACTATAAAAATTTCAAAAATTTACGCCGAGGAGTGAACCGTGACCTAAAATCGTGTACACCTACTTCCACTTCCTCTTTCATTTCCAAGAAGAAGACAATAGATGACAATAGATTATCTAATGAATTTCAAAGTAATTCCAAATAATTCCAAAGACGGTGTACACCTAATTCCAATGGCGGTTCACCCCTCGCTTTACCTCAAAATGACTATATCTCCCTTTTAGGGGAAAATAGAGCAAAATACTCAAATGTGTTTTTTTTTTTGTATTTTAATACTTCACTTTCTCTGCTAAAACCATATCGATATCTTGTCTGGTTTAAGTGATCTATAAAAATTCCGAAAACATTTGGGTCCCTTTCACCCCTTTAGGGTTTGAATTTAAAAAACACATTCTTAGAGGTTATCCATGTCATTATAAGAATGTATTGTCAAAAGTTCAGCCTTTTAGGCCAAGCGGTTTGGTTTGTGCCTTGTCTGTCAGGGACCTGTTTTATATAAATAGATAAAAGTTTTGTATTTATTTAAGTATATACTAAATAAATAATACATATAGATAGGACATACCTCAATAAGAGCCTAGACGACTAAACATTCATTAAAAATGCATAATTTTTACATATTAAAAAATTAGTGCGAATAAAATAGCAATAATTGCTGATAAGGAACCAAAATAATAGGTATGCTTATACTAGATGAAGGAGGAGGTATGCTTATTATAGAGTTTTAATTTTAAACATCTAATACGGAATAAATTAAAACAATTGTTTGTTTGTTTTAATTAAAATAAAATTATATTTTGAATTATAAAATTTCATTTTTTTCTTCCAGTTGATTCTAAGCAAGCCTGTAAGTTATGCATTCGAATTGTAAGAACTGTCAACCTGTTGCCTATGTACAGGCGTTTTTTTAAAAATAGTTTTGCTTTGTCTATATAATATAATATTATTGAACAAATTAACTTAGAATACATGTTGCTTACAAAACAATTGTTATCTTGAATTTAGGCCCTTATGGGGCATAGGCCTCTCCTAGAAATTGCCATGCTTTTCTCTGTCTGGCAATCCTACAGCAATCTTTTCCCGTCATTTTCGGCAATGTCGTCACTCCAACTCGTGTTCTATCTACCCCTTTTTCTTTTCATTGCTATTGGACACCATTCCGTTATTAACTTGGACCATCTATCATCTTCTCTCCTAGCCAAATGTCCTTACCTATATAAATAAACTTTTAATTTTTTTCTAAAAAATAGATTTCGAAAATAGAAGAAAAACTAAACTATTCAAAAAATCTGCGGTTGCCCGCAAAACTTCTGGGATTTTTCCAAAGTTATTTTTTCATAAAATAAAGCTTATATCTCCGGCTACAATCTAGCCGCTTCACCAATTTATATCTCAGCCAAAACATTCTGTGAAAAAGTAGAGAAATCTAGTGTGTAGCCAAGTTAAATTCGCAAAGAATAATTACTACTATTTTCTAAACTTAATTATTCTTGGCGAATTTAACTTGGCTACGCACTTTAGATTTCACTGTTTTTTCGAACTTGGCCTGTTTTTTCACAGAATGTTTTGGTTGAGATTTCTCTTATTTTTGTAAGCTATGAGGAAGACCGTTGGTCCAAAGGGCTAGAATTTTTATTTTTGACCCCCTCTCCCCCATTGTGGGTGGTTAGTTTTTGCATTGTAACCTTCTGGGGGCCCACAGAATATGTATACAAAATTTGGTTGAGTTTGGTCCAATGGATAGAATTTTCATTTTTGACCCCCCCCCCATTTTGAAGGAGTTGAAAGATAGAAAGTTTGAATTTTTTGAATTTTTCCTTTGTTTGTGTCCCAAACTCTACTAGCAGGCGAAATTTCATGATTCTGGTATGATTGGAAGTACCCTATAGGCCAAGTTCGAGTGTCAGTGAGTGAGTGCCAAAATTAGCTATCTTCTCAGGTCCATATCTCAGAATCTATGTAAGCTATATTATTGAAATTTGGTACTCTTCTCAAGATGAATTACATAATTACATGTGTATAATTTCAGCTTAGTATCTCAAATGGGTTTCGAGCTGATGGGGGGTCGAAATTGGCTCGAAATGGTTCGTGTAATTGCGTACAGCGTGTTCGGCAAGAACTTGGTGTGCGCTTTGATAGACACACACTCACATATTAAAATATATATAAATTAAAAATCTCATAGCGTCTGGATAAATGATTTTTGTTCCAGAATTCATAAAATAGTTGTCGTTGGCGATTTTGTATTTATGTAAATTTTTCTCTACCTAACTCTAATCAAAGTTACAACTATGAGCTTTTTATCAGTTTTTTATGTTATTATAGTTTTACCTCATGATTTGAAAATATTCGGACCCTAAAGAAAATTTTTGTATTTTTCTTCTTGGAGCATTTTGAAATTAATTTTTTTAAACTACATAGACGTCTAAAATGTAACAAATAAAAATAGAAAACAGTCTCATTGCTCATATACACTAAACTACACGTAAATAAATACTTATGTAAAATACATATCATAATTATTGTTAAGAATAAATACTTTTTTAAATAAATATAATACAATTGATTTTAGCTTATATTCTCTTTCTTTTCTTCTTGTTTTTATTTACAGGTAAGTCGCAAAAACCGCACAGTGTTCATAATAGGTTCCGAATCGTAAAAACTTGGGAATCTCTGAATTAAACTATTAATCCCTCTTCATAATATTATAAATGCGGTGTAAAATAAATTACGCATTAAACAGATAAAAATGTATAAATACCTTAGATTCAAGATCGGTGTATCGATGCTCTTGTTCTCGGAATCGTGCTGAGAGATCGCGTTCTCGCTGAGTACCTTTTTCCACTTCATCCCTTAAAGTTTTGTTCTCTTCGTCCTGGCGTCGCATTTGATTTGTACTCACTTGTACCTAATAACAATATTACAATTGTAAAATTTGTCTATTTTAATATTTATATGTAGTTATAGGTAAATAGATAATTAGATATAAATATTTCAATTTATAGTTCTATATCATTATCAGTCCAAAGACTTGCCTTGATATTTCATATGTATTTCATTGTCAACTCTTTCAGTTCTCTAAAAATCCCACGTCCCATATCTTTTATTACCTGATGAAAAAAAAAAAATGAAAAATATGTTTTCCCGCCACTTCTTTACTATTCAAAAATATTTCTTCTAAAAAAATAATTTAAGTATCAACACTTATAGGAATTTAATAATTAAATAAATTCATGTAAATTTCATGCTACGGTGGTTAAGTTATTTATTCAGAGAGAAGTTCCTACTGTTTAAGTGCTTGGTAAGTCATTCCAAGAGCTAGGATGGAAAACTTTATGAAAAAAAAACGCCTCTAGAATTAAGTATGAGAATATCTCATTAAAAATGTTTAATCTAGATGGTTTCAGACAAAACTTCTTTTTTGATAAATCCTTAAGAATATTTAAAAGTTTTTAATTTTTATTTTCAAGCCTTCTACATTTATATAAATATTAAAAGTGAATTAATTGTTATTTTATGAGCTGATAGAATCTATTTTTTTAAATTTTTCAAAACTTAATTTCAATATAATTAAATAAATAATAAATCAAGGATAGCTATATTTGGACATTTATATGACTATTTAATTGATGCTTTGGTGGTTCATAATTGTATATTTAGGTATAGATATATTTCACGAATTGATGGATTGCAGCTTCTTCAGAAAGTCTTTAGCAACATAAAAAGAAACCCCTTCCAAAAACAATGTTTATGATAAGGGCAGGGGCGTAGCGAACCCCCCCCCCCTTTCAAAGGGTAAGGCTCATGGGATGAGTAACGGCAACGACAAACCGTTTATTATGACAAACTAACCTTAATTAAATATACTATATTTCATATATGTTAATCAAGAATTATGTTCTTTTTTAATTTTTTTCTTTTATTAAAAAAATTCCCACTAAATATTTTTTTTTGCTTTGTGGATTGACACTTCCCCCTAATGAAAATTTTCTGGCTACGCCACTGGATAAGAGTACCGGCAAAGAGAGCTTATCACCAATTATCAACATTATTTAATTTAAAATTTGAATTTTTAGTGAAATCACATATACCTAATTTTAATTATAATTATTTATGGAACACGAATAAATAATACAATAAGACTACGACGTTTCGATCGATTATTATGCGACCGTTCTAAAGTATGAGCACCCACTCCGATTATTTATAGGATTCTTTATTTTCACTATTTTATAGAGATTTAGTTTAAGGCTTAAGTTTAAAGAACAGATTAACCGCGTACGTAAAAGGGTAAATGTAAAGAGGAATATGCGGTAGCTCATTTTTTTTCTTTTTTTTATGAATATACCATATTTTAGCAGAAGATTTGAAAATTACATTTTAACTAAGTATATTTATTCTAATTTCGTATGATATTCTTTCTCTCTTGAGATAAAAATTTGTGTAAGTAATTGCAGTATTTATTTAATTTTTAATTTTAATAAAATTTGTAATAACAAAATGCGACTATTTTTTGTTTCTACTACAAGTATGGCATGCAGATAGTTTTTTTTCTTTTTCTTAAGAAAAGGTGCAGTAAGATATTTAAATTGGCCCTCGTATCTTAGAAAGAAGCGGGAAAGATTCAAGCGTTGTGTTGGAGTTGAAGGAGAAATCTGCTTTTTTTTATCTTGATACCTTCAAGCCTATGATCTAAAATTAACAGATCTCTAAGACTCAATTTTGTACAAAAAATTTATTATTTACTCTAAATGTTGAATGTAATTTTTTAAAAAGAACTTTATTTCAAATCTAAATGTTGAATTCAATTTCAACTTTCGTTTCTATTTGATTTTTAAATGAGTTTGTGCAAATCTGCTTTTTTTATCTTGATACCTTCAAGCCTATGATCTAAAGTTAACTGATCTCTAAGACTCAATTTTGTACAAAAAATTTATTATTTATTCTAAATGTTGAATGTAATTTTTTAAAAAGAACTTTATTTCAAATCTAAATGTTGAATTCAATTTCAACTTTCGTTTCTATTTGATTTTTAAATGAGTTTGTGCAATAGCCGTTTAGTATGTCGATTTGTACTACATATTTTGTATTTGTATCGTAAATTTTTTCTCCTACTTTTAGTAGTCATATTTTGAAGAATCCGGGTGTTATTAGTAGTTTCCGAATTTTGTTATTATAGCTGATGTGGTTTAGAATATTTAAAAAAAATTTCATCCTGTCAATTTAGTTATAGTAACAGGTATAGGAGTGCATAAGATACAAACGATATAATAATAATATATTATCAATTGGAAATAATGGAAGACAGCCCAGGGGTAGTGAGGAAAAAAATTAACACATATCGAAATAAGGTGTAATTTATTTGAATCCTTCTTCCTTTCCCTTCAAACCGACGTTTCTAAGGATTTTTCCTTCCTTCTTCAGGGTTTCAAGTGATCATTGAAGGAAACAAATAAAATGCTTCCTTCCTCTCTCCACAGAAGTGTTTAAAACTTTTTTCTTACTTAGCAGAAGCATAGAAAAATAATTTTTTCCCTTCTTTTTCTTAATTATATCAAAAAGAAAAGAAGGAAAAAAAATTGTTTTTCTAAGCTTCTGATAAGGTAGAAAAAAGTTTTAAACACTGCTGTGGAGAGAGGAAGGAAGCATTTTATTTGTTTCCTTCAATGACCCATTGAAACCTTGAAGAAGGAGGGAAAAATCCTCCGAAATGTCGGTTTGAAGGGAAAAGAGGAAGGATTCCAATAAATTACACCTTATTTAGATATGTATTAATTTTTTCTTTCCTCACTACCCCTGGGCTGCCTTCCATTACTTCCAATTGAGATTTCTACCAGTCCGTCCCTCTCCAGAGAATATTTCGTGCAAATAATATATTATGCTTTACGATGAATTTACAATTTATTTTAATATTATTATTAGTCACCTGAGTTTCAAGTTCCATGACTTTAAGTCTTAATTCTTTAAGTTCTGTCAGAGCTTCCATTTCTCTAATTCGTGTAGTCATTAAATCTTCCTCAAGACGTTGAGTTTCATTTCCACGACTTTCCCAAAACAACAATTTCTTTGGCGTGCTATCTGGGGCAGGAACTGCCTCTTGTCGATGTTCCTGTATTTGAAAAACAAGAAGAAAAAATTAATACCATTGACAAACTACCTCAGTTGGAATAAAAATTGAATTTATTTAATTAAAAAAAAAAAAAAAATAGCTTCAAAACAAATGTACAATCATTTCGAAACTAATTCTAGATCTTTTTAAATATTTTTCTAATTAATATATTAAGTGGATATATATCAAAGAGAGTTATTTTTGACCGCGTTTTTAAACAAGATATATATATCGCTAGACACTCCTGGTTGAAGCTATTGGAGTCAGCTAAATCTTAAATCTGGACCAAGAAAAACGCGGTCAAAAATAACTCTCTTTGATATATATCCACTTAATATATTAATTAGAAAAATGTTTAAAAATTCATTATTTCTTACACAGAAATATATAAATTCAGAAATTATTATTACTTAATATCTGACAAAAATCACCTGCATTCGATTCGCGAATGAATCAAATGTAGGAATCTCATGATTAATTCTAGATCATCATTATCGAGTATTCAGTCTTGAAATATTTTTTTCAAGAATTTCCTCGTTTGTAATTCTATCTACTCACTTAATCTTAAAAAAAAAAAAAATTTTACGTTTTTCGTGAATAGAAAATAATTATGCTCTTAAGAAATAAGAACAAAAACAATGTATTAAGGGGAAAAATAATCATTTTTGAATGTTTAATTTTTAACAAAATACCAAACTAGAGAGAGCCAAGGATTACCTTTTACTTTTTATTTTACATTATTTATTCAACTTATATTAATTAAATAGAAATCACATTGAAATTGAAATAAAGTTACCTGAAGATGCCTTTGCCAATGAGAAGAAAGCTCTGATACACGTTGTCGCAAATCTTTCAAAGAGAGATTCGCTTCAGCTTCACGTAGTTTTACAGCTATAAGTTCTTCTTGTAAATGTGCTACGCAATTGTCTGGAGTGGTTTCGCGAAGAGTTTTTTTATCCTGAAAATAATAAAAAGAAATATTATAAGGTAATAGTTTAATTTTATCGGTTGTTTTTTATTTTTTTATTTTTTATTTAGTTTACATTAAAAATAAGGATCAAGAAACTTAATCCTAATTAAAATAAAAAAAAATTATATTCAGTTAAATGTGAATTATACGTAAGAGGGAGAAATATAACTCAATTTCATTTCGAATATAGAATTTTTTAAATTATCTTGTTAATTAATTTTTAATGGTTATACTGAAATGCTTTGAAAATATAAATAAACCATTTTATGAGGCAGACATACATTAAAAATAGGCGTTAGTAAAATAAATAAATCTCTTCCGTTGGATTTCGTATTAAAACATATACCTACATTTAATTGTATATGTTTTTAATAATAAAAATGCTAGAAAAATCCTACTAAAAAAAGGTGCTATATACACTTATAAACGTGGATCGAGGGGTGAACCGCGACCTAATATGCTGTACACCTACTTCCACTTGTACTTCCAAATATTTCCAAGTACTTCCAAATATTTCCAAGTATTCCAAATATTTCCAAGTAATTCCAAATATTTCCAAGTACTTCCAAATATTTCCAAGTACTTCCAAACATTTCCAAGCGCTTCCAAATATTTCCAAGTACTTCCAAATATTCCCAAGTACTTTCAAATATTTCCAAGTACTTCTAAATATTTCCAAGTACTTCCAAATATTTCCAAGTACTTCCAAAATTCTTCCAAAGCAGTGTACACCTACTTCCAATCGCGGATCACCCCTCGATGTGGATACTAACGTATCATAGAAAAAAAATGGGGAATTTCAAATGATGAGTAGGATATCACACGAATATCAAATATCAATTTTACACGCAAGGTCACTCAATTAAAATAAATGAATAGTTGATAGTAACTAAACATACAACATCAAAGAATATGAAGTTGATTTTTTAAGGAATAAGAATTTTTTTTATTTGTAAATTTTTTTAGAATAAAAACTCATTTAAGCAAATAAGGTAATTCATTTTCTTGACTAGTGAAAAGGAGAAATCAAAAACAGAGAAATTATACTAATGTATTTCTTTTTCTGTATTTATTTTCTAATTGAAAATAAATTTAATAAAAAAATTCTAAAAAGAGTGAAATTTTGATAAAAAAAATATTATATAATATACTATAAGGTAAAAGCACCAGTAGTGGACCTGTACCTGTAGTGGGCCAGATGCAAGAAAAGTGCAAAAATTAGCTTATCCAACTTTGAAAATTAGCGCTATGGCATGAGCTATATATAGCGCAATTTTTCAAAGTTGTGATGCGTACAAAGCTTACTTGATGTATTGTTAATCGTTCTATTGTTTATATTTATATTTATATGTTTGTTGATGTTATTGAAAATAAATGTTTTTGAATAAGATTACGAGTATTAATTAATATGATCGTAATATTGGCGCCCGAACAATGTGAAAATGATAAGAAAACCTAGTAGATCACTAGCGAAGAGGAATAAGAAAAATGATTTTGCGAATATGGAAATAACGAGGGGGGAGATATCGAAGATCAAGGATCATATAAAAAAAGGTGAGCATAGAGTAATGGATTTGGGAGAGGAGGTGAATAAATTAAAAAATGAATTCGAAAAAATAATAAAAAAATTAAAAGATGATTTGGAAGAGGAAAAAAACAAGAGGATAGAGTTGGAAGAAATAATAAAAAGGAAGGAAAATTCGGAAAAGGGAAGTGATTTCGAGATTAATAGGAATATTCAATTAGCAGACGTGGGAAAATTCCTTCCGGTGTTTAGAGCTCTCCCAGAGGAAGATCCGAAGTTATTTTTAAAAAAGGTCGAGAATACTCTATTAAAATATAAAGTACCGGAATATGTTTGGCTCATGGTGGTTTCGGATCAGTTGTTAGATAAGGCCAAGACATGGTGGCGGGTGGTCAATCAATTTCCAGCGTTGGATTGGAAAGATTTTAAAATGAAATTTCTCCGAGAATACGATAGTTTAATCGTAGTCTCAAAGTTAAAGGTTATGTTTTATGAGGAGAAACAGAGAAGGGACGAACGTATAAGGTTATTTATTGAGAATAAGATGGCTTTATATAAGAGAGTTTTTCCGGAGGAAGATGCTGGTTCAATCCTGCAAGTTTTAGTGGAGATGATTACTCCACGTATTAGATCGTCCATTAGGGGAATGAAATTCACTGATATTGAAGGGTTTATGCAGACGGTAGAAGAAATAGAAAGGGATTTAAAGGATATGGATAAAGAAGAAATAGAAAGGGATTTAAAGGATATGGATAAAGAAGAGAAGACAAGTCCCGCTCAGGATAGAAGTTGCATTCAGGATAGACGTTTTTTGTGGATTCTGTAGACGGGAAGGACATAGGGAAGAGACTTGCTTCAAGAAGGGAAACGAGTGGAGGAGCAAGGAAATAGGGAGTTCCTTGTTCAAAAAGCAGTAGGATTCCCTAAGAAAGTAAGAATAGAAAGTGAGATCTCTAGTCATATTATTTGTTGTGAGAATAAATTTTCGGAAATCATTCGGCCATCAATGGAATTACAAATAGAGGAAAGAAGAAGGGTATTAACTAATGAAGATAATTTAATTCCGTACTGGTTGAATGAAGTCAAGGAGGATGAGTTGAATAAAATGGAAGAGGAGAAACTAGATGCTGGGCAGATGAAAGTAAATCAAAATAAAGAAGAGTTACTTCATCAAATAAAATTATATTTAGAAGAATCGATGGATGGAGCAAAAATTATTGAAAATAGTCAAGAAAGGGGAAGGTTAGTTAAATATCATTCGAGTTATTTTAAACCTAGGAAGAAAGAAGAATGATCCTGTGGGAAGCTGCGTCCGTGTTCTAAGGAGGGGAGAATTGATGCGTACAAAGCTTACTTGATGTATTGTTAATCGTTCTATTGTTTATATTTATATTTATATGTTTGTTGATGTTATTGAAAATAAATGTTTTTGAATAAGATTACGAGTATTAATTAATATGATCGTAATAGTTGGATAAGCTAATTTTTGCACTTTTCTTGCATCTGGCCCACTACAGGTACAGGTCCACTACTGGCGCTTTTTACCTTATGTTTTAAATGATTCGATAATAAATTCATCTTCCAGAAAAAATTATCATCTAATTCATACCTCTTCAAGTTCTTGGATTCTTGATCGAAGATCCCGTATTAATGCACCATTTTCTGCCTCGCTCAAACGAACTTTTACAAGTTCTTGCTGCAGACAAGTAAGTAATTCCTCTTTCTGGGTTAGTTGCTCTTTTTGAAGAGAAGCTTCTTCTAAAGAATTCTGTCGTGAAGTTTGCTAAAAAAAATAAATAAATATGAAAAATATTAATATTAGTAACGAATATAATTCAATTTAAAAATTAGGGTTCTCGTTTAATAAAAATATTATAAAATTATTAACACATTAAATATAATATAATATTAGAAGTATTTTCTCTTTGGAGAGACGGAATGCTAGAACTTTAATGGAAAGCAAGATGGAAGGCAGCCCAAGGATAATGAAAAAATACAATTCCGAATAGAATAAATTTTTGTAAAGTCATTTTTATCATCTTAAAACCCTGAAGAAAGAGGGAAGATCCTCTGAAACGTCAGTTTTTAAGAGGATGAAAATGACTTTACAATAAATTTATTTTATTAAGAATTGTATTTTTTTCATTATCCTTGGACTGACTTCCATCAGTTCTCAATTACATTAAATATATTCTTCTTTCGGAAAATTATAGATAATTAAAAAAATAAAATATACTTTATAACTGAAAGTAATGGAAGGCAGACTAGGGGTAGTGAAGAAAGAAAAAATTATCACATATCTAAATAAGGTTATAAATTTATTGGATTCTTTCCTCCTTTCCCTTCAAACGGACGTTTCGGAGGATTCTTCTCTCCTTCTTCAGGGTTTCAAAGGGTCAATGAAAGAAACAAACAAAATGTTTCCTTCTTCTATCCACAGCAGTGTTTAAAACTTTCTTCTTCCTTAGCAGAAGCATTAAAATAGAAAAACAATTTTTTTTTCTTAATTAAGAATCCTCCGACACGTCGGCTTGAAAGGAAAGGAGGAAAGAATCCAATAAATTACACCTTATTTGGATATGTGTTAATTTTTTCTTTCTTCAGTATCCCTGGGCTGCCTTCCATTACTTTCAGTTAAAATTTCTACCAGTCCGTCTCTCTCCAGAGAAAATTTCGTGCAAATAAATTCAATACTCCTGAAATATACTTTATATTTATTAAAATTTCTGAAGGTGGAAAGAGTTAAACTGTTAATCTTTTATAAGTTTATAATCATGTTTGTAGACATTTTGTTCTCTCATATAAGAATTTCTCATTAAAAATGTCGAAACTAGATGGTTTCATCAGAAACGTTCCTACATATAGACACTGTTAACCGCCGATGGAACAAATCTTCAATTTTAATTTTAATATATTTTTAAAAAGAACCGTGTTTGGTGGCCCTATTTTATTTTAATGAAGTGGCTAAGGGGCCAGTTATAGGAAAAAAAAGTTTAAATTTAATACTTTATTTTGGGCAGACGTAATCGATATTTTACAACGTTTCGAGCGCTACACCGCTGCTCTTCATCAGTGCATGTCAAATGGAAAATATTATTGCATGTTTTAAATTTTTGTTTTAACTTTTTATAATACATTTTTAAAGGGTGGAATTGAGGATTATATAGTACTCATCCAAGTCACAAAAACACGCAAAATTTATCTCCAGCAGACGTTTTACATTTGGAATCATTATTACACTGGTAAACAAGCTATTTCAACTGAAAAAACTGTAAAAAGTCTGCTGGAGATGAATTTTGCGTGTTTTTGTGACTTAGGTGAGCACTATATAATCCTCAATTCCACCCTTTAAAAATTCATTATAAAAAGTTAAAACAAAAATTTAAAACATTCAATAATCTTTTTCAGTTGCGTGGACTGCTGAAGAGCAGCGGTGTAGCGCTCGAAACGATATAAAATATCGATTACGTCTGCCCAAAATAAAGTATTAAATAAAAGTTAGCTTTTATTTCAACTTTTTTCCCATAACTGGCACCTTAGCCAATTCATTAAAATTAATGTTTTGTTTGTGATGGTTTCTGTCTATTCGGGCTAATGGTAAAGTGCTCACAACTTGCGTTAGAACTATATAAAAGACCCGAAAATGTGTACATTAACCTGAAATTTTCAAATTGCTATAACTCCAGACCATCTGAAGATAAAATAGTAAATGTATATATCATTTAATAGGAAATTGAATGCTCTACAACTTATTTTCAGAAAAATTTTACTTTAAAACAAAGTGCTGAGGTGCTAGAGAAACATTTTTGACAACAAACATAGGAAATTTTTATTTTTTTCATACATTCACGATATTTGCGGGCAAATATCTAAAAAAACTTAAGGAATAAACTAAAATTAAATAAATTAAATTTTATAAGCTTTCATTTTGCTAAGAGTAATTTTTTCTCTACGAACGATTTTTTTTAGATATAAGCGAAAAACAGGAAAATCAGGACATTTCCAAACCCCCCTCTCAACCCTAAGCCCGGTAGCTAGGAATGGGGACTTTTAAGTATTTTTACCTCCTAGCTACTCCAAACACATTCCTTAAGAAAATAATTCTACTTTCTTCAATGTTTTCTATACCCCCTTTTAGAGCGTTCGTTGACTGGACTAATTATGAAAAATATTTATTAAACAGGGTCGCCTGTAGGGTAGGCTAGTATGATCCAGAGGCGTCTTTAGGTTGCATAGATATAGGCGGACAGCTTTCGTAGTATTCTTTACATAGTACCTGGCATTAAAAGTAATATTTTAATATTATTTTAGACTTTGAAATTCAGGTAAAAAGGTCGAATTTTATTAAATATAATATGAATAAACAGGTAGGTTCCTACGTTGAGTATTTAAACCCTGAAGACGATCTTCGGAAATAAAAGTTTGATTTTAGGTGAGGGCCATTAGCGCCTCAGAAAACCTATCTATCTATTCAATCATCCGTTTCAATCTATTTTTCCATCAGACCATATCCATATGTCCGTTGCTTTACAGTTTACACCAACAGGGTTCGAAATAGTATTCAATAAATATCTAATAAGTGATAGCAAAATATAAACCATATAAGAAAAACAACAACACAGAAGCTGTAAAGAGGCCTCGATATAAATGTATAAAAACAAATAACAAATAAATTAATAAACTAATTGATAATAACTCAAAAATATCACAGAACTAAACGTAATCTGTTATTGGTTTTGTCAAGTGTTTAAATAAATTATTTGATCTAAAAAACTGAACAAATTTTCTTGATTTCATAGAAGATTTAGGATAGATATATTTCCAATATTGAAATTTACTCTTGCTGTACTATATAAAGGACACTCAATTATTACATGGTCCACTGTGATTCTAGAGTTGCACATACCACTCCATGAGGTATTTTCTCTAAGAATCAAGAACCCATGTGAGAAAAAGCAATGCTCCATTCGTAGGCGTATTAATTTGGTTTGCATTCTTCTAGGCATATCATATGTACTTAGTGGACAAATGTTGGGTTTGACTCTCTTAAGGATTGCATTCTCCCTCACCCACTCATCGTACCAGGAATTCTTTAATTGATTTTTAAAAAACTTTGTCGAGTCTTCTAAAAATATTTGAGAAAAATCAACAACCGCCTTATTAGCTCCCATTTTGGCAAGAAGGTCATTGACGATCGTTGCCTTTGTTGCCTTGTTTTTAATTTAGATGTTTTATAGATAGATGAAATCCCTTCACAATCTTTATCGTGATATAAGTCAAAAACCATATGTATAAAATCGATAAGACATCTATTTTGATGTTAAAATAATACAAACCGTTGCTTCCATTAATAATGAAAGATGTCGGATTTTTTCAAGGGCGCATTCAAGTTGGTGTGTCGTGTCCAGATGCGTGTGCCTGAGGGCAGCTAATTCTCTCTGCATTACGAAGGAGGTCTCTTCTTCTTCTGCTCTTGACACCTGACCTCGAACAAGACGATCCGCAAGTTCACTTGATTCTGCTTCAAGCAATTCAACGCGACCTCTCAAAAGTCGATTTTCCGTTCTCAGCCGCTAAAATAAATTAAATTGTTATTTTAATATATGCCTCTTATAATTTAGAATAATGCATGAATCAATTTTATTCACCCTAAGTTCGACCATTTCCTCTTGTTCTTTAGTCTTCATTACCGTATATTCTTTTTCAAGTTTTTTCATCCGTTTTGCATTATATTTAACATTATATGCGATTTGCATTAGATTTTCTGTATCAGCTTCAGCTCGTCCTGGCAATTCTTTTTGGAAGAACTGGAACAAATTTCCATAATTAAATAGAGAGAGAAAAAAAAGCATATATTAAAAAGTTGTTTAAAAAAATGCAATAAAAATTTATATGTGTGATATGAATAAATAATATTTTCATAATTTGACCCAAACTTTCTGGATCCATACTTTTTGGTAAATAAGAATGAAAATAAAATAAAAGCCCTGTTAAAAGGTTTTGATATTAAAAAATAATAAAATTTTAGTAAATTTATTATTTTTGTGATTTTTCGAAACAAAATTATTTTAAATTAATATTATTGAATTCAAGCAGATAACCGTCTGTTTAACAGTATTTGAGCTTAATCAGATTAAATACCTAGTTATATTTCTTTTGGGAGTAAATAATAATTAAAAAATGAATTCGAACAGTATTATTTTGTAATTATTTTAAATTATTAGTATATATGAAAGCTATTTTTAAGAGAAATATAATAATAATTATTTTTTAATAATTTTTAAAATAAAAAAAATATGATCATTTTTTTTTTTTTTTTTTTTTTTTTGGCTTTTCGGCCATGGTAGCCATAAGCCATTTACGATACTATTTATTTTTTATTTTTAAATTTGTCTCTACCCCGGGGGTCAGATTTTAGCCGGATGCCTTGAGCCGGATTCGAACTCGGGTCCTCTTGGTTAGCTGGCTGACATGCTACCGCCTAGCCTACCCGACCCCCCCCCATATGATCATTTAATGAACAAATTTTACTGCTGGTCTGCTTCAAATTTCAATACTTGTAAATACACTTTCTTTATCATAATAAATTAAATGTTGAATTGTGAAGATTAAACAAAAGTTTATTCATCAATATATATAGACTCAGCAAAAATCAAACTTATTCATTAAAAGTGAAAAACAAAAAGATCTTATTGAATTTCAATTCAGAAATGTTGTAAATATAAATTAGTTAATAGTCTAGAATTAATTGAAATATAAATCTTAAACAAAAAGATTAATCAATAAGTAGTACTTTGAGCATGCCCTCCATGTCTAGGCTGAGAAGATCTTCCTTGCCAATCGTGAGTAAAGCGAGTGCCACTTTAAATATCACTTCCATTCCTTCAGACAAAAATACATCTATTATCCTAAAATGAAAAGAAGATATTGATTAGAAGAAATAATACATCAGTATTAGTAGTATGAACTGTCGGATTTTTTTTTTTCCATTAAATTCTAATTTGTTATGATTACTTAATATTAATTATCACTTTATCATACACTGGGTATTTATGGTGAAGTATTGTAATCATGCATGAAAAAAGTGACTTTTTTGCTTCGTATTTTCGAAATATTTTAAAAATGGCTAGAACTATTTTGATAAAAAAAAAGTTATGCGAATTCAAAGCCGTTTTGGTCTACAATAAAGCCTTGTAATGTCGAAAAATTTATATTTTAAGAAATATTAATTATATAGAAAGTTGATGCGTGAGTGAGTTAGTAACTAACTAAATTCTATGTACACTCTAGCTCAAAAACCAAAGAAGGTATCAAAACCGAATTTTATATTTAGCAATTTTATAATGAGATTAAGAGCTGGGCCCCCCCCCCCCCACCTAAAGTCAAAGTGATTCTTAAACATTTTTAATTTAAATGGAAAAAATATAAAAAACTTACTATAAATTAACTAAAGTTGACTCAAAAGTGGATACCTTACAACATACCCCTTAAAGCGGACACCTTACACACATTTGTGTTTACAATAAGGGCAAATAGGCCCCAAATTCTGTCTGGTGAAATTCCATCGCCTTCTGAACAGTATTTTAAAGAGTGGCCAACATAACATAAAAAATTTGGGGCCCATTTGCTCTTATTTTAAACACAAAAGTTTTAAGGTGTTCACTTTTGGGTCAAATACTTTAATGAAAAGAAAATGGATATTATTAATTTTCTTTCTTTTAGATATTTAGTTTTTGTAAATATTTTTTAGTTGATATATTTGTAATCTGCAGTTTCCCCTTGGCCCCGGCCCCCCCCCCCCCCTCCAACCAAAAAGTTGGGTACGCGCTTGACTACAGATATATTTGAATTGTCTAATGTAAAAATGATTGGATTTTCTCGGCATTTAAACATTTATAATTTTTACTCTAGTAGTTAATAGAAAAGATCTATCGAAAATTTTATTTCAAACGCAGATAAAAAAGACACCTAAATTATGAAACGTTTTTTTTGGGTCTCGTAAATATTAATTACATTTTTTAAAGTATCTGATATTTTAATTTACAAAAATCTACCACATGACAAGTCTTAGTGAATGACAAATTACCTGCATGAAAGAGGCAGAGGCATAGCTGTGGTGAATAGCGTCAGGAACCAGCTGCTCGCGTACATCGACGTGTGGAAGCTCTGGGATTGGAAGTGGACGTGCAAATCTGGCAGTAACTCTTGAACAAGGTTCTCCAGCTGATACATGCACAATCCAAGCTCTGCCATACTCGGTTTGAACATATCGCGCATTCGGTAATCTTGCATTAGTTTAACGAGGACAGCGAACGCCTCCTCTTCAGGCATTTGCATTAGTAGTAAGCCTACGATAAATCCGCTGCCCTGACAGTAGCCGACTTCTCGATCATGGAGTGAATACGCCTTCATCACATTAAATAACGACTCCTGACCGAGACCGTCTTTTTCTTTAAAAAATTCATGTTCCGGATAAGTTCGGGCAATGTCACGTCTGATCACCTGGAAACAAAAATTAAAATCAAATTATTTTCTGATTTAGAAAAAAGTTTTCATTCTTTTATATTAAAGAACTAATAAAGGTTCATTATCAATAAGATTATATGAGAGTAAAATGTTGGAGTTTTTTTGAGAAGCTCATTTCCAAAATGTACTAAATCCAATTTTTTCAATTGCGAGAAAATTAACAATAATGTAGAACTAGAGCATAAGTGTATTTTAGTTAAAGATTTGGTAGGTTTTGTCATGAAATTAATACCAGAAACAATAAAAAGAGATAATAGTTATATGAAACCGGCATTACTTCATTTTTTCAATTACGAGAAAATTAACAAATTTATTTAAATTCTTTAATAATATAGAACTGGATTTAATACTTCTTGAAATAAAACTTATTTTTCCAGTGTATTTTATTAAAGAATTTAGTAGGTTTTGTCATGAAAATGATATCAGAAATCATAAACAGAGATAATAGTTATATGATACCGGCATTATCTAATTTTTTACAAAAAATGGATTTAGTACCTTTTGTAAAATAGCTTCTCATTTATTGTTACATTTATGTAACCTCAATATACCAATAATTTATTTATTTCTGGATTTTTGTTATGATGTACTATAATATTATTGTTTATCAAAGTATATAATATGTAAAACATACAGGGGGTTTCGTAAAAAAAGTTTCTTTTTTTACAAACGCCTTAAAAAATTCTACAATATTTACAAAGTTAGCAATAGAAGCACTTGAAAATGTAAGGTGTTTATATTTATTTGTATGAAGAAGCGTACACTTTCTTTGATTTGCTCTTATGAAATCAAAAATAGCATAAATGAGGTCAGATAACAAAAGCTTGGGTGCACAGTCTCCATCAAAACCTATTATTTTGAAATATTAAACTTAAACTTAAATGAGTAAAAAATATAATTTCGTTAAAAATCTTGAAAAAAATCTCATTTGCACCCTCGTCAAGAAGTAAAATTTTAAATAAGTAATTTATTTAGAAATGAAAAATATAATTTCGTTAAAATATCTTGAAATAATCTCTTTTTGAATCCTTCATCAAGAGGGAAATTTTTACAAAGAGTAATTTTCTATCTCCCGGTAAGCTAGTAAATATCAAATAATAAAGTAAAGGGAGTGTAGTTTCACAATGAATGAAATAAACCTCTTTGAGTTTTATTTCATTTCACCTAAAACCTACACCACTTTCCCTAAGTAAAAAAAAACTAGTAAATATCCTTTTAATTAAAACAAAATGTGAAACGATTTTGAAAAACCCATTTTTTGAACTATTAAAAGTTTTTTTTAATTTTTAAGAGGTTCATTGAAATCTTGTGGTTATAGAGAATACTGAACGAGTCTTGTCTTAATGTAAAACAATATCATTTGGTTACATATAATAATAATAATTCAATCTTTAAAGTAAATAATTCTGAATGTCTTTTCTAAAAATGATTTCATTAACACAGGAATTGCCACACCTTCATCAATAATGACGCTCTCAGGGCGTTCCGTGAGTTCTATGCTTATAGTACAATTGTTTTAAATTAGAATAGATGTGTGTAAACAAATTTTCATCCTGGGCGAGGATAACAAGAATAGGATATCTAGGAGGATGAGAATGAATTCTATCCCCTAGAATTTTTTTGATTCAGTGTTTCTCAAAGTTAAATACGCGAAAGGTCTTCATATAATGTTCGCAGCAAAAGTGCATATTTCAGAGCTTCACTCAACTTTCCTTTATTTTGAAAATTTACTTTTGAATCCGCCTTCTACTCTTTTTTTACAATCAAGGCTCCGTATAAATTTAATTTATTGTAACTCATTCTCTCTGTATTATCAGCTGCACCTTGATTTGACTTCGGGTAAACTTCAAGTTTCTGAAAATCCCTATTTGTTCTTTTTTAATAACTCCTTGAACTTTCCCTTACTGTACTAATTCTCTATCCCTGCACTAATCACGTTCACACTACTGATGAAAATTAAGATCTTTCTTTGCTACATTACTGTAAATCATTGATTTTTAATTGTTTGATTTTACAAAACCTCAACAGTGTTTTTAGCTCCAATTAAACATTAATTTGCAAGAAGAAAAGAGTTCTAAGCTTTTTTTTTCTATTTTTCGATGGTACGAGCCCTTAAAATATTTTAAAATCTATCGAATAGTATTTAATTCACTATCCATCATGGTTAATTATATCTAATTGAAAAGTTTTTATTTTATTTGTTTCTCTTTATGTTAATTATATCGATCTGTTTAGATTCCTTTTAATGTATTCATAATAAAAATACTTTAAAAAAGGCATTAAAAATAGTAAATGAGTTTTTCTTCAAAAGATAACAAATTTATATAAATATAGGTATCCAAACGACTAGAAATAAGAGCTCGAGTCTAATTGCAATTAAATTTTCTTTCATTTGAGTAAACGGGGGATTGTGGAATCACCATCTTGACTATGATGCTACACTGCAACTGATGGACCACATTATTAAGGAGTATGGTACAAGGTGCTTTATAAAAAGGGAGAACTTCGGTTGAGGGCGTCACTAGCAGCAAAACAACATCTGATTAAACTACAAATTTAAAATAAAAAATGTATTTTTCCAGCATAAGACACACTCTTGTATTGTCTCCTTTAACTTTAAAAACTTTACCCTTAGAAACAACTTTTAATTTAAGCAAATTTATGAAACGAAATCATAATAATAATTAAATTTTAGGTTAGAAAAACTGCACGTTTTTATTTTTAGTCATGATTTAAGAAATTTTGTGGATATACTTTTTACTTTTTAGTACCTATAAAAGTTTAAGCGTGTTTTTTGTTTTATATCTTTTATTCAAAAATCTAATAATAATAATAATAAATTTATTCGAAAATCGTACTTTTCCACACACATTGATAGTGGTTGGCAAACATCAAGTAGTTATAGTATAAAAAAATACTCATTGACTTATATAATATTTTGTAAGCCGTAAAATATGTTTGTTTCTATTATATTTACTACAATTAATCCCTGAAAACGATTAATAAATATTATATTATCACAGCATATACCTATGTATGTTGTATGTGTAAAGTTAAAAAAAAATCTGCTCTATAAGAGTAGGGAGACAAACAAACAGATAGGAAATATAATTAAATAAAAACATGTAATAATTGATTAAGTTCTTTAAATAAATACATATCGTCGTTTTAGAGTGTAAACCTGCTAAATATATTTTTTATCATATATTTATGACATATTAATACCGTTCGAAAGAAAAAGAGATCAGCAGCATCGTCCAAGTAAAACTGCTACTTAAAATTACGATCCGAAGTTGTAGAAAAAAATGTGAAAAATAGTTTCTTTCCTAAACAACAATATTAAATTTTGTTTGTTTCTTGTCTGCCCTGTAAAATATCCTTGTTGTGAGTTACGATATTATATTCTTATTTTGATTTTTTTTTTTTTTTGACTTTTCGGCCTTTCTAGCCATAAGCTAATTTACGATATTACTTATTATTTTTTAAAAATTTGTCTCTACCTGCCTCGAGTCGAATTCGAACCCGGATCCACTTGGTTAGGAGGCTGGCACGCTACCCCTAGCCTAACCCTACCACCCGAAAAATTTTATTGATTTTATTTATTTATAAATTTTTATATAATTTGTGATAAATGAAATGAAATATTTTGAGAAAAGTATAAAATACACCTATATATTAAAACGTTTAAAACGAAAGATGGGGATTAAGTGTAATATTGAATTTGATAATGGGTAAATGTAAATTGCAATTAATCCGTTCACGCCGTATTAATTCCCTTGCTTTTAGAATGCCATTAGCACTTGTTTACCTTTTCACATGCGGACGTGGCCTTAATATAATCTGCATATTGCTTTTTGACTGGCGAGTCATGGGCTCCGCAGAGTTGCTGCCACACAATGCCTCGAAAGGGGTGCGGAACACCCTTTCGGACCAACTCGCGGACGTATAGGTTCCGCTTCCGCCAGTGGTTATCCCAATCGGTGGAAATACGGCCCCAGACGGTCCACGTGTCTTCTTCGCCGCCCGCGGCGCTGCCATCCTCGCCACGCTCTTGACTGGAGCTTGTGCCTGAAACAAAAAACCACCAGGAATCAAGACACACTCTCTGAATTTTTTTTCTTTTAATGAAAATGATGGGAGAAGGAGTTACACCAAAAAGGTGCAACCCCTAAAGGCATGGGTTGGCCCCTCCATCGTGAAAAGAAGAAGAAAGAATTTTATGGGCTGGGCGGGGGTCGAAGGTATCTGTGGATACGGGTCTTAAATAGCTGAAGGTTATAAGTCACGGGAAAGATGGTGGCAGGGAGCGAGTTCCAGTCTCTGGAGGTCATAGGGATAAAAGAGTTGGCGAATGCGCTTGTTCGATTTTTATATAATTTGACAGGGAAGGGGTGCTAAGCGTTCGAAAACCGCGTGTTTCTCGTAAAGAGGGCTCTAGGTGGAATAATTGTTTTCAGCTCGACTCAACAGACGCCGTGATAGTATCTGTAGGGGAGAAACGGTTCTTTGGTGAACCAAGGGAGTCGAGTGAGTTGGTTAGAGCCGGGTCTCCTATTAGTTTAATTGGTCGCTTCTGAATCGCATCCAGTGTAGCAAGAGAATGGTTGGAGGCACTCCTCCACAGATGAGAGCCATATTCGACACAGGGACGAATTTGAGCCTTATACAGTATAAGAAGTTGACTGGGAGTGTAATAGCGTCTAGACCTAAATAGGAGACCAAGCTTGCGCGCTGCAGCTTTAGCAGTGGTTGAGATATGGTCATTCCATGAAAGCTCAGACCCTAGAGTTACGCCTAGCATTGAATTTTTATCACTAAATTCTAGTGAGTTTGATTCGAATGATATTCGAGTGATCTGTCGACGCGTCTAGAAATAAGGCAACACTGAGTTTTCACTCCATTAACAAAATCCTAACCAATAACTTATTGTATAAATATTACTTGGCTTCGGCTGCCTCCTGAAGTTTTGAATTTCGTTGAGATTTTTTGCTTTTCAGCTTAAAAATGTCTAAATCGTGACGAAAAAACATTTTCAACCATGATTTTTTCTATATGTACGTAAGATAGCGTTCAAGGTCTTGGACGTTTAACTCAAATGACATTTTGGTTAATAAATTAAAAGTCATGATGAAAAACAGTACAAAACTAAGTATTATTATCATCAAGTCAATCTAGTAGAAAGTTCGTTTTGACAGCAAAATGTTTATATTTTGAAAACGAAGAACTGATTATATTAGGGGCTTTCTATCTGCAGGTTCCGGAAAATAACATAAAAATCGAAGTAAATATGGTGAGCTATTAGAAAGGTTGTAACTAATGAGCAAAAATTTATATTAGTTGTAACTAATGAACTGTCTCACAAGTTTGCATTAATAAACTGCACCTCTGTGTCAAATTTCAACCTTCAATCCCTTACATTTCGTTGACAAAAAATTGTCAAATCCCTAAAATTCTCAGATTTCAAAATTCTAGTATTGAAAATGTTTGGAATTTTCTCCCCATTTAAATAATATATATACTAGCAAGTTGATGATCGATATATTTGATCTGGAAGATTTTTTTAGGTTGGAAGTCTATGAGGAAATTAGGAATATAATTGAAATTGGAGAAAAAAGACGCGAAAAAGATTTAGCTTCTCGGTAGTCTTTATGATTTGGTCTGCGAGCAATTTAAGAGAGAAAACTGAAAATTGGCAAAAAGAGCAGTATGTTAATTCAAACTTTTATGCCAAGTTTTAGCTCATTTGCTACATCGTTCAAAGGCTTTCAGTATAACAATTCGATTTTTTTTTATAATTTTCTGCATTTTAAGTGAGTTCCGAAAGCCCAAAATCGAACTTATTTGTTTTGGATAAACAAATATTTTAGCATCAGAAAGATCTTCCTATAAGATTGGATCGCCTAGCGTAACAATTAGTTTTCTACTGTTTTTCATTCAGTACATTTCTGTTTTTAATTCTGAAGCTAAAATATCGTTACAGTTAAACGTTAAATTCAAATCCAAACATCAATTCTAAAAAATCAATGATTTAATTAATAATATCTAATTATCACACGAAGTCGGCTTTAGAATTAAAAGACTAAAAGTCAAAAAAAATATTAGGAAATTTTAATTAATTTCCTAAATTACCATGGGTAGCTTAAACAGAAGGAGGCTCCTATTAGAGTGCCCACCAATGTTTCAACATATTTATATTTTATGAGAAATAAATCAGAGAATGCTTTTTCCGAATGTCCTACCTTCATTTTCAATCATTCCTCACGAATATCCAATATCGGGTTTTCAGTCAAAAACCATCGAATTGTCTACATTGAGTACTGAGAAAGTCTGTTATTTAATATTCGAGTAAAATACTGAAATAATTTTTAATGGACATTTGGACTTCAGATAAAGCCAGGGCCTTCGAAATTATATTTTTAAAAAGATTTTATCTTAAGCCTGATTTAAATAATTTTCATGGATTATCGACAAAAAGTTCTTCTCAAAAAGTAAATTTAGTTAAGCAAATTTAATGCTTTGGTGGTTGAGTTGTTTATTAAACCACCTAGATTTAACATTTTATGAGTTATTATATTTTATTGAAAATGCACAACGTTGCGAAGAAATACCAAAAGGTTTAAATAGGCATATAAAGACTTCATGCACTTGAAAAAAATTCCAGAATTAAGTGTTGAAACCTTGTACATTCTTATGAAAATATCCCACTAAAAATGTCAAATCTACGTGGATTTAATCGAAACTCATTTGGTAAGTTTAATTAAGACTAAATTTCTCCATGGATATCCATAATTAGATTGAAGGTGAAGGCAAGGTCTTTAAGACTAGCGTATTACCTTAAACAAATCAAATATTTATAATAAGCAAAAATTCAATGTTTGATCTAGTACTTATTACCAATAAAAATAATTATTTTTCTCCTGCTATATTATATTACAATACTTGTAGTCAATCTAATTGAATCAACTCCTCCAGATAGCTTATCTCACTTTGCCTATCTGATTGCGATGCTCGTTTGTTTTGTAATGATAAGAGAGCTTCAATTAAAAGATGTCCCAATGCAACTATTGAATGTCTAGAGAGAACAAAACGAGAGACAAAAAATTGGAAAGCATCTTTGAAACCTGTCCGAAGACGTTCATCTCTGCGATCGAGGATTCCGTTCTCCATATTTAGAGAAGTAACAAACAAGAATCATAAATAAGCAGTAGTCAATGCAACTTTAACATGAGGAGGTTCGACGAACATTGAAGGATTTTAAGGAAAATGTATAATTTGAAATCTACTATTATGAATATAGCTGAAATCTTTCGCAATGATGTCACCATGGGCGTCCGCAGAAAATAACTACTAGATTAATATATTTTTTAAAATTTAAAATGAAAATTTATGAAGGTTATGAAATATTAATCAGTTATTGGATAAAAAATATTTGGTAGGTTTCAAAGTAAGATATAAAAATAAAACGAATTTATTTTTGGAGAGTCTTTAATCTCGATATATATATTTCGGGTGGCTAACCCATCTTCAGGAGCAACAGAAAAGAACTGATTTTTTATATTTTAATGTGAAACGTACCAAGTATTTTTTATCCAATAATAGTTAGTTACTTTCTGTTGCTCCTGAAGATGGGTTAGCCACCCGAAATATATATATCGAGATTAAAGACTCTCCAAAAATAAATTCGTTTTATTTTTATATCTTATTGTGAAACCTACCAAGTATTTTTTATCCAATAATTTAAAAAAATGTTTCACCAAGTACTATACCAACACCAAATTCCTTAAAAACAATATTAATCAAGTATCAGGCAAGTATTTGGACAGGAAAGTAGAAAATCAAAAAATTCTCATTGATTTAACCGATGTTTCGCCAATTTTATTTTGGCTTCATTATTAATTATTTTTAAATTGAAAGGTTTTTTCTTTATTAATATCTAAAAATTAATTATAATCATTGAGATGCCTGATGAAGCCAAAATAAAATTGGTGAAACTTCACGTAAATCAATGAACATTTTTTGATTTACTACTTTCCTGTCCAAATACCTGCCACATACTTGATTAATTAAATAATATGGATGCTATGAACTTTAATAGTTATAAAATATATTATTAGATAAATTTGTTTGTATGTCAGAAGAGCTGTCGTCCTCTCGAGAACCGAATCCAAGTGAACTTTAATTGAAATTTAGTATTTTATAAATAGTAATAATAATTTATATGTCAGAAATAAACCGCTTTCGGGTTGTCAGAAATAATTCGTTTTTGGGTTCGATTACCGAGAGAGGGAGAGACAACCTCATCTGACCCAGAAACAAACATATCTCATACTCATTCGAAATTCTCATTTTAATTTTAAATTAAATTTAGTCTGTGGCCTTAAGCCTAGAGTAGGGTTACACAGACTAGTCACTGTTCAGATCTCAATGGACATTTTTTACTTGATCTCAGGGGAGGAAGGCAAGTGCCCCTTTTGCCTCCCTCCGCCCATGGAGATGTATATTACTTTGGCTGGGGTGGTTTTGTGTTTCCTAACCCTAGTGAACCGTTTAGTTGATTAAAATAGATTTAGATAAAACGTCCGGGGAAGTTTGTTTACACCTTTACAGCAATGTATTTATTCTAAAGAATAAGCAGCAAGTACATTGACACCGAGGGGTGATCCGCGATTGGAATTAGGTGTACACGTCTTTGGAATATGTGGACTTATTTTGGAATTCATTAGATAATGACATAGTCTCCATTAAATGCAGTAGTTTGTTGTCGGGGGTTTTTGCAAAAATTTTCCCACAATTAAAAATCTAAAAGTTATTAAAATAATAAAACATATTGTTTTAAATATGGACATGGGAGGTTAGTGTTGCTCGATGCCCAAATTATTGTAAAAATAATAAATTTGAAAATTTAAATTTTGAAAATAAAAACATTTTGTTCAAAAAAAAGAAGTTTGTTTATTCCTAGGTGTGAACCTCGATTGGAATTAGGTGTACACGTCTTTGGAATTATTTTGAAATTCATATGATAATGCCCCTTCATCTATTGTCTTCTACTTGGAAATGAAAGTGGAAGTGGAAGTAGGTGTACGCAATATTAGGTCGCGGTTCACCTCTCGATTGACACCAACTAAAATCCATTTATTTAAAGTTATAAATATGGTTTCAAGTTCAAGCAGATATTTAAATTAATTTGTAATTTTTTTCATATTGTTCACTTTTAAAATAAAACTGACAAGGACATACATATTTTAATAGAAAATTGTGTTAGATTGTGAATAAATTCTAAAATACTTTAAAGAAAATAATTAATTTGGAAGCAAAAATGAATTTTTTCATGACTCGAAAAACTGCCTTCAAATTTTTGGATTTATGTGCAATTGTTAACGCCATTATTAATTATGCGTTTTTTCTTGTGATTTTTTTATCAGCCCAAGCCATAATTATTAAAACAATTATTTCATTATTGATGGATAACAACTTAATTCGAAAGTTAAAAAAATTCTTAATTAAAATTGCAACATGAACATATAGGATCTAGCTTAAGGTATAATCATTCGTTGAAAGAAGAACTAGGCACAAATATGCGGCTTTTCAATACTAGCTTTTGGTCCATATTTCAACCAATTAATTAGAATAAATAGTTCAAATACTCCCCATTCAACGATTCGATCTTTTTTCCTAAATTTCATTATTTTTAATCTGGAAGATTTGAATAAAATCAAATCAAAGTATATTTTCCTCAAGATAGAAGTGATTAAAATAGGAAATCTGGAATATTTTTTTCATATTCTTTAAATTTGCTAACGTTAAAAAGCTCGGTAAATTTTAAATTTTATATACCTTAAAATGAATTAGTTCTATAGTGTTTATTGAAAGAATTTTTAAAATTTTACAAATTTTCAAATATAACACGGATGAAAATACTCTTGACCCAGGGTTGAACCGCGACCTAATATCGTGTACACCTACTTCCACTTGCACTTTCAATTTCAAGTAGAAGACAATAGATGAAGGGGAATTATCTAATGAATTCCAAAATAACTTTGGAATTTGCGGGATGCGCCGCATCCACAGCATCCATGGACCGCACACCACTGTTGTATACATAAATATATGTCCGAAGGATTTTATCTCAGGGGTTAGACCAACTACCCGGATTGCTTGTTTGGCGCTTAGGTTCAACTCCCGAGGGGGTGACACCTTCTGAAAACTGTATTAAACATGTCTAACAACATCTTTGATACTGGTTTAATTTATTTTAAAATAATTTTTAAGGCATTTCTAAACCTAAACTGGAAGATATTGAATGAATTCAATACATGGATTGCCTAGTGAGTGGGGCTTACGGAATAACACTATAAACACAATTTTATTTATAAATCAACCTTAATGGGTTTTGTTAATTATTAATAAACTTTAATTTGGTAATTAATGTTCCCAAATGATCCAGTTCAAAGTCATTAAAAAATACATTTAAAATGATTCTTTTAGGGTAATAGCCCTAAGGGTTGAGGGTAGCGGTTCTAAATATACCAAGGGGTCCTCGGTTTATATAGCGCCACTAGGCCTTATGATTGAATCAAACTGAAAATAAATCAGAACGCACCTACCAACACAACCAGGAAAACTTCAATTCATTAAATTAACGCCGTTAATTAAATCCTTCATTTAGTTTCCTGGCCGAATAGTTTAATCTAAATACCCCTAACTCGATTGTAATTTGCTTAGGTAGAAATCATTGGAATTATAAATGTAGGGTAAATATAATTGAATTAATCCAAATTAGCTAAATATCCTGAATAATTCGCAATGATTTATATACATTAGTTAAGTCAGTAGGGATTTTAAATGAATCATCTCAAATTAATTAAATAATAATAATAAAAAAAAAAATCGTTTTATTAGAGTTATCAGAATCCTCATTATTTTTGGGCAATCAGTCCAAAAACTTTTTTACCTAGGGAAAGTGGTGTAGGTTTTAGGTGGAAGATGATGTTAATTAATAAAGTAAAGGGTGTGTATTTTCACAGTGAATGACATAAAACTCAAAGAGGTTTATACAATCTCAATATATTTCGGATTATTAGTCCATCATCAGGAGTTTACAGGTTAAAAACTTTTTTAATTCACTATGAAACTACACACCCTTTACTTTATTAGTCCAAAAACTGGTTTGATGCAACTTCTGGCTTTCATTTGACTCACTTCCAGTTCTTTCAATTCTTTAAAAATCTCTTAATTCACATGCTTATTCGTGTTTAGAAATGTCTAGAACGTGAAAAAAATAAATACAAAGCATTGTTCGTCTGTTTGTCTGTGTGTATGTATTTCGAAATTCACGATAACTGAAGAAAAGGATGGTAGAAAGTTTGTCCTAGTACGAAAATTGTAGATTTGATGCTTCCGTGATAAAGTTATTTATCAAAAGATAGGTGTCGACTAAAATCATCTAGATCAGAGTTTCTCAACCTTTTTTGGCCCGCGGACCAGTAAAATTTGTAAAAAAAAATTCGCGGACCAATGATATTTTTTTAACAACAAAATTTTACTAGGTATTAAAGAACTACTACATAAGTTAATTGTAACATTTTTATTATCATTTACTTACAATAATATTTAAATGTAAAGATATGTAATTATATATATATATATATATATATATCCGGACTAGTAAAATTTCTCCGCGGACCACTGGTGGTCCGCCGGACCAGCGGTTGAGAATAGCTGATCTAGATTATACATTTTTAATGACAATATTCAGCCGTACCTAACTTATCTTTTGGTAAAATGAAATTATGTTATATTTCCAAGCACGCACGTATGTACAGAGAAATTTTTTTCGCAGCGGGCTTGCAATTTTTTATTTTTTCAAAAATATATTATAAAATAATATATATTAATATTTACATGAGATTTTATTAAATTTACATTTAGTTTCAACAAGAGAATTTTGGAGGAGGGGAGATGGACATGTCAACCTATATATACGTTTTTGTTTCCAAGACTGATTAGATTTTGGGCTTTAGGAAAATATTATTAAAAATGTCAATCACAAGTGGTTTCAGCACTAACTTCTCTTTTGATAAAGTGCCAAGATGTTTCTATTTCTAAGAGGAAGAACTGAAGAGATTGTGGGATTTTTTAGCTTCAGAACTTCTCGATAAAAAATGAAGAAAATTATGAAAAATTCATTATACAAGGAGATGCGCATCATTTGAAAAGACTTACTTAATGAGATGGGAATTCGCAGAAAAGTTTGTATTAATAAGGTACACTTTTTTTACAAAGTTTCAGCTTTCTAGCTCAAACTATTCACTGACTAAAAAATGCGAAAGCGACAAAATAGTGTACTGTGTTTTAAAAATGTCATTGTTTTGTCCAATACTGATATGTCTTTTCCTCCTTTTCTTTCTTAAATTACCCTACATAATATCCATCAGCAATCCCGTTACTCACGAGCCCTAAATACTCTGAGCTCTTTTCTTCTACAAAGTAATTTTATTAAGAATTAATTAATTTATTAATCTAATTTAATTGTATTTTTGATAAATATCAATATAGATGGGGATAAAAAGCGATAAAAAAATTGGGGTGAATCATAATTACTAAATTCGAATGCTTTATTTGCTCACTTAATGAGTGAACTGTTTTCACTGTTTGATAGGAAGCTCACTCTCCTCTCCAAGTAAACATTCATTATAGAAATTAATTCAATGAATAAATTATTTTTTAGCAATATTGTGTTAATAAATTCGAATTTAATTTTTTTTTTAATGTCGGGAAATATTACCATAGAGCACAGATGTTTGTGACGAGATTAAAAAATGAGCTAAGCGTGGAAAGAACCAAGTCAGCCTTAGAAATGAGCAATCTGTTAAACGGTGTCAGGTTCAACATTGCCCGATTTAGGCGAAAATTATTCCGTAACGCTTGAAATCATTCGCTATCGAGTTCACATATCAAGAATGAAGTAGTTTCGTAAATTATTATTAGCTCTTTCGAAGAAAATCGCACTTCCTTTAATCACGAACAGTGCTAGTTCAATTTCAATATAAAGGAAAGATATTAATTAAATTAATGTGAATATGTTGTTTAATTAATTAAAATGCATGAAAAAGATATGATTATACTTCTCAAAAGATATTGGTAAATAACATTCCTGATTTCTCTCCCGATGGCGTAATGACTGAAAGTCATGTTGTTTACCAGTATGCATTCTAGAGATACTCACAAAAACCTAGAACTCTGATCTAATTCCCAAATATCGCTAAAATTCTAATTGGAATTTTTTATTTTAATTTTTATCTTTTAATTAGTGTTTATCAAAGTGGGGTACATGTATCACCAGCGATGCACGAAAGTGGATTTGGGTCGCAATTAAATTAAACACATTCATTCATTCAATATTCATACAAACAAAGCAGAAGATCCTGGGGGCTCATCACCGATCAAATTAGATACAAAGGCATTCGCCAGCTCGTTTACTTCTATGACATTTAGAGACCTGCATCTCATTCCCGCGATAGAGAAGCTTCAATCACTCAAAATCCACATCTCACTTTCAAATTCGACACGGTATTAAATTTCTTCCTCTTCTCTCTGTACGATGAAGGGGTTGCACATCTTGTATATATATAATAAAATAATAGTCATAAGAATCTAATTCTTTGCCCATTATTTCACACATTCTGAGTATTGACATTTTTGTTGCCATAATGAGAAATAATTTCGAAGAAAAATAATCAAATATAAAAAATAAAAATATTGTGGATATAAATGAGCAAGTGGAGTTAGAATCAAAAGGAGTTTTCAGATTAATAGAATTCGACAAACGCCAAGTCATTATGAACCTAGTTTTACTACTTTATTTGACTAGCCGGTCTAGAAGCGTCTCCTCTCTTTCCCTATTTTATAAATACTATAGGAACCGTGCGTTAAACATAGAGGGTGCACTACTGGCGAAGGCAGATCTCTCTTGTGTTTATTTAATAAAATAATAATAGTATATAAATATATATATATATAATAGATAAAAGAGTGCACGCAGCCTAGGGGGCCGTGAGCGAGTCTTTTTGTCTTGGACGTTTAATAAATCATCCCCCAAAGCTTACATTTTCGTCGCCAGTTGGCGCTAAAGTCGTGACAAACGGTCCCTATAGGCATAGGCTCCTATAAAATAAAATCAATAATTCTCCCAAAAGCTTACATTGCGAGTAGCCCACGACTACATTTCTAGGTACGCCTCCGTCAATCCCAGATCTTACATCTCCAGTACTTTAAGGCTCCGGTATTCTTTTGTCTACAGGACTACCCTTTTTTCCTTGAACATTCACTTCTTTTGATGATGTTTTTTCAAGATTTATAGGAGCTGCATTTTCTCGACCCCCTTTGAATTCATTAAAAAAGTTAGCTAAGCTTTTTAATAAGGATCTTGTGTTTTTAAATTAATTATCTAATAACAAATCGGCTTGGTTCTCGAATACTAGAGATGTTTTAGTTCCTGAGATGATGAGGCATTATCTTGTTAATTCAATCCCTCTCAACTAAACAGGCAGGGTCTCTTTAGATGGGATCAAATATTAAATAATTAATACACGTGTAGTTAATTGCTGTATACATTCTCTTAGATATTTCTCACTAAAGGTGCGTGGCAATTATAAATAACAATTTTGATGAATTGAGATGAAAATCAACTTGCTATTCAGGTGTTGTTCAACGTTACAATCGTAACAGGGAGAATGAATGAATTCACCTCTTACTAACAAATCAAATACCTATTTAATATATAGCTATTCGAGAAGAGAAGAGATCCCTGGAAATAGCAAATATCAATACTATTTACATATAAGCTTATTCTATTTCAGTTCTGAATTCCATCTTTTGACTAATAAAACGTTACATAAGAATAGTATAATTATCTATTTACATAAGAAAAATTAATTCACTGATAAATAAGAAAATAGAGTGTAAATTTTTTGTATACGAGTATAAAAGAATCATAATAATCCTATTTTAATAAATTAAATTATGACTATATTTAAATAATTATCTACAATAAGCCTTTTTATTTAACGTGGTTTCTCTGTTTTCACTTACTTGCGCATATCTAATCAAATTGATATTTTGCAGACGTAGTAAGTATTTCTGAAGAAAATACTAAAATTCTAGAAAATTTGAGTTGATTTGTACACTGTCAGAAAACCACCGTAGTATTGGTATCTATGAAAAGGTCTTAGTGAGTATGCAAGTAGAAATCAAACTTAGTTAACTTCTCTTATTTCTCTTGAACTCTAGATTTTTAGATTGCCAGAAAACTTCAGTATTCATGAAAAGGCAGAATTAAATTTGAGTTAACTTCACGATTTCTCCAAGCTCCTAGATTTTGAAAACCACCGTAGTATGGGTATCTATGGATAGGCCTTAGTGAGAAGAAATTAAACTAGAAGATTTGTATATTATCAGAAACACCAGTAATCTATGGAGAAGATAAATTTTTTATTTATTTTTTGCTATTTTCAAACCAAAGTGTGTAAAGGACAAAATGTAAAAACCATAAAGTAAATATATATATTATAAGTATATATATGTAGGTAGCAGTGGAGTGCGGTCCATGGATTCTGTGGATGCGGCGCATCCATAAAATTTCAAACATGTAGAGTATTTTCATAAATATATAAGGTCGACCTTTAAGTTTTCAAATTATTATCCGTTATTTCAAATATTTCTATAAAAAAACATTTTGTTTTGAAAAGTAGGTATATTGGTTCTCGAAATGAAATAAAATTATTGCATAGTTTCAAAGGGCATAATTAAATTGAATTATTTTTCCGAAAAGAGTGCGGATAGAAGGTTTATAGTCCCTGCCCGGTATATATTTCAGTTCAAGCATGTTAAAGACAAGTTCAGATGAGTTTTAGTCGAATAAAAATTGTTCTCGCTGAGGTACTATTAAAATAGTAATAATACAAAAAAATGAATAAATAAAGGTGATTCGAGAATCTTTGGACTAATCCATTTCTAAGAATTCTCAATATATAAGATCGGAAATATATAAGATTCCTATAGACAAGTAACAGCTTGCTTATTGCAATAGAATTAGGAGAAATTTAATTATATATTTTTATAGGATAGGCTGATTCATTGTGGAAGATCGATCTCAGAGACTCCTCCCTCACTCACATGAAGCAGTATCCGTTTGGGGCGAAGGTCCTAAAATATAATTTTAAAAATCTAATGTTAAGTTTTAAAAATAACGAACTTGTTGCCGTATTCGATGAAATTTGCAAAAAAAAGTTAAGATTAAAATAAAATTTCAAAAAATGAAGGGTACTTTTTTGGACAGCATCCCCTGGTTGAAAAACCACCAACCGCCACTAGTAGGTAGGTATATATTAAATTATATTTTTCTTCAGCACCCAAGAAATTTCAATAGACTTAACTAAAATTAAAAGCGACGGTAGTTTTGGCTAAAAATTTTATTAATATAAAGCACTCACGTTTTTATTGAGTGAATAAAATTTTGCATTAAGCACTGCTTAATAGGCAGTTTTTTATTTTATTATCCTTAATTATATTTCAGAGATGAGTAATGACTATTTAAATATCATTTTTAAAATGAATACCTATATAATTTTAAATTGCTCTAAATTCTGAATAATGTTACTTTTACTAGATAAATGTGCGTTTTGGCAATTAATCAATAAGATATGGTTCTAGAGATAATGCAAATTTTATAAGTTTTAAATAAAAAATTTGATAAGAAGAAAAAGTTTCACAAAATAAAAATATTAATCAAAATTTGGATGAAATATAAATAAATTACCTACTGATAAAATGAATGAATGATAGTAATTTTTTTTTTTTGAATTTTAAAAATCGATGACAAAAATTTAGTTACAATTTAATTATAGACATTTTAAGATTCAACGTACTTTTTTGATTTTCATACCTAATTAATTTGTAAGAATTAATGAATACAATCGAGGTATTTATTCTAGCAAATGAAAGATCTTAGAATTGGGTATAGTATTTTCTCGTGTTTTGTAAATTTACATGTACATAAAAGAAAAAATATATTCATTTCTTATATAAGTACTATAGGTATATCACAATTAACTTTTCGTGAAATAAAAAAAAAAAAAAAATTGAAATCTTTTATGGTATCTATCTCATAACGTGGGATGTCTTTTTTATTTTCCTTCATGACTTTCATGTCATTTAAACACATTTTGTATTTTAACATGATTTTGGACGTATTATGAAGAAATAAATAAAACAATCAAAGTTAGAATTATTTAAGTCTGCTTCTGATTTGAGAGTCAAACAATTGACTGAATTGTTTTAATTTTTCCTATTAAGAGTATTCAGCTAATTTAACAAACTTGCACTATTAGGAAATTCGACCTTAAATAGCTCACTCAATTTCTTAGTCCAACGTTTAACCCTTTCTCTTCATTATAGATATATTTTGATTATTTATGTCCATCGATTAAATTAATAAGTTGTTGTAGAGAAATAAGGACAATAGCTTATGAAAATATTATTTATTTTATGCCAACGTTTCGTCAACTTTGTTGACTTCCTCAGGGCTCAAACAAATTAACTTGTTTGGATTTTTGTCATTTTATAAATATTCATTCTTAGCAAACACATATAGGCCAGTCATCGAACAGATTGAAAAATTTTTTTTTACATGTACATAAAAGAAAAAAAATATTCATTTCTTATATAAGTACTATAGGTATATCACAATTAACTTTTCGTGAAATAAAAAAAAAATTGAAATCTTTTATGGTATCTATTTCATGACGTGGGATTTCTTTTTTATTTTCCTTGACTTTCATGTCATATAAACACATTTTGTATTTTAACATGATTTTCGTCGTATTATGAAGAAATAAAATTTTTTTTTTTCAATCTGTCGACGACTGGCCTATATGTGTTTGTTAAGAATGAATATTTATAAAATGACAAATATCCAAAGAAGTTAATTTGTTTGAGCCCTGAGGAAGTCAACAAAGTTGACGAAACGTTGGCATAAAATAAAAAATATTTGCATAAGCTATTGTCCTTATTTCCCTACAACAATTTATTAATTATAGATATACCTAGGCATCGTAATAACGAGAAAAAGTCATTAGTGTGAAAACCCTGATTTCCAAACGTATAAAACGCCTTTGCGGCAAAATTTCGATTCGTAGACACAAATAAAATACATTAATTCGAAAACTCGTTTGTCGCTATGATTTCTAGAGGCGAAAATCTCTTCTCACTTCCATTCTTTCAGAGTCCTGCTTGAATCATACAAACCCGAGTCCATGGATACTTTTGAATGTTATACGCGACCGCAGAATTTCCCCATTTTCTTTCTAAAAATGTAAGACTCAATCCTGGTTTTGTAATTTTTGTTATCATGAGAAAAATTCATTAATCGTTCTATGTTATTTACACATACCAAACTATTTCACAGTCAATTTTTGAATGAATAATACGTTTAGCTACATAGAAAGAATGCGTGCATAATTATTTAAATTTTAAAATTTTGATATTACATACTTACTTTAATCATATGGATCAAGTATTTTTTATTTTGAAAATATTTAAAAATTAAAAAAGTTACCACAGAAAATAAAATCAACGACCTGACGTTCTCAGATATACTCTTTTCCCCATTTTGAAAATGTACCATAATAAAGGAAGAAGAAAGCGAAAAGGATAGATAATGGTGTTTTTCCCCATCATTAAAATGTTAATTTAAGATTAAGTATTTTTTCCATGAGTAAATAAACACCATTTTTAATTCTCTTGTTTTTTTAAATTTTTCAAATGGACATACGAGTCGAAGTTAAGTTATGACGTCACGCCATTGATTGTGGCTATAACATTTTAATTTTTCAAAATACGAAAATATATATTAAATATTTTAAATTAAAATATCGATTGTAATATTAATTAACATTTTTTATACTCACAAAATTAATTATTTTAGGAAAATAAACAATACGTAAATATGTTTAAATAATATTTAGTTTATATTTCTTTAAATACAGGGTGTATCAAGAGGAATAGTAAATATTTTAGGAGGTGGTAGTATAGACGAATTCCAATAAAAAATGCCATATAACATGTGTCGAATTTTTATTGAGTACAGAGATACATAGCTGAGTTCAATGCATTTTCGTTTCGTGTCTTGGTACATCGGTTGCTATCGGCGTATTTATCGAATGTCAGCATTAGAGTGTTGATGTTCAAGTTGTGAAGTTGTGCTTTAGTTTGCATTGAAGTTTTCATTGTGATTTGTTGTCCAAGTCTATTACTGTACTGTAGCTTGTAACATGCCGTACGTATTTACACATGCTGAGAATGCCGATATTGGGTTACATACTAACAGCTGTATCTCTGTACTCAATAGAAATTGGACACATTTTATATGGCATTTTTAATTGCAATTCGTCTATATTACCAACTCCTAAAATATTTACTATTCCTCTTGATACACCCTGTATTTTACTAACTATACCTATATAAGTCTAAATAGAGATTTTGCCAGTAAATACGTATAAACGAGAAGTAACTTCGTTTAAATGATTACATATTAAATCAAGACCACTGAGTTAATTATTACATCAGTTTAATCATGCAGACTTTAAAATTAAAATCGGATCTAGTTTTCAGGAAGAATACAAACAGAATGGATGAAAACAAAATAATATAGTTAATATATTCTACAAGTGTTTGTCACCTATGTGTAAGAATAATAAGCAATTGGCTTGAGTCACGTGTCCCTTATCAGTGATCGAGACCCACTTAAATTTCTTTATTGTTTGCTGAAGTAAAAAAATAAACTCAACTAACTAATGACTTGAGCAGATAGTTTTTACAAAGAATTATATCGTCGGGTTACTGCCAAAACAAGCTAACTCCACTTTTACTCAATTCGGAGTTGAGTACTCCATTAGATTAAAAAATGTTCGAAAAACATACTGACAAAAAACCAGACAACTTACTTTGATTTTTTTTCAATCAATAAATCATTTTGAAGCTCTGACGATTTTTCATTTCAATTTAAATTTTCAAACAACGATTTCTCAAAAGTTCAAATTATGGAGTTAGCTTGTTTTGCCAGTAACCCGACGATATATATAGTACTTCCACTTATTTTAAATTGAATTGAATTCAAATTTTTTGGAAAATAACTATAAAAAAGAATCTACTAGGGAATGGAGAAAAATCAATGACCTTTTGAGTTAGAATGTTAATAAAAACAAACGATGACAGGTTGCCATCATTTGGGTCGGACTCGAAGGTGCTTGGAAATAGCAGGGGCCTCAGGTGGGGTTCAGAGAATGACATCACGAAAAAATACAACAAATATTTTTTAGTGAGTCTGAACAAAGTTAGTTCTAATAATTAAAAATATATAATAAAGTTACTATATATTTATATTAAAAAACCTTTCTGAAAAACAGGTTTTTAATGGCAGTAAAAATTATAGAATTCATGTCACTATACTATGGACATTTTATAAATTAATATTAAAGAAAAGTTTATTTTCTATTTTTTACTGAATTTTGAAATAAATGTATTATTGTTATTATTTTATGAGTTTAAGTTATTTATATGGGGGGTCGGTTAGGCTAGGCGGTAGCATGTCAGCCAGCTAACCAAGAGGACCCGAGTTCGAATCCGACTCGAGGCATCCGGCTAAAATCTGACCCCCGAGGTAGAGACAAATTTAAATAAAATAAATAGTATCGTAAATGGCTTATGGATAGAAAGGCCGAAAAGCCAAAAAAAAAAAAAAAAGTTATTTATATGACTAGATAGATATTGGATATAGAGAATACTATCTAAATTAAGTTTCTCTTTATTAATTACCGAATATACTGAAATGTTGTTTAATTATTGAAAATACTATATATATCAAATAATTCCACTCAGATGAAGTGAGTCGAAATTTGATTTTAAGATTCTATTTGTGTAACGAAATTTGCATTTGACGTTGGGTTAGAAACCCAATCAAAGAGTGGGAATTACTCTGTCTTCATGATATTTTATAAACTTTCAAATTTATTGTCAAAATTTTTTGAGCTACTAGTGCGTTCAAAGCTATTTCCATCGCTTTCATTAAATTAAAATAAAAAACAGCCTTAATTTTGGCTAGCAAGTTTCAATGAATTTTTCAAGATCTTTTGGACTATGTTTTCTTATTTGTTTTCCAAAATCTCTTCAATTTGGAATATCCTATTATAGTGGGAGGTGGAACCAGACCACCACTCAAATGGTCTGGAGTGAATATATTATGTTTATAATTGACTATAAATTATGATTTTTATAATTTCATTCTGGGTCAAAAATATTTTTTAACACATATGTATTTTTTACCGCACTCACACCATGTGCAGTACCTGGTCCACCTGCTTAGACCAGCCAGACTGGCCATTCCTTGTACAACTATATAGGTATAGTTATCATAGACGGTACTACATATTACGCATTATTTCTAGTTGGGTCAAATCCGTACTCAAAAATGTGTCACCAGCTCTTGGACTATTATGGGAACGGTCTTCAAGTAGTCCGAGAGGAAGCTAATTAAATATTATAAAAAGATTTTATTTAAAATGATAAAAACATATTCATCCGGTGAAAAATCACCTATACAGTGAAGATTACGCTCTTAAATCTAGTAAACGAAGATCAAACTACTAAATATTCATATGAAACGTCCTTGTATATGACATTTATCTTCTAATATAGAATATACTATAGTGAATGTATTTTAAGTTAAAAATTACCATTTTGTATTATAAAAGACACACACTGAAAATTTTTAGTAATGAATATGTTTATTAGAAGGCAACGATTAAAAAAATACAAATTCATCACCTGAAAAGTTAAATGTACTGAATTTTCTTAAATAAATATTATGAAAAGTTAATCAATGAGTAAAATGTTTTCAAATAAATATCGAATTTTAATCAATATAAGTAAATTTTATGTAAAATCAAAAACATTTTCAATGGAGGAAAATGCGAAAACTTTTGTAAAACTGGGTCCGTCCTCCAATCATTTTGGTGATTCAGCAATTTTTGACAGCGCACGATTTGTATCAGATACTTGGAGCAAAAGTGTAAGCTTATAGATACCACCTTGTGTGCCAAATTTCAACGTAAATTCGAGGTCCTTATAAATCGATTTTTATTTATGAATTTTTCAACCGTAAGTTCTTAAGATATATTAAGTCGGAAATCTTATCTGTTTTTGGATATGGAAATAAAATCATGTTGACATCGTAACGAACTTTCTTAAGATCTTAGTTCATGAGTTATCATGAATAGTAAAATCCATATAGGTAGATCAAAATTGCTTGAAAATTATTCATTTCTTCCTTTTCAGATATTTCTAAACACGTAAGGTATAATAAGTAAATAAAAAAATTGAAAAGTGTTGACTGAATTTATACATAAAAGCGAGAAACTCAGGGTATTCTAGTAAAATTATTGAATAAGTTATTACTCTCCATTTCTTGCTTAAGTTTTCAATATTCTAGTGTTTAGATTCGCATAAATCCATTATAAAATTGAATTAATATTAAAATTTCATGACTATGAATTAATAGGTATATTGAAAAGAATAAATATTTATTAATATTTTTATTTTAGTTAGCTTATCTAAGTGAAGATAATGAGGAACTCTAAAACAATGCTAGAATATGCTAGCAATGACTCAGAGGAGAGATAACTCGACTATTCGACAGAGATAAGGTTGAGCAATAGCAGAAAGGTTCAAGTTGGAACCCGTTATAGTGAAGTCCCTTCGCCTAGGAAGCCTAGAAGTTGCTAACAATTAGCATAGGTATTAGTGTGGATCAACATCAACTGCTTACCTGAGGTGAGAGAGATCTGCGAGGTGTCGGAGCTCTTGCGGCTGTGGCCGCTGTTCCCCGAGAGCGAGTTGAGCGATTTGGCATCGGCTTCGATGAGCCTGCAACCACAACAAATTACACTCCATTACAATCTGCAACTTGAAATATGTACGAAATAAAATTGTTAAAATTTAAATTAAAAAAAAAAAATAAATAAACTGCAACGGATCATTGCTAAACTTTATCCATAATGGATATATATCAAAAAGAGTTATTTTGACCGCGAAATTTTTTTTTAAACAAGATATATATATCGCTAGACTACTGCTGGTTGAGGCTAAATCTTAAATCTGGACCAAGAGAAATGAAAAAGATATGATCCATCTAGGTGTGATCCTGCATTATATCGTGATTAGCACCCATGATGCTTTTTACTAAACACGATATAGATCACCTAGTGAATTTGTAATCTGAGATGTTATATACATCAATCCCCCAGTCCAGCGCGCTCACTCTGTTAACACGTGTGTAAGGTGCTGGATCACACCAGGATGGATATCTTTTTCATTTCTCTTGGTCCAGATTTAAGATTTAGCTGACTCCAATAGCCTCAACCAGCAGTAGTCTAGAGATATATATATCTTGTTTAAAAAAAAAATTCGCGTTCAAAATAACTCTCTTTGATATATATATCCACTTAATATATCAATTAGAAAAATATTTACAAATTCATTATTTCTTACACAGAATTATATAAATTCATATTACTATTACTTAATATCTGACAAAAATCACCTGCGTTCTATTCGCGAATGAATCAAATGTAGGAAACTCATGATTTATCCATAGTCATTGGAAATATTAATAAGTTCATTACTTTATTCTTAATCAGATAAACAGACCAAATAAACAAATTTTAAAGAATTAAAAAAGTACTATCTTACTGTAGAGTATAAAGAAATATAAAATGTAATTTTCCTAAAAATGTTATATTATAATCTTTTTGAAAGTTTATAATAGGAAAATAAGGACAAGTTTTTATGTGTGACTTTTTTATTTATCAGCAAACGTTTCGTCGATTTCGCCGACTTCTTCAGGGCTGCAAATAGTCATGTCACACATTCGTCTAAATTTTCTTTTTATCTTCGTTACCATTGAAGACCATCAGAAAGATAAATTTCAAAAATATTTGGCACATTCACATAAACAATTCTTTTTTTCTTTATATTAACAATTATGACTATTTGAAGCCCTGAAAAAGTCGGCAAAGTCGACGTAACGTTGGCTGATAAATAAAAAAGTGACACATAAAAACTTGTCCTTATTTTCAATTTTATATACTTTCATATTAATACAAATTATATACGGTAATGATAATAATAATTATAATATTTTTTGGGGTCCTCAAGGTACTTAAATAGAATAATAAATTTGCTAAAAATTACTTAAGCTTAACTTAACTTCAAAATATTTACAACAGAAAAAACTAAAAAAAGTACTAGAATAAAGTTCTAATGTTTGTGGGCCGATATGTACCAAAAACTAGCAGCGCTTTATTTTGTTAAAGTAGTGGTAAGTTTTCAATTTCATTTCAATTGGCTGAAAAGTGTGGAAAAAATCGTCGACGAAAAAAAGAAATCCATTCATATCTGTAGTAATGAAAATATCATTATTGTATTTGTGAAAAAAATCGATATCGAGAACCCTATTAACTCGAAATGAATGAAAATTATAATAATTTTCATTTACATACTTAAAATTTTTCACTAATTGTGTGATATAACACTTGAACAGAGAATGAAGTCGAATTAACTCACTTCTCAAGCCTATGTTTACATCCTAAGAGGTTATCATCTATTAGTTCCTAGATGGAATGAATGAATTTTAATTGGGGTTGTTTTTACCTTCTCAGGAATCTAACCCGAGTGCCAAAATTAGCAATCTAGGCCAATTAGCTACCCCGTGGGGTGAAATTCTCTGAGATTTGTATCGCGAAAAATATTTCATTCAAAGATTTTAATCTTCATTTGTTAAATTTCCTGGTCTAGTAATTCTAAATTTAAACAGATAGCCATGGCATAAGCCTAAAAAAAGGTGGTAGAGTGTTTCGATTTATTTATTTCTTCAAAATTTGAATGATAACAGAATAGCTTTTTCAAATTGAATATAATAGTTCAAATTGCAGGTAGAAATAGGCTATTTTTTAAGAAAATCACAAAAGGTTGTCATCTATTAGATTCAAGATTGAACGGATTATTTTTAAGAGGGGGTAAAACAACCTTTGTGACATAGAATTAAAAATAATCCATACTATCTCGGATCTAATAAGTGACAGTCAACCTCTTGTAGTTTCCCTAGAAATTTAAAGCCGATTTCTATAGGAGATTTGAACTTATATATTTACATCAGTATCCCCAAATTAAGGATCACCTCATAATTGCATAAGAAAAATTTAAAAAACACATTTACTCAAAGTCAATTCGTTTTCTCAAGCTTAAGGATAAAATTTAATTCAACTATTTTGCTTGAAATAAGATTGGATAACCCAAACAAGAAAGGATATTTTGAGTCCATAAGTCAAATTTTGCTTGCCGAAGCCTCTATTTAAACTAATTTTTAAAAATTACATTTTAATCTTAATAACTCTAAATTTAATTGAGTAATGTTGAAAACTTGCTATTTTATTTATAACTGAAAAGCAGTTCAGGTTCGACGATGAAGTCAAAATCACAAAGAATAAAATACCTCCACGAAATAATTCCACTTACTATTCAAAACTCGTGGCGAATCTCAAAGCTTATTTTATCTCATCGCTCTGATAATTGTTTAAGTTAATAAAATATCAATGAAAAAATCAATTTAATATGACAGGATATGATGTTTCAACAGTAGTTCATTAAGTTCATTCTATTAAATACACTTAATGAATCCTCTACTTGTTTCTAATCTAAACGAAAATCTAAACACTTATCTTTTTCTATCTATTAAAAATGAAAAAAAAAAACTCTTCAGTCTCATGACGCTTGATGCAAATGTATTAATTTCTATCTAAAAATGCCGAATTCAGTGTCAAACAATAATAGTAGGTAAAAATAAGCTGACGTGTTCTGATGTGGTCATTCACTTGACTTTACCATACATCCTGGCCCCTAAAATTATTTTTAATCATGTAGGGGGGAAGGGGGGGGGTTAATTTTTGTATTTTTATACTTCTGGTGTCCCACTGATTATATATACAAAATTTGGTTGAGTTTGGTAAATGGCCAAGATTTTCATTTTTTGACCCCCCCCCATTTTGAGCGGTTAGTTTTTTGCATTTTTAGATTTCTGGGGTCCCACTGACTATATACAGTATACAAAATTTGGTTGAGTTTGGTAAATGGCCAAGATTTTATTTTTTTGACCCTACACCCCCCCCCTTCCATTTTGGAAGGTTAGTTTTTGCATTTTTAGACTTCTGGGGGGCCACTGATTATGTATACAAAATTTGGTTGAGTTTGCTCAAACGGCCTGGATTTTTAATTTTTAACCCTCCCTCCACTCCCCATTTTGGGTCCATATGCACCAAAATCTAATCAGTTCTTAATCTCAATGGACCAAAACTACGTATGAAATTTAGTTTTGATATTCACACTAGTTTTTAGAGCTAGCTCGTCCACACAAATTTGGTAACGCACAGATTAACTAACAGACAGACTAACAGACATTTATTATCAACAATTATTATCTCAAAAAATATAATTTTTTCGATGTTCACTTAGTAGTGCTTTTTTGTAGAGCGAAATGCCATGGTTTCGCTCAATTTTTATAATCAAAATAGTTTCAGCCGTTTTTGAGATATTTTGAAAAAAATAAGGAAAAAACCCACTTTTTTCATGCACGATTACAATACTTGACCATACCCTGTATGGTAAAATAAAAAAAGGTATTATGGTCATTAGGTACTCTTTAAGTGGTGGGCAGAAAACAGATAATTCTTATTATTTCTTATCTCCATATGCATCTGGATAGCTGTAATTATAAATTAAAATAATTTTCTAACAATATTTAATATAGAGTTTTAACCACTGTATAAATTAATGAAAGTTTACAAGGGGGATACTTAGACTTTATTTTAAAGAATCTAAATTATTATTTTCATTTCTTTTAAAAATAAGTTTTTGTTTTGATCAGGGTGGAACTTTTTAAAGGTGGATATCCTCTTCTTTCGTGTGTTGCTTTGGGAGCAAATGTTTTCTCTAAAATTGATTATTTCTCACACAATTTATAGACAAAATTCTAAATATTTATTTTTATGTCAGAAACCATGAATTTAGAGCCCATTTGCTTGAGTGTATTTTTAACTTGTTAAATAAAGATAGTTTTTATATTTTGGAAAAGATGAATAAGATCATTGACCAGACACCCCCCTTCTTATGCAATTCGATAAAGTATTGTGCACTCTATTGTCAGATTCTCGTAGGTATCTATTAATTCTTTATTAGAGCATCTGAGAAAGATTTGTTCTAACTTGTATATAATAGCTATTTATAATATCCATGGGAAAAATGCATATTTAAGGTAAGCGTATTGAAGTTTCCAGATAGATAGCTTGTTCTCTTCATCAGCAGGGAGTTCTGCACCAAGAGCCTTAACCACATTGTCAACATAGATTTGGATATCATTTAAGACTTTGCTACAAATGTTCCAAAGAATTCTAGATTCATTTTTGTAAACAAATTATCTACAAAATATTGTTATTGTAATTAGTTTAATATTATTATCATCACTTTTTTGCCTCGAATAAGTACTAGAGTCCATTTAGCAAGATTCTCTATAGTATTTATAATTTTTCAAATCGGATTGATATTTCCTGAGATTAGCTCCTTCAAATCAAACAACCAATCAACCAACATCCAAACTCTCCAGCTTTATAATTTATATTAGTAGAGATTTACTTCTTTTCGCCCGATTGTAAAATGTAAAGTTCTTTTCTCAATGGTAGGTTTAAGAGTATTTTTTTTCAAACTGGAATGACAATCAAAAAGTATGGTTTTTTTACTTCTTAGAGAGAAAAATATATTAATACAAGATACAAATTATTCATAATTATACCCTGAAATGTACGTAATTATTTCAAGGTAATATAGAAAATTATCAACTAAAATGAAAATTATTTCGAATTACAACAAGAAAACCTGGAAAACAGAACTCTAAACACCCTGATTTAATAAGTCTTACTCCGAGGCTGTTAAACAAAAATGCTCACACTAGTTTTTGAGCTAGGACGTACATTTGGTAGTCACCGAGGGATGAACCGCGCTCTAAAATCTTGTACACCTACTTCCACTTCCACTTTCATTTCCAAGTAGAAGACAATAGATGACAATAGATTATCTAATGAATTCCAAAGTAATTCCAAATAATTCCAAAGACGGTGTACACCTAATTCCAATCGCGGTAATCACTAACGCACTAGCTAACGTACTAACGACTAATAGACATTTTGGTAAAATAATTAATATCTCGTAAAATATAACTTTTCTTTGTCCACTCTATATTACTTTGTAGACCAGGGGTTCTTAAACTTATGTAGTCCAGGATCCACTTGAAGAATATTTCTTTTGTAGACAGCCATACAGCCCTAAGCATTTTCTTGACCATGTAGGATGTTTATTAAATGCGTTATTTGAATAAAAGAGAAACGTTGGGAGAGAGATGTCAACATTGTTTTTGGGAGGCTGGAAATGGGCTAATATGCCGACCCCCAGGAGTACGTGTACTCTAGTTTTTAAGAGCTGGTGTTTTAGACCAAAACGCCATGGTTTCGCTCAATTTTTTTTTTATCAAAATAGTTTGAGCAGTTTTTCAGTTATTTCCCAAAAAACGAAGCAAAAAAACACTCTTTCCATGCGGGATTAGAATACTTGAGCATACACTGTTTGATAAAGTAAAAAATAAATAAATTTTAACTGGTTTGAACAATGAGGTAAGCTAATTAAATAAATAACTGATTAGGAAAAATTCAGAACGATAACCTAGGATAAAGATTATTAATTATTACTGTTTAGATTGTAATGTTAGTTTAGTTTGTAAAGATTTTTCCCAGTGAAGCATTCAAAACAAATAGATGATAATTAAACAATGATTTGAAAGTATAAAAATGAATAATTATAATAAATTGAAAGTTTTTGCCGAGAGTAGCAGAATTTTTATATATTGAAGGAGACAATAAAAGAGTGTGTCTTCTGCTGGAATTATAAATTTTATTTATTATATTTATAACGTAGTATATATATATATATATATACGAGTTATAGTCTCGTTATAAATAAATAAAATTTATAATTCCAGCAGAAGACACACTCTTTTATTGTCTCCTTCAATGAATAATTACCATATATAGAGAAGTTTACAAAAAAACCTGTAATATAATTATTTTGAAGCATTGTCTAATAACAAAAAAACGATGTTTCAATCTTTTACATCTCTATTTGCCTTTTTATACATAATATTAGAGAATTTAGTTTCTCTGTTTGTCTGTCTGTTAGTTAGGGTAAAATCTTATAATCGAATTTGTACTCACGGCTAATTTTATTGAAATCTTGTACACTTAAGTATTTGTATTGACAAAGCAACATTTTATCATTTTCAGAAAATCACCACCATAGGTCAGTTTTTGCTACGTTAAGCTAAATAATAATTAACCAAATCTATATGAGAATTGTGTTGATACCTGATAGGTAGTTAAATTTAAAAATGCATTTAAGGTTTGATTGCCAAAGTAATAAACAATTCAGATCACTCATTGATGACTTAAATCCCTCAATTCTATTTGTACCTAGCCATCAGGGCCGACGCGTGCAAATAAATTTAGCGCACTTTTCCTTGATTCAAAATTTGTAAATTAACCTGCACGATGAAGCGCCCGTGTGCGGGGCACACAACTGCCGCAGCCCTGATGCTAGCCATGTGAGGAAAAATCATTTATTTTGTTTTTTCTTCATGAACTTAACTTCTACTATATCCGAGTTATTAAAGATAATTTTTGTTAAATGTCAGAAGGGTTGTATTCACCCACTCGGGAATCAAACCCGAGTCCCATAAAACAATCCGTGCAAATGGCTGATATATAATAAATAAGCTGACGTGTTGTGATGTAGTCATCCACTTGATTTTACCATACAACCTGGCCCCTCACTTATCTTTAATATTTAATAAAATTATTTATAATCATGTAGGGAGGGAGATTAGTTTTTGTATTTTTAGACTCCTGGGGGTCCACTGATTATGTATACAAAACTTGGTTGAGTTTGCTCAAATGGCTTAGATTTTTAACCCCCCCCCCTTAATTTTGGGTCGATATGCACCAAAATCTAATCAGCTCTTAATCTCAATGAACCAAAACTACGTGTGAAATTTTGTTTCGATATTTACACTAGTTTTTGAGCAAGCTCGTCCACAAAAATTTGGTAACGCACAGACTAACGGACAGACAGACTAACAGACATTTTGACAAATATATTATTATCTCGAAAAATATAATTTTTTCGATGTTCACTTATTAGAGCTTTTTGTTGAGCGAAACTCTATGGTTTCGCTCAATTTTTTTAATCAAAATAGTTTCAGCCGTTTTTGAGATATTTAGAAAAAAAGAAGGAAAAACCCCTTTTTTTATGCACGATTACAATACTTGACTATACCCTGAATGGTAAAAGTAAAATCATTCACAACAGCTCGGATACAGAGGAAGATAATATCGTGATTTTTTCGAGAAAGTCGAATCTAGTTCTCTTGACAAAATTACTTCATATAATATTTTTAATTTTATTTGAAATAAAGTATCTCTTACATTTTTCCTTGATATGGTATAATAAAGATTACAATAGCGGAAATTAATTATAGTGGGATTAGAAATATTAAGATTAAAATAATTATTATTATACAATGCACGATATTGTTTCAATGATTCAGTTTTGTTTTTGTTTTTCTTTATTATTTGACTCAAGTCAGAGTTATAAATATGTTCATAGGTTGAAATATTAAATTTCGATTGGCTTTTTTTCTTTAGATTTATTAATTATTATTTCTTCTCGCTATAATAGCTTCTTCATTAGGTAGTTTAAAAATTTTCCGTGACTTAAGAATTAAATACTTCATGGGTAGACCGTTTCTCCTATTTTAATAAAATCATGAACAATATTATTTTTTTAGAATAGAAAGATTAATAAAGGGGCAAGGGCTTTGACTGTTAGGTAAGTCACTACTTTTTAAATTTTTAATTTGGTCTACTATTTGAGTTGATTTTTTTCAAAATTTCTCAAAAAAAGGCTGACATATCTCTATAAATGATTCAATCACAAAAATTAAAGATGTCATTTAATATGACTAGTTGATTTAAAAAAAGGTCATTCAATAATGTTTAAAATAAAATGAATTAAAACATTTTTTTGTTATTAGTATGTTAATATAGTAGGTTAACTAATTAATTAATATTAAATTGAAAGTTTTTGTGCCGAGGGTAGCAGAATTTTTTATATATTGAGAGGAGACAATAAAAGAGTGTGTTAATTCCTGTAAAATCAATTGTAATAGACTGATGAAGAGGCAAAGCCCTCGAAACTAGTCTCATTATAAATAAAAAAAATTATAATTCCAGCAGAAGACACACTCTTTTATTGTCGCCTTCAATTAATTAATAATTAATTTTGCAAAAATCAATTATTCGTAATAAATTATCAACGGATTTACAATAAATAATTTTATTCTTTAATAAAATGAAATTATGTAAAACAAAACACAATTTTGTTTATTTGTGCCTTTATGGATCCCAACGCCTTTAAAATTCAATAAAATTATTCACAAAGTCATGTTTTCTCCATTTTTAAACTTGAACTTTTAGAGAGGCCAAAATTTAATTCTATACATTGAAAATATAAATATTTTAACATCAGAATGAACTTTCTACAACGTTCCATTCTTGAGTTATCGTGGGTATCGGATCCAGACAGACAGACAGACAAACAGAAAAAATCACGATTTAAAATTATTTTCTCCACGTTTCAAACATTTTTCAAAACAATGAGCTAAAAAAATCGAGTCCGGAAGTTTTTTCATCTGTCCGAAAAAATTAGTGAGCTTGCAACTGAAAAGATTTTCATAATCATAAGCTACTTAATTTAGAAATCAAAGAATTCTTCTCTCAGGACGATTTAGTGAGCTAGCAACTGAAAAGATTTTCATTATAATAGGCTACTTAATTTTGAAATCAAAAAATTCTTCTCTCGGGACGATTTAGTGAGCTTGCAACTGAAAAGATTTTCACAATAATAAGCTACTTAATTTTGAAATTAAAGAATTCTTCTCTCGGGACGATTTAGTGAGCTTGCAAGTGAAAAGATTTTCACAATAATAAGCTACCTAATTTTGAAATTAATGAATTCTTCTCTCGGGACGATTTAGTGAGTTTGCAACTGAAAAGATTTTCATAATGATAAGCTACTTAATTTTGAAATTAAAGAATTCTTCTCTCGGGACGATTTAGTGAACTTATCTTGAACGTCAAAATAAAAACAAGGTAACACGTTTAATGATAATTATATAGACATAGTCTTATGAAAAATTGTATAAATTCATATTTTGCTAATATTGTCAATTGATCGTTTTTTGCATTTGAATGTAAAAATATATCGCCTTACTTATTGTGAGATGAGTGTTCATGAATGATAAAAACAAACAGTTGAGGAGGAGAAGGAGGAGGGGATCAAAGAAGAAAGTATGAATCTGGCCCACTGACAAAGTGTAACATGAATTCGAGTCTAAATATACGTGCGTACTTTCTCCGAATGGCATGGGTGATGTCGCGCAGATTGAGAGAAGATGAAGTAGCGTAGAGGGAATGGGGCCGGGGTCGAGGGCGACGACGAGGTGCTTCCGGATTTCCTCGTGTTTCCTTTTCGGCCTCTGAAGCCACTGCAGCCGCAGCTGCAGCCATCGAGTATAAGCCATAGGCCATGACGGTAGACCTGGCCAAGCATGGCCCTGCACAACCACTGGCTGGGCTGCGGCGCGGCAGGTGTTCTGGCAAGGTGATAAGGCTCGCGGGCCTGCAGGCGCACTCTGGCGACCACGCTTAACAACAAACCCAGTCTAGGAGGACAAGCCTCCTTACATGGCAATCAGGCGACAGCCAGCCAAAGCAATCCATTCAATCATTTAAATCTCTATTTACACATACTATCAGTTTCCAAGTCGATATAACAAATAAATCCCAGCAAATGCTGTTTTTAAATCAAGAGCCACTGAGCTCAAATGATTCCAAAAATGGAAAAAGTAAAAGAATTGAAAGAATATTACGCTTTTCTATTTACACGAACTTGTGTGTCAAATTTTAGATCAGCTAGAGCCATTCAATAACATCGAATATGTAACGTAACGTAAGGATGTGACTATATTTTCGTAGCAGTGACCTGTAATTTATTAACACGAACTTGTGTCAAATTTTAGCTCATCAGCAAGAACCATTCAATAACACCGAATATGTAACGTAACGTAAGGAGGTGACTATATTTTCGTATGCAGTGAACTGTAGTTTATTAACACGAACTTGTGTGTCAAATTTTAGCTCATCAGCAAGAACCATTCAATAACACGGAATATGTAACGTTACGTAAGGATGTGACTATATTTTCGTAAGCAGTGACTTGTAGTTTATTATCACGAACTTGTGTGTCAAATTTTAGATCATCAGCTAGAAACATTCGATAACACCGAATATGTAACGTTCTAACGTTTCGATTTTTCAAAGATTTTGTGCATTTTTCACGTGAACGTTATAAAACTAGAAAGTACAGAATTTGTAAATTAAATTGAATGAAATTCGTGAGCCGGGGACGGACGAGAAAGGAATCCAAAGAATGAGGAAAGAAAATTAAGAAAAACAGAAGAGATGAAGACAAAGAAGAATATGAATTGAATTAAAATAAGTTCATCTGTACAATAATTGTCTCAAAAACGGAAAATGTATAAATCCAAAACCAAAATAGGCTACGGTTGAGAATAAATAAATATCTATATAAATTGTTATGAGTTATCTTATGTGTAGGCTTTGGAAGATTGTAAATATGTATATAATAGATTGTCAATGGAAAGTTCATTCATTTCCCATATAATAACATCCAATGTCGATCTGTCTAGATTCCCATAATCCACGATAATTCAAAAACGTAAAGTCATAATTTTTTTTGTCGGTTCGGATTCCACATTCTTATCACTAGCCAAGAACGCAGAATCGTTCAGTTTGTTATATTGCCAAAAAATTTGCAAAGGTAACGAATAAGAAAACAAGGCAATTGCTATGGTTAATTATAAAATTTTCTCCCAAATTTTTAGCATTTCTTACTTCTTACTTACTCAAATTTAAATGAGCTATATTAAAACCGATCAAATGAATAAATTTTAAAGAATTAAAAAAGTACTATTTAACTATAGAGTAAAGTACTTTAAAATATAATTTTACTAAAAACTTTATTTAATCTTTTTTGTGGTCCCCAAGGTACTTAATTAGTATATTAAATTTCATCAAAATTGGTTAAGTTATTTTCAAGATATTTAGAAAAAACTAAAAATGTATTGAAATAAAGTACTAATGTTTGTGGGCCGATATATACCAAAAACTAATCAGCGCTTCATTTTATTCAAATAATAGTAGGTTTTCAATTTCATTTCAATCGGTGCAACGGTGTGGAAAAAATCGTGGAAGGAAAAAACGATAACATACATCCATACATCCATCCGCACAGACTAAATGAAAAAATCGCACTTTTTGGCCTCTCGACGAGACCCCATGTAATTTGTGGCAAAACTATCACGTGCTAAAATTCAACCTAATTGAATACTACAATTTGTGACTTTAATTGAGTCCACGGTTTCCGCAGACTTTACCTGAGGACCCTTTGAAGCCACCCTTGCCGCGAGACCGATTACAATACTTTACCCATGCTTCGCATTGGATAAAGTAACAATTAAAGATAAAAATTAAAAAAATAATAAATTCTCTGAAATGCAATTGGGGTAAAATGTCTCACCCTGGTATTGAAAGAAAAGGCTGCGAATTATAAGCTCGGGCACTTTTATAATAATCTCGGATACATATACATTGGAGACATTGAAACAAGCTCAGACATGTAATAAAGAATTTTCTATTAATTTGAGAATCACTGCTTTGTAGTATTATTACTGAATATAATAACAAACATTTAACAAATTGAAAAACTATGTATTAAAAAAACTTTTAAAATGAATCCACAAGCGCCTTGAAAATATGCAACCAAACCAGCTATAGTATTAGATCAAGAGCCCACGACGGCCAGACCTTCGTTATTTTATAAAAGCTGAAAGTTTTTCTGTGCATGTCCCCTATACAGGTAAGAACGACCAGCGACTATAGAGTTTGGGTTGTGGTTACTTTGGCAGGTAACAGGTAATAAAGGTGTATAAAATAGTACTTTAAATTCGTTAAAGTATAAAGCTCAATTTTTTTATATTTTCTTCGGGATAACTTTAGAAATCTCGTCATCCATTGCCGGACACTTATGACAGTTGCTACCCCCGCCAGACACCCCTAAACTTTAAGAAACTCAAGCTTGAGTGGTTTGCCATAAAAGAATTTAGTCTTTTTGATTTTAAGTCGATTCTTCCACGTTTTCAGTAGAAGTTGTCATTAATAGTCAAAACAACAAAAATGGAATGCAATAAGGTTATTCCTCTAGTATTAGATAAGAATCGATGGTTATTTTTGATTTTAAGTCGATTCCTCCATGTCTTCACCAATGGTTATCAATAATAACCGAAATGTCAAAAACCTAATGTAGAATTGTTATTCCTCAAGTATTAGATGAGAATCGATGGCTATCTAAGTAAAAACCATTAAAATTGTCCGCCTATCGAGGTAACATTTTTTTATAGGTCGCCAAGTAACATATATAAAATTTATCTTTTATATTATAACGAAAGTATAATTATAATTTATTAAAGTTTAGGGGTGTCTGGCAGGGGGTAGCAACTGTCATAAGTGTCCGGCAATGGATGACGAGATTTCTAAAGTTATCCCGAAGAAAATATAAAAATTGAGCTTTATACTTTAACGAATTTAAAGTACTATTTTATACACCTTTATTACCTGTTACCTGCCAAAGTAACCACAACCCAAACTCTATAGTCGCTGGTCGTTCTTACCTGTATAGGGGACATGCACAGAAAAACTTTCAGCTTTTATAAAATAACGAAGGTCTGGCCGTCGTGGGCTCTTGGGCTATATGAAGGTGATCGAAATTTTAGTTTATGAATAAAAAAATATTCTTAAAAGAGAATAAATAATAATTTCAGGCCAAGCTATATTCAAGTTATTATCTTACATAGATAACCAAAATTTCATTAAATATTTTGCTGATTAAAAATTTTCCAAGAAAAAAAACTCATTTAAATTGTAATGTGTATTGATCCGCTATAGGTAAATAAATCACCTCTATCTCTTTAAATGTAAATATTTGCATACCTTTCGTAGATCGCAACTTCAAACTTTGGAGCCGGGTAATTTCCTGAATCCCATCACTGAACATCATTTTAATACTAGCAAGGGAATTCAATCAAAATTATTCGCGATCAAACAGCCAATTAGTGAGCTGCATTGCTTTAGATATTCAACTACATGAAAATTAAAACTAAAGTCTACCATAAACGATAAACTGTGAGCTATTCAATAGATTGCAAATACAAATCAACTATCTTTATCAACCGATAAGATAAGTAACAAAACAACTACAATCAAAGAAATCTCAATGTTAATTGGAATTTAGTGAATAATTATATGATGAAACATGAGTTTGTTTTCATTAGAATTTCAATTTTGAAGTTAAAATTGAATTCTATCCAATGTGTGATTGATTTGATTCTAATTAAAAAATGTTGGAAGAAATATATTCTTTCAAGATATAAAAAAAGTTAATTTCGAACGATTGATTTATTTTTCGCCCTAAATTTTTTTTTAGTAAAATTATATAAGAAATGTTTAATAGTGTAGGGTTATTTTTTCCACAAAAACTATGTACCAATAAACAGTAAAAGCAATTTTAATTGTGAAGTATATAAATATATGGATATATGAATAATCCCAGCATTGTAAAAAGATGAAAATATTTTAAGAGATTGGAGTCTAAGTCTCCTATGGTTACGGGTCTTGAACGATTGAAGGTAATACTTGCAGTATAATTATGTAGAGAGAGGCAGAAAGTGAGTCTCTAAAAGACATAGGGATAAACATGTTGGCTATTGCGTTCGATTTTTATCTAATTTGAAAGCGAGGAGTGTTGAGGCAGAAAGTGAGTCTCTAGAAGTCATAGGGATAAACAAGTTGGCTATTGCGCTCGATTTTTATTTAATTTGAAAGCGAGGAGTGTTGAGGCTTTGAAAATCGGATGATTCTTACAAATAATGGAAGATTATTGTTGACTTTAAGTTGTCAGAACAAACACCATGGTAGTATCTATAATAATGGGAAAAAGCGAAGACAGTTCTACAATGGGTCAGAAGATCGAGAGAGCTAGGTAAAGCACATTTGATTAATTGCTGCTCGCTTCTGAATTTCATCCAGTGATAAGAGAGCTTAAATACTAAATGCGAATTCACTTGTAAAGTAAATAAATAAAAAGAGACAAGTTTGTTTAAATTCTGCAAGCATATACTTGCAGTATTGGTCTATATTTTTTGTGGAATAAGGCTCGCAAGCAAAGTAAAAAGAGAGTAAAAGTGAGTTTAGTGAAAATTTATGAAAGTAAAAGTAAAAAATAAATAATAATTAATCAATGAGCGCACTGAACTGTAAAAATTATCCTTCAATTCATTACATAATTGTAGCGATAAGGAATTTAATTGGTCTCCTTCTACTAATGACATTAGTCCAGAGTTTCCAAAATTATGTATGTTTTCGCACCGGAACTGGACCCCAGGAAAAGGTAATCTAAGAGAAACCAAGATTTCGCGAAATATTTTATGGATACCTCGCAGAAAAAATCATACGTGAAAATAATTTTTCTCCATTTATCAGACAGGGGTTTTTAATCTAAGAAAAACATTTTTTGAGTGAATTCACTACTCCAGTCACCTTGCGAGCTGGGCTTCCCGAGTTTTGAGAAAAGGCCAAAAGACTCTTAGACTAAATAGATACTCCCCGTTCTAAATTTCAACCAAAAGCATAGGATACTTCTTCTTGCCATTTTTATCATATGTTTCAAATCACAAGGCCCTGCGACTTAGCATTTGAGAAATATGGCCGTTTAAAACTTGCAATTTACTCCCTCCTTTCTCAAGGATTGAGACAACTGTTCGGATATCATGTTTGGCTCTTGGATTCAGCTCTTGACCCTATGGGTCCTTTTAACACGAAATTAAGCATATACATTATTAAAATTTGCAAAGCCTATAAATAATAGGTTTTCTTTTTCCTCCAATTTACACAGAGCATAATTTTCTTTCATTGCTTGATATGAAATAAGGATTCACATTTTCACAATTTTCCATTTTGTTGTTTGAACAGAAGAAAAATGTAATAAACTTATTTCCCATTATCATTATAGCTTTTATTTACCAAGCAAAGCACAATTAGTTTATATATATCTGTGCTATTTATATATCCCTGATATCATGGAACATTTGTTTGTATGCGTTAAGTCAGCCATCTTCTGTTAACCAGTTAATGAGCATCGTCCTGACTTCATTGCTTGAGAACTGAGACTTTTTTAAGTTCATTAATAAATGATCTCGATTTAGTTGGTCGCAGCATCTTTAGATGCCTTCATTGAAATGAATCAAGAGCTTAACAACAAACCATCATCTTTTTATGTTAAGATTAAATATGTCTACATTTTCCTAAACATATTTTATTTACTCGGTCAATAAAAATAATTTTTAACAAAGATAGTTTTATAATTAAAAACAATAAAGTTTTTGAAAATATATAGCAATTATTTTTACGAAATTCAAGATTTAGATGCTTTTGAAAGGAGTGCAAATCATTAGGTACTAATTGTTTTTTATTTAATTTCAGTTTTGATAGAAAGATGGAAAATAAACAATTAAGGTGTATTTTTGTTTGACCAAAAACCTAATACTTCTTCAACATCTTCACAACTTTTAGGGCCGATCAGACCCGTCGAGAGGGGGAGGGGGGGGCGGCCACTAACCCTCATGAGAAAGTGAACATTTATTTATTTGTTAAATAATAAAATGTTTTACAAATTGAAAAATGTGGTACTTTTATTTGTCCCAGCATTGAGAGGTTTGATTTTGCTCCACGGGCCCGTAACAGCTCTCCACGGGCATGGAGTCACCAAATGTTATCTATTTAATTATTGATAATTTAGGATTCGTTATTCACAAATGACCAACTTTTATTGGATGCCAGACGAATTGGGCTTCATATTAAAATACGAAATAAACTTTATAATTAAAGCCACTATAAGTTTCGCATAGAGTTTGACTTTAATATGAAATTGTATGCTTGAACAATTGTCGTGGTTTGGTTATGTATCTGCAAACTATCGGTCAGAAATCAAAAACGAAATAAATCTAATTTTACGCTCTAAATATAAATATTCTTCTTCTTAATACTATATATTATCATACTCAGCGATTACTGTGTAGAATCTAAATATACCTTTTGTCAAAAACATCATATTCGATAGACAACAAACTTAAATTACTTAGGGCGAGTTGTATACGATTGGTAAACTTTTTAAACGTTGACAAGGTAAGTCCTTAGAATTCACCTTTGTGCCTGAAGGTGAATTCTAAGGATTTATCTTTTGTCAACGTTTAAAAAGAGTTTACCAACCGACATACAACTGGTCCTTAGTCTCTCTTGAATCATTGATGTTCTTAAATGATTTTTTTATTAGTTTAAGTTTACTGAAACTTCTTTCACTGGACGCAACAATTACAGGTAAACAAAGAAGTATTCAGAAGCAAATGGTAATATTAGGATATAATTCAAACAAATCGCATTGAGTCATTCCTTCTAAAATGTGGAGATACTAATATAATTTTTGATACTCTACGCGAAAGTTCAAAAAAGCATGCTTTCTACTAGCGGTACTGTATACAGTTCTACAAGAAAGACGTAAAGAAGTTTTATGCAAAATATGGCGATCATGAATAATTACTAATGTCTTTTTACAATTGCACTTTGCGCATTTTGTCGAAGGCGCCTATGGCCGAGACCACATTCACCATAAGCTAATTACGCTGCTGCGTATCTTTAACTAAATAAACTAATTAATAACAAACGTGAAATTAACATATACATAGCTTAAAATTGATTCGATCAACTAGATGGCTATAAATTTATAGAATAGACCCAAATAACTAAAAATTTTCAGTGTTTACATTCTATCAATGAAAAAAATTAACGTAAATGAACTTACGGTTAAAAAACTTACCATTGCATGGGTGATTTCTCCTACAGGTGCTGAGTTATAGCTTATATAGCTGTGCACATACACCAATACAAATACACACACCCTCATACGCCATTGTATTTTTGTGTTAATTTTAGCCCTAAAGCCGATAAAAATGTTTTATTTTTCTAATCTCATTTTCTTTATCGTAAGGGAAACCGAATACTACTACGCCTTCAAGTGGACCGAGTCAAACTAGCTTCCAAAAATGAAGATTTCGAAAATGAATGTGGAGGTAATTAAATGTTTCGCTATTTGAAGAAAAAGTGAAAATTATTTCAAGTCTCGGTATCACCAAATTTCAGTTTTTTTTTTATTGTTTGAACAAGTAAATTTTAATTGGATAATAGAAACTTTTAGAAAATAGTGTTGATAAATGCTAACCAAAATTTAGTTAAAGTTAATGATTTTTATTCAATAAAGTTTAGAGTGATTTGAAATGTTTTCAGGAAGCAAATCAAATTATATTGATAAAATTTGAGTAGGTTCAAAAGGGATGGTTAAGGAAAGGAAAATTTTTTGACGAGAAAATAATTTATGTTGACTCAAAACGATGTAAAATAGCAAATTATATTGATAAAATTTGAGTAAATTCAGCAAGGAGTGGTTAGGGGTGGAAAATTTTATTGATGAAAAAATAATTTATTTTGACTCAAAACGTCGAAATCATATTAATGAAATTTGGATAAATTCAAAAGGAGTGAGTAGGGGGCGGAAGAATTTTTGACGAGGAAATAATTATTTATTTTGACTCAAAACCTTGTAAAATTCCAAATTATAATGATAAAATTTGAATAAATTCAAAAGGGGTGGTTAGGGGTGGAAATTTTTTTGACGAGAAAATAATTTATGTTGACTCCAAACGATGTAAATTAGCAAATTATATTGATAAAATTTGAGTAAATTCAAAAGGAGTGGTTAGGGGGTGGAAAATTTTATTGATGAAAAAATAATTTATTTTGACTCAAAACGTCGAAATCATATTAATAAAATTTGGATAAATCCAAAAGGAGTGGGTAGGGGGCGGAAGAATTTTTGACGAGGAATAATTATTTATTTTGACTCAAAACCTTGTAAAATTCCAAATTATAATGATAAAATTTAAATAAATTCAAAAGGGGTGGTTAGGGGTTGGAAAATTTTTGACGAGATAATAATTCATGTTGACTCAAAACGTTGTAAAATTTCAAATTACATTGATAAAATTTGAGTAAGTGCAAAAGGGGTGGTTAGGAGGTGGAAAATTTTATTGATGAAAAAATAATTTATTTTGACTCAAAACGTCGAAATTCATATTATATAAAATTTGGATAAATTCAAAAGGAGTGGGTAAGGGGCGGAAGAATTTTTGACGAGGAAATAATTATTTATTTTGACTCAAAACCTTGTAAAATTCCAAATTATAATGATAAAATTTGAATAAATTCAAAAGGGGTGGTTAGGGGGTGGAAAATTTTTGACGAGAAAATAATTCATGTTGAGTCAAAACGTTGTAAAATTTCAAATTACATTGATAAAATTTGAGTAAGTGCAAAAAGGGGTGGTTAGGGTGGAAAAAATTTTGACGAAAAAATAATTTATTTTGACTCAAATGTTGTAAAATTTCAAATTATATTGATAAATTTTGATTAAATTCAAAAGGGGTGGTCAAGGGAGCGGAAAAATTTTTGACTAGAAAATAATTTATTTTGACTCAAAACGTTCTAAAATTTCAAATTATATTGATAAAATTTGAGTAAATTCAAAAGAGGTGGTTAGGGGTGGAAAAAATTTTGAAGAGAAAATAATATAGTTTGACTCAAAACGTTGTAAAATTTCAAATTATATTGATAAAATTTGAGTATATTCAAAAGTGGTGGTTAGGGGAGGGGGAGGTTGGTTCCAAATGGGTTGGTAAAAAGAGCAGGAACTAAATTTAGTCAAAGAGGTATATTTTAAATGGATAAGGGTTGATTTGTAGTTAATTAATTCTGATTTAAATAATTAATAATATATGAAATGCTCTTGATGTGGACACTTTGCCATTCGGGCATGGAATGATTCACCTCTCAATCGACACCTTCCTATATACATAGAGAGTGAGAGAGTAGGGGAAATGAAGGCAAGTACTTTTTACTTTTTGTTTTTATCATAGAACGGTTTGAGCTAAAAAGTTGAAACTCGGCGCAGAGGTGTAGTTGATTAATAACAACTCGTATGCCAATTTTCAGCTCATTAACAATACCGTTTCAAGAACTTAAAGCATCCAACTTTTTTCTAATTTTCTGCATTTTTCTTAGAGAAGCTTTAAAGCTAGGAAACCCGAATCTTATCAGTTGGCAAGTTATCGCTAGTACCAAAATGTAGATAGACAGATAGAAAGAAAAAATTCTTAATTTGGATGAAAATGTAAACTTTTTTTCATGAATCGGTAAGCTTTTTGCGATTTCGGTTATTTGATGATTTTTAAAGTCATTTTCTTATTATATTGATTAGTTAATAGCTACTTTTTACTTTATCTAATGTGAAGCAGATAAAGTACCTATTGGAATCGGTCTCGTGGAAAGCGCAACTTTAAAGGGGGGGGGCAGAGCAAATTGCTTATTTAGAAATTCAATTAAGAAAGTAAAGAGGTAACGCAGATATATTTTTAATTCTTTGAACAGCATCAAGTACCTACAACATTTTAAATTTTATATTTAGACAGTTTTAAAGAACTGTTATTTTTCATGATTCAAATACCCGATTCGATTTAGGTAAATTGTTTTGTTGTAATAGTAAGCAGGTCACTCAACCTTAAGAAATAGAAATAAAATGATTATAAGAAAATATTTATAACACGTGGCATGCTCTATGCAAATATGTATTAATAATTTGATCTTGTTTTCATGAGCAAACGGTTTTATAGTTGTAGTTGCAGTTTGCTGCAGTTTATTAATCATTTTTGCTTCAAATTTCAGCTCATTACCGTTCAATTTTTTGTTCTGATTTACTTGCGGTATTAAAAAACAAAACAAAAACAAAATTGAATCATTTCTTTGTTTTGAAAATAGTTTTAGCTCATTGTGTTGAAAAATAATTTTCAACCATGAGGTATTTTTTCTGTTTGTCTGTGTGTTTGGATTCAGCTACCACGATAACTTAGAACGAAAAGACATAGAAAGTTCGTTATTATGTTAAAATGTTTATATTTCTAATGCGGAGAACTGATTAGATTTTAGGCTTTCTAGCTATAGAACTTCTGGTTCAAAAATGCAGAAAACGATTTTTTCAATTTTTTTTTTTGGAATGATTTTATTGAGATTTTAAGGCGATTTTATGATATAGGCGTAAATGAACAATTTATTTTATTAAAATAATTAACCCGAAGATTTGAGTATCTATTTTTTAAAATTAGATGGCTTTTTTCAAAAATACAACTCACAGTATAAACCAAATATATCAACTAACACGCCCGGCAAGCGCGTTAGTACTCGGGTTCAACTCCTAAGGGAAAGAAGCCTCTGATATTCAATGTAAAAATATTTCTACTAAAATCTTAGATTTTTTACCCGAAATATAAATTCTTTCTTGAATTTATATTATATTTGAGTTTATTATTAATTAACTCCTTATAAGGGCGTCTCTAACCTAAATAAGTTTTCACTTTTTGTTATTTAATAAATGTATGGGTGAGTGATAACTTTATTAGAATCTGATTGACGAAAATGACTAAAATGGGCACGGATGGAATGATTCTCTCTTTCTTTAGAGGTAAAATATAAATACAAGTTCAGACCTGTTCCAGACTAGATGAGATTAATTTCTTAATTTCTTTTATTCTAGGAACGTACTTTTAACTTATGCATAGAGGACATAAACGATACTCGTTATTATACATATATAGAGAGAGAATATTAAATTCACGTCACTAAATTGCAAGATAAAAATGTAAACAAAAATATATATATACAGGGTGGTGACTTGGCCGATGCAGCATAGCGATTACAATGTTAATTTTTGAATGTGCATTTATTTGCTCCCCTAATTATTTTAGAGTTAAAGTTCTTATAGGTTTTTTGTAGAGAGAAAAATACTGAATCCGAACATATTTTTGTTTTCAAATTTTGAAATTTCAGAACCGTAATAATCAACATTATAAATAATTGTATTTTTACAAAAATCACTGAGGCCATGGAATTATTAAAACAAACAATTTTAGGACCATTTTTCTTAAATGAAAATTTAACTGGACAGCGCTTTTTGCAGTTATTGGAAGAGGATATAGTTCCGGCTGTAACGAAAAATGCTCGAGAAAACCAAGATATTTGGTTCCAGATGGATGGTTGCCCCGCACACAACAGCCGCGATGTCCGTGAATTTTTAAATAATCATTTTGAGAATAAAATCATTGGTCCGAGGTTTACGATTAGCTGGCCTGCAAGGTCCCCCGATCTTTCTCCCAACGATTTTTTTCTTTGGGGACATTTAAAATCAAAAATTTACTCTGGACAAACATTTCAAAACTTAGATCAACTCAAAAATCGTATACAAGCCGAATGTGATAAAATATCACAATACGAATTAGCAAATGTCAGACGAGAATTTTACGAAAGGTTGGGCCATTGTTTAGTGGTAAATGGTGGTTTATTCGAACATTTGCTATGATTGTTATTTTTTTTTATAATTTTATGCATTTGTTAATTATGTTAAAAAATTAAATTCTGTTTACCTTACTAAAAAAAGGGGAAGGGGAAGACCCAGATTAGAATATTTCAACCAAATAATTGGGGATATGGGATGCCAGACATTTAGAGAGGTCAAACAGCTGGCGGGGGACAGAGTCGAGTGGAGACGGATTGTTGCATCAAACCAGTCTTAGGACTGTATACTCAATGATGATGATGATGATGATTACCTTACTAATTTTATTCTTTTAATTACGTTTAAAAATATTACTTATAATTTCGTTGATTATTCTTGTGAAAATTTAAAAGCTCGTTCTAAACTTCATCTACGTGAATCTACTATTTTTATTTATCAATGACGAATACAAAACTCAGCCCATTCAAATTTAACGAGTTTCTCATTATGGTAATCAATAAATTCTAATAAGAACTGATTTTAAAAAGTTCAAATATAACAAACGTCACTTAGAAACAACAAATGAAAATGCCTTGTTTGTTTTAATAATTCCATGTCTCAGTGATTTTTGTAAAAATATAATTATTTATAATATTCTGAAATTTCAAAATTTGAAAACAAAAATATGTTCGGATTCAGTATTTTTTTCTCTACAAAAAACCTATAAGAACTTTAACTCTAAAATAATTGGGGAGCAAAAAAATGCACATTCAAAAATTAACATTGTAATCGATATGCTGCGTCGGCCAAGTCACCACCCTGTATATATTTTGCGGCTCGAAGATCGAAGATTTTAAATTGATACACTGTTAAAAAATTTTTATCTAATTTTACTATAAAAAATGGGTAGTCTGGCCTCAAAACTTTTTAGTAATATTACATACATGTAATCTTACAACATATTTTTACTCGAAAATCATAAGATGGTGTCATCTATTATATCCGATGGAATGGAATATTTTTAATTATATGTCAGAGGGGTTGTTTTTCACCCCCTCGGGAATCGAACCCGAGTGCCGGTAACAGCAATCCGGGCCACCTGGCTCACCTGCGGGATACGAACCTCTCTGACATATGCAAACGCGTAAAATATTTTACTCAAAGATTGTTATCTTAATTTGTAAAATTTCGCGATATAGGGATTCTAAATTTAAACATATAGCCATGCCATATAATTTAAATAAAGGTGGTTGAGTGTTTCGAATTTTGAAGAAATTCAAAATTCGAAGGGCACTTACTGGCGTTACTGGCACTCGGGTTCGATTCCCGAGGGGGTGAAAAACAACCCCTCTGACATATAATTAAAAATATTCCATTCCATCGGATATAATAGATGACACCATCTTATGATTTTCTAGTAAATTTGAATCTATTACCATCGGCAAATTAATATCTTTCATATATTTTTTACTAATACGTATCTAATTAATACAAGAAAAAAGTAAAGTTACAATTTATTTTTGTATTTTTGCAATGAGTTAATATGATTTTACCAATATAATATGGTATTTTTACTTTACCATACAGGGTATGGTCAAGTATTGTAATCGTGAATGGAAAGTGTTTTTTTGTTTTTTAATTTTTTTTTATTTGGCTACTTTTTTTTCGAAATATCTGAAAAACGGCTGAAACTTTCTGCATTTTTCTTAGAGAAGCTTTAAAGCTAGGAAACCCGAATCTTATCAGTTGGCAAGTTATCGCTAGTACCAAAATCTAGAGAAATAAAAAACCAATAATTCTTAATTTTGATGAAAATGTAAACTTTTTCATAAGTCAGTAAGCTTTTGGCATATGTAAACAGTTTGCGTGGGACTCGAATTCATGTCACCACAATGAAAATCGGAGAAACTTCATTATTCACCGATCAAGTCCACATAAGACAAGTAAGATATATTTTTTTTATTCCAATAAACAATTCTGATTGGACGTAGCTGGTTTAAATAATAAGACTTTCCTAATAGGATACGATTTAACTTTTAAGATCTGTCTGTTTGGTTGCCTATATCTTAGGAGTATTAGAAAATCTTTGCAATTATTGCTATAAATTTTAGTCTTGACGGAATTTAACGTTGGTGGTTATTTGAGAACCTGTTCTTTGGATATACAAATGCTGTTGGCTTTACTTTAATAAAGGAAGATTATAATCAATCATGAACCAATCCAATGCCATACTAAGCCAAGGTAACCACAATATCCTAAGAATATTCTCAAGGATATTCTAAGGACATTTTAAATCTTCTTAGAATATTCTGAGGATATTGTGTGTTACCTGGGAGAGGGCGAAACATGCTTTAATTGAAAAGTTTTTATTTTGCCGAGAGTTGTTGATTCACAAAGAGAAACAAAGAGGTTATCCTCTGCTTGATGCAAATAAACATACACACATATATATAATTCAAACAAATAAATAATTTTGATATATATGTGTGTATGTTTATTTGCATCAAGCGGAGGATAACCACTTTGTTTCTCTTTATGAAACATACTTTAAGTTAATATTGACTCTCTCGTCTTAAAAATAAAAAAAGGATAATAATTTTGATTTTAAAGTATATTTATAAAAATTCGTATAAAATAAGTGTCACGCGAGGGGTGAACCGCGACCTAATATCGTGTACACCTACTTTATTTCCAAGTAGAAGACAATAGATTAGGGCGTATTATCTAATGAATTCCAAAATAATTCCACATAATTCCAAAGACAGTGTATACCTAATTCCAATCGCGGTTCACCCCTCGGTGTCACGTATATAACTTAATTATTAAAAATATAACAAATTTCAACCTATTTTTTATACATAAATATTGATTTATATAATTTAGAAAGAAAAATAGACAACAAGCCCGATCAAAACAATTTTCTGGAAACATTATAAGAAAAACCAATGAGTATACTTTCTGCTTGATCTGACATGTTATAAATAATTTTATTTACATGTCATGCATTCTCTCATTGTTTTAAGATCTAAATGCAGATTGAGGATAAAAGTCACTAGATATCTAAGAGAAAACGAAGTCGGAGGTTCAAATCGATTCAAATTGACTCTATTCGTATTACTCGTGTTTAGCGTCTATAAATCAAGACATTATCAACCTAACCTTTGTCTATGTCTAATCTAACAGCTTTAAAGTCGACAAATATAAACAAAATCGATTCTTAGTCTACCCTTTGATTCTTCTTGTTGGATGAAAACTTGTACTCCTATGATCTTTATAAAGACATTCTTGAATCATATATTATTTGAATTTATTGATAGTTATGTTTATCATTGAAAACGAAATTACACTACTTTATGGTAGACTATAATTTAAGACATGTATTTTCTAGTCCTCTTATTTTATATTTTGGAAGAAAGTGTTCATTTAATTTGAGGATTTAGTTGATAATGAATAAGTAAAATGAGTATCTTTTGACACTCAAGTTTAACAAAAATAAATATATAAGTATTATAAATTCGCTAATTATTATTATTGTAGAAAGGGACGGGGGCTTTCACCCCTTACGATTCATCCCGGACAGGCCTCCACTTGTAGAAGGCGGGTGGGTTTCACCCCCTTCGCTAATAGAGGTGAAATAATAACAACACACTGATTTATTCTTTATATATATATTTATTTACACAAAGGGGGGTTGGTACATTTTCGTCTAGGGGGTCATCGTTAAAACATCGTAATACACATCATCTTAAAATTAATACATCGTGTCATCTTGACTATGGCTCGTTTTCAACTGAACTGACTTGCAGCTGCAACCAACATTTAGAAGCGCACATATACACTTACACACACACATGCATATAAGTGGGGTGAGGGTGTCGACAGCTGACAGCCCTTGGACACCAGTTGTCATAATAATATTTATTACATGCTTTTAGCCTGAAGGGACAATACCCAGCTAAGAAGAAAGGAATGCCGCCTTCACAAGGGCACAAAGCCCAGCCGGCCAAGTGGCGAACATTTTTTTTTTTTTTTTTTAATGCAATCGAATGCAAGAAGGGGTGCACCAGTAAAGATGTAGCCCCTATGGATCTCGAAAGACCCTTGCATTACCGAAGAGAAGGAAAGTTGTTTAAGTGAGAGGGTGTAGACGTAGGTGTCTATGCACCCTGGTTTTGAAGGTTTGAAGATCATAGGTGCTGGGAAAGATAGAGGCTGGGAGAGAGTTCCAGTTCCTTGAAGTCATGGGGATATATGAATTCGCGAATGAAGTGGTCCGGCACTTTTCTAATTTGACCGCGAAAGAGTGTTGGGAGTCGGCAAAACGTGTGCTGCGTGCAAAGCATGCTTTGGGGGGAATTATTGATTTTATCTCATCAGAGCACCTGCCGTGATAGTATCTATAGAAAAGGGAAAGGGCGGAGACATCTCTTCGATGAGCCAGCGAGTCGAGGGAGTCGGTGAGGGTAGAATCGTCAATTAGCCTGACGGCTCGTTTCTGAATTGCATCAAGGGTAGCAAGAGAATATTTTGAGGCTCCTCTCCACAGATGAGAGCCGTATTCGAGATAGGGGCGGATTTGGGCCTTGTAGATGGTGAGAAGTTGTGGGGGTTTGTAAAATCGCTTGGACCTGAATAAGAAGCCAATCTTCCTTGCTGCAGATTTCGCCACAGAGGAGATGTGTTCATTCCAAGACAGGTCAGATGCGACAGAGACGCCCAACATGGATAGGCTGTACACATTTTCAGGGTATTCGAATCGAAGTGAATATCAGGGAAATCTCTATTTTCGCGCCTAGAAATTAGACAACATTGAGTCTTGTTTGAATTGAAGTTAACTAAATTTTGAGAGCCCCATTTATTCAGTTTGTCTAGGTCGAGAGTAATTGAGGAGGCAATAGTTGATTCGATTATTCGGGAGAGATGATTTTAAACAGAATTCACTTTTAAATTAAATGCTTAATTAATCAATAATTTCCCACATTATTATTATTATTATTATTATTAATTGGGGCACTCCACAAAATTCGTGGGGAGCAAGGGAAGTACTCACGTATTGTCAGAGGCTGAAACCCCCGCCCCCCTCCTAGAGGCAAAGTGATTCTTAAAAGCTTTAATTTATCTAAAAATATATAAATAATTTACTGTAAATTAATTAACGAAAAGAAAATGGATATAATTAATTTTCTTTCTTATGGCTAAATTTATTTGAAATCCACAGTTTCCTCTTGGTCCTGCTCCCCCCCTCCCTCCCAACCAAAAAACTGGGCACACCCTTGGTTACATAACTGCAAATTAATTAACGAAAAGAAAATGGATATAATTAATTTTCTTTCTTATGCTTAATTTAATTTTTCTAAATTTATTTGAAATCCACAGTTTCCTCTTGGTCCTGCTCCCCCCCCCCTCCCCCCAACCAAAAAACTGGGCACACCCTTGGTTACATAACTGCAAATTAATTAACGAAAAGAAAATGGATATAATTAATTTTCTTTCTTATGCTTAATTTAATTTTTCTAAATTTATTTGAAATCCACAGTTTCCTCTTGGTCCTGCTCCCCCCCCCTCCCCCAACCAAAAAACTGGGCACACCCTTGGTTACATAACTCCAAATTAATTAACGAAAAGAAAATGGATATAATTAATTTTCTTTCTTATGGTTAATTTAATTTTTCTAAATTTATTTGAAATCCACAGTTTCCTCTTGGTCCTGCTCCCCCCCCCCCCCTCCAACCAAAAAACTGGGCACACACTTGGTTACATAACTTGTTTTCTTCAAAATAAATATAATTTATGTGACTAAATGGTTAAGAAAAAGCTAGGAAAAAAATTTAATTTCTATAAATATATCTACTTGTTTTATTGAAATGAACACAAATTATATTTTTAAGAAGGAAGAGAGGGACTGGGGTATCGTAACGTAGTTATAACTAAAGGGGTCTACGAAAATGTGACGAGCTGTAACAGGGGTAGGGAGGCGGACATGTCTAGATTTAGGGTTAAGTATTAAAATTATTAAAAAAAGAAAACCAAGAAAAAGATGTGTAAACTATAAAACTACTTTAGACAACTGAATGTTTTCTACATTTGATTCAATCGCGAATCAACTGTAGGGAATTTTTGTCAAATATTGAGTGAAAATAATATTTGAACTTATATATTTTTAACTTGAAATAATGATCTTAAATAAATTTTTATAATTTTTCTAATTAATATAACAAAGAATAATTGCTATATCAATGAGAATTGTTTTTGACCGCGCTTATTTGAAAAAGATATTTATCGCGAGACTACTGCGGATTACGCTATTGAAGTCTGTGGAGTCTTAAGTCTGGACCAAGAGAGAAAAAGATGTGATCTACTTAGCTACAATCCAACGTCATTTCGCGTATAGCCCGCTAGACATTTGGATTCTTTGTTATATTAATTAGAAAAATTATAAAAATTTACTTTAGACAAGCAATTTTTAAAAATGTTTCAATTTAGAATCACTCGACCGCGTAATTTTTACGATGAAAATTGAAATTTTTCTACGCGTGTTATATAGGTATGACAGATTGCTTTCTCTTCGAAGGACGCCATTGGCCCGGATCGCTTTGTAGCACTTGGGTTCAATTACCGATAGGTTGAATACAATCTTTCTGGAAAGTACATATTATCGTTGGACATTTCCACGCCACCATACTACAAATATAATATACCACTAGCCCTAGAGAAATTCAACATCATCCTCTGCTGGGATAGACCTGTATTCACAGACAAGTCCAATGATTACAACAGAGCTGATATCTTCCTCATAGACAGCCACAATAATTGAAATAAGAGTTCCTCTTACACATAATCCCAATAAGATCGAGACAGAGTAGAGAAATATAGATGAGGAATTCGCTTTTCAGCTGAAAAACATATGGAAAAGCTCAACCCTGTAATTATTTGTTCACTCTGCAGAGGGAGTTATCTTCAAGACTTTCCATTTTAATATTGAGCAACTGCAATTTTACTACAAAATTGCTATCTTGCGAAAATTTCTCAGTTAAAGAGCACACTACAAGTATGTAGAGCCAGGATGAATTCCTTTCCACATCGAATGAATCTAATCCCAAAAACATCTCAGGGATAGGTGAATATTTCCGCAGCAATGATGAGAAAGTGCGTTAAAATCGGATAATAGGTAATAATAATAATAATAATAATAATGCAAAGTAAAAAGTTCATAAAAGAATTCCAATCATGATATATTAATTTATTGGAAATGCTCCATGTTGAGTATTTTTTTTATTTGTTCTTTAAAAGAAGAATGCGATATGATTTAAATTTTATGCTTGATCGAAGGAAAGAAGAAAGGAGTGAAGGAAATTCTCCTTGGTTCCATCTCATGTAAATTGGAGGAGAAGGCAATAAGATAGACAAGAGGAAATTTCATTAAAAATCTAATCCAATTAAGGGAGTTAGTTCCAGGGTTTTGTAACAAAAACGATTAATTAATAGCGGATAATTTTAATTATGTTCTCCATGTACAATAATTATCAATTTCTCAAGACAGAATTTTTTTTATGCTTTAAGTCTTCATAAAAGTTGGCAACTATTCTTTGAAACTCATATTAACCTAAATAAAAAATATATCATAAAGCTCTTTTGGAGAACTCTTAAAAGTTTAATATGTTTTCCATCAATAAAGGAACAAACCGAGAAGTTGAGGATGGGCGGAGAGGAAATTCAAAATCACTTATCGAATTTTGATTAAGCCCTCGATAGGCAATATTATTTATAGAGGGAGGCTTTCATAGAAATTGAGGCTGCCAATAAAGTTAGGAATTTTTTCATTAAAAAATGAATTCATAAATAAAATTTATTTTATTTAAATACTTTTATCTTGATATTATACCTAACTAAAGTAAGTTTAGACAAGTGGTCTTCAATCTTTTTTGGTCGTTACCTCTAAAGATAGGAAAATAAATATTATGGCTCAAACTCAATCCCTTAAAAAAAATAAAATTGAATGTAATAGTCAATGACAATGATTGATACATTTTTTTTTCACCCTCATCTGACAAAAGAATCAAATTTTTCTAGCTCTGTCGATACAAAAATGTAAATTGAAAAAAAGTAGCCCAAAAGTTTATTTCTTGAAATATTGTTTATGTTTTTTCCAATCAAACGTGTGAAAATTTCAAAAAATTATTTAAAAAAAAGAACAGAAAAAAATATAATTTTTGACCGAGTCTTATTTTTGCTCACGTATGGCGTATGTCTCCTCATCAGGAGATTTCTTGTCTAGATCTAGAATGTTTTAACCTGAAAAAAGCTATACAAAACGAAAATTCGTCCAAGAATTAGGGAGAAATGTTCAGTATCTACTCCCCGGCTCCCTCTTAAATTTAATTCAAATAAAATTCTTAAAATCAAATAGGGCCATTTTTTCTAAATCCTTTGATTAATCGTAAAAGCGTTTTCTACTTTAATCTTTTAATAAATACTGCCATGTCAAATGAGAAAAAAAACATTTCCTAAAGTGATCATTTATCAAGCCCCTTTTTGTGTTTAGATTAAAAACAAATTCGAACCAATTAATTTGATAATTGGTTCATATTCATTAAAATTAATATTCAGCTCCCCTCTTTACCAAATTCTACAAATTTCAAATTCAGGATTGTAAATTCCTACCTTGAAGTTTAATTCAATGACTATCTATTTCAATGATTCTAGCACCCTTTGATAAAAAACAATTTCTCATATTTTTTATGAAAATGATGCAAGAGAGATGCAAGGGCTTTAAGCCTAAATAGATCTGTATTCTTAAGATATAGTATCTTTTTATATCCGTTTTCATTAAAGTTACATTTAAATAAAATTATGTTTTAAATTGAATTTTATATTTAGATATTTTATATATGAGATTGAGCGCTGATTAGATTTTGGTTGAAATCAGATAAAGGTTGGGGGAAGGATTAAAAATGTGAACATTTTGTTAAAGTTAAGTGAAATTTAAAATTTGAACATTTTGTTGTTAGACCAAATTTTGCTACATTTATTTAATAAAATATTTATCACTTTATTCTGAATAAAATGACACCTTAATTTTGAAAATCGGTTAACAATTAATTGAGTTATGATGTTTTTTTATTGTCATTATTATAGATTAGTCATAGTTAATTGGAAGAGATGAAGTCGGCCATCATCGAATTTTGAATATTTGAATTTAAACTTTATTCATTTTCCAATGCTGCCATCTTACATCGATTTGTTCAACTGGCTTAGTTAATTATGGCGGTGATTGGAATCCAGCACCATCTTCTTTTTCATTTACTTAAGAATAACTAACCATAACTAAAACCACCATAACTCAGTTAATAATTAACCAACTTGCAAAAATAAGGTGTCATTTTGTTTATAAATAAATTATTAAAATTTTATTAAGTATAAGATAATTTAAAAAAGTAACAATTATTGAAAAATAAAGAATTAAAAATTGACAGGGCTGCCATTTTAAAAATTTAAACCTGTATTCACTATAATTTTTCCTTTATTAGCGACAAGTGAAGATGTGCCTAATTAAAATTACTGAAAGAGATTTTGGGATATAATTAACAGATGAAAGAAACAAGGAAAGTTCGACATTTTTTATTAATTTTAATCCGCAAATTTGAAAATTAATTGCAAAGAACGCGTTTTTTTGTTATACCCTGTTATTTGTCGCTTTTAAGCATTATAAGTATTAAATAAAATAAGCCTTATATTCATTTTAAAAATGTACTAATTAAAATTGATTCATTTAATTTTTATTAAACTTAAAAATTTATTAGCTAGTCTTAAAAAAGTACAAATTTAATAATCAGTTGACATAATATTAATTTAAAATAAGATTGAAGTCGTTTTTGGAGACGGGCTGATAAGTGAATTGAGTGGATATTGATGAAGCATTCAGGGTTTTGAAGAAGAAGGGAATATGTTACCGAAGCCCAGGTTTTTGAATAAAAAATATAGTTTAAATTATCTCTCTTTTTTTGAATTTTGGAATACGTCATCAATATCTACTTAATTTAAAATATTGCTCAAAAATTTGACCAACGATTTAGTCAGGGATATTTATATATAATCCAGACACCCTCATCACGAAACACTTGTTTTTTAACTTTTAAAAATTTAATTTAATTTAATGTGATAAATCAATTTGCCTTAATATTTATATAAGATGAAAAATATTAGATGATAAATCCGCTCAAAATCCACCATTTAATGAAAAACTTTTTTCAATCTCGTTCCGTTTATTTATTATAAATTTTGCATTTACTCATTTCAATTCAATTACTCGCAAAGCTATTTATATTATAGGTGTATTATATGGATCATTTCCTGTCAGGAAAATTCTGGATATCTATAAATCTAAGAGTTTTATCAAAAAAGTGGTGCAAGTAAACGTCCAAGTCAGTAAAATTTCCTAGAAAATGAGATAGAAATCAAGTTTTTAAGATCAGTGCTGTTCATTTTATCAAGGGAAAACTGAGATTTTTTGCCCGGTAGCTGGGACTGGGGACTTTTAGTATTTTTTACCTCCTAACTAGCCCAAACACATTCCACAAGAAAACAATTCTCTCCTCTAAAATGTTTTCTATAACCCATTCGTTGACTGGACTATACTAGTATTACCTATTTCCTTTTATACCAGTGGTTTCCGAACTGTGTGCCGCGAAACTTTTCCAATATTATCTCCAACAACAACTGCAACAGCGACAGATACAGAGGACGAATAAAATTCCAATAGCCGGATACTGACTGAGGATTTGCCTCGCGAGGCCAGCTCCTTGAAGCAAATGCCTGGTCGGTCACTACGGGCCTAGCCCAAGGCAAAAGTGCCCGTTGCCTCGGCCCGATCCATCGGTTGTCGGTTTTTGTGAATGCTCAAAGGCCTCGGGTCGTTTCCTGCATTCACTCAGGACGGTTCTGCGGCAAACGCCCGAGGGAGCCTCGCGAGGCTGCTCTCTCAGTCAGTATCCGGCTAATGATTTATGTTAGGCGATCCGTTGTGACACAAAACTACCTATATACAATATATAGCTTTTGTATGTATAGTAATATTTAGTTCATGTAAAAAGTGTTAAAAACACTATCAGTACAATTCAGTTTCATTTCAAGTAAAAAATGATAAATTAGGGTAAGAACATTTAATTTATTATTATATTTTAAAACTAATCTATAACTGCATCAATTGTGCACTTCAACTGCATTATGTAGACCAATGTTTTGACTTAGAGCGCGGCGGAAAAATTATCATATATTAAGAGAGCCGGGAACCAAAAAAAGTTTAGGGACCACTGTTTTTTAGACAACAAATAACTTTATAATGTTGATTGAAGTGAAGAGAGAAGACAAAGCAACTCATACCATAATTATGAGAAGCAACCAACAGAGGTATTGAAGTTGATGAATAATACAAGAATAATGAATTGGTTAAGAGAGAATCTCATACCTGTTTGCCTCCTCGAGCTTAGCTAGGAGCGCCAGGTCGCCGGCTGAGGGTGGAACTCTAGTGGGTGTGAGTTGAGCGGCGTCTTCGGAGGCCGTGGAGGGCAACGAAGAGGGTTGCTGACCGGGGCTGCTGGCACCCTCTTCCTGAAGCACCAACGATGTGGCTGCGGAACTCTGCGATTCTGCGTGAATACCAGAGGAATGGGCGACCATGGCCAGCCCTGAACTCATCGGCAGCAATGGGTGGCGGCGACGGCATCACCGGCCGCAGCCGCACAGTCGAAACTGGCCGAAAACCGGGCGGAAAAGACCCGGCCTCCTGCGGCCATCGGACACCTCAAGGCACCTAAAGCATCCAGGATCTGCAACAACAAAAAAAAAGGACCATTTAATAGGAAACTCAAAAATAAAATCGCACTTTTTTTCCTCTTTACATAATTAACGATTTCGCCCCCACTTATTTTGAAGTACATCTTTTTAATTATTATTTAGTATTTATTCATTTATTCACGAATTAAATACGTGTTTTTCGATAATATTATAGTAAATTAATGTCCAATGGGAATATGGTAAAACTATAAAAGCAATTTATAAATTCATAAAACTCACTATCTCGATTTTATAATATGCTAATGAATTATAATTTTTACTTTACCATAGGGTATACTGAAGTAATGTAATCGATCGTGCATGAGTTTTTTTTCCAAAATATCTTAAAAACGGCTAAAAATATTTTGCTAAAAAAATTGAGGAAATTAATTTCGGTCTACAATAAAAATATAAGCGAAGATCGAAAAATTTATAATTTAATATAGTATAGTTTAATTATTTTGTTAAAATGTTAGTGCGTATGTTCGCTCTAGCTCAAAAATCAATGAAGGTATCAAAACTATATTTTATATTGAGATTAAAGGGTGAAACACGAGTAACAAAAAAAGGTGATTACTTAAAATCGGGCCAAAATTTAGTGGGGTTTTGAAAATATGAATCCTTTGAGGGCGTCGCAGCTAGTAAACAGCAAATCGCAATATTTTTTTTTTATTGAAAAGAAGCTTTAATAATTATATATTCATGCGGTTAACTTTGTTTAGGAGGGGTTAAATTAACAGGGTGTTAATTTTCAAATTTAATATTACGACCAAAAACTTTGCCCATTAAATCGAGGTTTTGCTCATTATAATAAAGAGGGGGAAGTAAGTGAAAGTTGTATAGCGTGCATATAAGTTTATATAGACTATTAACCACATTTCACACTAAAAAAATTAATAAATAATACACTTTTACCAGATTAATTTTTATTACATGATTTTATAAATTCTGTCCAGTGAAGTAAAAAAGAAATAAAACGTACAAACATAAAGGAAAAGAACTCAGAAAAAGCACATTATTATTATTATTATTGTATTGCTTTTGTTTTGTTTTGAGATAAAGAAAATAATATTTGATTTTAGGTAGAACACTGGCTTGGTGCATTTTATGTGCATTGACAATAAAAACCAATCACGTTTCTTCTTTATTCTGCGAGAGATATACTCGTAAATGTCCAAAGGAAATTTATGTCAAATCAGAACAACATAAAAAGAATGACTGGAATAAACGGTGGCATAAAAGTTTAAATCTAATTAAATAAGTTGATTGAATAATAATAATAGTAATGAAAAATAAACAAGAGAGACAAGGGCGGGGCGTGAGGTCATTGGTCGGCTTATACCAGGGGATCCAAACTTTTGGATTACACAGGCCACATTTGAAGGAAAAAATTGTCCCGGGCCGCAGATAGAATATACTACTAATTCTACCGATTTTGTTGATCAAAAAAGATAGTTGATAATATTAAAAAAAAATTATTGAATGTTAAAATAAATACAAATTTTTTATAAAACAATCTTTAAACGTTTAATCAAACTCCAAAAATTTCGGGAGAATTTCTCCCTTTTTCAATGGAAAATTTTCAACTAAGACTAATAAATATGGGTTTATTAATTGAAATTTTATTATTTCATCGCTTCATTTTATAATTATATATTTTTACTCTTCAATCAAATATAAAAAAAATAATCATGAAAAATATTAGTCATGGAAAAAATGTATATATAATCAGGAAACCTTTTCAGATAAAAAGCTAAAATTTGGTACATTGTAATTTAAAATACAGTTGGGTACCATTTTGAGGTCATTAACTAAAACCTTACAAGATTGGCATTTTGTACTTTCAGAAAACGTTTTCAGGTAAAAAGCTGAAATATGGTGCATTTTGTAAGATATTTGCCTACCATTTTCAGCTCATTAACTAAAACCTTTCAAGATTGCCATTTTGTACTCTCAAAACCGTTTTCAGATAAAAAGCTAAAATTTGGTGCATTGTAAGATATTTTTGCTTATCAATTTTGAGCTCATTAACTAAAACCTTTCAATATTGACATTTTGTACTCTCAGGAAACGTTTTCAGGTAAAAGCAAATGAAAATATTATGTTTCTTATAAATCGATATTTATTTTTTAGATAATTGATATTTTTTCATCAGAGAAAAAAATAATTCGAAATATTCGAGAAAACATTTTTTTTGTAAATCCAATCCGCCAACACGTCTCAACTTGTTCATGCGGGTCTCGACTCGTTTGAAATAGTCTCGAGTTTTCATCATTAATAAGTCTATTAAATATTTGTAATTGGAAATAAGAAGCAAAACGGGCAATTCTAAAGTAATCTGAGTACTAATACTATCTAATGTTTAGATGTTTTTCTCAGGCTTGAAAATATATAGAAGACGGTTTTTAAATGAACAAAATAATAATTATAAATCACGTTTTGTTTCCCATCAGCTTAATCTTATATTTTAAAGATGTTTTTAAAAAAACAAAACACTCTTTTAGGATTTTGTTCAAAAGTAATACGGGGCTCTATTAATGTCGCTAAAATGTTTATCTGTCTGGCAGAGCATTGTAACTAGTAAGTTAAATAATAGAAACTTAAAATTTTAATGTATTCATTTTATCCGAAATCCGAAATCGAATTAAAATATTAATCGGATGAATATTTTGAGGCAGGACAAATTTTTCGTGAGATCGAAAATAAAAAATATTTTTTAATCATGGGATGTGAGACCGAACTTCCTATGACTTTTTGTTCTTATGTTATCGTGAGTGTTGGAATCTAGTTAGACACTATGTTCTATATTAACGCGCAAGGCACAAAGAACAAAGCATAAACATCGTAATTGTACTTTTAACCATAGTACGAGCACGCACTCAGATTATAGGATAACTTGAGAACGATCGCAGAATAATTCAATCGAAACGTCGTAGTTATATTGTATTATTTGTTCGTGTTCAATAAATAATTATAATTAATTATGTGTGATTTAAATACAAATTCAAATTTTAATCAAATTAATCACAAAAACAAAAGCTTCAACAGCCTCACTACTAGGATAGATTAAATTTAGATATTTATATATGAAATATTTAAATGTTATCGTCTGATAAAATGTATGTTGAAAGTGATTATTTAATTAAAACGTTAACGAAAATTCTTTTAAAAAACACAGAGAAAACCACCCCTCGGTCTGCTTAGGCCGCTGGTCAACTTGTCCAGAAAGGTTTTCCTCGAATAGAAATTATTTTTAATTTTATTTAAAGTGTATATTTAAGTAATAATTTAAGTGTATATCAGTATATCTAAATGAAAGAGGAGACAGGAAGAAAAATACCATCGTAAGCTTCTATCATTGACCCTTTTGAACCCTGGAGAAGAAGGAAGATCCTCCGAAATGTCTGTTTAAAACCTTAACTCTCAGTTTTCTTAGTTAACTCCTCGTTTTCCTAATTAACTCACTGTTTACATACTTACCTTGTTAATTTCATATTTAATTAGCTGTTTTTCATACATAACTCACGGTTTAAATACTTAACTCTCAGTTTTCTTAGTTAACTCCTCGTTTTCCTAATTAACTCGCTGTTTACATACTTACCTTGTTGATTTCATATTTAATTAGCTGTTTTCATACTAAACTCAAGGTTTAAATACTTAACTCACGGTTTAAATACTTAACTCATGTTTTCTTAGTTAACTCCTCGTTTTCCTAATTAACTCGCTGTTTACATACTTACCTTGTTGATTTCATATTTATTTAGCTGTTTTCATACTAACGGATTAAATACTTAATTCTCAGTTTTTTTACTTAACTAATTCATCTTTTTTATTTTATAAATGCCCAGTTGGACTTCAACCACAGGGGTATTAGAGAGAGGAAATACTTCTACTATTACTTCACTAAAATTCATACTAAATATAAGTAAATAAAAAAATATTTTTAATATAATTTTTATTTTTATTTTCATAAATAATTGGAGGAGAAACATGAAAACTTTTTCACGACTCAGTACACGCTCTTTTAAATAGCTATTTGTTAATTTAAATTAATATAATGATTAATAGATATTAAAATCATTATTCAAGTACCATTTTATTTGATAGCTTTGAATTATTATATATGTCTAAGTTTATCTTCAACCTATTCACATCTGGAAGGATTCTCCTCATTAATTATTCGTAGAAATTAGTAGAGCTTTATTATTTCAACAAAAGCTTAGTTTTATTTAGGTGTTTTGTTGCGAGAACAAAGTTGTTATCAAGTCGTGAGTGGTATTAATTAAGGCACTCTGCTGCTTGTGTTTTGGATGACTCTGTCAGAAGAGAACCCCCGGTTGCTGTTTCCTGGATCCGATTGACTTTCCACCCTCACCTGTGACATCCAGCCCTTTCGCCTTGCCAATAACCAAGGCAGCGAGCGACGCAGATTCGCAACCAGCATACCGTGCAATTTCTTTTAACGAAAACACCAAGAATTATTTAGTTTGATCGCTTGTTTTGAAATCCGTCAAGTCAACATTTCGCTAATGCTTTTATCGGTACGCGAGAAATCAATATAGTTAAATAAGAGGAAAATATTTTCTCTCCGACAATGAAAAAGAAATATCCAACTCTAGTTTGGGCTGTGTCATCAATTTTTCTAGAATGCATTTGTGAGATAACAATTCCCAATCAAAAGTTGAATTCTTTACCATTAAATATAATCATAAAAAAATAGATTTAGAAAAAAACGACGCAACGCAAATCTTTTCAATTGATATGAAAAATAATTTGATGAAAGGAGCTTATGCATCCTTTATCTTGTTTTACAGTTGAAGAAACAATAGGAGCAAATTATGAAAAAATGAGTCCATGTTTTCCCTTGCCTTTTTATTGGCAAAAATCACGATAGGTGTGACATCTCTTAGAGTTATATAGAATTAATAATTACATGTAATCTAATAGCGAATTCAGCCCACTTATTGGAAAATATAGTTATTGGGGAAACAAAATCTATTATCTCATAAGAATAATTACCTGTTAACTTTGATGTTCACCAATAATTAAATATCCAGGCATATAAAATATAAATATATTTTTGAGACTTTTCCTATTTCAATATTTATTATCAAATGATCATAGACACTTTGTTTTTTAATGATAGTTCATTTTTGACTATTTTTGAAAAATTTCTTATCCGAGTTCGGACGGCCATTTGCATTTAACGCAGGATAATGGGGTGGCTCAACTTAGTAAATGCTTATTATTATTATTCATAATACATTGAATACTATTAACTAGTTAGTAAATGCATGACGAACGTGACGTGTGAAAATCTTCAAATTTCAATTTAAACGAAGCTATGTTTCATTTCATCGATATTAATGAATCAAACAATTTATAAATCCTTAAAGCCAAATAGATATTATGGACATTAACCTCTTTTCAAATGTATTTATTCACACCGGCGACAAGCTTCGGCGACTCCGGTCTCCTTCCTCAAGACCTTCAGAAGAGAACAGTTGTTGGACCACTCATGAGTATTGAAAATAGTTCAGTGAATAATGCTAAATAACCTTTGTACTTTACTTATCCGTTAATCAGTATATTCATTTACAAAGGTCCTGAGGAAGGTGATGCTGATTTTTCATAAAACCTAAGCCATTAAATCCTTATTTAGATAAAGAAAGAATTTTCAGCATCATATGAAGGTCCAATATGATCTATATAAACTATTTGAATTAATTCCGACTGATGAATAACTAAAAATATGCCGGGCACTTGGTTTTGAGAACATATATTTCCAAAAATTTCACGAGTAGGATCCCCAAGCCCCCGGAAATTCAGCGTTACGGCAGTGCTAAATTTGCGATAACAGCACTGATTATCAGTTCTATTATCATTAAATACTCGTACTATTTAATCGTTATGTTAAATCAGACTACAAAACAGACACACATAGCCAATTATATAGATGAAATCTTATTAAGAAGTTAGAACTAGTATATCGACAATCCCGACATCTCGGGATTCCGACTAATTTTTACAGTGTTTGGGGATCAAGAATGAAAAGTTAACTATCTCTACTATTTTTAATTGGAGAATTCATTAATTTTACGAGAGAATGCAGAGAGTAGGTTAACATTAAGTTAAATCTTTTTCAATGAATGACTGATTTATTTTATAATAAAACTTGAGCAAGATGCGAGATAGGTTTCACAAAAAAAGAAATTGAGTTTTGAATTCGATATATTTCGGGGGTGAGCCCATCAACAGGAGTCAAAGAAAACTGATTTATTTTAGTTTTCATAATTAATATAAAGTTACTAAAAATTCTAAAATCGGAACTTGAATAATTACTACTCAAAATACAGACAATCTCGGAAATAAAATTCCCTGGAATAATGAATGCCCTTGTTAGGTTGTAAGTTATTCGTAGGTCAAGGCCTAAGACTATGAATATAATAAGTTCTAACTCTTTTCTAATTTTTCATGGATTCCCTTAATAATTTCTTTAATTATTTACTAGCAGAAGCTGCTAAGGAATAGGTTAGTGGGTCATTGGTAGGTAACGAAGGAGAGGTAACAGGTTAGATCATAGCAGAAGAGCATGGTTAGGAGGAAAAAAGAAGAGGAGGTCAGTGGTTCTGAAAATCAAGATATGCATATTCATAGGATCTTAATCTATACATAGTAAATAGATTAGTCAAAGATTCTTAAAAACATTAATAAATATTTTTAAAAATGGGATTCTAAACCACCAAAGGTTATATGTGGTGCTCTAAATTTTTATTAAAAAATATGTTTACAATATTAGTAAAAATAATAGGAATTATATATATATATAGTATACCTATATATCAATGGCGTGGGGTTCATGGATGCTGTGGATGCGGCGCATCCCCCAAATTCCAAAATATCAAGATGTTAATATATTTGAAAATTTATAAAATTTAAAAAAATATTTCAATAAATAGGTACTATACAACTAATTCATTTAAAGATATATAAAATTTAAAATTTACGAAGCTTTTTATAGTTAGCAAATTTATTCCAGAATCACAAAGAGAAACAAAGAGAGGTTGTCCTCTGATTGATGCAAATAAATATACACATAATATATATATATATATAGATATAAATATGTATATATGTACATTAGGCTACTCCTTATTTTGGATATTTTTGAATATTTATGCGGACAGAGGGCTAATATGGTTCTAAATAAATAAAAAAATATCCCCCAAGTTTTAAGTCTCTATCTCAATTTTAACCTAGTGGTTGGTACACAGCGATTAAGTTTTCCATCTAAATAACATGGAGTTTTTGGCATTGAATGATCAATTTTTTAATCCGGCCAAAGTAATGGTTCAAATTTGAAGCTCTGTAGACATTAACCTTATAATATTAGCTATCGTTAAGAATTTTTACAGATTTTTAGCTATTACAATTTTGGAGTTACATCTAGATAAAACACTGCTATATTCTTAGCATTAGTAAGTTATAGACACCAAAATTATAATAGCTAAAAATCTGTAAAAATTCTGAGGGATAAAGTCTACAGAGTTTCAAATTTTTTGAACCATTACTTTGGCCGGAATAAAAAATTGATCGTTCAATGCCAAAAACCCCATGTTATTTATATGGGAAACTTAATCACTAAGTTAAAATTGAGATAGAGACTTCAAACTTGAGGAATATATTTTTTATTTATTTCGAACCATATTAGCTCCTGTCCGCGGAAATATTCGAAAATATCCAAAATAAGCAGTACCCTAATATACATATATTATTAATTTGTTTGAGACTATATTTTCGAAGGCTTGACCTTCATCATCAGTTTTTTTAAATTATATAAATATTATTTTTCATGGGGTCAGTATCGCGTGGATATTGAAATTTTTTTTGCTCTTATTGAGCCGAGAAGCCAATTAGCATTCAAGCAGAGGACGACCTCTTTGTTTCTCTTTATGAATCAACAGCACTGATACTCTAGGTAAAATCAAAACTTTTAAATTATTCCAGAATTCCTATTTTAATCACTTCAGATATCTGTGGAACATACTTTGATTTTATGAGATTAAAAAAGTGAATTAATTTATATGTACTCGACCCATGACTTTAATTTAAAATCTATAAATTTCATTAAAAAAATTAATCGCAAAAGATGAACTAAGATGTTTGGGCAATGAAATTGGATATTCTCTCTCTATAACGAGTATCATTTGGTCCGAGTGCAAAAGGCCATTCCTAGAATAATAGAAATTAAAAAATAATCTCTAATAGTCTGAAACAGGTCTGAACTTGTATTTGGTATCGTTGCAATACACCTTAGCTCTAAAAAAGAGAGATCATTTTATCCACGCTCTTTGTCATTATTTTGATCGATCAGATTCTAATGAAAGAATTGCTCACCCGCACATTAAAAAATAAAAAAGTGAAAACTTTTTCAAGACTCGGTACACTAGAGCTGCCCAAGTAATTATTAATAAACCTTAATATAAATTGTTCATTTATGACTATACTATAATATAACATCTTGTTAAAATCTCAATAGAATAATTCAAAATATATATATATATATTATTTTTTAACCAGATATTATAAGATCTAATCAGTAATGTATCAAACAAACGAACTTTTAGACTTTCCGTTCTTGGGCTATCGTGGGTATCGGAATTCAGACACACAAAGAGAAAATCAACTGGTGTGTTCATCACACGACTTTCACATTTTCATTTATTTGAAATCATCGCGACACTACTAATTTACACCCCCTTCCTTTATTTCGTTTTTTTTTATTTTCTCAAAAACGGCTCTAACGATTTTTTTAAATTAGTGTATTTTTCAAGTGTCATGAGTTAATAGTTGTGTCAAATTTTTAATCCCATTGAATTAAAGGAAGGGATTGTAATTTAGGAGTGTCGTAAAATAAATGTTTTAATCGTTCATATCTCATCTTCGGAAAGTCGCAGAGCCTTGAAATTTGAAGCTTAAGCTATCTAGAGGCTACAAGAAGTATAACAAGATTTTGGCTAAAATAGAAAAACCGGAAGTTGATGTTTACGTAGGTAAGAATTTACCCCTCCCTGCATTTGGCAACCATAAGTCTCAGAAATACGAAATTCGAAACTTAAGCTTGATATAGGCTAGAAGGAGTACATCAAGCTTTTTGTTGAAATCGGAAGACGGGAAGTGGACATTTACATGAAAGATTTTTCGTTTTTTTTTTGATTTTCTCAAAAACGGCTCTAACGATTTTTTTAAAAATTTGTGTATTTATCAAGTGTAATGAGTTATTAGTTGTGTCAAATTTTTAATCCGATTCAAATAAGGGAAGGGGTGTAAAGTAGGAGTGTCGCGGGGCGCCGCGTCCTAAATCCGATTTTCAACTATTAAGGGCATCGATTCCTTCCACCTAGAAGTTACAAAATTAAATTAACTTTTTTTATCTCTGAGATACAAGCTCTCAAAGAGTCAATACCCAGATTGGCCATCACAATACTTCCCCATTATATTCTTTGAATATAAATGTGAAAGTAAAAATCATATAGGTAGTTGAAAAATATTTATTTCCGCGTTTCAGACAATTTAAAGCACAATGAGAAAATATTTATTTTTATGCGTGATTTAATAATTTTGATTTGGATTATGCCTTCTAAGAGGGGGCAGTCATTTTTCAACTAAGAAAAAGTCACCAGACGAAGCTGAAGTGAATATATATTATCCGCTCTGTTAATTTAAATATCAATTGATAAAAAAACTAATGTTCAATTTGAAAAAAATAACGAAAAATTCTATGATGCGTTTATCGATAAATTTTGCATAAAGGAGGGATGAATAAAATAAAATTTAAAAAATGAAGGTCTATTTTTTGGACAGCATTCCTTGATTGAAAAGTCACCGACCACCACTGCTATAAACCTATTATATATTGCATTTATGGCCAAGATGAAATTTCGAATTAGAGCTTTTACAGTTTCTACTCTGTATCGGCTACAGAAAATTAATTAAGATTAGAGTTTAATTAATTTTCATTTTTTTTCTCAAACTAATTTCGGAAACAAAACCCATTTAACCAGATCCTATATAGGATTATTAAAAAACAATTACATGTGCAATTCTTTTTATATTATTTTTTAACTAGTTGCAAGGCTCGCCTTCGGCGGCCCTCTTCCTAGCCAGGGGGCACACCCCTGGACCTCCAGCCCTCGAACCCCACCTTAACCCCCACTCCCACCCACCACACCCCCCAAAACCCACCCAGCACCATGCCCAACCCCAGTCCCCACACCACCACCCTCCATTCCGCACACTAACCCACTACCCACACCCCAAAACCCCCTCCAGCACCCCAATCCGCACCCGTCCCCACCCACCTCGGATCCCGCACCCCATCCACCCCGTGCCCTCCAACCCTGCGCACCACACCCCCGCCTAGCCCCCTGGACCCCACCCCGGCTATGACCCTGGACTCCACCCCGCACCACTCTCTTCCGCCTCACTCCTCACCCCACCCCATTCCACCCCCGCACCCAGTTTTTGCATTTCTAGCCTTCTAGTGACCTACAGATTATGTATACAAAATTTGGTGTTTGGCCCAAGAGAAAGAATTTTCATTTTTTGATCCCCCCCCCATTTGGGTGGTTAGTTTTTGCATTTCTAGCCTTCTAGTGACCCACAGATTATGTATATAAAATTTGGTTTAGTTTGGTTCAAAAGCAAGAGTTTTCATATTTTGAGTGGTTTTTTGGGGGAATTTTTTTAAACAAAAGTTGTCAGAAATCACATCCCCTACAACTTTGCTCATTTTAAAATTTGCCGTAGAGTTAATAGTTTAGGAGTTATTTGATAATTTTCATTCGTGCGCCCCCAAAACCTCCTTTTGGGGTCAAAATATCAAAACGTTATATAACTAAATACGTAAGTTAGAAGACATCTGATATAAATATGAAATTTCATAATAATCCCTTCAGCCGTTTTTACGTGAATCGTGAGCAACTTTTTGGAAACGACGGAAACATACATACAGACAGACAAGAATTTTGTTGAGGGTGTTTTCGTTCATAACTTTGCTTGAAACGTGTGCAACCAAAATTTCGCGTGATTTGGAGCAATGTACAGACAAAACCTTAATTTTATATATATATAGTAGATATATAAAGATAAGAGTAAATAGATATTTTATTTAATATGGATTTACTATGAGTTAAGGATACTGGGTCACTTATTTCACATTAAAATTGACCCAGTATCCTTAACTCATAGTAAATCCATATTAAATAAAATATCTATTTACTCTTATCTTTATTAAAGATGTTTTCACCTTGCACCAACACCACAATCTCTACTGATTATTAGTAGATATATGTTTAAGTGTGGGTGTATGAATAGTGCAAATTACTTTAGCCGGACAATGTAGTGAGAGGGACTTGAATTCGGGATTCCTTTTCAGTAAGCAGTGACGCTATAATTTCAGACGATCTGACCCCCATAAAATGCCTTGTATGCATATAAAAAAGTCTTTTGAAAAAAATTAAAATTATCTATAATTTGGAGTAAAAGTGAAAACTATTTCAAGACACTGTACATATTCCATATTCCTTAATAAATTTGAAAATGTTTTATGAGTGATTCGGGTGAACTATTGTTAATACAATACTTGACCATACCCTGTATGGTAATGTAAAAATGAAAGTTGACAGAAAAAGTTCGGATTATTGAAACAAACGTTTCTGTAGAATTTCAGCTTATTAGCTATACATACACCGCCATCAACGAATCAATTTTTTCCTATACTCTGGATTTCCTAAACAGTGGTTCTAAAACCAAAAGCTCAAATCTAATGAGTCCTTTGTTTAGATTTCATACTTCAAAATGATTTTTCTCAAGTTTCAGATAACTCTAAACACGAATAGCAAAAAAAAAAAAAAAAAACGAAAAAGAATTGAGATGAATTCAATACTGCGGGCGAGTTCCAGCGTGTGAGAGAGGGCTTAAACAGAATATTCCATCATCAGCAATTTTAACTTCTAAGAACCCGACAAAAAAATCTCTCTCTCAATATGCAAATAGCGAATGCTTATAGACTGAAAATTATTTATGCATGGAAGTTTCCTATCGAATCTCCCAAAGTTGAGAAATTTCGATTTTTATGAGGTTTCATATTATCCTTAATAAAATGACTCACCATTATAATGCAACAAACCAAGTAGATTCATTTACAATTTGTTGCTTTAGATTAAAATTAACTAAGTCTCTCGTATAGACATATTAGATCAATAATAATTTATATAGTATCAGGTGCAGTTCCATATTAAATGTTCAGAATCGTGCGATCCTCTCTGACATCTATATTTCATAAATGGACAAAAGGAAATTTGCTTATAAATTATAATGGCAATCCATTTTCGCTCAAATCCCACAGGTTCTCTTGAACATTTTCTCGCTGAACTTACCTAGTCTTAATTCAAAATCATCGAATCATTGGACATACACTTAATTTCACTTATAATATAGTATACTTAATAAGTGCAGTATTTCATTCCTCTTTCGAGTTTTTCAAACTTTGTGGCTTCTTGAAAAGTTTCTCCTTATTTTTAATTTATGTATTAAGAAATTGCATTTTACAGGAAATATTACCTGGCTGTATATTTTTAATTTATTGCTTTACCATACGTAAAATAGAGAAATAAATATGATAATCAGCAGATTTTTTTCCTAGAATTTAACAAATCTTTCCGTTTCAAGTTCGAAAAAAGTTCTTTATGAGAAGAATTTATTATAATAATAGGTTGTTTGCTCACTAGATTTCAGTCGAAATCGGATCATGCAAATTTACAGTATAGCCCATCTAAAAATAATTACCTACTAATAATTTTGATATAACCATTTAATACACTTGAAGCTCTGTTTTCAATTAAATTTGTTATCAAAATTTTTTCTGGATATTTTAAGAAATTTTTATAGTGAGTAAACTACCTCGTATCTTACTCAAGTTTTATTATTATATTAAAATGTTTCACCTAGAACCAACACCGAACTCCTTAAAAGTTAGTAAACTAATCGCCTCAGAGTATCATTTAAAATTTAAATAAATAAATATATAAACTATTAAAAATATACATACAGACAGAGGCTATCCTGAGGCCTCATAATAACTGAATATGTTAATGTTGAAGCTTGTAAAGTACCTGTGAAATTAATAAATGTAAAATAATTTTTGTTTATTTTTTTGTCCAGACTTGTATTTGGAATTTTGAAGTCCTTCAAAAAAATTATTGCCTTGGATTTTGCATTTTCTCTGAAAGATCCTGCATACGAGTATAAGGAGTCATTTGAAAAAAAAAATGGACACAGGGCAAACATTATAAGATGGAAGAATATTTGGATAATGTTTTGAATAAACAAAAAGGGAATCTGAGATTTTAAACTATGTAATTATGATTTGATTGATATAAATTTAAGGAGAGTAGAAAAATAAAAAAATAGGGAAAAAGAAGATGGAATTTAAGCTGAGACAAAAATAACCAAGATGAACAATTCGTAATTTGTTGATCTAAGCTTTTAAGGGGAATGTCGAGAAATTACCGTAAGAGAATTTAATGATAGTCCGAGGATATTTTTAGAGAGGAGTTGAATAAAAATAGACCTGTGGAGGGTGGAGCTCATGAAAATAAACGAGCAAAGCCTTTTAGTTTGCAAGAAAATGGACATTCATTTAGGTATTTGGATATTTTTAATCAAATGTTTATTTAGTTTCGCAAGATTAAGAAATTTGTTAATAGCTTAGGGGCGATCCACAAATTACGTACCACGTTAAGAGGGCGGGGGGGGGGGGGGGGGGTGACATCGTGTGACAAGGGGTGACGAGACATAAGCTTCGTGATATCACATGTATATATCTAAACTAAAGTATTAAAACTCAACTCTAACGAAAAACTTTAAAATGTCCATGGACTGAAGATTATTAAATTTTGTATCGTTCATTTGATTTGTTATGTTTTGTAAAATTTCTAAAATGTTTGATTTATTATTGATTTTATGAATAAAGATTTTAAATCAGTGGCGGATGGTGCCTTTTCAACATTTCAGGGGATGCTGTCCAAAAAACTAGCTTCATATTTTTGAAATTTTATTTTAATTTTCGCTTTATTTTGCAAATTACATCAAATACGGCATCATTTTAGTTATTTTTCAAATTTAAAATTAGATTTTTAAAAATTTATTTTGGGACCTTCGCCCCAAATGGATAGTGGTTTGTGTGAGGGAGGGTAGGAGTCAGAAATTAATTCTAACAAGCTATGACTTATTGTCTATTGCATTCTTAGTTATTTCCGATCTTATATATTGAGAGTTCTTACAAATGGATTAGTCCACAGATTCTCTTTTTTATAATAATTTTTTTAATAGTTACTCAGCGAAAACAATTTTTATTCTACTAAAACTCGTAAAGACTTGTCTTTGACACGCTTGAACTGGAAGATATACCAGACAGGGACTTCAAATCCATCGGCACCTTTTTTCGAAAAATCATTCATTTTAATTAAATTAATAAAAAAAAATGAAAATGTTGGATAGAATTCAATGCTTCGGCCCGCCCAGAAAAGTAGGGACTAATTAAAATCTGCAAGAGAAAAAAATAAGTCGGCCAAATGCGAGTCAGATTACATACCGAGGTTTCCGTACCTTTAATTTACAAAATATGTGAGATATCAAATTCCTTCGTATGTGCTGCTGGTAAAGAGAGAATGCGTGAATTTTCTAATTTTATGTAAAACCATTTCTGAAAGAGCCGACAGGTACAAACATTTCTTTAAAAAACTTTGGGGCATCTCACACCGTCATTTTAAAAAGAAATAAACCTTTAAAAAAGCCTAATCTTACTTTACTCTCGATGATAAAAATAAAAATATTTTTTTTGACCCCACAAAAAATGGACCCCCTCAAAAAAATTATCCAGTTAAAATTTTAATATGATTTTTGATTTGGGCGAAATGGATAATACATAGATATAATTTATAGATTTCAAGTTTATATATTTTATTTAGTTTACAAACTACAATGCTCTGACAGACGAATAGACAGATAGATATTGTAGAGACACTAATAAAAGCTAAGCCGACCACAAAATAGTAATTAGTTGTGATATAATTTTTAATGAAGACCAGAGAGTAGGGTTAGCTGAGGATGTATGAAGTGTTGCATATCTACACGGCGCAGGCGAGGACCTCATTTTAATAAGAAAGATGCAAGAAACTGCTGCACTTAAAAGAAATAACAGATCCTTATATTCTTGAAAGAAAGCATTCAGTAGCTGGAGACCAAGTAGAGGCAGGGTGACCGGTCTAGTGAATTTACTGAAATATGTAGGGTTATTTTTAATAGAATAGGTATGTCAGAAATATGATTTTTTTCTGAGGTCTGTATAAATTCTGATATTCACGATGACTTAAGAACAGAAGCTTGTATTCTTGTATATATCTGGTGCGAAAATGTTTGTATATCTAATGCAAAAAATTCATTAGATTTTGGCTTTCTAACTTGAGAATTTTGAATGAAAAAGAATGCAAGAAATCATAAAAAAATCGAATTTTCATATAAAATGATTCTTGAACAGTAAGAGTTAATGAGGTGAAATACACCACAATAGTTTGTATTAATTAGGAGCATCTTAATCCTAAATTTTAGCTTTTTAGCTTAAGCCGTCCGCTGACAAAAATGTCACATCACCAAAATTTATAAAGCGGATATTGATTCCTGAAAAAGTTTATTTTTTTCCTCCAATTTTAATATTAAAATAAGATATTTATTTATTTTATAAATGTATCCATCATATTTTCTGCTCGTTAGTAAAGATAATTTCTTAAAAGATTATTTAAAAAAAAAAATAAAATAAAATAAAATAACAATCCATCCCCCTTCCTTAACATTTTCCAGATGCTGGTGGGACAACCCACTCGTTCCACCAAAACATATTAGATAATAATTCATAAATAAAAACCGTTTTAGTTCCATTAGTGTTGTGAACAAATATATTTTAACAACTAGTTAGAAATTTATTATTCATTACGTATTCAACAGAGTGGTTGGTCTCATTTGATAGATAATTAGTCAGCAAAAAGAAGGCGATTAGAGAAAATGCATTAATGAAATTTTCATTAGAGCACAGCTAAGTCCCTTTAAATACATATGTACTATATAGATTTTTCTTAAATAGATTTATGTTCAAATGAATAATTTAAGATGACTATAAATATCCCCAAAACCTCCCCTTTCTCGCTGAAGAGATAAAAGAGGCCAAATGCGAGTGAGACTGGGATAGTAAAAGGGTCCGAACCCAAAATATATATTTATTAGGGGGGTGAGGGTCCAGGAGCATAGTGGAGCGGGTGTTCAGGTGGTGTGTGGTGGGCGGTGTGGGGGTCCCCCTCGCTAGCAAGGGCCGCCGAAGACGGGCATTGCAGAATATTAAAAAATCTAATGTTAAATTTGAAAAATACAAGAATGATGTAGTAAATGATGAAATTTACAAAAAAAAGTGAAGATTAAAATAAAATTTCAAAAAAATGAAGGGTATTTTATTGGACAGCGACCCCTGGTTGAAAAGTCTCCAACCGATTGTGTGTATTTATTATTCTTTAAGAGAACTAATTTTCCAATTTCCCATTGATATAGAGAGAAATTATCATGAAATCTTTGAATATTTACGATCCGTTGCAGTTTATTTATAAAGTATTAATTTAATATTTTAATAATTTTTTTGAATTTTTAGGTAAATGAATAGACATGACTTGTAAACTACAAGGATGCAATTTTTTTAACTGTAAATTGCTTTGATATATAACAGGGATCTTCAAACTTTTTCACGATCGGTGCACCAAATTTTCAGTAAAAGTTCCGCGGGGCACATCTTTCAAAACGTAGAAAATATCAACATCAGTATATTTACACTTTACATAATACATGTAAAACCGCTTAATTATCTAATCATTAGATTAGATTTTAATGATTTTTTTTATTATATAGCTTTTTTACTTTACCATACAGGGCATGGTCAAGTATTGTAATCGTGCATGAAAAAAGTGTTTTTTTTCCTTCTTTTTTTTCAAAATATTACAAAAACGGCGGAAACTATTTTGATTAAAAAAATTGACCGAAACCATGGCATTTCGCTCTATAAAAAAGCTTTAATAAGTGAACATCGAAAAAATTATATTTTTCGAGACAATAATTGTTTTGTCAAAATGTCTGTTAGTTAATTAGTCTGTCTGGTTGTCTGGTTGTTAGTCTGTGCGTTACCAAATTTTTGTGGACGAGCTAGCTCAAAAACTAGTGTGAATATCGAAACCAAATTTCACACTTAGTTTTTGTCCATTGAGATTAAGATCTGATTAGATTTTGGTGCATATCGATCCAAAAATTAAGGGGGGTGCCGGAGGGTCAAAAAAATGGAAATTTTGGCCATTTACCGAACTCAACCAAATTTTGTATACATAATCAGTGGGACCCCAGAAGTATAAAAATTCAAAAACTAAACCCCCCTCATGATTATAAATAATTTTAGGGGCCAGGTTGTATGGTAAAGTCAAGTGGATGGCCACATCAGAACACGTCAGCTCATTTATTTATTTATTTTGAAAATATATCATTTTCTTTTTAATAAAGGGACCACATCGTCGCGGTGCACCTGAAAGTTCTCCGCGGTGCATAGTTTGAAGACCTCTGCTATATAGTATCGAGACAAAGAAGGTTCCGTTTTAAGTGCGTTCGAAGCTCTAGAAAAGTTTTTTAAAAGAATTTAAAAGTTTATTTCAATGAACATTGAAGAAAGGCATGGCCAGTCGAAGATAGTAGAGGGCGACATCGATAAATGTCAAGAAGACCAACGACCATTAATATTGATCTTGTCACATCTCGGATGTCGACCTGGACCAGAGCCAAATCCCCAGGAGGCGATTCATTTCCAGCACGTCGGACTCTCCATCCACTTTGATATATTTTTATAATTTGTTATCTATATATTATAGCATTTTATTTATTCTCGAAACATTCGCGGGGGATGATAGGGATAGGTTCCTAGGCCAAGTGTCATTTTTATAGAATAAGAAATGACTCAATGGAATGAAATCATCAAGGCCTCGAATGGAAAATGAAATATTACTTTTGACATTTAAAAAATCCATTAAGAGAATTCTATAAATTAGAAAAAACGACTCTTTAAAGAGGGATTAAAATATAACTTGATCTAAATTTTTATCTTCTTGGGATACTCGTTTCCAAGCGTTTCTCTAGTATGATGTATGAGGAGTTTAATTTTAATAAAAATGTCCTAGAGAACCATTGTTCACTTGAATCTAATGGTTGAATAACATTTAAGACGTTTCACTTTTCATTTTGATTAGAGTTCCATTAAAAGTAAATCATCCATATATCTCAATTTTAAATTAGGAATATTAATTTCATGATAAATTCAAACTATTTATAAAAGATTCCATAAATCATTTTGTTTTCCATTAAAAGGCCTCTAAATCAGCCAACGGGTTGGATTAAAAAGTTTTTAGGGTATGATGTATCTTCAATCCTTTATTATTAATTTAAAAATATATTGAATAAATTTTGTTCAGGGAGAATGGTCTAGGTTCTAGGTCAGGCAACCTTTTGAGACGGAAAAGCCAAAAGTTACAATTTACAAAATTTTCTAGTTTTTAAAGAGCCACTAACATATTTAATTCAATATTATGGTATTTGATTAGGATTAGATATATATAAATTTGATTTTTTATTTAAAATAAAGCCGCATCTTCACATCGAAAGAACCGCATGTGGCTGCGAGCCGCAGGTTGCCGACCCCTGTTCTAGGTGAAACATATTTAATGAAATTAAAATTAAAATTTTAAATATATAAATTACTAGATAGGATTCACAAATAAAACCAAATTGCTTATGAATAAGACTAAATATATATTTCGGGTATCGAGCCCATCTTCAGGAGTTTATTAAAGGAGACAATAAAAGAGTGTCTCTTCTGCTGGAAAAATAATTTTTTTAATTTATTTATAACGAGACTATAGTTTCGAGGGCTTTGCCTTCTTCATCAGTCTACACACATCAATTTCTGTAAATCAATTGTAATAGACTGATGAAGAGGGCTAACTCCTCGAAACTACAGTCTCGTTATAAATAAATTAAAAAAAATTATTTTTCCAGCAGAAGACACACTCTTTTATTGTCCCCTTTAATTTATAAAATTCTGCTACTCTCGGAAAAAAGAAACTTTCAATTCAGGAGTTTTCAATGTGAGGTCCTGAAGATGGCCTCGTAACCCGAAAAATGTATAGTGTTGCTGATAAACAATTTGTCTTTTATTTGTGAAACCTACGTAGTAATTTATATTTTTTAAATTTAAATTTAAATTTTATATTGAATTTTTTCGGCATTATCAAAAATTTTTCATTTACAAAGACTAAAAATAAAAGCGGTGGCAGTTTTTAGTCATGTGTGTAGGTAACCTAAAAATTTGTTTTCTATTTTTGAGCCTATTTCGAAATAAAAGTGAGTTTTTAAATTGTCTTATTGGATTTAGATGATCTCAGCCATATGATTAAAAAACATACATAAAAACAATTAAACACACAAAACCACATTTGGTCATAAGTTGTGTATTACATTCGGATGATCTCAAATTGTGTATTCTTCTCCGATAAAAAGTTTAAATGGAATTTTCTAGTCCACCGCAAAAGTTATAATAAATCCCGGGATTTGGATGAAAGCGGTTCGGATATAAACAAGGGAACTATACTATATATCCAACAAAATATCATTTATTAGAAAAGTTTTCCCTTTTAGAATTGTTTCGAAACCTCCTTCCTCAGGGTCTATAACAATTAAAAGGGATTTGGACATCATTATTATTAAGATTATTATATTATTATTTCTACAATATAAACATTTAATTGTTATAGACCCTGAGGAAAGAGGGAAAATCATTCGAAACGTCTCGGATTAGAAACAACATTAAAAGCGAAAACTTATAATATTGAAGGAGACAATAAAAGAAGACAAAAAATGTCTTCTGCTGGAATTACTAGTATAATTTTTTTTTTTAATTCCAGCAGAAATGATATTTTGTTGGATATAGTTCTCTTGAATATTTCCGGACTGCCTTCATCCAAATCCTGAGATATTCGTATATCAGTCCGTCTCCAAAAGAAAAACTTCAAACGTATTATACTAAATCTTGGCAGTGAAGATAGAAAAAATAGAAGATAAACAAATCAATAATAAGTTGAGGGTTTAGGTGTATTGACGATGAAACTCATACCTCCGTGGACATACAAATTTGGAAGATTTTAAAATTTAATTTGTGTACGAGAATATGCCTGGTGATTCAGAGGTAAATGATTTCTTTGTTATTTGAACTTTAGTCACTCCAAACATTAAATTATTTAACCAGGAAGACATTTCACAACAATAATACCTTCATTATTTATTATGGTTTTATGTTTTCATAAAAGGTTTTAACTATATTCACGGAGGTTGATAAAAGTATAATAAACATAAGAAAGAATGAATAAATAAAAGCTCACCCGTTTGTTTTAGGATAATAAACAGAACGAAGAGAAAAAATGTTCATCGTTTTGGAAATAAAATCGTTTATTAGAGGGAACAAAAGCGGCCAAGTCCAATTGATAAAGGGAGAAAGTCACCTGAGCTCGACAGGAGGCGAATTTATATGAGGGAAATAAATTAAAATTTTTTAACTATATAATATAGAAGCAATGATTATTCTGAATATCAATAATTTATGAAATAATAATATAAATTAGTTCAACTTTCCTTCAGACCAGGCAGAAATTATTTAATTTTATATAGTCAGAATTTTGAGTAATAAATTTCTCTATGATAAAGGTGGGGGTAATCAATTATACTTGATTATATCCATTTTTGTTTTAAATATTCTTTGTCATTGAGAGACGTTTCCACAAAGATGTGCCATTATTAGTCTGTAAAACACAAAACATATCATATATCATAGAGAAATTTACCACTCAAAGTTCTGACTTTATAAAATATAATTTCGTTTTAAACTTATAATGATATTTTACCGAAAGAAGAAGATAATTCTTATTTTGAAAGTAATAAAACAAGTGAGTGAAACAGTGAAGTGTAAAGCTCGAATTTGAGCAAATATTGTATTGTCATAAGGAATTTGTGTGTGTGCAAATTATCAAGTCGATCTGATATGTGGAAGTGGGTCGAAATTGACTTACATTTAAAACAAAAGCTTGTTAAATGACTTTCGTCTACTCCAGGACTGTCCAACCCGTGGGCCGCGGGCCGATTGCGGCATTTGTACAATACGTGAAGCTTTTTTCAAGAATAAAATTCACTAAAAGCAAAATTATAAGCTCAACTATATAAGATAAAAAAATAATCAAGTTTCGAATATTTAAAAATTCTTCTTCTTCTCATATTTTCATTTTCTAAAATATTTATTATTTCAGTAATTTATATGTTACGACACTAACCAAGTCTATAGTTTTATCATTTTAGTCCAAGGAGACAAGGAATTTGGGTTTTCTAGAACAATCTTAAATCTTTTCACGTTCTTACTTGTCAATAGAATGGAAGTCAGGGATTATTATATCCGTGACCCTTTTAAAAAATAAACAAGAAATTGGGCTTTTCTAGAACAATCACAATTAATTGATAATTTCTCTCTTGGACTAAAACTTGTCAGGACTTGTCTTTTAGATCTTTGCATGTTCTTACGGGTCAATAGATAATGAATAGTCAGAGATTATTATATCCGTGACCCTTTTAAAAAATAAATTATCATTCCTCATATCCTTCTTTAATCCTATTCGATTTAAACTAGGACTGCCCAACCCGTGGTCCAATATAAAGTCATACAATTCTTTAAAATATTGAGATTTATATGTAGATACTGGAAAACACACAACAATTTGACCTGATAATTTTTTTTCTCTAAAATAAGAAATCTGAAAATCTACTGTGAAGTTTTGGAAAAATAAAAGTGTTAATTTTAAATATTGAATCTGGAACTAGATTTCAAGATTCCCGAAAAAATGATCATCATTTTGGTCTATTTTCGACTCCATTATCATTAAAAATAAATTTTCTACTTGCAAACTTTCTGATTGAATATTCAAGAACAACAATTAGATACATATCTGAAAGAAAAATGAATATTGAATCTTTATTAGAATTTTATATTAATTATCTATCCAGGAAAAAATATAAACAAACACTAATACATAATATCACTTTTTGTAAATATGTAGATATGTATTTACATATACGAGAAGCTATTTTCAAGTATAAAATTCACTAAAAGCAAAATTATAAGCTGAACTATATAAGATAAAAAAATAATAAAGTTCTTATTTCTACATAATTAACTATCTTTTTTGAATAACAATAAAATGGTAACAGCCCATTTTAGCACATTGTTGAACAAAGAATCAAATTTAGAAGTATGTTTTTTTTTATGCATAGTAGAGTTAATAAATCTTAAATCTTAACTTTTTCATAATTTATTAATTTAATACCTTAAAAATAGGAAAGAGATTAACCAGACAAGCCAAATATAGAATAAATTTCGTAAAAATTAGTTTATTTTTCATATTTAAAGAGAAGTCGGCCAAAGCCGGGATTATCTAAAGTCATTCGTGGTATATGAGCTTTAAGGCCCAGTTCTGAATACAGTCAGGGGAGTGAGAATAGACAGGGTTCAAACACCCTCATATATCAAAATAGTACAACGAGATACACTGAGTTACACACCACCACCACGTCTAAAAAGGTTAGTATTCTCACACTCAGGAATATTCCCCTTAAAAGTACCCTAAAAGAGCCCATTTCCATACCCCTCCAACCACCTACCCTCCCTAACCCCATTGAATGGTGGAGGTTTCGCTGGGATTACATGCCCCTCCAACCACTTACCCTCCCTAACCCCATTGAACCCCCACCCCACGAACCACACCCTCAACCCCAACCCCGACCTTACACCACCACCCCTTGGACCTCACCCCGTGTCCTCCACCCCGCCCCACACTACCATACCACCCCGTGCTTACCCCCGCACCCCCACCCGTGACTCTAGATCGTCACCTGAACAACCCGCCCTCCAATTTCCCAACCCCTCCAACCACCTACCCTCCCTAACCCCATTGCAACAAATATCAATAGAATTATAATATTTATTTTATCCGCGGGCCAAGATAATTTTTTTTTTCTTCAAATGTGGCCAGTGTAAGACAAAAGGTTGGACACCCCTGGTATACTCATTCACAAAGGAGTTAGGTGGGTTGACTAACAATCAAGGTCCGGGACTTTTTCTGCTTTAAAAACTGAATTGAAGTGATTAAATAATTTCGACTGAAACCAAAATAGACATAGTAATTTTCAAATTGGAAATAAACAATTTCAATAATTTCAAAATGTAATTAAATTAATTTTTTAACGAACTATTTCAAATTTGAAATTGATTACTCCGATTTCGAAAGTAATTTATCCCGCTTGAATTTGAAAAGGTATAGAATTGGTATTTATTAGAATTTTTCAGCATTTTTAAAGTGAAACTTAAGACTTAAACACAATCAACGTCTTGGTGTTAATAGTATGGAGACTGGTTTAAGACAACACTTTAATCTCTTAAAATTCTGCTTAATATAAACAGTCTTAAGAACCTTAGTGACAATTGGATTTAATTTTTTCAGAAAGACCGGGTTCACTGAAGTCAATTAACAACTTATTCTTTCAGAAACAGATAATTTTTTCTATTAATAAAGATGAAAGTAAATAAATATTATATGAAATATGCATTTACTATGAGTTAAGATTTCTAGGTCACTTGTTTCAGATTAAAATTAAAAAAAAATAAAAGAGGTAAATTTTTTCAATATATATATTTCGAGATGTAAGCTCATCTTCAGGAAAGTACAGAATTATAACTATTTTCCTGAAGATGAGCTTACAGCTCGAAATATATATATTGAAAAAATTATTATTTATCAGAAGGGTTGTATTCACTGCAAAAATTTTAATGATGAATATTAAATCTTTGAGTAAGAAATTTTTTAGGGGTTATTTATGTCAGATTGTCTCGTCATGGAGACAAACTATTAAGCCGAAATGTTTTTTGCCAGTCAGGTTCTATTCCAGAGGGGATGAATAGAAAACCCTTCTGACATTTATAAAAAATTATCCATAACAGCTCGGATACAGTTAGTTATTAGGTTATTACTAATTAAAATTTAAATTGGTTTATTGTTTTAAAATGATTTTGAATCGATTTTAAAATGTATACATTATAATGCTTGACCATTTTTTATGAGTCTTATGTGTATGATTATTCAGATTTTATAAAATTAATAATGGCTTGTTTGTATAGTTTTGCAAACATTGCTTATCGCACTTTCTAAACACGTGGTTCGTTACAATGCTGCATGGCACAGATCAATTTGCATTTGCTCGGGGTCTCGGAGGGACATGAGTCATTGGCCAGCCATCACCAACAGAAATGGAGGAGTTGGGTCAACAGCCAGGGAACAAGGAATGTCATCCGGAGTGAGCCGATTCGGACGTCCACTTGATTTCACTAGAGGCAGCCCCGAGACAGTTCATTAGGAAGATGACCACAGAATCGAATCAGAACTTTTTTTAGGCAAAAAGCGAGAAAGAACCAAAGGGAAATCGAATCACCGAATCACCACAGTGAAAGAAAATCAGAGTGAAAGACAAAAAGAGTGTTGTTGGAAATCGTGGCTTTGATGAAATTGCAGTGGGTTGATGGAGATATCAGTGGGTTGATGGAGATATCAGTGGGATGGTGCATCCACCGGGTTCAATAAAACTCCCAAAATAAGACGTTTCGGCTTAAATTTTATTGGGCCATCCTCAGTTATTGGAATATTTGTATAATTCCCAATAAGTGAGGATGGCCCAATAAAATTTAGGCCGGAACGTCTTATTCTGGGAGTTTCATTGAACCCGGTGCATCCCACTTTGGCAGATATCTCCACCAACCCACTGCGACAAAAAGAGTATATAAAAAAATATCGTAATTGGATAGTATCAAGCTAAGCTTTGTCTCGAATTTCTTTCATGCATAATAAAAAACTGTGTTGGGCTTCAAGTTGGTCAAAAGTATGTAGCGTGCCTGCTTCATCATTGTCATGACGAGATGAAGAGGGAGGACTTACAGTTTAAACCTTGCTCACGGCAAAAATTTCATTTACTATAATCCGGCTTCTGCACTAATGGTACTTCTATTATGGATTATTGGAAACTCTAGTATCCGAGGCCAAAAAAATTGACAGTTTAACACAATGATAATTGTTCCGTTAACCAGCCCGATTATTTAAACATCAGAACGGAGACTTTGTTATTCTTGCTTATTGAAGAAAGTTGTCAACGATTAACCCGATAATATCGAACTACTTTTAATGTATATTACAACTGATATAGAGTGGTATATTTTCACTGTGTAATGCGAGTTGTAATGACTTTATTCATTGACTATATATTATGCAATGTCTTATTTTAATATTTTTTTAAAAAGTAATTATTAAATTAGTAAAAATATATGTGTTAGTCAAACCCAAAATTTAGAAAATCTCCGGGTTGAATAATTTAACTGCATACAAAAATAGAATCCTTTCTAAATAACTAATGGGAAGTATATGTAGAGTTTAAGTGAATTGAGCGTATAGTGAGATCACAGATTGCATACTTAAGCAGAAATAATTTGAAATTGGATAAAAAATACTCCAAGTGGGAGGTCGAAGACTCAGAATTTCCTATACATGCTTGAAATTAATCTCATTTTGGTTTTATAAAAATAACCAACATGAAAAGTAATACGGATTATTTTTTTTCAATTACTCTTTTTACCATGTTGTTTATGCTAAAAGATAACTTAATGTAATTCTATTCTGCGGCTTCATCTCTCCGGTGGTATATTTATATGCCATTCTTTAAGTTTGTAAGCAGCATAGCATTAAGCACTCCGCGTCTCCTATTTGATTCTATTCTTCAGGCACAACAATAATATCCTTTCAACTCAAATTTCCATTTATTTAATGCATATTGACTAAAGAAGTACGTAAGAAGACACCACAATTAAAAAAAAAATCTTGTTGACATTACTTTTAGAAAATAGAAATATTTAATATAATGGATTAAATAAAAATGGATTTTTAATGGGAAATAAATAATCAATGAGGTTGTTCTCTGATTGACGAAAATAAACATATATATAGCTATACATAAGTTAATATAGGTATATAATTTATTTTTTTAGAATTTACTTAGGGAAAGTGGTGTAGATTTTAGGTGAAACATGATATTAATTAATAAAGTAAAGGGAGTGTAGTTTCATAGTGAATGAAATAAAACTCAAAGAGGTTTGTACAAACTCAATATATTTCGGATTATTAGTCCATCATCATGAGTTTGTAAAACCTCTTTGAGTTTTATTCCATTCACTGTGAAACTACACTCCCTTTACTTTGTTAATTTATTTTTTAGAGGCTATAGTTTCGAAGGTTTAGCCTTCAGCATCAGTCTTTAAGGAATTTGGTGTTGGTACTTGGTGAAACATTTTTTAAATTATTGGATAAAAAAATACTTGGTAGGTTTCACATTAAGATATAAAAATAAAACGAATTTATTTTTGGAGAGAATTTAATCTCGATATATATATTTCTGGTGGCTAACCCATCTTCAGGGGCAACAGAAAGCACCCGAAATATATCGAGATTAAAGTCTCTCCAAAAATAAATTCGTTTTATTTTTATATCTTAATGTGAAACCTACCAAGTATTTTTTATCCATTAATTTAGAAATATTCTATAATAATATAATTATGTTGTTTCTCATGGATTCAAATACCCAAGTGGAAACTCCAAAATTTATCAATAAAGCTGATTAAAAAATTTAAATGCAAACAAGGGTTTAAAGAATACAATTTTTTAAATAGACATCTTCGTAAACTAATTTTTTAAGAATAATTATTTTTAGAAAAATGTCAAGAGTAAACCACAAATTTGTGACATCTGAATCGAAAAAAAATCGGCTCGTAATCTCGAACAATTAAATTAATAAAAAATTTTAATTTCAAATTCTTTAACTTTTTACGGTAGTGCTCAAATATATAGACAAACACTTATATATTTTTAAAAAACACCATTTAAGCTCAGAAGTTCTTAGCAAAAGTATAAATTTTTTCTGCAGATTATAATTTTTTTCCAAACACCAATGGTAAAATAAAAAATATAAACAAGAATCAGAAAAAAAAAGAAAAATTAAATACACTAAAACAAACTTGAAACAATAATTCTTGAAATATCCAAGAAATAAATATCTAGCGTACCTCTTGCTCAGTGATTGAAACAAACGATTCTCTTTAAAATTAATATTATTATTATTAATTCCGGAAATAATTTAACAGAGCGTAACCAGCAAATGAATCTAAACAGTATGATATGGACGTGTCTTGCTTGTTAATGGAAATAACATGAGCTAATGGAAAAATGTTTTGTAAAAAAACATATAATTAATCTACTAATTTTACCGAAAAAGAAAAAAGTTATTAAAATATTACCTTTTTTGGAATGTTTAATTAAAAATATGATACAAATTTTTTACAGAGTTAACTAATCGAAAGTGATGATCTCGGTCGATCGAGTGTTAAAGAAGCATAATAGCTCATTAGTAAAAATCACTTTCCATTAACTTTATATATTTTCGAAGAGAAAGGGAAAATAAATGATTTTCTCAGGCAGTTAGTTCATTCAAAATTCATTCGAAATTTTCATTTACCAGAGATGCTTAAATATTTATAAAATATGGTAAAATCGTAATTGAATTTAATTCTAAATTAAATCTAAAATTACCAAGATAATATTAGTATTTTTTAATTAAAATATAAATTAATGATTATGTCTACTTTTTTGTTTATAAATAAATACTTTCTTATAAATAGGTACCTTAATTATTTGAGATAATCGTTTCGAAGACAAGGCAGAAGATACTTTTTAATTTCACTACTATTGCTACCCTCTGCATTTATTTTTATCGTACAAAAAGAACTAAACCAATGAAAATCTTAAATAAATGATAATATCACTGAAATAAGCCGAGTGATTGAATTTGGTATTAATAGAAAGTATCAATAAATAAAGAATTTCCCAAGTAAAAAGCGTAAATTATTCTATTATATAAATATAAATGAACTGAAATTTTGCACACACTTTTGGTACTGGTGACAATAGAATCTAGAATATTCAGTTATGTAATTTTTTATAAATTACATGTAATTTTAACAATATGTATTACATTTTTCGCCTAGTGACTATACAACCGAATGTATTCTTAAGCATACAAGAGGAATACCCTATAGGCGTCGAGTGGCGGCCATGTTTGCTTATTACGTCAGCATCCATAAACTCAATTTGAGTCTATATATCTTTTTACATTAGAGAATGCGGCATTAAATTTTCCTAGAGCCCTTTTCCGCGACCTTCAACTTCAGTGGTTCATGAATCACATCCAGAGAAACTTTCGACTCGTACCCAACCACTGAACCACTTAGTAATCTTTTACTTGATTTCAAGATGCAGGGTCAATCCTGGACTATTGGGGTTGTATATTTCTGGGTTGTATATATGTTACGGCTAATATGCAAATTTGGATAGTTTATAAACTAGCTGGATAGTTTATAAATTAACCAAACCATTGGCTATTTTGATAGAAAACCGCAATTTCCACCAAAGTAGCAGCTAGTTTGCAAACTAACCAAGAGTCTTGGCTAATTTACTTGAAATTATTGAGAAAACCAAAATACCGAGTTAGTTTATAAACTATCCAATGCAGCCTGTCTAGTATGAAAACCATAATTTCTAGTAACACAAAATAGCCAAACCATTGGCTAGTTTATAAACTAACTAGGCTTAATGTTCATGGCATTTCTTATTTGATGAATTAGAGATGAATAAAATGGAAACTTTTGATTTAAATTTTTTATTATAAAAAAAATAAAATATTCAGAAATAAGTACAAAATACTTAGATATTTTAATAGTAAGACATTTTTCTTTGTGATTCATTTGATTAACAATAACTGTTGCTGTTTGTGTGAAATATAAATACAAACTAGGCCAGGACAACAAAAAGAAAAACAATAACATTTCAAATTAACCAGAAAATTGGTTGGATAGTTTTTAAACTAACCCGATATTTTGGTTTTCTCAATAATTTCAAGTAAATTAGCCAAGACTCTTGGTTAGTTTGCAAACTAGCTGCTATTTTAGTGGAAATTACGTTTTCTATCAAAATAGCCAATGATTTGGTTAGTTTATAAACTATTCAGCTAGTTTATAAACTATCCAAATTTGCATATTAGCCGTAACATATACATTCTTGCATTAAAATTATTAAAAAAAATAATCAGCTTAGTGGGAGTACTTCTAATACCGTTTCTATATTTATTAATAAATATTCAAATTTCATTTCCGAAATAATTTTTAATTCACTTTGAAATTAAATAAAAAAAGTGAATTTCTAATTAATAAATAAAAATTTTAATATTCATAGTGAACATGGACACTTAGTTAAAATAAATTTTACTCTAAATTAAAAGTGTGGCTTTAAAATTTACGAGCCCAATAAAATTCTCTGAAATACTTCCCAAGATCTTTTCTTTCGTGTGAGATTTGAAGATAGTAAAGCCGTTTGTATGTAAATATTGTATCATTAGCCATTTGAGTATTCAGGAAAGAGCGTCAGCATCCAATTATAAGTAGTTGATTCGAGTTAAATCATTTACTCACAAGTGAAACGAAATATAATTTGAGTGACTGAGTCACGAAAAAACTTCCAGACAATCCCCTTTATTATTTTATATGCACTCAGTTGCAAGTCTAATATAGTATTAGTATATCGTAATAAGTAAATATATACATGGTAATTTAAGAGTTATTGTTTTTGAATAAAAGTGCATTTATCTTTCTTTTAAATGACAGACTTATACATATTTGAAAAAAGAAATAAAATTCGATTTTCAATAGGAAGGGCTAGTTTACGAAGAAATTTCGAAAATCTAACGTCGGGACAAGAGCAAATATTCGACTCTTTATATACAAATTTCTAAGCCTATGAAGCGTTAGGATGAAAAACTTAAAAACTCTATTCGTATCTCTAAATATAGGGCGAAACTTTCAGCAAGTTGTTGTATAAAGCTTTTCTGCAAATAATGTCCTGCTGAATTGTTATCTACCTTAGAACTTTGGCAGTAAAGGATCGAGCTGGAATACGATCAAATTGGTGAATTTTAAGTTAATTTTTATTCAAATTATAGTAATTTACCACTAATGATTTTTGTAGTCGCCGCGAGCTTAAATTCAAAAAAAAAAAAATAGTAATTTTAATAAAACCTCTAAATTTAAGTAAAACAGATTGAGACTTTGTAATCACCCGGAATATATAAAAGTTTATTGATAGTTCTTTCTCTATTTGGATATATACTTATCTGTGGCATTCGGCACATCCCTAAAATATCAAATATTTAGTGTATTTTCTTAAATATATAATACAAGATCGGCTTCAACATTTTAGGAGGATCTTTAAATTTTCAAATTATTATCCGTTATTTCAAATATTTCTATAAAAAACATTTTTGTTTTGAAAAGGATATTGGTTCTCGAAATAAAATAAAATTGTTGCATAGTTTCAAGGAGCTTAAAAATGAAAGATTTTTCCAAAAAGGGTGTGGATAGAAGGTTTGAAGTCACTGTCTGGTATATCTTCCAGTTCAAGCATGTCAAAGACAAGTCCAGACGAGTTTTAGTCGAATAAAAATTGTTCTCGCTGAGGAACTATTAAAATAGAAATAATACAAAAAGGGAATAATTAAAGATTATTCGAAAATTTTTGGATTAATCCATTTCTAAGAACTCTCAATATATAAGATCGGAAATAGCTAAGAGTGCTAATAGACAAGTCATATTTTGCTTATAACTATAGAATTAAGAGAAATTTAAGATTTTCTTATAAGACAGGCTGATTCATTATGGAAGATGGTCGATTTCCATTCTAATTCTAATGTTAAAGAAAAATAAAGAAAATGATGCCGTATTCCATGAAATTTGCAAAAAAAAAACAAAAACGAAAATTAAAATAAAATTTCAAAAAATGAAGGGTACCTATATTTTTGGACATCATTCCCTGGTTGAAAAGTCACCAACCGCCACTGTACTTATCTACTCATTATGAAATATTTTAGCAAAATTAAAAACAACATTATCTAATATACAATTTATGAAATGCGCTCTATTATTATTTATTGTATTATATGAATTCGGGATAATAGACATATTCTAGCCTTTTTCATTTTTCAGATTCTCATTCAAAAATTTATACTACATAGCTCAAAATGCTTAAGATTAACAACTAATCGAATTTCGAAGCGGTGTTGGTTTACAGTGAAACATTATTAAAATTTTATTAGGTTAACAACTATTTTGTGCGAATTAATTGATTCGTATTTATTCAATTAAAGAAAAAGAGAAGTATATAAAACTAATATTTTTTCTTTTATTTATTTTCTATGTAAAGGATAGTGAAAAAAGTACGAATAATGGTATAACAATGGCTTAAAAAAGAAAAAAAAAGAAAGCTGAACGAGCAAATGGAAACGAGGGGATGATAAAAAAAGAAAATGATTCACTGATCGAAACCAGATGACATTTATTGAGGGTGAAATAGAATATCAATTGATAATAAATCTAAAACAAAAAACAATTTTAGAGGGATTCTTGATCATGTAACTACTTACATCCTTATAATTAAAAATATACCTACGGGTTGGTATGTTTCTCTCTAAATTTAATTTAAATAAAATTTATAAATGTTTATAGAAAAAGCAAAAAATAAAGAAATAAATGTGTGTATAAAAATATGTGATGTGGCCATCTCATGATTTTACCATACACCTCCCCACCATCATTTTAGAAAGCTGATTTTAAAATATCAAAATATGAAATTTCGCTTTGATACCTTTATTGGTTTTTGAGCTAGAGCGTATACACAATTTGGTAACACACGCACTCAGTAAAACAAACAGACATTTTGACAAAATAATTAATATCTCTTAAAATATAAATTTTTCGATGTCCAATATATTAGGTTTTATTGAAGACCTACGCTTTTTTTTATTGAAACATGGTAGTATTAGCCGTTTATGAGATATTTAACAAAAACAAAGCTTCTTTTTTCATGGATGATTACACTACTTAACCATAACCCGTATAATAATGTAAAAAAGGTGAGACTGAATAAATGTATGCATTAATGCATGATTTAAAATAATGCAATAACTAAGTGCAAAGATATTATTGACATTATGACAACGAAAACGCAAATAAAATTCTAGTTAAAGTATTTGTATACTGTAATGAAAATTAATTTTTGTGTACTTAACATACATTGAAAAATAATATTTATTTATATTTGAAATTTGGTGTCCCATGCAAGTTATACAAGATGAAGCATTGATATGAGTCGAAACGTTGTCGAATAAATTATCAAATAAAAAAACGAAAATCAACGAAAGGAATATCAGGATTATTTATTAATCAATAAATTATTTTGGCTGAAATGTAATGATTATTTATTTTCATTGTTTTAAGTCGGTCTTAAATCTGGTTTAAAATTTAAATATTTTCTTAATTAAAAGGGAAGGAAAGAGGTTGTCTTCTGCTTGATGCAAATAAACATATACCTAACTATATAAATAGGTTTATTTGCATAATGCAGAGGATAATCTCATTTATTTTTCTTTAAGAATCAACAGCTCTGCTACTCTTGGCAAATCAATACTTTTCAATTAAATGTTTTTTGATAAAAAACTGAAATTTTCCCAATAATTATGTTAATAAGTCTAAAATTCTGAAATGAATATTGGAAGCTATCATTTTTTTTTTTTTTTTTTTTTTAATTCGTAGTCAAGATTGGCTTGTACTCCTTTATCAGGGGAGTCGTGTTCAAACCCAAGTCACTGCAAAAATTTAACCGGATTTACAATCATTTATACTGAATCACACCACAATAATCCTTATTGATAAAACCTCTACAGAACATAGGATGTGGCTAAATGGATACTAGTATCCGAGAAAAACAAAATTCTTAAGTAAGTTTAAGCTTCTGATTCAGGTATTCATAATTAAATAACCTTGTACTTCTGAAATGCACGTCAAGGAATTGAAAAATATACCTAAGTTATAAAAATGTTGATCAAATATAAGATTGAAAAGATTTTCTTGCCAAGAGTAGAATTTTTATAAATTAAGAACGAGGAAGAAACGAACAGAGATCTGTTTGATAAGAAAGAAATTGAATGGAATGTGATCGAAAAAAGACAAGAGGAATGACGTCATTTAGCGTGGAATCCCATAGTCTCCAATGACATCTCCCCAGACGAGATCCCCTGAGAAATTATCAAGAGATTGTTACATTAGCTCAGTGGGACATATGCATAATTATGCTTGGGTGATATCAGATGAGAAATTCGTACCTCTCTTTCTAGATAAAACAGTATTTAAATTATTGAGGTCTGTCCATGTTATTGGGTCTCGCTCTGATAAGAACGTAAGAACATTTCACTAAAATAAATAAATACCTAAATTAGTTCATTTTTAATTTACCCACAAACTTAATTAAAACCATCTTAAGGTACTTCTTTCACAAATGCAAAAATTCAAGAAGTCTTTGAAACTTGGAATATAAGTCATTAAAAGCATAATACACATACTGTTAAAATTTGAAGACGATTTACCACACCAAACATGAAATAATTGCAATTAAAAATAACATTTTTAATATACAGTATATGGGGAAATGATCATTATTTTATTTTTTTTCATTGAAGGACTTTCACCATCTTGATGAAAATCTAATATTTGTTAAAATAATATATTCGGAGTAAGTTAAAAAAAATTGAAATTATTTACCACGTAGTTTTGATAAAAACAAAAAAACAACAACATATATGTGCTATTATTATTAGTGGAGGGGATATAAGCACAATGGGTTGGAAACGATCCGGCTAGTATGTGTGTATCCATATAGAGATTTCGTAGTGTGAGTGGACAGTCACGTTAAAAAAACATAACCTAAAATTTTAGTTCCTTTCATATTTATAGAGTGGTTACGAGGCTAAAACTTTATGGATTGTCGCGAAAGAACCTCCTTAAAATAAAATTAGAGGAGAAAGTGAAAACTTTTCCAAGATTCAGTATTTTTTGTAATAAGACAATTTTTGACAACAATTGATTTTAGTTGAAACTTGGCAACTCATTAGCTACCAAAGCTTTCAAAAACTACCATACCATATAATATATAATGAATCAATTGAAAAGTTTTTGTTTTGCCGAGAGTAGCAGAGTTGTTGATTCACAAAGAGAAACAAAGAGGTTGTCATTTAAAGAAATAAATAATATATATACAGATATATAATTTCGATATATATTTGTGTATGTTTATTTGCATCAAGCAGAGGACAACCTATTTGTTTCTCTTTGTGATATAATGAATCGATTTTCTTTCTAATTTATTGCATTTTTCAGAAGTTGGTGAAGTTTACAAGCCCAAAATCTATTAAGTACTTAGTCTTGAAAATATACACATTTTCACACCAGAATGGTCTATTTACGAGGTGTTAATGAGTTATCAGGACAAATGGCGACCGGGATTCTACGAGAAACTTTGCCACAGTGTCTGTTTGTCGGTATGTCACAGTATTGTAGCTCGTTCAAATAATAAACAGACTTGAAATTTACATGAAATATAATATATAGGGAGGGATATATCATCAAAAAATATTAAGCTCTGCAATAAAACAATAATTATTTTGGGAATGGATTAATTAAGTATAAGTAGACTCAACGAAAAAAAATGTCTCTTTACTTGGGAGCTCAAAGTGAATCAATTTGATCTCCATTGCTTCCATTTACTGACCTGATTCTCTACTATTGAATGAATATATTTACTTTTTGGTAGGAGGATTTTAAAAAGTGGTTTTATTTTATCGGTCGGAAAGAAAGTTTAAATTTATCAAACGCTAATTTAATTTCTCCTCTGGAGAGAGAATAAATGGCATATATTTTATATTTATGTTTTGAATATTTATTGTGTTAATCAATTAATTAGAATGCTGATTAGAAGGAAATTCTAGGTCAATGCAACTTTCCTGATACAATCAATGAACCTATTTACTATTCGAAAATTATTTTTTAGATTAGAGTGCATTTTCTTGATTTATATATAAAAAAAGAAAAGAAAAGTCCTAAATTAATAGAGGAAAAGTCGATTAATCAACAAAAAAGCGTTTTCTTAAAACATTGTCTTGAAATAATCGACTAAATTTTAAGTTCTATAATTCGAAATAACTATGAAAAAAAATTAATAATAAAAAAGGCATTTAGTTCAAAATGCACTAAAAAGTAAAAAAAAAGAACTAAAAGCGTATTTTTAAAAAACTAATTTTAAATATATTTTTATTTTTTACGTTTTAGTCTTTCGTGTGGGGGGGGGGCGATAGCTAGAGTACAGAAACACCTCGCTTATCCGACCCAACGGATTATCCGGATAGGATTTGTAGAGATTTTTATTTTAATAAATGTTGACATAGATAATAATTTGTAGCTCTGATAGCAAGAATGTAATTATAATTTGACTAAAAATGTATTTTTTTAACGATTCTATTAGCCCAAGAGCCCACGACGGCCAGACCTTCGTTATTTTATAAAAGCTGAAAGTTTTTCTGTGCATGTCCCCTATACAGGTAAGAACGACCAGCGACTATAGAGTTTGGGTTGTGGTTACTTTGGCAGGTAACAGGTAATAAAGGTGTATAAAATAGTACTTCAAATTCGTTAAAGTATAAAGCTCAATTTTTTTATATTTTCTTCGGGATAACTTTAGAAATCTCGTCATCCATTGCCGGACACTTATGACAGTTGCTACCCCCTGCCAGACACCCCTAAACTTTAAGAAACTCAAGCTTGAGTGGTTTGCCATAAAAGAATTTAGTCTTTTTGATTTTAAGTCGATTCTTCCACGTTTTCAGTAGAAGTTGTCATTAATAGTCAAAACAACAAAAATGGAATGCAATAAGGTTATTCCTCTAGTATTAGATAAGAATCGATGGTTATTTTTGATTTTAAGTCGATTCCTCCATGTCTTCACCAATGTTATCAATAATGTTATCAACGTTATCAATAATAACCGAAATGTCAAAAATCTAAGTAAAAACCATTAAAATTGTCCGCCTATCGAGGTAACATTTTTTTATAGGTCGCCAAGTAACATATATAAAATTTATCTTTTATATTATAACTAAAGTATAATTATAATTTATTAAAGTTTAGGGGTGTCTGGCAGGGGGTAGCAACTGTCATAAGTGTCCGGCAATGGATGACGAGATTTCTAAAGTTATCCCGAAGAAAATATAAAAAAATTGAGCTTTATACTTAAACGAATTTAAAGTACTATTTTATACACCTTTATTACCTGTTACCTGCCAAAGTAACCACAACCCAAACTCTATAGTCGCTGGTCGTTCTTACCTGTATAGGGGACATGCACAGAAAAACTTTCAGCTTTTATAAAATAACGAAGGTCTGGCAGTCGTGGGCTCTTGATCTATATGTAATTTTGATATAAACATGTTTTTTTTATCGTAATGAATTCAAATTCGCTTATTTGAAGATTTGTTTTGTTTTTATTATCCATATATCCGAATTATCCGGATTTTAGGTATATAATATTGTAAGCTGTGGGATTTCTTATTAATTTTTATTTTCATTATTCTAATGGAAATAATAATAGAGGAGACCGGGGACAAAAGTAACAGTTTGTACTTCTTGTCTGATTTCTCTTTATAAATAATATTTTTTATAAAATAAATGTATTGGCATAAAACTTTCGTCTATAATCTACAAATGTCCATTATTATATTATATAATATATCTTGTTTTATGCCAATTATGAAAAAAGGGAGATTGTTACTTTCGACCCCATGGTCATGACGAAAGTAACAAGGCGAGTGCCGAAATTAACACCATATTAGATTCTGCCCAATATTATAAATTGAATGGAAAAAAAACCTATGCAATTTTAACTGTATTTTAATTACTAGAATTGATAAAAATAAATATTGTATTAATATATAGATACGGATGAGAAATTTCAAGGAAATCTGCCATGTAAAACTAAAGGCCGGTTAACACTGAGCTTTTTCTCTTACTTGTTCCTAACTTGTTCGGCTAACTGTCAATTTGGAGGCATTGATGGTGTCGAAATGACGTCACTCCGGACTGTCTTAGTACCATTCTTGCTTGATTCAAAAGATAGGGCATGTATTTAAAAAAAAAAGTTTAGCTACTTGGACCGGGCAGTGGCCAGCCAATCTGAAAGCATTATTTATCATGTGGTGACATGGACATAGGCCAAATACATCAGCTAATATCACACAACAGCTTATATTTTGTTTCTCATTGTTCAACTCTTTACTTCAATGAATAAAAAGAAGAATATGCCTTCCAAATTCGTCTGCGATTGATAATTTCTGTAATAATATTATTGTCAGCTATTTTTGTTTGCATCTGAGCTGAAACTGAAAGATAATAGACCAGTTGTTTGGCTCAAATCATGAGCGCGCAACCTAGCCGGTTAACTTAAAAATTTTCTGAAAAAGCTTCGTGTGAAAAAATCAGCCTGACTGAACTAGCTTCAAATTGCAAGTAGGGCGAACAAGTTAGGAGCAAGTAGCAGAAAAAGTCTCGTGTGCACCAGTCTTAAGACAAAATTTGAACACAAGGCAGATGAAGAGAGGAACCAAGTTAAATAAAAGCATGGGATAAAATTTAGCAAAGAAATCAAAATGAAGAAATTTCTGTTTTTTTCAAAATAGATCAAAACGTTGTGTTTTAAATTATTTATATAAAGATTTATTTCATCTATCTTTAACAAGTCGTTAAGAAAATACTTGTTGAAATGATCTGTTTTTCTAGTTCAAAGAGTTCGAATAGTAATAAATATTTCTTCTGAAAATAGCAAATAACATTAAATTAATTAAATAATCGTTTTCTAAAATAAGCAATTAAATGAATACAATTTCTTTAGAGGTGGCTATTTTTTTATTGATTTTCTAATCTTTAGTCTAAGATCTAAGAGACTGGACCTCTCCTCAAAAGAGAGCCGCTGGTTTTAAAATTCTACCTTCTACCCTCCCCTTTGATTATATTCTCAAGAATTTATTCTGGGTACACTTTTTAATTTTGAATATTTTAAAATTGGCTAATAACTTTATATTCGGTACATAAAATATAAAATATTTACTAGTATTTTATAAATAGATGAGCGTTACCTGGGAGTCGCGGTGACACTTTAGGCCGTCCTGAAAATAAAAAAAATAATCTATTAGAACAATCTATATTAAAAAAAAGTGGCAATGTCGGCTGCTAGAATTTATCCAAGATAATTGAAAATTCATATATTCCAATAAAACAAAATTATTAGATACTTTTTGAATTATTTTTTCGAACATACAACTTTACTTTAAATTCCTTTGCATAGTAAAGTTGTATGGGATAATATATATATATATATATTTTAACGTTATATATATATATATATATATTAATATTAAATATGTTCTTAATGAAAAATGTAATGATTCATTTATTTAGATTCACGTAAATAATATTTAAACGCAAATTATATAATATGAACAAAAAAACAAAATGTATCATTAAGCTTCGCATTGCTATACGCTATGGTAATGTAAAAATATTTTGAATCAAAATTGAACCCTTCTAATAGTCTGTACATTCTCTTCAAATCCCCATGTATATTAAATTATTATTTTTTTCGATAGTTTGTGAAAAAAAATTGAAAAAAGGCAGAAAGCTTTTCGCCAAATTTCAGTTTATCATTTACAACTAACGTTGTTCAAGAGCTTCCAATTTAAAATTCTATTTTATTTTGATTTCCTACATTTTTCATCCATAACTAAAACTAGAACAGCGGAAATTAGAATCAGTAATTCGGCACCAGAACGAACTTTGTATGATCCTAATTTCTTAATTAAACTTGGAAATTGGAATTCGAGTAACCCTAGTAGCCCAAAGTTCGAAACTATATAGTAACTATATAGACTCCCGAGATCTATATAGAGTCTATATACCTAGTTACTATATGTGACCTTCTCTGAGAAAAGGGACCTACTGTGTGAAAATGAAGTTTTGAGAAAAACGCATTTAAAGTTTCATAACGCATTATCACTTTGAACACACCTTCAGTTGGGAGATGCGATTTGGTATGGTTAGTTAAGATTGGGTGCCGACTTTGGTGACGTCATGCCTATGTGGTGACGTATTTTTTGTAAAAATAACTATAAGAAAGGAAAAGAATAAAGTGACGCTTCAGTATTGTGCCAACTGTATAACGAGTGTTATCAATATCTCAAACGTTGTTTCGCAATTTTGGTTCTTTTGTAATTTTGTTACTAAGCTGATGTTAATTTGAAGTAATTTTTATAATCTTATTCTACACCCTTTTAGGTACCAGAATCCACTCTTAAGTCCAAACCCGTTTTTTGACACACTAGGTCCCTTTTCTCTGAGAAGGTCACATATAGTTTCGAACTTAGTGCTACTAAGAGAAAAACAAAATTTAAAAAATGAATTTTCTTCACATTTCAGACATTTCTAAACATGGATAAACAAAAAAAATCTTTAGGAATACTAGTATGTGTCTATGTATTTAATATTTTAGGGGTCTGTTGAAATGAACGTACCGTGGAAAAGCATTCTTATTGGTTACAATAGCTTCCTTGGTTCGGGAAACACCACATCGTTTCACCTTATAAGAAAGAATAAATACAAACAAAATAGTAGATATCCTTATTGTCCTTGTGCACGCACAGCATATAGGCACGCGCACATGCATCAGCAAAAGATAAAGTGGTAGCAGGTGGGTCGCCAAGTGTTTATTATTATTATTATTATTATTATTACATCCTTATATTTAAGTTAGATCCTCTGTCTATTTATCTGTTTTTGTCATGGTAGAATCTTGTGCTCGAATTTAGTCTTAGTCCTACCGAACGGATTTTCTTCAAGTTTTATAAACATGCGTATTTCATCAATTCTAGGATTTAATAAATGAAAAATTTGAAAAATTACTGAAAATATTACCAAGATATTTACAGGGTCCCAAAAAATTCAAGATATTCTAAATGAAAGAGTATTTTATACTCTTGGATTTGGTTCACGCCTGTATTACAAATGCAAATTTCTTTAGACAAATAGAATCTTATAATTAAATTTGGACTTATTTTTGCCAAGCCGATTTTGTTGAAAGTTTCCAAACTTACCTATTTGTAATGACAATATCTACGAGTACAATATCAATCCCAGAAGAAAAATTAAATTTAAAAAATATTTTGTTATAATCTAAAACTCTTTGATGTCTTATGATTTTTATAGACTAAATAAAATAAAGTAAAATAATTTCCCAACAACAAGCTTTTATTTCATAATGCACTAAAAAGAAAAAAAATCTTTAGTACTCGAAAAATTTCCATTCATATATAAAATGTGGAGGTTTTCAACTTAAAATAAATTTATAATTTTAGTTGATTAATAATGTCCATTATAATAATTAAATAAAAAATTAATGGGTTTTGGACAATCTCTTTTTTTTATTAATGTTTAATTTTAATTTTCGTACGACGTTTCATTTGTTGTCCTTTGTTTTCAGTACTTGATAAAGAGACGAAACGTCGTACGAAAATTAAAATCAAACATTAATAAAAAGATTGGCCAAAATTCATTAATCTTTTATTTAATTAAAATAAACGCTTACGCTTTTCATTTTAATCATCGAAATATGGAAATTTTTCGAGTAGGTACTAAAGAAAAATGTATCTACTTTGTAGGGCATTTTAAAATAAAATAGTTTTATTTAGAAAAAAAAAAAAAATACTAGTTATACCTATATTATGTATTTTACTTTTCATGAAGCCACAGGGCTAATGAAAGTGACGATGCTATCAATAAAGTCTAGTCTTCAAATAACTGAATTTTCCTAAAATCTCATTTCATCCAGAATATATAATCAAGGTTTAGTACTAAATAACGCTTTTAGTCATTGTACTTTGAACTTAATGAACAATATTACCTGATACTGTTTCGAACGTCACTTTATTTCTACCTACATTTAATAAATACCTAAAGCGCTTTATTAGCATTTGTTAAGCTCAAACCCTCATTCTGCAATTCCGTTTTGGTTTGCTGGCTGTTTTGTTCGGTGCTTAATGCCCCTGCAGGAAAGCAACCAAACAGCCCCGGCTGGACTTTGTTTACGACTTCAAACACCCCGGCATTACTAATTGAATACTAAATTACTCTGCATACAAATTTGAAATTTATTTTTTCTAGTTTAGAAATTTTTTGTCCTTTTTCCTTATTAAATAATGCATATGGTCAGTTTGGCAGATAGCTCCTCTCCTTTAATTCAAACATATATAAAATTTATAGTCACTAAATAACTAATCACAGCTTTGAAAGAAGACTGTGCCAACTCAAAAATTACCATTTTATAGAAATGATAGGTATTTTAAAATTTAAGCCCAAATGAAAATATATAAATAAATTTAAATCATTGTACTAAGTGATCAAGGGATAAGTTGTACATTGTTCATGACAGACAAGATAAGGCTAGACTGTTCCACTTTGAGTTGGCAATATATTTTTTCCAAAGAATTAAACAAATTTGCCAAAAGAATACTGAATTTTTAAAAAATCTTATAACATTAGGGGGGTTTGTTGTCTTGCCAACAGGCCTCCACTAAAAAAGTAACCTAAAAGTTTCAAAGTTAAATATTAACTAGAAAATTTTTGAGTCAACACGGTCTTCTTTCCAATGTGCGATATAATTGTAAAATTTTCTTAAATTAAGTGGTACTTCGCTTCGGGTTTACTGATTTGAAACAAAGCTTGATCTACTTTTTATAGCCGATGCCTAACTTAAGTTTCAGATTCCATTACTCTAAGTGTTATTTTAAGATGAGGGGGTACGCACAGTAAACACACAGAACAATGGATTTCCAGGCACTTTTTAGGCTCTAGGGACTAATGCTTGATTGTTTCCACTTAGGATTGACAAAATATGAGTCAATTTAATTTAAAAAATTCTAACAATGAACATTTAGAGAAATGATTGTAAAGTTTAGCTTGGAAATGGTAATAATCGAATAAATAATAAGCAGAAAAGCGTTTCCTTAAAAATGAACGCATCACAAAAATTACTTGGGCACTTGAGTGGGGTATCTGTTATTTTATTAATCTTAATTCAATTAAGGGATAAATAAGAGAGAGAAAAATATTGGCTCTAATTGCTTTTGGAGACCTGAGCGACCCGCTCGTTTGCCGGGTCGTTGGAATTTTCTTCTTTTCCGGCCTGTTTCTTGAAAAGACAAGTTGCCACCGTAAATTTTCTTGCATTTGCTCTTTAAGAGATATTTTCACCCAATTTCGTTTTCCATGTGTGATTTACGAGCATACATTGGGGTTAAAAACTATGTTCAAACCAAAAGTTTTTTTTTGTGCCTAGAACCAATCGCCAATGACCAGTTTTATCGATCAGGGTGCGGCTTCCGGTTCCTCTCTTAGAATGAAAAAAAAAAAAATTCTCCCTTACCAATATATTTTATAATTCAACCATATGCGCGTATCATATATTTGGTAAAGTTATTTCCTGAGGAAAATCGTAAACTTTATTTGAATTCGAGTTATATTTCATTTCGGCCTCAGTATTTGAACCTGACCTAGGTCACCAATAGAATCGGCGTAGGGACGTAAATGAAAAATGTTGTTTTCCAAGGTGGCCTTTCTTTCTCGGTTTATTATTGTTATCAGCTTGTCAAATCTGTTAATTGAATAAGTTTGAAGAGGGGAACTCGGCCAAAATGTACATTCTTTATGTTTGTCTGAATAGTTTGGCCTGTTTAACTTTCTTTATCTGCAATTGCACTTGTAATAAAAGAGAAACGAAGATAGGTAGATATAAAAAGTAGAGAACAAAATTAATATTCAATCAAATAAAACACAAAATTAAAATTGTTTAATAATAAAATAGTGTTTGATATTATATTCAATTCAAAATGAAAATTAACAAATGTTATCAAAGATCTTTTTAGATAAGTTTGATCAAGTCTTAATAATTTGGAGGCGTCTCTTAATTACGTGAGGCGTTCAGGGGGGGGGGGGGTCTCGGCAAATATCACGTATCAAGAAGTCTATAATAGATTTCACCCCTTCATTTAAGGTTCGATTTTTTCGTTTAATTGTAGTCCAAACTCTACCAGTATACCAAATTTCACCATTCTAGGATTAGCGGAAGTACTCTAGGTCTTTGATATGTAAGTCAGTCAGTCAGTGAGTCGGTGCTAAAAATGGCATTTTTCTGACATTAATAACTCAATAACTATAATAGGTTTATTCATGAAATTTGGGATTCTAGGTGTTACAATGGGCCTTATGAGACAGACGAACTTTCTAGTGTGTAGGTCTAATAGTTTTTGAGATATGGAGGGGTCGAAAGTAGCTCGAAATGGTTCGTGCATGGTAAATATATTTACACAGACCGGTGCGCTGCCCGTTATTTTAGGATCTTGGCTGAAACACTGCCGTATGTCTAGCTAGATCATTTATTAAATAAAATATTTTGAATAAAGTGAATATGTATGTTATATTTCAGTGATGCAACTCTGTTTTAATGGACGCTCTTCAGTCATCTTGAAATTCATTCAAAGGACTCACACACACACTAAAAGACAAGCCTATGCCACACGTTGGATTGAAAGAAATAATAATTATATGACAATAGCGATAATAACGTATTTACACTAAAAATAAGCATTTTGAAACATTTCTTGTATGATTGGGGGATCGAAAAATTTCCAAAATCGCCTCACGTAATTAAAGTACCCCCCTTTCGACGGCAAAGGTCCGGAACGGCGTTCCGGTTCAGTATTACTAAAGAATATGAATTAACGCTTATTTTTTCAGGTGTTCCAGTTTTTTCGAAGCGTTTCGGTTCTTTTTTAGAAATTAAGCCCTAGGTTTGATTGTTGTCTTGGAAATCGGACCTAAGTACCAAAAACCCTGAACACGCAAATTTGAAACGAACTTCTTACGAATTTTCTTAAAGGAGACCGCTTTTAAGTTCGATTCCCGGGTGGGGGCGACAGATCTTTCGACATACAATCATACTTATCTGGCAAGATAAATGGTAGGGACTGTTTTTGAATTGACTTTGATTGTAGGTTCAGCTAGGCTCGAGTAGAATTTCGAAAAAATGCAAATTTTTTGACAACTTGATTCTTTTATTAAATTCTTCTAAAATAATATTTTTAAGATTCCGTTCCGAAAATGTTAAAAAAAAGGAACCTTTCTAGTAATTAGAATGCGTAACAGCCAAGATTCGGGAAATGATTTCAATTAAAAAGGCCGGAACCATAAATCTAGCTCGACATGTAATACAAAAACCATAAAAGAAGGTACTAGTTTCCCTATTGAATTTCAATTATTGATAAAGTTAACTTGCCAGTACATTAGATTTCTCTACTTTTTTCGGACAAACGTTTTAATTAATCATAATTTATCTTTTTTTTACATAAGTGATTAGGTAGGATAAATGTAATTTAGAAAACGTTTTATGTGATCTAATTTAAAAATATTCTTCTCCAAACTAAAGAATCTCTTTTATCTTTCTAAATATATATAATGAAACGAAACTGGCTTGAAGATCTAGACGGACCCTATTAATTCAGAGACAAAGGAAATGTTTTAGTGCGTCAGGTGGGGACACAGACACGACTTCCTGACATATGACGTTCCTCTGACCCCTGTTCCAAGAAAATATTTTAAAAATATAAGACAAAGCATAGTAATTGAATTGAAACAATATTTATATTTCAAAATATTGCTTGACCAATACATCAGGGGAGGAATGGTGAAGAAAAAAAACAATATAAAATAGTAGGGTACTCAATCTGAGAAGCAGCTCGCGTGCCAATGCTCTTCCGGTGAGACCCCGGAAATGCTTCTCGGTGATAAGTGGGAAAGACAGACATTATTTAAGAAATACGTTAACGGCTGGCCGACATCAATTCGATCTCCTCAATTATTTCTATCGTTCTTAAAATCGAATTCAGATCTAAAATATTTAAGAGATGTGAAATAAAACCAATGGCTTTATCACCAAGAAGAGAATTTCTTCAGAAAGATCAATTAACTTCGTTATTCTAAAGGAACCTCTTATCACTCAAGACAACAATATATGAAATTCAATTAAATTAGAAGGTTCTTTAGCAAAACAGAGAATTAATTGAAATTTAATTAAAAATAAGGAACAATAAATATTATCCATTTTCTTTTTGGGATACAAATTGGTATATTTTATTCGTATTTCCTACCGTATTTATCTGTTGCTATGTATAAAGACAAATAAAAGAAATATATTAGTCGGGAAAAATCGAATAAAAAATTACCAATTCGTGTTTGGATAATACGTATACGTTTAAATTTGCATATTATTCCTCTCTTGTGAGATATAATTCTTCTTCAATCTTGGAGATACGAAAAAAATCCCTAAATTATCACAATTTTGCTACTGGTGATTAGTACATACATGACTAAACAAATTCATGTATTCTTTTTCGAAGAATCTATCATCAGGAAATTAAGGTTTAATTGAATAAAGATATCGTTTAAATATATATGGTAGAAGGCAGGGATGACAAAAATAAACTTCAACTAAAAATGGCATAGCTATATCTAATAAACAGACTTTAAAAGGGTCAGGTTAATCTAATTATTTTGAATGACATTAATATAGTAATGAAGGAATAATAAAGCAATACTGATGAACACACAGGTCATGTTATTATTACTGACAGTGTAAGGTTTTATATATTTAAAAAGAACGGTCTTAGATAAAGCATTTTTTAAACAAATATTTTGTAAATAAATAAATTTACCATTTAAAAACAAACTTGATACATATTTGGAATATAGCAAGAAGGTAAAAAAAAGTGAAGTGAACACATTCAGGTTCCATCACCGACTGAAGATAAATGCATTGTCCAAAATATATAGTAGGTATATCTACTTTTTTCAAAATAATATATCGTTTGAATATGAGAAAATATATATCTAGTATCTCCGTTTAAGTATTTATTATAAAATGAATATTTAATGCTGGAAGCGTTTAGTTCTACCGTAGTCAAAATGCTATCAATCACAGCCTACGTGCAGAAAAGATTAGGTTATTTTTTGGTTTATTGAATCTATATTACGTTAATAGAGAATTAACAAAATTGAAATATTCAATTAAATATTAAGTGCATTTTAATGATTTTTTAAATAGTTTTTTATTAGATTATGTTCAGAAAGATGTTAGAGAAGAACACTTCTAATGAATGTCATTACCAAACAATAGTATTCTTTCATTTGAGCTACATATATACATTTTGAGTGATTAAAAAAAAAAAATATAGGGAGAATATTAGAAAATAATTAAATATACTTCTTGATTACATCAATCAATAAATAGCAAATTATCAAAACAACTCATACCGGCAAGTGAAAAATTGAATTTATCCTAAATTTGTCATTTTTTGCTTATTCGAATGTCTGAAGAATAATCATTTCAAACACTTTTTTTTTAGTCTGTTCTTCTGATACCCAGGTTAACTCAAGCATGGAGGCTAGAATAAAGTTAAAAAATGTTTTTATTTCTAATAAGAAAAACTTATATGACTGATTGGGGTTCTTAGTTTCATTTTAGCTCAGGTTATCCAATGAAAAATCCTAAAATTCAGAAAAAATGTAATCATTATTTTATGAACGATTGTACCTAATGACAAGTTTCAAGTTTGTATTAATAAGCTTCATATTTGCACCAAGTTTCAACTTTAAGAACTTCACAGACTCCGATAGAATGCGAATACTAATTTTATAGACTGTGTACCGAATCCTGAAAAAAAAATTATTTGTTGTTAATTTTCTATTAATCTCAGGACTATTATCAAGTGCTAAATAGATTTTGCTTACCATAATTATTTCGCTAGAAATTACTGTATAAAAAGTCATGTTTAACATTAATTTATAAAAAGTGTTTCGTATTATACGAAAATAAACACTATGCAGCTAGAATGACTAACACCTAGTCTAGAATTATGTTGATTAATGTCCTGATCCTATAATAATCTGACTAGGGAATATTTATATTGTGAGTATTTGAATTGTTCTATATATCTCTATCATTTTTAATTATACATAATGCTTGAATATCTAATTTCATATAAAATTATTCTTCAATTTGTTATTCAAATATGATTCCAATTATAAACATCCAGTAATTCTATTTATTATATTTATATGTCTTAATCTGTTCTTCTTAATCATATTTTCACATTATCGGAATATCATATTTCTTTTGAAAAATGACACCATGGGGTGAGAAACCTACTTTCTTCTAAATTGCAGTTTTTTATATTAGTTAATATTGATGTCGCTAATGTCTGATATCAACGTGGTGAGAGGCTTGTTTATTTTAAAGTTAGAGATAGAATTGAAACTGCTGAGATTGTACCCAGAGTTTCTGAGTGAAAAGCAAGGATTCTCTCTCTAATCATAATCTAATAAATCACTTTCGGACTTAGCTGGTATCCTCCCCTGGCGATAGTGAAAATGTAATCTATTTCTGAGGTCGGCCGCCAGAACAGCGGGATTATACATTATCCCGATGATATGGTAGGATGATTAATTAACTATATGGTGACCACATGAACAATTGTGAAAAGAGTGCTCATTAGAAAGGAAATTTCGCTCTTGAAAAGAAGAAAAAAGGAATAAAAACGTGGATATTTTTGCCTGGTATATTATAGTGCATTTAGTCAGTGGGTATGTAATACTATATTTGTTTTATGTGTTAGTAGTGTTGTGCAGAAGCCGAATTTTAGCAGATCAAATTTTTATTATATTCATTCTGAACTTGGGCATCCGGCTTCAAAATCTTCATCAAGACCACAATGATGAAGAAGTAACGATACACGGCGCGGCCACCTGACTCCTCAACATAGTAATTAACAGAAAATAAATATTTGAAGTGTCCATGCTTTCATTATATCTAAAAATGAAACGTTTGGTTTATGGTAGCTGAAGTATAAGGAAACGCAAATTCGTGATGTGCATTTTTATCTAACAATTGAAAGTCATGTTGTGGATACCGAGCACGGCAAATTATTTAATGTTTGTAAGTGAAATTCACGTGGTGTGTTAAATTTTCCGATACGGTTTCATTTCTCAACCAAAGAACTTATAGACGAAAAAGAATAATTCCTGTGTCTTGAGCAGGAATCAAACGTGATGGAACCTCTTGTTCTATAGTCAGTCGATTTGGGTGCTAGACACAAAATATTATATAATACTATATTATAATACTTGCCCGAAAATTCTAGCCAACAAATTTAATAAAAATTTTAAAATGAATTTCAGTTAGAATTATCCAAGTTACTTCAACCTTTTCTTACTCATATTAATATGCATTTCTTGTAAATTTTCAATAATCTAGATTTAAAAAAATAAAGGGCCGAAAGAATGTTATTAACAATTATTACTCGATATACACCCCGGGGAATTCCATCAAGGCAGCCCGAATATTGTTGTAGTCTCTCAAAGATTTTAAAATTTGCCTTTTGTTGTGTTTATATAGTGTAAATATCTGATACAGAGGGAAAAATAATTTATACAGAATTTAATTAAAGAACTGCCATTTTGTAAATACTTTCTTGATGCTAATGACAAACTCAAACACTAGCCAAATAAAAGCTCTATTAAAGGAGAATGGATAGAGTAAAAATGAAAATAGAAAATAATCACGAATTTTTAGGAGAAAATGAAATTTTTCGTTCTCGGCTAGAATCAATCGATGCTGGAGAGAACTCAATTTTCTTCTCGTTTCTGTTATTTGTTATAATGTTTGTTTGTTTTGTTTTTTCCATAAAAAAATACTTATATTTGTTTTGAATTATTCAAGAATTTTTTCTTGGCATTATTTTTATTTACTTGCTTTCTGCAGAGTCGAATCATCATGCTCTTTCTTTCTATTGATAAAACCGTTTGAAAGTAGAAAACCGATTTTTATATTTTTATCAAATATTTATATGAACTACTTTGGATAATATTCGTATTCTTAGATGAACGAAGTATTCTTTTAAGCCATAAAGATTTGAACACGCAACCAAACCAATATTTGGTGATATGTATCGATTGCAAGTGGTCTACTTCTGCAATGGTTTGTAAATTCAGGCTTTTCTGGGGATAGCTGCACAGGCAGCGAACAAAGAGACAAGCGAATCCCACACTCGTTAGTGAATTCACACGGAAGCTAATTAAATCAACTGCGCTATCAGCCGAGTGAGGGTAATAACTCGCTCGGTTTGAAAACAGAACAGAAAAGGAAAACCTGAAGAGCGGCGGCCGTGGAAAAGCCGCCAGCCATGCACGAGACAGACCCTGTAGCGGGGCATTGCCCCCCTTGCACTTGACACAGGGGCAACAGGTCTCAACAAATGTTAGAGCACCTTCACCTTTCTAGACCGATTCATAAGAATTGATTCCAATAAACATACCCCTTTTTACTGGAATTAAATTATGATATCCAAATGAAAACAAATTCATTTCTTCAGCCCTGTTGAGTCAAATTAATGACCTCCAATTTAAATATAAAAGTATGAATGAAAAAGTGGAAACTTTTTCAAGGGTCTGTAAGCCTTTGGCAAATGATAGTTACAATATTTGGCAATTTGTGTTAGGTTGAGATGCAAATGCATATACTCTTTAAATTGAATACTAACCGAACAAACGCATTCGCCAATTCGTTTATCCCTGTGACTTCTAGAGACTGGAACTCTGTTCTCCTGTCCCTCTTCCCAGCTACATATACTGTCTTTCAAGACCCGCATCCACAGGTACCTTCAACTCCGACCCAATCCCTAAAATCTCTTCTTATTTACACGATACAAGGGTTCACCGCGAACTACAGAGGTTGTACCTTTTTGGTGAAACTTCTTCTTGTATCAATATCATTATAAAAAAAAAACTTATTAAGGGGTGAATCTTATGGTTAGCTGATTCACCAGGCAGCCAATGTAATTGTTCGGGAGTAGATAAACAGGCCCTAAAAATTTTACAGGCTCCTATCAATCTCACACACTGATACTATAGCTAAAATAGACAAAGAATAAAAGAAATTATAATATGAATAACTGAGAGAGTTGGCTAATTAATAGAAATCTTGACAGAAAATTTTAAGCAGCAAGCCTAAAGATGCATTATGTATGGTATTAAACATATTATAGCAGAGCTCAAATGTCTTTCTAAAAGGGGAAAGTAAAGGTCTACGAACTTAACGCTAGCAAATTCTTTTCAACAAAATCAAATTAACTAACGTCTTAATTGTCAGATTAGAAATGGCTGATCATAAAGGAATAAAATAATATTTGTTTAAATTAATATCTTAGGTTTATCGGATTTGCTGTTAGTTATTAGAGCTGCTTTGCAAATTTCATTATAACTCCAGATCTCAATAAAAGCGTGTAAAAATAGGAAGATTATCTTTAAGGATCATATTGAGTCTCGTTATTCAAACGGGACTCGGCAAAACGTGTTCTGCATCTCAATTCCATATACCTACTCGTATAAAATAAATAAATACAGAAGTTGTTATTGTATCGAATAGGATAGAAGAAATGGATCTTCTAATCTAGAAGCAATTAATTATTATATCTTGGACATGTGCAAGCAACTAGATTTATAATATAGTGAATAATAGATGAATGGGATAATGGAAAGTAGGTTTTTATTCAGTCTTGTTTACTTAAATGTTTTCTTAATATTAATATTCAATCATAAATTAAATTTTATTATTAATGTTTTGAAGATTCATTTACAGGAAATTTTCTATTTCACCGTCCCTACATTTATTTCCTGCATTCAAATTTCATAGTTATAATAATTATCAAGGGTAAGGGCTCTTTGGAGAGTGAGCAGAAGACGATACTTTCCAATATTACATTTATTATATTTTTTGTACAATCTATAATCAAAAGTAAATATGCAAAATTATATAAAATAAATTATATAAAATAAAATTGAAATAAAATCTAAAAAATCTTTTTGATAACTGCACTGGTACTCGAGAGGGTTGAACGGAATCGTAGGGATATACTGTTAGGAGTAGGAGGCATAGCCACCCAGATCCAGATTACTTTTTTATCAAAGTATTTTTTTTAAATAAATTTTTATTGAATCTTTAATTGAGTAAAACTCCGATTTTGACCTCAAAATTTCGGGGGGGGGGGGGGGTAAACCGGCCCGCGCTGGTTACGGTTTTACTCTGACCCGATGCCTTAAATGTCTTCTGGTTGTTTTCACGATGAATCCACCCCGGACTAAACAGTTTGCACCTTTTTGGTGCAACGTATTCTTACATCAATATCAGTAAAATACAAAATATATATTCTAGTATATTCTCCTTCGATTGCCATACAAGATTTCGACGGTGGCTATTATAAGGAGAGGATCCTCTCGACAATAATTTTCATGAGGAAATTGTTCACAGAAGTGTTGTCCCGTTGCCTTCCGCTGTGTTTGTTGAGGCTTTTGCATTTTTGACTGAGATGAAAATTGTTCTGACTGAAGCGAGATTTGATCTCAAGAAAATTCGATTCAAAGTATATAGCTCTAGACAGTGCACTATTGGCGCCTTAATATATATATATTTTTTTATTTTAATTCAGATTTACAAGCGAATTGTGATGTGACGTCGGATTCATCCTTTTGAACCGAGAAACGAGTCAGAAATCCTTCGAAGGCAACCTCCAAAGGGCGTCGTTTCCAAGGAGATGCGAAAGAGCGAATTTAATATGAGGCTGACAGATGCCAAGTCAAATGGGGAGGGTTCTAAACAAGATGAAATAGAAAACTGCATTGCTAATGGAAGATTTTTAGTTGTCGAGTTAGACTATGGGAAATATGGCATATGTCTCTCTCTTTTAGGGATGGACGGGGTATTTGCCAATGACAAGGGAAGACACAACAAACGCAGAAATAGCTTTTTGAACCAATCAGAAAAAGCGACCCTTTTCTAGGGAAATAACATCCATTATCGTGCGAGAGAGAAAGATAAAATCTTAAAATCCCTGAATTTATTTAAGTATCAGTTGTAAAATAGATAACGGATTCAATTCTCTATATGCAAGAGTGTTGGAAGATTTATTTTATTGTAGAAGTTTTCGGAAGTCATATGGAGTTTCGCATCAATAGAATATCTACAAGAATGGATTATGGACAATCATTTATTTGCATTACTTTTAACTTTGGAATTTTTTTTAATGATAATATTGCAAGAAAATATTCTTTTATCTTCAAAAAAGAGAATAGGTATTCATCAGAGGTTGGATTTAGAGGTATTTGTGTCTTGAATATAGAGCTAAGAAAGAATGAATATCAAGAAAATTAATTAATTTAAATTTATCATTCAAAAAATATATTTCTAATGGTTTATTTTATTTACATTTATGTATTACTTGAGCGGCTCTAGCTATCCCTAGTAAGCTAATCATGGAAAAAAAATTATTCTCCAATTTTTATTTGAAATTTTGAGAGGTATTTTGGTTGTTATGAAAGCAAAATGTATTTGATAATTTTCATGTTTTAATAATGATGTGATTTGGTCCATTATGTTTGGGAAAATAATTCCTAGCTTACTAGCATATAGAGGGCAAATTTCAAACAATGGACATGCAGGGGATCTGAATTCCCCTTAGGCAACTATTATCAAATTTCCAAATAGCAATTTTGATAATAATCCATTTTGAATATGTATATATCTTTTGTTTACCTACTACACACTAATATATTTCCATTACAACACATCAAAAAGAGAAGTTTAATTAGTGATGAAAATATAAAATATTCGAGAAAAAATCGATGATGAGATTTTTGAAGATCTTTACGTCGCGTGAATTAAAAAAAACTCGGTTTTTCAAATTTTAACAAATAAGAAAGGGATTTTAAATATCGAAACCAACTGGATTGCACATTTTTAATGACAAAATTTTTCATTAAAAAATTGGAATCTATGTGATTTTAGGTGACTCTTTCGATAAACAGTTTAACAACCAAAGAAATAATTCTATTGTTTTTAATTAGATAATGTATAAAATTATAAATACTTTTAATATTTTTATCAAATTAATTTTTAAATTTCATTCCTAGATGCCTAGGTTAAAATATATCTCATGAAAAATATATATATATTTTTTAAGTTTATAAAGAAATAAATTTAATAAGTATCTCAGATGTAATGAGTCTCTAATAGAAAAAGGTAATTTAAAATGATCACCATTTCTAAACTGTCAAGCCTACAGCAGCCATATTTTACAAATGTCATGAGATGGGAAATTATACAGCGCTACATATGATGGCGAATTGTATACAAACAGCAATTTAATTAAACTCGGACCGCATACCGAGGGTTAGGTAGCTTATATCTTCCAAATACTTGAAATATCTAATTCGTTCTTAGTGAATTGTTGTGAATGGAAATTTCTCATAATTTTAAGTTAAACCCCTTCTGAAAGCCAACAGGTAAAAAAATTACCTAAAAATGGCCAAATTGTGACTATCTAATAACGATATTTTGAATAGAATTCAATTTACAAAAATTCCTGATTCTATTTAAGACCTTTAAAAAGGTAAAATATTTTTATTTTGGACCACAAGATAATCATTCAATTAAAATTTTAATTTCAAGGAAAACGAATACATAATATTTATATATAACTGGTAAATTTAATGTTTGAATCTTAGTTAGTTTACAAGCTACACTGTCTGAGAGACGGCCAGGCAGTAATTGTAACGACACCAGTGGTGGATTTACGCTAAGACCCGTGAGGCCAGGGAATCGGGCGACTAAATTTTAGAGGCGCTAAAATTCTATAGAGGCTGCAAAATTTAAAGAACGATTAAGGAATTTGGCTAAGTTTTGCTGTGAATATATGAACAAATTTCAGTAAAATATTTATAATAATTGTTAAATTGTTAAACAAAAATAAGTAGGTAATTATTAAATTGTTAAGGAAAAAGTTTCTTAAGAAAATTAAAATGTGATAAAATATTTCAACAAAATTCTACTGAAGTTAGTATTTTGGTATCATTGTCGATTCTACGCTTGATATTGCACATGTCGATGAGTTTATATGCACGTGAAAATGGTCAAATAGTAGAGAGATTTTTAGAATTTATACCAAATATTGGTCATAAAGCTAAAGATATTGAGTATGCTGTTTAAACGCTTTAAAAAAATGGTCTTGACATAATGAACTGTAGTGGTCACTCTTATAATGATGCAAGTAATATGTCAGGTATACTTATAAGCATGACATCAGAAGGGATTAGATGTTAGATGTTTGATTATAAGATTTTTTATATAATGATACGGATACAAGAAGTTGCACCGAAAAGGTTCAACCCCTGTAGTCCGCGCTAGACCCTTGTATCTTAGAAATAAGAAGAGATTTAGGGATTGGGTCGGAGTTGAAGGTGTTCGTGGAAGATTGAAAGTTATATGTTGCTGGGAAGACGGTCGGAGGAAGAGAGTTCCAATTACTACTAAAAGAAAAAATGGCGCCATATCGAACGGGGCCTAGGGCGCTGTCGAACCTAAAAATCAGCCACTGATTGACAGTAATCAAGGTTTTGTTTTACATTTGAAAGGAACCTTAAAAATGATACTATTTTACTCCAGTCTTAATCATAGACAAAAAACTCTTAATGAAAATTTGTTTTTGTTTATTTTGATTTTTTTCGGTAAATCTATCCACGTCTCGGAGGAGATTAGTGTATTGTTGATACGATGAGAGTGATTATCTCTTATTTTTTTTTGTTAATGGCTGGAGTGAGGAGGTGATGGTCCAGCAGACGGGATGCCGCTCGACGTGGCAGACGCCGCGATCAATAAAGGCCGGGGGGGTCCGCGACCCCCTCGAGATGCTGAGCACTTGCAGCGCAGCAGCAGCCACGTGCCTGCCACCCTCTGGCTCTTTACCAACTCGCAACTTCATTCAACATTCAACCATCCCGCCTTGGACGACCCGGCAAATGCACCAGGCGAGGAAATTACCCCGGAGGCTCGTTTGTTCTCCTGTCTCTAAGCGATTAGTCAGCCACAAATTCCTCATTATCCGATACATTCATGAAATCATGCTGCCATTCATTCAATCAATATGGGATTTTGTGGGAGGAAAGTAGCGAAATTCGCTTCCTAGCAAAATTATTGATTTTAAAGTATCAAGAAACAGTACCAGGTATTCTTTCGATGGCTCGTAACTATCTTGGGGCAACGTTTTATAGTGATAAAAAAGAAAGAAAATATGGATATACGCCAGAAGCCTTCTCCAAAGTCTAATCCATAATTTATGTATCTTCAAAAATCTATTTCAATTGCTAATTCAAGAAAAACAGCAATTAAAAAAAAGCCGGCCATGTGCAGATCGGACTGCATAATGAGAGTACAGAAGTACAGTAAGTTATAACTCTCAAAATACTTAAGATATCAAATTCGTTTTTATTCACCATTGATAATGAGTGAATCTAAGGAATTTTTTCAAAGTTTTAAATTAAGCCATTTAATAAACTTTGATAGGTATAAAAATAATCTAAAAACGGCCATATTAAATAAAGAAGCATTTTCAAATCAACAAAAAACCGGTAGGAAACTTGAGATGCAGAATTCATTTATTAAGGATTTATCATTTTTTAGATAAGTGCCTTTTTAGTTCATAAAAGAGGGTTTCGTCCCCTTTCCAATTTTTTCTTTAAGCTTAAAATTTTTGATTTGTCCAATAAGTTTAACTGCAAGTATGTCTTATATAATTAAATAATATGTACAAAGATTATAATACTTTCAGCGAGATGACATTTTAATTTTAACTCTTCCCTAGTAGCACCATGTTTCAAACTATATAGTAACTATATAGTGCCTATATATTTATTTATTTATTTATTAAAAACATTGTATCTGCAGGGCCATATAACCCCTTTAATGTACAATTTTCGGTCAATTCAATTACATAAATATTAATATAATACAAAACAAAAACGGAAAAACCAATATAAAAGCGAGAAAAATTCAAAAGGTAAAACATTTGGTACATAATAATTAATTTAAACATAAATATTAGAAATACAATATATATAGAAAGAGAGTAAAAAAAAAATAACAATGCCAACATATAGGATACAAAAATAGAAAATAGAAATAAAATATTAAATTGAAAGTTTTTGCCGAGAGTAGCAGAATTTTTATATATTGAAGGAGACAATAAAAGAGTGTGTCTTCTGCTGGAATTATGAATTTTATTTATTTATAACGAGACTATAGTTTCGTTATAAATAAATAAAATTTATAATTCCAGCAGAAGACACACTCTTTTATTGTCTCCTTCAATAAAATATTAAGTTAGGTGCTTGCGAAGTTCTGCCTCGAATGCTTCAGGACGCCCCATCTTCCTTACGTTGAGTGGCAGTGAGTTCCAGACCTTGGTCGCCGTAACCTCAAAGGAGTCCGCCATCATTCTGCTTCTATGTGGTGGACAGACCAGCGCGCCCGCACGTATTGACGGACCACAGGCCAGCGTCCGACTGAGATAGTCAGGCGCACGACCCAAGAGAACCCCATGCACAAACTTATCATATCTGTACTTTCGGAAGGCACCGAAGTTCATCCCCAAATATTCTCAAAATCTATATAGTGACAATATAGTTACTATATATTTGAAACAATGTGCTACTAGGGTTCTTAAGTTTTTAAAGATCTATTCCCACGATGGATTCGAAATATCATTTATAATCCTTTTTTTCTTTTTTTGAAAATGCCTTCTGTACATTTACAAATAAAAGAACGGCCTAATAATGAGACCTCTGACGTCACGAGCATTGTTTTTACTTTTCCTTGACTTCCTATTTTTTTTTTTAATTGGCTATAACTATTTAATTTTTAATATTTTTCAAAAAAAAACTTATTCATTATTTTAATGAAACTTTCTATTATTTATTCAAATTTTTATTAATATTAAATTTTTATATGCACACAAATACCCTATTTGTATTATGAAATGAAAAATATTGAATTTTCCAATTTAATTTGCGTAAGGATAATATAAAGTAATATATCATCTTGTGTAAATATGTTAAGAGCAGCGAAGAAGTGAAGTGAGGCGAATCTCACCAAAGACGAGATGCGAAATAAATCAACTTGAGTTATGAAAAGAAGACAGTTGATTTAAAAGAATTATACATACAACAAAAAGAAAAATGTAAGATATATTTTATATTACATTATATCGTACAATCATTCTTTTATGTAGAGAAAGTAGCAGGTCCAATATTCCAAAAATTAATTTGATGTGAGAGAGAGAGAGAAGACGAATGATTGCTGAGGGTTATTTTGATCGGTGAGTTAAAAAAATAAAACCGACATCAAAAAAATTAAATGCAACAACTAAAATAATAAATAATACTTATATATGTTTCATGTCAGAGAGAGATTTGTCTTAAGGGTTTGGCTACTGGCCCGGCAAGCTTAGTTAGCGCTTGGGTTCGATTCCTAAGGGGACGAACCTGTCTGATATGCAATGTAAAAATATTTCTCTAATATCTATGATGTCCTTAAAAGTTAAATTCATTTAATAAAATAATAAAACTCAAAAACAAAATAAAATGCACTAAAAGGTATAAAATAATTATCAAATTTAGTTACAATTAAACGACGAATTATTTATTTACATGAAGTCACTTTTTGAAGTCGGTGCTAAAGATATACATTTATGAATCAAACTCGACGGATTTTACTTAGTACGATTGGCTGGTACGCTCGCTTATATAGTTTGCTTAGCACCGACTTCAAAAAGTGATTTCATGTAAATATTTCGTCGTTTAATTGTAACTAAATTAGATAATTATTTTATAACTTTTAGTGCATTTTATTTTGTTTTTGAATTTTATTAATTTAGTTGTTGCATTTAATTTTTTTGAAGTCGGTTTTATTTTTTTTCATAAATATTATTTTTATTTTTTTTTTTATAAATATTATTTTTATTTTTCTCTTTTTAGTGATGTTATTAATAGTGACTTAATATAATACCTTGCATGCATCTCGTAAGAGAAAGCGTCGAGTGAATGAATCAGAAAATGATAATAAAATTCAATTCAAAATATAGAAATTATCTCGAAACGTTTGTGGGTTTTAAATGAATGTTTTCAGATTTTTTTATAAAAGATTGTATTTATTATAATTTCGATTATTTGCTCATAAGAATTGGAGATTTACGTTATTTCGTCATTGATCATATCATCAGAACTTGACCAAATTAATATGGGACCACCCCTAAGGTATCCCCTTTCCAATTTTGAAATCGGTTCATAAACAAAGAAGTTATGCATAAACAAACAGCAAAAAAGGACCAATACCAATGAAAAAAAACGGGACCAATCGGAAGCTAGACTGAACCCAATGCAAAAAAATCATCAAAATTGGTTAATAATTGGCGAAGATATCAGGTAACATAGACACAAAAAAATAGAGAACCTCCTCCTTTTTTGAAGACCTAGACTAGAATATTTTCTTTAGATAATAGGATGGGAGATTTTTAGAGAAGCAAAATAAATCTCTTGTAATAAAGTCAAATGGATTAATTAGTCTCATTAAATTAGTCCTAGAACTGTATTTATAATAGAAATATTTTCAAAAATTTAATGTTTAGATATTTTTTTGTTTTTGTTAATTTTTTAACAACAAATGAATCATTTAAATTAAAATTATAATGCGGAACATGTTGTCTCGATTATCGATTGATTCCGAAACAAATTTACGCTCCAGAATCCACCCCTTGGGATTTGAATTTAACTTTATACTTGATCGAAAAATAATATTTATTGATATTTGATTATGTTTCTAAAATTAGCCAGAACAATTAGAAATTCGTTGTCAACTGTGAAACGAAAATAATTTTCAAATTTTCAATCATAATTTATGTTCTTCCTATTTTATAAATTTATTCACTCATGTTACCTTAAACATTCACTTACAGCACCCGAATTCGAGGGTAGGTATTATTAAAATATTCAGCATATAAAATGAAGATTTCAAAGAAAATATTATAATTATAATTGAGAAGTGATGATGATGGGCAGTCCAAGGATAAAGAAAAAGATTCTCTCAAATAAAATAAATTTATTAGACAGTCATTTTTTCTCCCACTCAAAAGCCTGCTTCTTCAGAGTCTACAAATTAATTTAAAAAAACGGGGTTGGCATCATACATTTCATTCACAATCATAGCATATTCATAAATATATATACATGTTGCAGTAAAAATCCGTTTTTAGTAAGAACGGGTTTTACTACTCTAGTAGCACAATGTTCACTGTTTCACTGAATACCTTTGTGGCAACTAGAATTGAGTTGGTTGAGTTTGGTTCAAGGGTCTCTAGAATCTTCATTTTTGACCTTCCGTCTCGTTTTGGGTGTTTATTTTTAAAAAATTTTAAACGAAAATTGATGAAGGCAGTCCACGGTGGTTGTAAAAAACACCGTGGACTGCCTTCATCAACATCCAATTGCATATTTATACCAGTCCGTCTCCTAAAGAAAAAGGCTATCAATTTAAACGAAAATGTCAAAATTTACATACTCTACAACTTTGCTTCAAATATTTGACATTTTCGTTTAAAAATTTTTGAAAATGAACACCCAAAATGAGGAGGAAGATAAAAAATGACGATTCTAGATGCTTGAACCATACTCAACCAACCAAAATCAGTAAATTCTAGTCACAAAGGTATTCAGCGAAACACGTTTTAACTAGTAAGAAACGGGGTTTTACTGCAACATATACACTTATAGCCAGATTATTAAAAGGGGACTCTTTTTAAGTAAGTGAATTGCTGTTTCTTTTAATAATCTGGCTATATGTGTATAATAGCCAATGTATGATAGCCAACCTCGTTTTTTATATTAATTTGTGGACCCTGAAGAAGCAGAGAAAATCCTCCGAAACGTCGGTTTTTGAGTGGAGGGGGGGGGGGATTACTGTCCATTAAATCTATTTTATTTGAGAAATTTTTTTTCAATATCATTGGGCTGCCTTTCCATTACTTTTCAATTAGAATTTCTACCAGTTCGTCTCTCTCCGAAAAGAAAATGTCTTCTAATATATTATAATTATTTTATGAAATGATTAAATTAGATAAGTTGAAAGTTTTTGCCGAGAGTAGCAGAATTTTTATATATTGAAGGAGACAATAAGCAGAAGACACACTCTTTTATTGTCTCCTTCAAATTAGATAAGGTTTAAACGGAAATATTAACAGCTAATTAAGAAGATAGAATAGGCAGTTACCTAAAGATAAAAACCGAGTCTTATCTTTTAAGAAACGACAACTCGCATATAAAGACATAAAGAACCAAGATGAAAAATTACATTAAAATACAGAATTAAATACCAATAAGAAAGATTGAAGATTTTCTTAACATTTCTTAATTAGGTTGATCTGTACTGTGAAAAATGATGGCAGTCAAACTGAGGGGAGGAGAACGGAAGGAGGAGGCAAATAACGGGTTAAAAGAAATGATGGCTAGATAATCAATCTTACGTTAGCTAAAGAGAAAAATGGATGGGCTCTTTTATATGAGCCATATTAGAAGTTTAATGGAATCTTTTAATCTCCTTTTTTTCTGTTCTAGAGCAATCTTTTTCGCGTGATTTGCTCGATGTTTTTTTCTTTCTCCCGTTTTATTTTTTATTTTCTGACTAGAATAGAGTATATATATTATATATTGGGAGAAACTAGATGATAAATTGGGAGAGAATGTTTGGAAGTGGATTTTATATACGTTTCAAAAGGAACATGATTCTTTACTTATCAACGCAATCCTAAAATAGATCTCTTGATCAAGGTTAATATATTAAGTTGAAAAGTTTTTGTTTTGCCGAGAGTAGCAGAGTTGTTGATTCACAAAGAGAAACAAATTTTTAATTCTACTTAGAAGGAAGGAATTTTTTTTTTTTCAAATTTTTTCAATATCCACGCGATGCTGATCTAATGAAAAATAATATTTATAATTAAAAATACTGATGATGAATACCAAGCCTTCGAAGCTATAGTCTCAAACAAATAAATAATATATATATACAGATATATCATTTCGATATATATGTGTGAATGTTTATTTGCATCAAGCAGAGGACAACCTCTTTGTTTCTCTTTGGTAATATATTAAGGTTCGAAAAAATGATTTACATTTTTCTTCTTTTTATCTAAATAGGTGATTTAAATGATTTAAATATTTACCTAGAACTTAAAATGTTCAGATAGTTAAAATTTTTTAATAAAAATAACAAAAACGTATGATTGGCAAATTGACATTTGTCCCAAAGCTTTCTTATAATCAGGGGTTGGAACTATTTTGACATTCCCATTTTCTTCCGAAATGCAGTTTTTAAGTCTTCTAATTCAAATATGATAAATAATCAATTTGACTGTCAATTTTTGAATAATTAATTGAAAGGATGGATGATAGCTTTTGTAGTTATAAATTAAGTTTACCCAAAAAATATGCGTTTTGTGGTCACTAGAATTTGATAAGAATTGGTCAGTCTGTCTAAACACGATAATCCAAAAATTTCAGTGAAATTAAAACTTTAGTTTCGACATTTATTTGATTTATTATTTATTAGGGTATGAGAACAAAATATTTTTATCAAAAACAAAAATTAATCAGCATTCTGACTTCATCAGCAACTTTTTATGAATGAATCCAAATTTAATAAATTAAAATTCGTTAATAGAATAGAGACGAATCATATAACTAGACAATAAAAAATTATTTACTATATTATTATAATCTATTTATCAATACCAAGTATCCATTCTATTTACCGTTTATTAATTTATCTCTCACTTTGCCAAGCTTTCTCAATGAACTGCTTATAATTCGAAAAAACTTCAAAATTGATTATTTTTATTTGTATATACCAAACCTGAAAATTGTTTATTCATACACCAACGAATCCTCAATTAAATTTATAAATCATGCACACGAATCATCTTATATTAGTAATTAATTATTTGTTAGAAATATCTCAGCAAAGTTTTGATTCAAATCGGAGTACCGGAGGTATTCCAAATTTTCTAGAGTGGCCTTCATTGAATAAATTTAATTCTTATATGACTTATCGATAATAATTAAGATACTTAAGGGGCAAAACTCTGATTTAGAAACCAAGACCCAGGAGAACAATTCATACGTGCATGAAAATAATAAGTTTGTATACAAATATTATTTACTAACTCTAGAGTGTTCAGCGATGATTATTCTTCCAGAGGGCGATAAATCTAACCGAAGATTTAAAAATTGTAGTTTGTAATAACGATTTGGAGATTGTAATAATTGTAATTCATTTGATATAGACATTTAGGACAGAATTTACGGAATTTACATTTTCATTTATTGTAAATTGAAGAAAAAAAAATCGTGTACTAATATGTTAATAACTAGCTCGAGAATAGACACAATCAATCACCCGAAGACAAAAATCACAATTAATCAGTACTCCGAGAGCATAGTGAAATAGGGTGTGGTGACCGAGACACGCACCTCGAGGGAGAGAAAAATTCATATAAATTAAAATAAAAGTTGAACAACAAACAAAATACCAAAATTGTAAAAGATTCTCTTTGTGATTAATTCTGGAAAATTAAATGATAAAACGAATATAGAATAAATTTAGGCAGGCATATACATATTTCTATATATTGAATATAAATGGAGATTATTACTTTTAATTCAGAAATATTATCACTTAATGCGACACTCTTTAATAAAATAAAAAGAGAAAAAATAATATTTTATTAAAGATTAAAATAAAATTAGAGTAAAAAGTGAAAACTTTTCAAGACTTAGTACGCTCTCTGCAAATTTTGCAGATAGAGGGAGAAGGATCTGTCCTAGGCAGCTAGGTTATATATAGAGCTTTCTAGTAATAAGTCCAAATTCCAATCAATTCTTGATTTTAGAAATACAGACATTTTGCCTCGAAATGAACTTTCTACGTTTTTCATTCTTCAGTTATCTTGGGTATCAGAATCCAAATACACAGACAGAAAAAAATTATGGTTGAAAATGATTTATCTCCGAGATATTTTTATGCTCAATAAGGAAAGTATTTTGATTATTGAATTTCAATTAATACATAGAGCATATATTAATATAAAACTAAAGATTTGAGCAACTTTTTTTTGAAAATAGTTGAAATGTTTTTCAAAAAATCAGCTCGGGTTAAAAACCAAGAAAGAATTTAATTTTTAGGACAAATTCTAAGATTTTAGTGGAAATATTTTTAAATTGCGATATATTAATAGTCTGTATTCCAGAATAGATTATTAAGAATTGATAGAAAAGAAGTGAGACAATCAAACCAAATAATTTCATAATTAAATGGAAGAAATGTAGAGGTCGAGTTAATAAAATAATAAAGTGAGTAGCTAACTATCAAAGTGTATAACAATTTTAAAATTTTCAACTAAAAATACATACTTATACTTGGATATCAGAAAATGCTTGGAATAAGAGACATTCAAACAATGCATTCGTTTAACTTTCATGTGTAAGGTAAGCTGAATATGGTAAAGTTTAAAAGTAAGTAATTGTTTATACACTCTAGTTCAGAAGTTTTATATTTTATTTAGTAAATCTGACTAAATATTATTTTATTGTCATTATTGAAAATAAAAATGTTTATACTTTATCTGCTTTGCATTGGATAAAGTAAAAATGGAGAAAGGCTTGCGCCTTTTTTCCCAGGTTAGATATACCCTTAACAGACCTGCCAATTTAGGTGTCTAAATGGCAGGGGTTCCCATTATACTTGGCTATTAGGCTGCTAGGGGCAAACAGCGAACGTGCCGCGACACGTTTGAACATGATTGTGTCTGGTCATGATTCCCCCACCATCTGCGCGCTAGACAAGTCTGGGCTTTGTCTGTAGCAATCGTCTGAAGTAGTCTCTTCGACAGCGACACGTCGTAAAAATGACAATTAGTCACGGGTTAAACAAAGGAAGGCGAGATGGAAAAAAAATTGAAAATAATTTTTCTTAAGAACCATAACAATTTTAAGCTAAAAGAAATAAAGAACTAATTTATTTTTAAAATTAAGACAATTTGAATTCACCTACAAGCTTCTTTTATTTTAAAAGATTCACATTTTTAACCTCTTTTAAATTCACTCTTATTACGTTACTACATAATATATCAGGTAAGTATGATAAAATTTAATAAACAATAAAAAAGTTTTTTTTTTTTTTTTGCTTTGTATTTTCGAAATATCTCAAAATAAAGCTGAAACTATTTATATTAGCCCTATTATTTTTTTTTTTTGTAAAAAAAAACCTTGAAAAAATGTTTTGGCAATGTTCAGTGCATATAAAGGCGCCAATTAATTTCGCACGACGGCGCAAAAGGGACTTGGCGCGTCCCAGCACCCTTAGAAATAATTTCTATATTATTTGCATATAGTAATATTTCCAAAAAATAAATATGAGTATAATTGACCATTTTGGAAAAAATGCTTTATAAATTTGATAAACTCTCTTTTAAAGATTTGATATACGACATAATAGAATTGTTTTCTCTTTATTCGATTATTTGATCGCGCAGACTAAGCATCACGTTCTTATTCAATTAATTGATTTTTATATAAAAGGATTAAGAGATGAAAGCTACAAGTCTAATATATTAACATTGTTTGAAGCCTATTATTTCTCGAATTTATTTAAGCAAGCAGGATTATAGAATATTTATTATGAATAAAATCATTGATATTTATTTTTCTGAATTGAGCTAATCAATCAATTGATCGCTTTATAAATAAATTTCAATCAAAATTCGAAAAGTGTGAATTAAAATTTTAGGTTCCTGGCTTTTGGTTTTCGAAGAAGTTTTTTACTTTTTAAAGGTATTTAGTTATTGGGAACATTTAAAAAATTTTGAGATACCTATCTAAAGATAGAACGTGTTGGTTATAAAAAATTTCATTGAGTGAGGCACCGATGAATAGATCTTTTAAATTGCTATTATACGTTCTATTTTATAATTTTTATTTTGAGATCCCAGTTGCTCACTTTGACCCTTGAAATTCACCAACAGTGTCGTTTCCCTTCTAAATTTAGAACTCTTTGATTTGAAAAACCTCAAAAATTAATGAAATTAGCTTAGTGTGAGTACTTTGGGTGAAAGTAATGAAGCTGTTGAAGCTTTTATTTCGTTGAAAATTATTTTATTCGCTATAAAAAAGCTAGTTTGGATGATACTATAAAAAAACTATACATATCCATCCATATAGCAAATTCTGCCGATTTAATATTGATAGATTACTAGTGAAAAAATTGATACTCCTCCCAATTTTAATGAAATATTTATTAATTTACTGTCAAATATCCATATGTCAATTTGTTTATTTCTATATGCCTATCAAAAGTTTAGAATTAGCTATTTGCTGTTTTTCTCGAATCTTTCAATTTAAGGATATAATGGAATTTTTTACAAGACCTGAAAATTTATGTTTGTTCACGAGGAGTGAGTACTAATTTTGCTATAAGGTTATGTACAAGTATTTATAGTATTAATAACTTCCAATTTCATTAATTACAATAAGTCTTCGAGTACGAAGTTCAAATAAATCATTTGACCATGGGGTCTGCGAAAAAAATTCCAGGAGAAAGAGGGAGAAAATTTGGAGATAAATAATTATAATAAATAACAAGCCCGGCAAGCCTGTTAGTACTTGGGTTCAATTCCTGAAGGGATGAAGCCTTCTGATATGCAATGTAAAAATATTTCTACTAAAATCTTAGATTTGTTACCTTAAAATCGGCCCACATGGTAAAAAGTTCTTACTGTATATACATTAAAAAAAAGATTCCGATGAATTGATAACCTCTTCATTCTTTTGAAGTCGGTTAAAAATTAGATTCTTTCTTGATATAATAAATACATTTTATAAAACTTTATAAAATCTTTTTTTCATTGGTAAATTATAGGATACAGTATTGCATAAAAAACAAAAATACACCTTTGGCGAGTATATAACTGGCTCCTGCGAGAAGATTGACAAAATATCATCGGACTGGGGAAAGTTATACTAATATCTTAAAGGCGTCTTTCGGGCATACTGTAATATACAATGTATTTAAGTTTTTTACTCGATTCAACCAGGAGAGAAAAATGCCCCCCTCCCCCTTCCCACTGCTGAGACCGCTCTTCAACAAAAAAATATCTAAAATATCAAAATTTGCTAAAAACCTTATTTTTTTTGCAGATTTTGGCTTATACATATATATATAGGTCTTGCTAGCTTTTCAGTCCTATAATTTAAAAAACGATTATATTCACAGAATTAATGAGAATTAATTACACCGGGCTGCTATGGGCCTGGCTCTACCACTGTTATATAAATTTTTATACTACTAAAATCTATTACTTATTATACCTAAATAAAAATATAATATAGCATAATTAGGTAACAAAGCATATTAAATTACGGATGCAGTACTTTTATTTGTCATAGCATTCTGGTTTGATTTAACCCCAGGTTCCGTAACAGCTCTCCACGGTCTGCATTAATTTCATCTCAAATGATTCTAACTTAATATAATAAAAACATTAATTCCAACTCTATGCCTCAGGAAAATCTACTCCACTTCTTTAATTAAATCTAAGTCCATAACAACTCTAAATTCATTTTACTTGTAGATTGTGTTAGAAAACTATTTTTTTGAGGCTTGAAGGCACGAATAGAAAGATTATCAAAGTTTTACTTAAAAGAAATACAATAGCAGATAAGTTTCTATTTAACTTAAGTTGAAATTTATTCACGTTTGAACGCATTAAAATTTCAAATTTGCAGCACGAATCGGTGGATTCCACTTGTTTCGATGAATAATGTTCTCCAAACTGAGATTTTTAAAACATACTAATTATGCAGAAGGAGAGAATGGTTAAAAAACAACCCCAAAACATTCAATTTGTTGCGTGAAAAAAGTGTCGAGGAAGATAAATCGGAATCGGGCGAAAAAACAATCTCTAACATTTTTTTTTTTTACAACGGAATCGCATTTTTTAATGATATTATTCAATTAGACATAGGAAATTTACCCATGGCGGTTATAAAGGCAGTTTACTTTGACGAGTAATCATATTAGAATCTGTTTCAAAAGTGGGGCTTTCATCATCGATCACTTTCGCAACCACTCAGCAGAAAGTATTGGTTTTGTCTTTAGCTTCGAACGCCTGTTCGGCTTTTGCTTAGGCCAAGGAATAAGGATATGTATCTGATATTTCAGGGTTGTAGGTTAATTTATGTCATGAGTATTTTGGGAAGAATTTTCATGGAAATAAATAAATTATATATTATATTAGCTGCAAGGCCCGCAATCGGCGGCCCTCTTCCTAGCCAGGGGGTACGCCCCCTGGACCCCCACCCCCAAACCCCACCATCATTTATGATCCTCCCCCCATTTTGGGTGGTTGGTTTGTGCATTTCTAGTTCTCTAGAGGCCCACAGATTATGTATACAAAATTTGTTTCGGTCCAAGAGCAAGAGCTTTCATTTTTTGACCCCCCCCTCCCCCATTTTAGGTGGTTAGTTTTTGGATTTATAACTCTCTAGAGGCCCACAGATTATGTATACAAAATTTGACTGACTTTGCTCCAAGGGCAAGAATTTACATTTTTTCACCCCCCTCCCCCTTTTCGGGTGGATTTTTGAGGGAATTTTTTTAACAAAAGTTGTCAGAAATCACATCCCCTACAACTTTGCTTATAATAAAATTTGCCATAGGGTTAATAGTTTAGGATTTATTTGATAATTTTCATTCGTGGGGG
>JALMQS010000085.1:16201385-16234115 GCA_024734495.1 Forficula auricularia
TGAGGGTGTTTTCGTTCATAACTTTGCTTGAAACGCGTGCGACCAAAATTTGGCGTGATTTGGACCAATGTACAGACAAACCCTTAATTTTATATACATATATAGATTCTTTCCAATTCTTTATTTCATTTGTATTATTATTAGTCAACTTTGTATCCGAATAATACCGACAATTCCAGATACTCTGGCAAGATATACCAAAAGGTTTACAATTAATTATAGCACCCCAATCAAAACGAGTGGTTCTGGGTTACAATAAACCAACCCCAAACGATATTAGAACACGATCACCTCTAAAGAACAAACAGCCTGCACTACATGTTACTTAAATTCAGTGATCAATTGAGAATTGGAAGTATAAAATTCTCTCTCTTGAAACAGTTAGAGAAACCTTAACTTTAACTTAATTATTATTAATATGTAGTTGTTAATTTGTTTTTGAATATTTATTTTGTTATTTTTGTAAAATGAATTAAAAATCATTTAATTATAAAAAATAGTAATTATAATTGCAAAAATTGAAGCCCTAATTCTTTGAGTATTTAAATGTTAAATGAAATAACTGAACAGAATTCTAATCAGGATGGATTTTATAAAAATTAAAGTAAGTGTAATTTATTATTTCACCGTTCAGGGTATGATCAAGTATTGTAATCGTGCATGAAAAAGGTGTTTTTTTTTGAAATTATTTTGATATAAAAAAATTGAGCAAAACAATGGCGTTTTGGTCTACAAAAAAGCTCTAAAGAGAGAACATCGAAATGATGATATTTTTTAGGAGATATTAATTACTTTGTCAAAATGTTTGTAAGTACGTTACCAAATTTTGTGTACGCTCTAGCTCAAAAACTAGTATGAATATCAAAATGATATTTTACAGCGACATTCTTTATATTAAGATTAAATTTTGGTTGAAATCAAACCAAAAATTAAGGGCGGGGAGGGGCTTCTTAAAAAATAAAATTATAAAATTTTCAAACTAAAAAAAAGCAAAAAACAACAACAATTTGTTATAAAACGGTCCTATATAATAAAAAAGTCATTATTTTTTCTGGGAACCAAAATTGGGGGAGGTCCTAGACCCTTTGATTGATTGGTACGAAATTTCGCATTAGCACCCTATACGACCATATGAAAATGAGTCATTTGGAAAGTGAAAGTGATAGTGACCCAAAAGGGTTGGGGGGGGACGCCCCTTCAAAATAATTTAAAATAATACAATTTCCGAACAAAAATCGAAGAAAGCTGATTTTTACAAAAGAAGATTTTAATTTCAAAGGAGATATGTTTTTTTGCTAATGGACTCAAAATTAAGAAGGGAGGATGGGTTCTTTCGTAAATGATAATAAATTATTTTATTAAGAGAAGGAGCAGATATATGCTAAAGTTATGTCGATGGAACATCAGCTTATTTTTAAAAACATTTAGAAAAAACAGACTCTGGACATATACAAAGAAGTCTAATGACACGTCTTGATTTATAAGCAAAGTAGCCAAAAACTAGGAGGCTCCAGACCAGCAGATAGTTTTTAAGAGCAAAAAAATCTAGAATTAGTATGTACTATTAATAAATAGTCGATAGATTAGCACATCTTTTCTGGCTTGTAATTTAGGAACATTTTTTATAATGTGACACACGCAAGAGAAATAATATTCGATGAAATTTTTGCCATGAGATTATAGCTTATTAAAAGTTTAGTCTTTCCAACACTATACTATTACTAAATCTGGAATGAAATTTTTATATCGTGTGAGAATTCCCAAAAGCTCACACAATGACATGGAAAAAGGGGTATCTGCCCCCAAATTTGATAATGAGTGAGCAAGATGGAGTCTGCATAGTTTCTTTTTGTGAATGAACACCTAGGAAAAAAACTTTCTTGACATATGTAGAAATCAGTAAAAATATCAAATATTTCTTTCTATTCTAACGTGTAAACATATCTATTAACAATATTATGAGATTTTCATTAAACTTGAGTTATGATATAGTGGCTAACTGCACATGCACGTGCACCTCTTAAGAGAATAAAATACTTGGAGGAAAACACTTAAACAACACAATGATTAAATAATTATGATTAAATTTTTTTTTATGAATTTGTAAAAGTAATATGAATAGCCTTTGTAATAATTATTAATAATATAAAAAAATATTACCCTTTTTCAATTATTATTATTATATTAATTCATATAATAATAATTGAAAAGGGTATTTAGTTTCTGAATTTTGAAGGTCCCTTATTTCTTGATCTCAATCTTACCGTCAGGAAAGTCATCTGGGCAATATATAATTCTATTATATCGGATACAATTTTCATCCAGTAGTTTTAAATTCAAAAATAAATAAATTAAAACCAAGGGAAAATGAGCTAAAAAAATAGATTGAGTAAATTATAAATTTTTAGTTTAATTTTATTAATTTTATTTTGGATATGGGATTGTTTTTTCATTTTTAAAGAAGAATCATGTAGCTTCAGTTATTTCTTTATTTAAAATTCCTACTAGCGTTTCAACCATTAATTTACTATAGATCATCTTCAGACCAAAGATTTGTCTACATTTACAATAAGAGAATTTTTAAAGGATGACCTTAATCAAAGGTTGAAATGTCAGTAAGAATTTTTAATGAAGAAATAATTGAATCTGCACGATTCTTCTTTAAAAAACAAAATCCCATACCTAAAATAAAAATAATAAAATTAAACTAAAAATGCACTTTAAAGTTGAAATATTCAAGGTTAACGTAAAGAATATATCCATATCCATATAAATGAATTTAGGTTGTTATATGGTCATTTAAAAATTCTGAAGTTGCTTCTCTAGCCGAAGACACTTTCGTTAGTGAGCCACATCTGTAAGTTTCAGAAGGGCGGGAGCACCATTAACCTCTATTCACCCCCTCGATCCTGGCCACAAAGTTTATTTCCTGAGCAATTAGTCGGGAGGATTAAATTCGGAGCATAAGAAGGCTTACAAGTTAGAAATACGTAAAGATGTCAGTATAATATACCACCCACCGAGTAAACCAGAAGGAAATCCATTTACAGATTCGACCCGGGACAAACTAGAGACAATTTTTAGAGTTCCGTTTAAAAAGTAACTCAGGGCCCTATTAATCGCGCTACAGCTGTCAGTGTAACTCGTAAGCTAAATAAGATACAAACTTGAAATTTAGAAGTTATATATATATATTCATTTTCACAAAATTGCAATAAAATTTAAATCAAATGATTATTTTGGGGAAGGCCGAATTTTATTTGGGGTTAAAAATAAAAATTATTTTTTATCAAAGATTGTAAGTTATTTCTGTGAAAATCTTTAAGCAGAAATTTATATTTTTCTAATTTATTTCAATTTGAAATGACGATAGCTCCAAGTGGCCGTTTTTAAGTGATTTTTGTACCTTTTGGAGTTTAGAAACAGCTTAAACTTAAAACTATGGAAAAATTTTCACAAGGAATTCTTTCATTAACAACTAATTAGAATGAATATGAAATCGGAGAAATTTTGGGAGTTACAAGATATGTAGTCCGATTCGCACATGACGGGTATTCCAGTAACAAATTCTAATAAATATTTGGCTTGAATTATAAATAATTAATAAATGAAAAAAATTAACAAGGTATATGTACCATATTTAGTTTACAAAATTTATCCTGGGTAACATGTTACACCATTTTAAATATCATCGAACGACAACTCAATTTAGTTCCACTTTGCTAAATATTTGACTACCAGTCACCAAATATAATTTCAATAGAAGTTAGCAAACAACGAGTAAATTATTAAAGTTGAGCTATTAAGGATTTTTATTAAAGTGACGCATTTACAAAAGGCGGATAAAAAAAAGATGAGGAGAAAAGTGAAATAAAATATTGCCATCTTATCAAGGAAATAGAGAAGTATATTTTTTTAAGCCAGCGTATTAGAAATGAATCATGTAAATAAAGTTAAAATATAAAATATTAATAAGAAATCTATATACTTAACAATAATCGGCGTGCGCGACGACACCGACATGATTTTTTTAATTTTAAAACCCAATAGGTAATAGTTCATGACAAATAAAATTTAATAATAAAACTTGAGGAACGCTGTGTGGGTTTATAGTGAAACATTATTAAAATAATAATAGGTTGGAGTTGGTGGTGTTTCACAATGAGGAAGGCGGGCTTCGTAGCTGGTATATAATATTACAATAAATAACCTAAGGGAAAAATGAAAATGAAATCAAAATAAATGAGTATTTTAAAAATACCTATTTTTGCTCTTTTATTCAAAACTAGGTGGGATCTTATGCTATAGCAAAATAAGCCTGCTAAATGCTACTAGGACCACATATCAAGAGTTTCGTATTTTATAACTTCTAAAATATTTAAGATATCAAAATCCGTTCTTATTTGTTGTTAATAAGGAAAGAATGTAATTTTTTCATAATTTTAAGTTAAGCCATTCCTTAAATTTAACAGGTATAAAAGTTACCTGAATATGGTCATAAGTTTATTAAACTACTAGGTAGGTTTCACATCAATATTTACTTGACTCTATCATTTTAAAATGAAAAAAAAAAACTACAAAAGAATTTTTTGCCTCATAATAAATTTTTTTGACTCCTCACTCCCCAAAATAATCATTGAAATAAAATTTGAATTTAATTTTTATTGAAGTTAAATCAATACATAAATAATTAGTAAATTTCAAGTTTTGGATCTATTTATTTTATGAGTTACAATCAATGCTCTGACAGATGGACATACAGATAGACATTGTATCAACACTAATATGCTTCTGTTTACTTTTAAATGGACCCCAAAAACAGAATCGGGAAGTTCCTGCTATTCATATAAACCTTGAACCAGGCTTATTGAAAAATAAGACAGGCCAACTAATGAGTTGATGAATTTGTCTACCCATATGTCTTCAGCAGACTTTATTTACTAAGAAAATAAAAATGAATTTAATTTATTTAGGAACGAATCAAAGATTTTAGTAGAAATATTTTTACATTGCATATCAGAGGGCTTGATTCGTTCCTAAATAAATTAAATTCATTTCTTAATATTATTATCGGGTTGATTTTTGAAAAAAATTCCATCTTTTTTCAAAAAAGAAACTCAAGAAAGATGCTTAAATCTTTACATTAATTAGAAAATAAAAATGTATATACTCCTGAAGCTGGAGTTCCAATTCCTCTTTTGCGCATTCCTTGAACTTTGATCCTACCTAGTCTTGTTTCTATAATTATTGGCTACAACAAAACCCCTGAATAGTTTCTCAGGGTGCGAGTAGTACGACCCAAGAAACAAACGCTCTTGAGGGTGAGGCTGGAGGTAGATGGAGAAACAAAACCACAGAGTTATATATAAGTGTATAAAACAAAGAGGGACGCTCTCGAGGGTAGATTTTTGTTTTCAAAATAATTTGTTTGCTAAGCTAAAGCTGAAGGTAAGTATTGGCATCTCTATTTTGATTGGTCGGTTGAACGTCTCATTTTTTTGACAAAACAAATTCTCTAAAAAAGGGGCCTCTACATAATGGTCTCTCTTGTGTTTATGACTCGAACTTATGACAGTGAAAAGATGGAATCACACGTTAATTAAGAGACCGAACAAGTAGAATATCCTAATCCGTAAATTTGGTAATGATAATTAAAATAAAAGACTTTTATGTATATAGTAGGTACATCAGAAAATGAATCATAATCAAAATCATATAACTATACGGTTAGATAAAGATATAGAGATAAGAATGAAGAAAAAGATAATTTCCAACATGTCCTCAAGGATAGTAGAAAATAACTATTAGTAAATATCTTTGAGATAAGTATAAAAAACAAACTAATCTATTAGAGAATGTTATCTGCTTTGACATTAATTATAAGGCCGTTTGTATAGAATCCAACGACGGAAAAGTACCTACAGGTATTCTATACATTTCGAGGTGAAGAACGTGAGATATACTTGGGGGAAGAAAGCAATCGATTGGAGGAAATAAACGAAAGGCCTATTTGGGGAAACACTGAATGATTCCAATCATGTAGAAAATCATCTTTAAATTTTAACCAATATAACCCACGGAAATATATTAACAAATTATGTGAATTATAGTGTTAAAACGCTCTATTTGTATGTTGGTGTTGTTGTTTTCATGGTGATAGGATCGCAAATTTATATTACAATATTTACAAGTAACTATTGACTAGGTGTAATTTGCCTTCAGCAAATCATACCTATATTTATTTATAGTAGAAGTTAGCGCATGTGAATTATAATTTTAATTTAATTATATGACATATATAGCGGAGAGAAAAAATGTTTGTTCTTTTAGACTCTTCTCTTTTTAATGTAAATATTATAAAATCATTTTAATTAATAAAGAAATTCAAAGGCCACAGTTCTTGCTAGAACGGAGGAGGTGAACACTGAATCATTGACATCTAAATTAAACATTTCTTACAACAACCTTGATACTGGCCTTTGAATTTGATTTTTAATTAAATTAATTCAAACAATAGATGCCTTCAGTGTGCTGAATTTTGAAAAAAAAAAAATATTTTTTAAAATTAACAAACACAATAAATTTCAATAGTATTGTATAATTATGTTATAACTTATAAAGTTAAAAATTCATAAAAATCATTCAATTTTTGGGATGTGTTGTGTTTATTTTCTAATCTGCCAAGAAAAAATGTTAGTCTCAATATCTTTCCATATATCAAATAAATATTTTCATGGGAATGTTCTATATATTTTTAGCGCATATTTCTCTGGGAAGGGCGTTTGTGCTATCGATTTTTTCTATTAGGTATGTCATTTTTACATACCTTAAGCCACAGCTTCTATTGATCTAATCATATACTTATAAAAACATGAGAATCAGCATAGACAAAAAAGAAAACAAGATAAACTATTACTACTATTAATATTGGCTTATTACGATTGGTATTTGTTATTATTCATTTATATCTTCGTAAAATTATAAAAAAAAGATAAACAAATATTCTGAATTGTTTATGGTCAAGTCATGGTGATTTTTGCAGGTTTATATATATATATATATATATATATATATATATATATGCACATAAATTTTACAATTGTTTTAAATGACGGGTAAATCAGAAAATTAATTTATTAGTGTGGAAAATTAATTGCTTAATTAGGTATTTAATTTGGTGAATTCTTGATTTCTGTTTGTGTTAGTTTGCAGTTGAATACGGGCTTTGCTTAAAGATGTTTGTAACCAAAACGATGTATTAATTAACGATGTGTATTATGATGTTTAAAGATGACCCCTAGACACGAAAATGTATTACCCCCCCCCTTTTTTTGTTAATAAATATTTTAAAGAATAAATAAGTGTGTAATTTCACCCCTATGAGCCAAGGGGGTGAAACCCCGCCTTCTACATTAGTTTGTTTCAATTCTAAAATAGTTAATGTACGTAACCAGAAAATGCGTTATTCATCAATTTTTGACCAGTTCCTACCTGAAGTGGCAAAATTATTAGTTGTTATTTTTCAAGAATGACTATTCTTTCTGGCTCTGTGTCTTATTAGTCTGGATTCTGATCAAAAACGAAAGGACGTAGATATTTTATTCTGGTGCCAAAATGTATGTATTTCTTAAACGAATATTTAATTAATTAATTAGATTGTTGGTTTTAGTGATTTTCAATTCGAAATCTCAGGAAAAAAAATTAAAAATTGTTGTATGAGCTTCGGCATTTTTTACTTATATTTTTATAGGAAATTATAAGTTGGTGTCATCTATTAAATCCGATGGAATGAATTATTTTTAATTATATGTCAGAGGGGCTGTTTTTCACCTCCTCGGGAATCGAACCCGAGTGCCATTTATTTAAATTATATGGCATGGCTATATGTTTAAATTTAGAATCACTATATCGCGAAATATTACAAATTAAGATAACAATCTTTGAGTAAAATATTTTACGCGTGTACATATGTCAGAGAGGTTCGCATCCTTCAGGTGAGCCAGATGGCCCGGATTGCTGTTACTGGCACTTGGGTTCGATTCCCGAGGGGGTGAAAAACAACCCCTCTGACATATAATTAAAAAAATTCCATTCCATCGGATTTAATAGATGACACCAACTTATGATTTTCTTGTAAATTTGAATCTATTACCATCGGCAAATTAATTACTTTCATATATTTTTATGATTGATTTAGTTTAGAAACCCTCATTTTGTCAAAAAATATATTTTATCGATAAAGAAATGATTATTTTAAATAAAAATATAATTTAAAGAAAAATAGAAGAAAAAATCAATAATTTTTGATTTTTTTTTTTTAAGTGGATAAATTAGATGATACGGAGGTTTGATAAAACATTTTTGGAAATATTACATAATTGTTATTCTTCATTTATAATTTATACAAATTAATGCATTACATAGAGTTTGAATCACTATATCAGTCATCGTTTTCGATTGACGTGAGCAGTTCAAGAGAAATTTTCGGTAGTAGTGTTTTAATTTAAAGTTTTATTTGTAGAAGTGGCGGAATAACAGATGAAGAGCAGTTTAATAAAAAAGAGTCAAACAAAGAAAGTCTCTTTAGATAATATAAGAAACTTGTATTGTAAAAATACGCAATTGTCATTATCTTTATCAAATTATAATCATCATCCATTTAAAGATCTAGATTCTACATTATCTAGAATCAGTTCCCTGAACCAAAACCGCATATGTGTAAACATATTAGATTAACCCTTACAAATTCAAACCGTAAAAATCATATTCCCTTTATTTTCCAGTGCGTAAAATCCCATGGGCAATTGATGTTAAAAAATAAATAATTAAATATTACATTTAATTAGATTTTAGGATGCAATTCACTAACTCATTTGATTACTTGACTCATCTGAACCTGCTTCGTCCTATATACTAACATCCCATTTGAGGACGGGATAAAGTCAATAATTCCCCTAAATTAAAGCCTCATTTGCACGAAACATCCCTTCTTTATTAAATTGGATTCGGATCAAACTTACTAATTTAGCAACTCGTTTTTCCCTATGACTTTTCGAAACCAGAACTCTCCTTCCAGTTCGATTTTTCTCGTGACCTACTACCTTCAATAATAATTCAATGAACATTACCAGAGGCACCTTCAACTCCGACACAGCACTAAAATGTTCTCTGTGAGAGTACCACTTCTGACTTATAGTACATCTGTCAAAAAAACTATTGTCAAAAATGTATATAGTTTTGTTTTATTAAGAAAAAAGCTGCCGACCGGGCCCTGTGAGGACTGTCTTGGGGTGCCACTAAAAGTTTCCCTTAAATTAAAATAAACAAATTTTGTTCACAAAAATATATAGATGGATAAAATAATATACTGTAGATATAGATGGATTCCAATATCTAAATCAAGAGTTTTCAAACGTTTGGAATCTTATATCACTTAAATAACTACTAAATTGTTTAATTCAGGCTTTGTGCTGTTAATACGATTTACGTTCATGGTCAGAGGAGACAAGCACTATATCGTAAAATTAAAATAGTTTATGAAATGTGGAAATTACTTATATTTAAATAATAAACTCTGGTTAGTTTTGTCTACCGGTATACTTGTATACCATTTAGTTAAAGCATAATGAAAGAAGCGGGGTAAGGAGTGGTTCGGTGTCGCAAAGGCCTAACTTGGCAAGGACCGGGTACCCACGCTTAAGACTGGTTGGCGGACTTTCTTTCTTCAGTCTAGAGAATCAACAGTCGCCGGGTTGTGCGCAAGACGAAATGAGAGGAAGCCATTCTTCCTTTTTTCTATTTGAGCTCATTCAGTTCGAATTAAAAGCCCTTTTACAACTAGTTCAAACTTTTGTTTTAATTAATTTATCGTATGAAAAGACCTTTTGTTTAAAGTTCTAAAATCACACATTCCACAGGAAGATAATTATTCAAATGCCACATCATTTATTTCAATTCTAGAGAGACAAATTTAAAAGAGAGATACATTTTTAATCTATTTTTCCAAAAATATTATACTCTAGCTACTACCCTTTGGCTTATAAATATGTAAACATCTTGACGTTCGTGAAAAATTTTGGGAGCGACAAATTTTATTGAAACGGAAAATTGGAAGAAAGTAATGGCGGTGAATAATTCTATTAGGATTATTATTATAGCCAACACCATCTACAAGGCCCAAATCCGCCCCTGTCTCGAATACGGCTCTCATCTGTGGAGAGGGGCCTCAAAATACTCTCTTGCTACCCTGGATGCAATTCAGAAACGAGCCGTCAGGCTAATTGACGATTCTACCCTCACCGACTCCCTCGACTCGCTGGCTCATCGAAGAGATGTCTCTGCCCTTTCCCTTTTCTATAGATACTATCACGGCAGGTGCTCTGATGAGATAAAATCAATAATTCCCCCCAAAGCATGCTTTGCACGTAGCACGCGTTTTGCCGACTCCCAACACTCTTTCGCGGTTAAATTAGAAAAGTGCCGGACCACTTCATTCGCCAATACATATATCCCCATGACTTCAAGGAACTGGAACTCTCTTCCAGCCTCTATCTTTCCCAGCACCTATAATCTTCAAACCTTCAAAACCGGAGTGCATAGACACCTACGTCTACACCCTCTCACTTAATCAACTTTCTCTTCTCTTCGGTAATGCAAGGGTCTTTCGAGATCCATAGGGGCTGCATCTTTACTGGTGCACCCCTTCTTTCATTCGATTGCATTAAAAAAAAAAAAAGACAAAAAGACAAAAATGTTAACTAATATTTTGGGGTAAATTTCAAATAAATTAGTATAATGGAAACTCTTGGAATGTTGGAATTGTTTTTCGGTCTGATGACCAGGCGAATAGTCAGGGTTTGACTATTTCACAGGGACAGAAAATTGACTTTTTCTCCCTGGTATACACAATATTTTTATTCTATAATTTTTGTTTTTTAATAAATTATTATTCATAATAATATTATTATGAATTTGAAAAAAATAAAAAGTTAATCCTCGATAAAAATAATATGACTGAGAGTTTTTGGACAATTTTAAGTGCCAATGGTTTGGCAAAAATGAGTTTTCCCAATGTCAAACGAATATTAAAAAAAAAGTGTCAATGGCCTTCAAAGTATACACGGAAGCGATTGAGAATCTGGCCTTATGATTCTAAGATAACTAAATTGAAGAAATTGTGGACTAATATAATTTTAGTGATAATTATATAATAATATGCACGTAAAGAAATTTCATTCAGGGATCATGTAAAAATTTGCCCTTATAATAACTTTTTTAATTAATATATCGTATGATAAGTCCTTTTGTATAATATCATACACTTCACAGCAAGAAAATTATTCAAATGCGACATTATTTACCACATTTCGATTCTACAAAGGTACTTTATCCTAAAACTCCATTCTCGTACCCTGTCTACTTCTAATAGCAATTTGAACTCTTATGAAAATATATCGAGTTGAATTATTTCTAAACATTTCCAAGTTCTTTAATTAATTGAATATTTTCTATATATATAATAACAAGTATCCATTTAGTCCAAATGCAATAGTCAAAAGGCCGTTCCTAGAATAATAGAAATTAAGAAATTAACTTCTACTAGTATAAAACAGGTCTGAACTTGTATTTGGTCTAAAACAGGTGTGGACTTGTATTTCCTTGCCTTAGCTGCTTTGAAGGAAGAGAGATGATTCTATACGCGCCCTTTTTAGTCATTTTCCTCGATAAATACTTTTTTATTTAATTATTTTCTTTTTTATTTATAATATTTGATCTAATACTAAAGGAACAACCATTCTACGTTGCATTTTAAGTTTTGGATAGGAATTACCCGAGAGTCCCCCTGTGGACCGTGGCTAGAATTGGCTCACAGTATCCCCTGTTTGTCAAAAAGACGACTAAAAGGGGTTGATTTTGGATTGAATCTCTCACCTCGTAAAAAAACACACATGTTACTAGAGATCTTAAGAAAATGTTGCCAAGAGGAGGACATCGCTAAAATGACCCTGTCTAGGATAGAAGAAAATACAATCACGATTAAAAGGAAAAAAATTAAGAACTATATTGTAAATGTGAAATCTTATTGAGGTTTTTCTATTTGGCATAACATTAACTTGGAACAAACTCTGTATATTCTTGAATTTTTAAAACAATGCAGATATAATATCATCTATTATACATGGCCAAATAAATTTTGACAGAAACTGAGGTGAACTACTCTAAAAAGTTTAGCTGTTTTACTTCATTTAGATTATTTACAATAATCAGATTTAAGTAATGAATAAAAGTATAATTACCTTATAAAGAAAGGAGATATTTCATGGTAACAAGCGGATATCACTAAGAAAACGCGTCCTGAAAAAAAAGAAATTTTAAAACATTAAATTATAAAATTTTATATGAAGGAGATTGAGAATTACGGAATCAAAAAATATCCTCTTAAGTGATATTGATATTTTCTTATAAAATTTAAAATAAATTTAATCAATATATTTGTGCATTTCAATTTCAATTAATTTAATTTTAGCCATATTGCACCGTGAAAAAAAGACAGTGCAAAATGGTTAATTTTAAATTATTGTTTGTACTGTGAAAGTTTTAGGTTACTTTTTCAGTGGAAGAGAGTTTGTAAATCAAAAAGTCCTTCAATTGAAAAGATTTTGTTTTGCCAAGAGTAGCAGAGTTGTTGATTCATAAAAAGAAATCAATGAGGTTATCTTCTGCTTAATGCAAATAAACATAATATAAACCAAAATATAAATATAATAATAACAAAATATAAATAAACCATAAATATAAATATGTGTATAAATGTTATTTGTTTCCGACTGTATTTCTTTGGCAAATTTGTTTCGTGCTTTGAGAAGAATAATGTGCCAACTCAAAATTGAACAATCTTGTCTTGTCTGTCCTGGACAATGTAAAAACATTTATGTCTAGATCACTTAAAATCAAAGTTATATCTAATTTTATTTATAGATTATATATTAAATATTTAGATTCAAATTTTTAAATAATTTTCCTGTATAATGATAATTTGAGAGTTGGCTATTGCAATATTAAAAATAGAGCTAGAATTGCATATTTTTAGGGCCCCTTAAAGAAATTACAAGAAATGGAAGCAGTGAGGTCACATGAATGGTTGTGACATCAAAATAAAAGCCAATAATTATTTTCTTTTTTGCAGTTATTTAGCAAAAAATGGATGATTTTGAATTTTTATAAAAAATATCCTTAAATTAGGTACCTATGAATCCGCTTCTACTAGATAAGTAAGGAGTTCAAGCCTCACTACAAAAATATGACCGACTATAATCCGCCGCCTACACTAACAATAACCCATAAATAAAAAAAGTTTCATACTACATCGAATCTGGGTAAATAGACACTGGTATCCAAGGCCAAAAAAATATAGTATAGTGTATTGAATCAATTTTATAAACATCAATTCAAGGTTCGGATGCAAATTAAAATGTAATTTTTGAAAACCTTTGAATGTTGAACAATTTATTCCCAATTAAGTGAATTAAAGTGAAAGAAAAAGTGAAAAAATTTCAAGACTCTGTACACTATCCGAAATGTATGGTGATTTAGTAATTTGTTTTCAGCGTACGAGCTGAACTAGAAATTGAAAGTTGGCACAAAGGTGTACAAATAAATGTGTGATTTAGTTCGGTAACTCACCTTATGAGAATTAAATTTTTTTCTGGTTATTTGGATAAGAAAGCCAAAAATCAAAACACTTCTTTGTTTTAGAAATATTTTGACACCCGAACTAATTTTCCATTATAGTGCTGGGCAACGAAATCCAGCAGATACACATAGAAACATGTAGATAGACAGAAAATTATATTTAATATTGTGACTTTTCAGACATTTCAAAGCAACATAAGAAAAAAATATCGATAAAAATTCGAGTGGATTTAATCGTCCATCAGACGAAACCTGCCTCCCAAGCATTCCGAGTAATAAGTAGCAAGTTCCCAAGAAATAATTTCGATAATTACCTTGTTATTCCTTGTTATATGAATCTTTATATATTCCAACTTGATAACTAATTCTTTTAAGTAGAAGAAAAATAAAACAATCGGTTGTAACAAGAAGGAAGCAACAAAAAAAGTTCAACGGCCTGTATTCTAGTCGAGTTTAAATTCGAATACGCTGAACGAGCCTGGTATTCAAGCAAAGTTCGCAGTCAGAAGTATTTATAAATATCAACGAAATCAATTGTAGATTCATTCGACCAAGCAAAGACAAACAATTGAAGTTTGCGAGTTCACAAAGTCTCAGATGGCAGCTTATCTCAAGAAGCGAGTCTGCCACGAAGAGCTAGTATGAAATTCGAGAAAGGGGCCCGTTAGACAACCACACAACACTTTTCGGATCCGTTCACAAAAAACGAAAAATATAAAGAAAACAAAACGAACTCTGTCCTCCTCAGATGTTTAATGAAACTGATTCCAAAGAGATAATCTCCGCGAGATGAATCAGATGGCATTGACTTTCTCCCTAGAGTTTGTCATCGGTTAACGATGCGTTGGCGATCGTCAAGGTTAAAGGTAAGCATAAGTCGAGAGAGAGGGGGCGGTGCGTGGGGGGATGGTCCATTAGCACCGAGGTTGGACTATGCTCAGATTCTCAGACACCATTGTGCTAATGCCGTTTGGGTTTAATTAGCATCGCCTTTATGCTAATTAGGTGATGCCTTTGAAAAAGAATGTTAATATAATTGCCAATGAATTTAAAACAATTAGGGCGACAACGTTCTAATCAAATGAGGCGCCTCAAGTTTCGTTTTTATACTCCGAAATGAAATCTGATTAAATGATTAAATTGTAAGAACAAGGGAAAACTCAGCTTTCTGTAAATTTTACTGGTTTGGCTACGTTAATTTTGTTTGAGATAGAAAGTGGTGCAAAGTGCATCTTATTAAAAAAATTGATTTTGTTTTTTTAATTTGTCATTAAATTTTAGTTTTTCTTGCTTGAGAAATTACAAATGAAAAATTAAAAGAATTCGAAAACTAATGTTTATAGAGAGGCTCTTGGTTGTAGCTGTTTATTAAAATGCATATATGTGCCAAGTTTCCTTTTCCTGCGCCGCTTGCAGAAACAAATTTATCAAAATTTTGAGAGAGTGTACCGATTCTTGAAAAAATTATAATTTTTTGTGATGAATTTATTACTCCTATAGCCCGGTGCGCTTTGCCCGCTGACCGTAGTGAGTAAAGTTAACCAATGCTAAAATTATATATTAATAAATTAAACTATTTAATTTTATATTAGAATATTTTGTTGTAAAAATTTGGGAAGACTTTTGGTTTTAAGTAAAAGTTTGGTTTTCACAAATTTTTTGTTATAATTATATGCTAATGATGCCGTCTTAGTCGAAACTACATGTAGATTGTCCCCATTAAATGCATACACAATAAAATAGTAAAATTACATTAGTGTTCATTTATTTGATTTTTACCTAGAACCAAAAGTGTTCCCCAAGGCCTCCAAATTTTTACCACCAAATATTTAAATTTGAATAAATAAGGGAACAACTGTCCAGCCCCCTGTATGAAGATTTTCTATTTGGTATTAATATTTAATTTAATTTATTTATTTTTGGATAGATTAGAATTGATTATGTTCGACTTTCTTTTTGAATACATTATTTATTGTCATTTTCTAAAATATTTTAAATAATACTTTCATTAGAAGGCAAATTTTTAAATATTAATTAATATAGTAGAAAGTAAATCAGATTTGATGAGGAAAAAGTATCCGAGTTGTGTGTAATTTTAATTTTCCTTATTAATACTCATTTAAATAAATTTAGAGTTATTAATTTTGTCAGAAAAAAATGATCTTCATTAGATAAGAAAATCATAGGATCTGAAATACCATGGGTTCAACCGTTCAGGTGGGTACTTAGTAAATATTACTATTTATTTATTTATAATGTTTCAGGTGTATTATTGACATTAGCTCGTTAGAAGGTACATGTCAAGGAGGTTTCTAAAAGAAGAGAGAGACAATCTTAAGGAATCAAGTGAGCAAAACTTGCTATTAATTTTTTTGGTCGTTACAGAATAGTATTCAGGATGGCATGAGAATACTTGAAGGCCCCATATTATAATTATGCCAAGCCGTATTCGAGACAGGGACATATTTAAGGCGTATATAGTAATAAGTTAAGAAGGCGTAAAACGTCTGGGTTGGATATAACGACATGCTTACATGCTAGAAAAGTAATGAGTGCTGTTTCAAGGAAAATAATACAATAGATTTACTCTTAACATTGACATTTTTCTTCGAAACTCTAAGGAATTCAAATGAACAAAATGTCTGGAAAACTCTTTCACACATGCCTATAGATATTAGCTTTTAAGAAGGAAACATTATCACCCATTAGTTATTATTAAATTAATTATGATATGTATGTGATAGCTATTTCAGGTAACAAATGAGAAATTAATTTAATCTTCTTTACATGACCTTGCTGTAGTCGCAGAAAGATTTTATTAAAATTCAATCTGGAAAAAGATCTTAAAAAGTTTTACGATTTTAATTGCCCTGGATTTTAACTTCTTTCTGAGGTATTTGTGTCAATCATCAAAAGAATAAAGTAATTAGTAGCTCACGAGAAGTTTGTCAGAAGGAAATCGTTTATATTGATCTTTACTAAATCATATTCATTGCTATTAAAAATACTGGATCAATTGATGATTTTTCAAGGAAGTCTCTAAAAGAGGCAAATAAATCAGGGAAGAGATAAAGATAATTAGGAAGATTTAACATCGGTCTTCTTTCTAATTGAGATTTATGGTTCACTTATTATTAGGTATTGAGTGGAATAATTCGCTATCATTAGGGATAAGTTTCTAAAATGTATCTATGAGTTGATATAATAATATTTTGATAATATATAGATAGTTATTTCAAATAATTGGAGGAAAAAGTGAAAACGTTTTCAAACTCGAAATTCCGCAGTTTTTAGGGATTTGGCAATTATTTTGTTTACCACTTTGAGCTAGAAAGTTGAAAAAGAGGTACCAAATTTGAGCTACAACCGTTCGGTACTTCATTAGATAATGTTTTTTTTTCAGATTTTCAGAATTTTTCAAACGAAAGTTCTAAATCTAGAAAATTTAAAATCTATACGGTTCTTTGATTTGGAAATATGTACAAACATTTAGGAACGAGAACAGATTTCGGATGAACTTGAGTTTTTGAGGGTATCGAGATTCATGCAGAAACACTATTTGAATTGATTTTTGATAATAAAAGAGATGTAAAAAAAATCTAAAAATTTATAATTTAACAATTTATGATGTTGTTCAAAAAAATAAACGAAATAGGTATAAGATTTTAAAAGTGGGAATCTAAAGTAATTTGTATGAAGTGAAGATTCCAGATTTAGCAAAAAACATCAAGAGAATTTCTGCCTTTAAATGTTATGAGGATAACCGAATTGCCGAATGTTATTATGTATGTATTCGCTAGTTCAACGACTCTCAGGTCGGAAATAACTGCAAGTAGTTAATTTCCCATGGTTTCCGTAACAAACATTTAACAGCTTCGGAAATAGAATTTTATCGAAAATTCAATTAATTTTCTAACTAATCATTAAAAAATATCAAAATCATGTACCCTAAGTTGTTTAACTTAGGTAATTAAACGAGTACCGGTGCATTCAACTTAGACCTTGAGGTGGCTTTTACTTTACTTGTGTACAAATCAGAGAAAATTATATCCGTAGATGTTCTTATCTCGACATATTTTTTTTTGGATAATCCAGTGTTTGCAGAATATGAGTAAATACAAAAGGGCGTATGCAAAAAATTTTAATTTAAAAATATTAATAAAAACCGAAGTTTAATTAAAATTATTGATTGATAGGTATATTGAAAGTTATAGCCGAAATCAGAATTAATGGCGAGATGAGAGAAAAAAAATTAAATATGATATTCTGTATCACAAAGGTAAAATATTTAGGTAAACTGGTATACCGGTAACTAGATTTAAATGGGACTACTAGTTTCACCGGTGGAAGCAGTTACATGGTATTTCAGAATCGTGTCATATATTTCATTATTTTTAATTGATAAATTTGTGTTGTTGGATAAAACAATTTTTAATCCGTTTTTTGTTCGTTTGAAAATTTTGTCTGTACATTTTTAAATGAGAGAACACTGTCTAAGCCAATCGTCACTACCAGTAGCTCGGGGCGTCATTTTTAGTAGCTCGCGATAATTTTTAGTAAATATTTAAAAAAAAATGTTGAAAGTAAAAATTAAAAAATTATTTAATAAGGAATGTTTATTCTAAAATACTTACATAAAAATAAATATTGGTATTAAAACTTTTAAAATTTTTTTAGTTTTCAATGTTTTATTATATTAAGGGAATTATAAAAATGATTTAATTAATAAATTGAAATTTTTCAAAATAGCGCAAAGTCAGCTACGACACCTAAGAAAAGCGTATGTCAAGTTTCTCAATAAACTTTTTCAGACTTTTCAAATTATTAAATTTAATGTAAATTCACATTTTATATATTAAAGATTTTTTATAGACTTAAAAATTATTTTTTAAATTATTGTATTTTTGTGTCCATGGATGCTCTGGATAAGGCGCATCCCTAAAATTTCAAACATTTAGAGTATTTTCATAAATATCGACTTCAAAATTTTAGAAGGATCTTTAAATTTACAAATTATTATTCGTTATTTCAAATATTTCTATAATAAAACATTTTTTGTTTTGAAAAGTAAATTGGTTCTCGAAATGAAATGAAATTGTTGCATAGTTTCAAGGGGAATTAAAATGAATGATTTTTCCGTAAAAGGGTGCGGATATAAGGTTTGAAGTCCCTGCCTGGTATATCTTCCAGTTCAAGCAGGTCAAAGACAAGTCCTGACGAGTTTTAGTTGAATAAAAATTGTTCTCGTTGAGAAATTATTAAAATAGAATTAATTAAAAAAAGGAATAAAGATGATTCGAGAATTTTTAGAATAGTCCATTTCTAAAAACTCTCAATATATAAGATCGGAAATAAATATGAGTGCTACAGGCAAGTCATAGCTTGCTTATAGGAAAAGAATTTGGAGAAATTGAAGATTTTCTTATAGGACAGACTGATTCATTGTGGAAGATGATCGATTTCCATCTCAGGGAGTGTGGAGTTTAAATAATAAGATTTAATTTCTGACTCCTACCCTCACTCACGCAAAGCCATATCCATTTGGGACGAAGGCCCAAAAAATATAGTTCTAAAAAATCTAATGTTAAATTTGAAAAATAACGAAAATGATGCCATATTCGATGAAATTTGGAAAAAAAGAGAAGATTAAAATAAAATTTCAAAAAATGAAGGATACATTTTTGGACAGAATCCCCTGGTTGAAAAGTCACCAACCGCCACTTTTGTGTACACATTTTGTTTAAAATTTAGATATAATTAACTATTCTTTCTTAATTTTTTTTTTATTTTAATATAACTAAATTATTTTAAATATTTTGAAAGATTTGGTCACCTTTTTTGGTTGTACATATATTTAAATTGTATAAATAAGGTTGTATAAACAATAAGTAAATTTTTTGTAACAAGTAGCTCACAGGATGTTTTTAACTTCGAAACTAGCTTGCGCACATATTAAGGTTGAAGACCCCTGGTCTAAGCTGACCTATGACATCATAATACTGGTTTAGCCTATAATCTTTTTTTTATTTTTCAAAATTTTTCGAAACAAAAATTATATATTCGATATTTTTAATTAAACTATGAATCAATAGTAAAAATTGTTAAAATTGAATTTGTTCGCTCAAACTCTATTCCTACGACTTAACTCATTGAATGTATGTTTTGTGGTTAAGAAGGTCGCTAACTTGTTAGAGATGTAAAAAGAAAAATTTCATAAAATTCTACTTTTACTTATTTCATTCGCTTCGAGGCTGCAATCGATACTTTCTGAATCAAATAATAATCAAGAAATACTTTTTTAAGCTTGAAGAAATTTGATATTTTTTAAAATATAGGTAGAGAAAAACCGACTTAGCCCTAATTAGATTTTTTCAAATGGCAAATGTCAAGGATCAACGGTCATTCAACAGGTTTAGTATATTTTTATTAACTACCTAAGTAGAATAAAGAATCTTAGAATAAACTTACCATTATTTACATTCTGTTTATTAAAAACTTTTTTTATTAAATTAGAACTGTTTTTTTTTTTATGTTAAAAAATTAGCTTATGAAAAAGTGACCCAGGATATATATATATATATAATTAATTAAAGTTGCAAAAAAATAATATTATTAAATGTTCAATTAAAATCCAAAAAAATTAAAGTAATTAAGGGAGAGGAAACAAAATGCAAGAGGAATAAATTAAATGGCAGTGGACCATAAAAATTACAAGTGAAATATTAAAGAAAACATTAAGAGAAAGTAATTTTTGGAGCAACTTTTAATTAAACGATTTAAGTGAAAAAGATTTAAAAAAAATAGAATATAATTTTATATATTTTCACACAATCTCTTTTTCTTATTTTTGCTCCAGAATTTAACACACTGTTATTTAGTCTATATGGTTTTCTTACAACCCTAGAGTAATAAGTAACAATAGTGAAATTTAGAAGAAGTTGGCAACACCATCTTATTTCGATTCTTCAAATAAAATCGTACCTACATTTAATTTACTTTTATTTTCTATAAAATAAATTTCTAAATAAACTAATTAATTTTCTTATGAATACGAACAAAAATATTTTTTTATTAAAAACACAACATTTAATAGAATTAAAACAAAAATGTAGTAATTAAGTATTTATAAAAATTTAATAAACGATCATAATAGATTTATTATGAAATTTTTATACACTTACTAAAATCCCAAATATTTGTGGCTGAGGAGTCAAACAAGATTAAAAAGTAGAAAATAAAAATAACAAAAAAAAGCTTTTTAGTTTTCTGAAATTTTTCTACACTTGTGAAAATGGATAAAAATAAGAAAATAATTTGTTTCTATAACACATTTTCATTAAAATTTTAACATAAAACAAAAAAAAAATTAACTTTAAAAAAGAGTATATTTGTATGGGAAATCTGCCCCCGCGGTTTTTTCGATTTGTACTTGGGGGATCGATTTAAAATTAAAATAAAAATAAAAAATTAAATTAAATTAATATAATTCAGTTAAATTTTTAGCTATTTATGTCAAACGATTTTCGATATTTTCAAAAAAACCTCTTATTGAGATTTTATTTTTTTCAATAGTAAAATTCAAAATTTTAGAATAGTGATTTTTTTTCCAATTCTTAGGAGTAAAGTAAAAGGGATGAAAAAAACACTTTCGTTGTGAATCTCAGGTGGAAAGCCAATTTTTAAGAACAGAAATAAAAGTATAATCATTTCTTTTACCGTTAAAAATGTACACCGCCAAACTTTGTCAGATAATGTCTTCTATACTCCTTTAATCTCAGGATTTTTTTTCATTTTTTTGAAGTGGTGGACATTATGAAAAAAAAAAACTAATTTTTTTTCAAAATCTTGCGTTTTAACGCTTGTTTCAAAAATTTAAATTTCTTAACAAAGAAATGATATTGATGAATTTTTTTTTGTTTTAAGTTAAAATTTTATGGAAAATTTTCTATAAGAAAAAAATATATATACTTACTTTCTTCTTTTTAGTCCATTTTCACAAGTGTAGAAAAATTTTAGAAAACCACTAAGTTTTTTGTTATTTTTATTAAATACTGTAGGTATAATATAATATACTAGGATGAAAAACAATTTCAAGTTAAAGTGAGCTAAAAGAATTATTTATTTATTTATATCTTCATTAATAATTTTTTAGGTATTGTTAATATAATTATCTAATAAAGAAATCATCAACCGATTATACAGAAAAGTATGAATCATGATTTAATTTGCATGATTGGAAAATTTTCCTATTTAAACATGATTTCTATATGTACTACGAAATACTCTCTAAGTAATGATTCTAAAGAGATAATAAATAAATTATCGGTGTAACTCCGCCAAGCTATTAATGAAAGTGAAACGAATTAATCATCTGAAGTGGAAGCTACAAGAAAATGAATTGTGAATTTCACTTTATAGTAAATATAGTTGAGTTTTCAGACACAAATTAAAAAACTAAACTAGCCTAGCCAGATGACTCGAACAGAAATAAAAAAAAAAAAAAAAAAAAAAATAAGATTATAAGGACGAAAATTAATGAAAAAAATTAATGAAAAATTTGAGATTCTAGTTTTGAAATGGTTACATGTTAATAATCATCTTAGAGAAATCAGTCCAAAGACTGGTTTGATGCAATTTCAACTCTATTTGAATTTTACTTTTTCACTTTTCAAGTCTCTTATTCTATAATTATTTGAAAAAAATATTATAATCTAGAACTTTCATTTCTTCGTTTTATTTCTTCCCTCAGTCTCTAAAATATTGCTTGTATCTCAGCGAGTGACTATTTATCCGAGTTCTACTATTTCCGTCTCCTTCACCTCGCTAGCTCATCGAAGAAGAGTTTCCGCGCTTTTCCTATTTTTTAGATACTATCATTCCATATGCTCTGATGAGTTGAAGTCAATAATTCCACCCACTTGCCGACCTCCCTGTTTCCGGACCACTTCATTCGCAAGTAGATTTAGCCCCATGACTTCAAAGAACTGAAACTCCCGGCCTCCGTATTTCCTGACACTTATAGCCTCCAAACCTTCAAAACGCGGGTAGAAATCGCCTCCACCCTCTCGCTTGATCGATTTCTCCTTCACTTCGGTAATGCAAGGATCTTTCGAGATCTATAGTGCTTGCATCTTCTTTCTGTGGCCATATGGGGGTTAGTTTTTGCACTTATAGACTTCTTGAGGCCCCCTGATTATGTATAAGTACAATATTTAGTTGAGTTTCGCCCAAAGGCCTAGATTTTCATTTTTTGACCCCCCCCCCCCCTTCGGGCAGTTAGTTTTTGCATTTTTAGTCTTTATTGAGCCCACTGATTATGTATACAAAATTTGGATGTGTTTAGTCCAAGGGCCTAGATTTTCATTTCCCCTCCCCTCATACCCCATTTTGGGCGGTTAGTTTTTGCATTTTTAGTCTTCTGGGAGCCCCCTGATTATGTATAGGTAAAATATTTAGCTGAGTTTGGTCCAAGGGCCTAGATTTTCACCCCCCCCCCCCCCTAAATGATTATAAATGATTTTATTAAATACTAAATATAAGAGCCCCTCTCTAGGCGTATGGTAAAGTCATGTATACGTCAGTTTATTTAGTTAAAAATAAAAAGTTTAGATGTAGGAAAAATGGTATCACAAACAAATGATATTTAAATAAAATGTGAATATGTCTCTCAGAGCATCCTCTATTTAGAAAATCTCTAGCATTACAATATAAAAATATGAAAGTAATAATTCTATTAGAAAAATGAATAAAAATGAGATTGCATGCGCAAATTAGCTCAAACAAGTGACAACAAAAGACTTGGAAAAAATCAGGAAACATTGAAGGATGAATTTCACAAGGCTTTCCAAATAAAATGAGCAGGATTAATAAGAAAGTGAGTAAAAAGTATTTGAAAATGAAGGCCTCTTCATGAAGGAAATTACATAAAATTGAATCATTAGCGTCGTTACCAAATGTTATGATTTTTTGTTTTTGTCGTCAGTGTTTTGAGATTATAGCGGCAGGTAAGAGGGTTTCAGGGTGCGGTCGGTCAAGTGTCCAAGAAGCAAAAAAAAGGGATACAGATTTTCATCCCTGGTTTCTATCGACTCTGATTTTTTAACAAGATCATTTCAAGCTTTCACTATCGTTTGAATTTCTTAGGAACTTTTTTTATTTAAAATTTCAAATCTGAAAAAAATTGTACTTAATCAATTATTTATAATCTTAGAAGACATAGAGGTGGACATATTTCATTTGTCATTTAACATTTGGTATTTAAAGAATTTTATTCATATATTACTAGCTATGAAATACAAATACCATATGAATTTAAAACTGATTAAATATTGCGATTCTAATTAATAAAGTAAAGGGAGTGTAATTTCACAATGAATGAAATAAAACTCAAAGAGGTTTATACAAACTCAATATATTTCAGTTTGTAATCTGTAAATTCCTGATGATGGACTAATAATCCGAAATAAATTGAGTTTGTATAAACCTCTTTGAGTTTTATTTCATTCACTGTAAAACTAGACTCCCTTTACTTTATTAATTAATATCATGTTTCACCTAAAACCTACACCACTTTCCCTAAGTAAAATTGCGATTCTAAATTCAATTGGAATGCAATATCCGAGGGGTGAACCGCGATTGGAATCAGGTGTACACCGTCTTTGGAATTATTTGAAATTACTTTGGAATTCATTAGATAATCTATTGTCATCTATTGTCTTCCACTTTGAAATGAAAGTGGAAGTAGGTGTATACGATTTTAGGTCGCGGTTCACCCCTCGGGAATATCTAATATAGCAAAAAGTAAAGTTGGTAACTTCGATAAGATTGAAACTGAAAAGATGTTCAATCTTCGAAGCCTTGGGGATGAAACAGAAAAAAGAAAATGAGGGAGAAAGGGAATGCCCAATAGGCCTGGCTGGAATTTATCTTCAGTCGCCTTTCTCCATTTCTCTAAACGTAATAAAGCGAAAACTTTACGATTATTATTTTTCCTAAAAGCCTTGTTGCCATTCTGGTATGTTATCTTTATTTAAATAAAGTACATATATTTATGTTCATTTGAATTTCAAATAAAATTTTGCATTAACAACACAAATTGGAAATAAATCATTTTTTTTTTTCATTTGAAATATAAGAAAGTACACAGTGGGGGCGAACAAGCCCCCCCGCCAAATGAGAAAAATGCTCAGGACTGTAAATTTATACACATTATATATTTGTTCGTGTATTGAGTCAATTCTATGATCTAATTGTGAAATATTGTTATGTAAAATTAAACAAAAAATCACGCCCTATCGATCAGAATCGGACCAAAGCTCTCAGCTATCAGTTAACAGTTTTAATGAGCCATGATAATGTTAGTTAGTAGGAAAAAATGTAAACTTAAAAGTTACTAAAATTGTTTGTGTAAATAAGAAAAACAATAATATCTCTTTAAATACCGATATATAAGAATAGTTTTTTTTGTGTCACTTTTAAAAATATTTTAGTATTTGTTCACAATTTTAGATGAAGTGTTTTCAAATTTATATACAAAAATCGGCTGAAAATGGGATGAAAATGAGTTTACAATTCTCCCAAGTCGTTATTTTAAAATGAATTGGATTTAAAAAAAAATGCAGCTAATTTCATTTAATTAAGATCTTTACAGTAAAATTACACAACCCATGATAAAAAAAATATTCTTTATTTTCGACCCACAAAAAATCCGATTAAAATTTAAGTCCGATATGTGTTTTAGGGAAAATCTATACTTATTATAATCGGCTTGAGCGACGACGCAATTTTTTTAACTTTAAAACCCTCTAAAATTTTATTATCTTAAAACTCACTGCTGAGTCAAGAGGTTGTAGCCCTCTGGCTAGCAAGATGTCCGCCGAAGGCTATTATAGCATTAATAATTATAATAGGCAAAGATTAACTACCCTAACATGTCATGTTATTTTAAAAGATGGCCCATTTAAATGAAGATTTCAAAATAATACAACACTTACTACCTATTTACACTTTCTTTTTTTAAAAAAAATTATATTTATTTTTTTGCAAAGTAATTTAATTTCTAAACATTATTTGATTTTGGACTTATATAAGAATGTTATATATAAAATATAGGGGTAGAAATTAAGGGTTGTTTACCTTTGGATAGTAGGAGAGTGTCGTCGATGCTGCTTCGAACATTTCTCGACACCAAATAAAGCAAGGAATAGAATGGAAAGAATCCCGTTGCTCGATAAGATTACCTAGCCTGGCAAAATTCTCCGAAATATTTCTATACGAAATCGATTGAAAAAAAATTCTCAAATGCATTTGTTATGATATTTACTCTGCTTTAATGATGAAGATTAATTATTTATTTGAAAATATTGTTTCAGGGGGGGGGGGGGGGGGGCCCTTTGAAAAAAAAAGAGGAAATGTATCAAATTTTTATTAAAATGTAATAGTAAAGTAGAACTGAAAATCTTGAATGAAATTACAGTAAAATCTTGTTTATCCGGCCTTCATTTATCCGGATCGGATTTGTAGACATTTTTATTTTAATAAATGTTCATATAGATAATAATTTTTAACTCTGATAGCAAGAATGTAATTACAATTACACGAAAATTCGTTTTAATTTTGATATTTTTATATTAACTCGGTTTATATAAGTCGGAACGGAGTAAAGAGAGACGAAATGAAATGATGTGAAAAGTTGTTTTATTTTTATTAACGTATGTATCTATTTTTTTAAACAATCTATGTAATTTTGATATAAACATGCTTTTTTTATCATAATAAATTCAAATTCGCTTATTTGAGGATTTGTTTTGATTTTATTACCCATATATCCGGATTAACCCCGCCTAGGTAGTAGATATGCTGCCAAGCTGGTCCTAAGTTCAGATAAAGGGGGAAGGTTGGGCGTTAGGCCAACCACCTAACCCCGTAAAAAAATGACTGGCTCAGGAACCTCTAAGAAAAACCTCGGATGTCGGACAGATTAATCGGAAACGGACCCAGCAAAGGAAAATGGAAATGAGGATTGGAACTTCGAATACTCTATGACACGGGATAGGACAAAGTGGCGAGGCATTATAGAGGAGGATAAAACATTGGAAATGTTGTTCGGCCACAGGAAATAAAGTAAATAAGTAAATATATCCGGATTATTCGGATTTTCGATTATCCGGTTTGCCTTTGGTCCCAATTAGTCCGGATAAACGAGGTTCTACTGTAATATATTTTTAAATATTAATTTAGAAAATATTATTAAATAATAATAGAGTACTTGCGCGACGATGACGTGATCTCGGTAGTCGTGCATTGGCGTTAAATAAATACTGAGGAATTCAAAAATAATTTAAAATCTAAAATTTTCAAACAAAAATACTAGAAACCTGGGGACGGGGAAGGGTGATTATAAATTATTTTATTATACCAGTGGCGTACCGGGGGCCTAGCAAGATATTCGCCGAAGCTTCGCCGGGCTTCGCAGCTGATGAATACATAAGCCTTATAAATATATCAAGTCTGTATCCTATTTAGTTTACTATCTACAATGCTCTGACAGTTAAACAGATATTGTATATAGAGATACTAATAGAGTACCGTTTTATGTTTAAACAGAGTCCTAGAAAGAACTACATATTCAAAAGAACTGTGTTTTTTACTTCAATAAGTGTTTAAAAATATATTTAGATTATAAATAATTAAAATAAAATTGAATTATCAAACTAAATTTTAGAAACGACACACAAACGATAAAAGTTTTTTTGTGTGGGAGGAAAAAAGATAAGGCCTGGGGTAGCAGAAGCAGTATGATTGCTACACGCATAATCTGAGATTTTGATATTCAAAATAAACTTAGAATTTAACATTTTCAAAATAGAATATATACAGAGGTGAAAGAAAATGAGCCAAACATTGTTCTGATAAACAAAATAAAACCAGAACGACGCACGTTGCGAACAAAATAGAAGAAAAATTCATGAGAAATATTTAATAAAAAAGTTTTCGTGTAGTGTTTTTGAAGGGAAAAAAATAAGTCCAAAACGACTACGAGCCAGCAACTTTTGATTTAATTCACAAGTCGATAGAATTGATCCACCGATACACTAGTTAGATATTCTAGACAGAAACATAAATATGTAGATAGAAATAAGTCATGGTTGATAATGACGATTGTTCTCCGCGTTTTAGAAATGTTTTAAAAAAGTAATGATCAAAAAACAATTTAATACATAGCATTTAATTATTTGTTAGGAGACTAGAGTTTCTGGAAAGTTTGCCTTCATCATCAGGTCTTTTTAATTAGAAATATTAATCACTTATTTCTTATATTGTTTAATGGATTGGATATAGAAAATTTTGTTTTTATAGCAAGGTAGCTACATAAAGGATCGTAGCTGACGTCTTTAATCAAACCCTGAAAAAGTGCAATTTTTGGTCTAATATGGTTGTCTAAATATAGTGCGCGTATCAAGTGCTGCCATTCACTAATTTTATAGTGGCAATTGGTAAATAATTAGAAACATTATTTAAGCAATGAGAATAATTTCTATTATGTTAATTCTCCAAAAATCTTATATATTTCAGTGAAAAAATCTGCTCTAATATAATATACGCTTCACTGGAGGAATCGAAAATTGAAAGAAAATGTGAATTTTTTAAAGTCTTTAACGAGGGGTGATCCGCGATTGGAAGTAGGTGTGCACCTCTTTGGAAGTACTTGGAAATATTTGGAAGTACTTGGAAATATTTGTAAGCACTTGGAAATAATTGGAAGTACTTGGAAATATTTGGAAGTACTTGGAAATATTTGGAAGTACTTGGAAATATTTGAAAGTACTTGGAAATATTTGGAAGTACTTGGAAATATTTGTAAGCACTTGGAAATAATTGGAAGTACTTGGAAATATTTGGAAGTACTTGGAAATATTTGAAAGTACTTGGGAATATTTGGAAGTACTTGTAAATAATTGGAAGTACTTGGAAATATTTGGAAATAATTGGAAGTGCTTGGAAATATTTGGAAATATTTGGAAGTACAAGTGGAAGTAGGTGTACAGCATATTAGGTCGCGGTTCACCCCTCGGTATTTAATGAGTTTGAAAACGGCGAAGGATTTGTGCTAGAAATCTGAAAACCAGTGGATTTCAATTAAAGTGACCAGTTTTCCATTACAACAGGTTAGTTTTTCGTAGACATGGTTATTTTAGCGAAGTCCTCCTCTTTGCGACATTTTCTTGAGATCTCTAGTAAAATGTGTTTTTTTACAACCCCTTTTAGTCATCTTTTTGACAAACAGGGGCCAATTTAACACGGTCCACAGGGGGACTCTCGGGTAATTCCTATCCAAAACATTAAAATGCAACGGAGAATGGTTGTTCCTTTCAATAGTATTAAGCATATCAAATGAAATAAATAAAAAAAAAAAAAGTATTTAATCGAGGAAAATGACTAAAAAGGGCACAGATAACTACCTTTCCTTCAAAGCAGCTATGACAAGGATTTCAATACAAGTTCAGGCCTGTTTTAAAGACTAGTAGAAGTTAATTTCTTAATTTCTATTATTCTAGAAACGGCCTTTTGACTAGTTGCATTTAATAAAATAAGTTAAAAATACAAATGAAAACAATAGAATTAAAAATAAATAGTATGAAAGGCGTAAATGTTTGAAATAAAAACAATTATAAAAAAACAAATTCAAAAGTTTGATTTTTAAATCAGCTGATAGTACCTAACTCTTGTATGATTTGGCAAATGTGTTGTATTTCTGTCTTGTTTATGTTTACATCCAAGCATAGCGATTTATGATTTTTTAAAGTAAATAACTGTGTAAATTGACGGTCACTATATTTTATTGCAAAAAAGAAACCTCACATGTTTCAAAACTAATTTTAATCATGAGTTTCCTACATTTGATCACTCGCGAATCGAATGCAGGTAATTTTTGTCAGATATTAAGTAATAATAATAATTTATATATTTTGGGTAAGAAATAATGAATTTTTAAATATTTTTCTAATATTAAAGTGAGTTATTTGACCGCGACGTTTTTAATAGCCTCAACCAGCAGGTCTAGTGATATATAACCCGGTTTAAAACGTCGTCAGCTTCAACTTCTTTGATATATTAATTATTATTAATATATGTAAGCCACACGCCCTCGAAGCTCGGTCCTCCAAGGTGTTGTTTGGGGCGACAGGCTGCTCCAGTATTGCAATGAGAAACTCATATGGGCATGCGTGTCTTAAGTCGTTTAATTTTGTAAAAATCAAAAACAGTTAACAACAAAAATTTAGATTTTTAAAAAATTATAAAAAAGTGGCAAATTATTAAAAAATAAACAAATAATATATAAATCAAATAAGATGTGATTGATTTTTTCTAAAGTGCAAAGAAAAGCGAATTGAATATTTAATTTTGAGTGGTGAAGGGGGGGGGGGGGGGTAATAATTATCAATATATTTACCGTTTTAATTTCTAAAATCAATTGGAGTCTTTCATTTCGAATGCATTCAAATTAGGATTATATTTCAAATTTGCCGAATATACCTTACGGCGCTCTCGGCAGCATTACGTCAGCGTTGCGGCAAATTAATCTAGACACATATATAGTATTAATTAGAAAAATATTTAAACTAATTTTTTAATTTTTTTTAACTTTATCTAATCAACTAATAGTAGTATAATTCAAGAGAAAGTGTCAAAATCTTAATTTTCTATAATCTGGAGAAAAAAGTTTGCATATTAAAAATTTTATTTTCAAAAAATTTGCACGGTACGTGATTGAAATTTCACCAAAGCATAGAGACTTAAACTATTATAAATAAAGTTGGACGTGTCTTTCGATGTGGCCATCCAGTTGACTTTACCATACAACCTGGCCTCACTCTAAATTTAATATTTAATAAAATTATTTATAATCATGTAGGGGTTAGTTTTTGCATTTTTAAACTCTTTTTGCATTTTTAGACTTCTGGGACCTACTGATTATGTATACAAAATTTGGTTTAGTTTGGTAATGGCCAAGATTTTCATTTTTTGACCCCTCCCCCCCCATTCCGGGGCGGTTAGTTTTTGAATTTTAAGCTTCTGGGACCCACTGATTATGTATAATAAAGAAATACCCTGTATGGTAAAGTAAAAATTAAGTTATTATGTTATAATCTAATATTTTTTATTTAACATATGAGCGGACCTCCTTAAACATATATTTCTAAAATTTATATTTCTCACTAGATCAACAAATCCCAAACGCGCGAGCCAGACTCTCACTTATCCGTTTTGTTGTGATATATGGGCCAAAGAGAGCAATGAAAAATAGATCCATGGGAGAGTGCAGATGAATTGTAATTGTATTTTGAAATTGAAATTTGGAACCAGATCAATTCCCGAAGGGCAAAGAGTGGATGGGCCGGAGCCGGAGGGCTTCTGTGGATTTCTAGCAAGTGGAGCAGCATGGAGAGAGAGCCTCGGAGAGAGGATTCCAGCGGGAGGATGGCTCGAGTTAATCGGCAGGCTGACCTCGGCTGACTCCACTGACTCATCGAGCTATTTTACCTTCTCGTTTTAACCGATTCTTGGCCATCTCGCCGAACATTCCTCGCGGGTAATTCTCTTTCGTTGAGACACCAAAACAAATGCGTGCTCTCCCACTAAAGACCTGAAAAGTAAGTACCCAACATTCCATGACCGTGAGTAGAGTCCCTGAATTCAGTGGGTCACCGAAGAGAATTGAGCAAATAGCGGTATAACAGAACAATAAACCCCTCTCCTTCCGACATTGCAAGTCTATTATGAAACAAATTGGGTCCAGTTCTATTGTACGAATAATTTATGATGAGAGATAATACTTAAACATAGATTCATTCAAGTATTATTCAAATTAAAATTATATCTAGAGAAATTCAAAATTAATAATTAGAGAATTTAATCCAATTAGTTTGTAGAAAGAGTAAATTAATTGATCTTGTCATAATATTGATTAGTTCAAATGAAACGAAAACAAACTTCTGACAGCCATCAAGGACAGCAAAGCTTGGTAGACAAAACAGAGGGAGTAAAAATAACTCAGGAAAGTTTATTGATTTGTTTAAGCAAATTATCCCAAAGGTGATTAATGATACAAATTTTTGTTCCAAATTTCAGTTTCTTAGCTACATGATGTTCGATACTCCTCCAAAAGGATTCAATTTTTTTCTAATTTTCCAAAGTTTTGTCCCCCGAAAAACGTAATGACTCTTTTTTATATGATAGACTACGGGGCAGACGCCCTGACCCCCCCCCCCCCCGAAACCCAGCCAGCCCCCCCCCCCCCCCGCACCATGTCCAACCACCGTCCCCACACCACCACTCCAACACTCATTCCGCACCCTTAACCCATTACCCCCAAACCACTCCAGCACTCCACCCCGCTCCCGTTCCCAACCCCGTCCCCACACCACAAACCGTACCCACCCGCCTTGACCCCGCAACCCATCCGCCCCCGTGCCCTCCAATCCTGCGCACCACACCCCCGCCCAGCCCCCTGGACCCCCCCCCCCCCCCGATATGCCGCCTGGACTCCACCCCCCCCCTGCACCCCCACCCCTACTCCGCCTCACTCTTCACCCCCACCCCATTCCACCCCGCACCCAGTTTTTGCATTTCTAGCTCTCTAGAGGCCAGAGATTATGTATACAAAAATTTGGTTGAGTTTGCTCCAAGGGCAAAAATTTGCATTTTTTCACCTCCCAACTTTGTTTATCATAAAAGTTCTGCCGTAGGGTTAATAGTTTAGGAGTTATTTGATAATTTTCATTCCGTGCGACCCCCAAAGCCTTCTGAGGTCAAAATATCAAAACGTTATATAGCTAAAAACGTAAGTTAGAAGACATCTGATGTAAATATGAAATTTCATAATAATCCCTTCAGCCGTTTTACGTGAATCGTGAGCAACTTTTCGGGAAACACAGAAACAGACAGACAGACAGGAATTTTGTTGAGGGTGTTTTCGTTCATAACTTGCTTGAAGGTGTGCAACCAAAATTTGGCTTGTTTGGACCAATGTACAAT
>JALMQS010000085.1:16234174-16298175 GCA_024734495.1 Forficula auricularia
ATATGGGCCAAAAAGAGAGCAATGAAAAATAGATCCATGGGAGAGTGCAGATGAATTGTAATTGTATTTCTGAACAAATTTTTAAAATCCAGATCAATTCGAAGGGGCAAAGAGTGGATGGGGCCGGAGCCGGAGGGCTTCGGCGGATTTCTAGCAAGTGCTAGAGCAGCATGTGAGAGAGCCCTTGGAGAGAGGATTCCAGCGGGGAGGATGGCTCGAGTTAACCGGCAGGGCTCGACTCGGCTGACTACCGGACTCATCGAGCTATTTTACCTTCTCGGTTTTAACCGATTCTTGGCCATCTCGCCGAACATTCCTCAGCAGCACTCCTTCCGAGACCAAAACAAACGCTGCGTTTCCACCAAAGGACCCAGCGTTTTTTTAAAAGACTACCGATTCCATGACCGTGAGAGTCCCGAATTGAAAAGGTCACCGAAGAGAATGAGCAATAGTTTTGGCATAACAGCCCATTTTCAACCCCTCTCCTTCCGAGGACAAGTCTATTATGAAACAAATTAAACCAGTTCTATTGTACGAATAATTTATGCGATGAGAGATAATACTTAAACATAGATTCATCCAAGTATTATTCAAATTAAAAATATATCTAGAGAAATTCAAAATTAATAATTAGAGAATTTAATCCAAATTAGTTTGTAGAAAGAGTAACTCAATGATCTGCCGCCACATTAGTTCGTCGAAACGAAAAACAAACTTCGCTTCTGACATGCCATCAAGGACAGCAAGCTTGTATACACAAAATAGAGGGAGTAAAAATAACTAAGGAAAGTTTATTGATTTGTTTAAGCAAATTATCCCAAAGGTGCAGATTACCGATACAAATTTTTGTTCCAAATTTCAGTTTCTTAGCTACGATGTTCGATAATTCTCCAAAAAAGGATTCAATTTTTTTCTAATTTTCCCGCTTTATCCCCGAAAAACGTAATGACTCTTTTATATGATAGACTAGTTGTAAGGCACGCCCCCTTGACCCCCCCCGAACCCAGCCAGCCCCCCCCCGCACCATGTCGTCCAACCACCGTCCCCACCACCACCCCAACACTCCATTCCGCACCCTTAACCCATTACCCCCAAACCTTACCCAGCACTCCACCCGCTCCCGTTCCCAACCCCCTGTCCCCACACCACAAACCGCACTCCACCCACCTCGGACCCCGCAACCCATCCGCCCCGTGCCTCCAATCCTGCGCACCACACCCCCGCTTAGCCCCCTGACCCCCTCTACTCCCGCTATGCCCTCCTGACCTCCACCCTCCTGCACCCGCACCCTACTCCGCCTCAGTCACCACCCCACCCCCATTCCCAATTTCGCACCTGTTTTTCGCATTTCGAAGTTTCCCTATGGCTTCAGAGATTATGTATACAAAATTTATTGAGCTTGCTCCACAAGAATTTACATTTTTTCACCCTCCCAACTTGTTTATCATAAAAGCTGCTGTAGGGTTAATAGTTTAGGAGTTATTTGATAATTTTCATTCGTGCGACCCCCTGCAACCCTTTCCTGGGGTCAAAATATCAAAACGTTATATGCGCTAAACGCGTTAGAAGACATCTTGATGTAAATATGAAATTTCATATTAATCCTTCACTATGTGAATCTCGAGCAACTTTTCGGAAAACCACAGAAACAGACAGACAGGAATTTCCATAGAGGGTGTTTTCGTTCATAACTTTGCTTGAAAGGTGTGCAACCGCAATCATTGATTCTGGACCAATGTGTACAGACAAAACCTTAATTTTTATATATAGATTAGCTAATGCCTTGCAGGCCGGGCAATCAAAGCATTGAATTAAAAAAAAAAAAAATTATCTCATCGTGCTTGAAAGAGTCTGAAAAGTAAAGAAAATTTTTATTCAACCATTTCAGTCTGTGGTCTATTTTTCTGGATTCAGATACTCATGATAATTGATGAATCAAGTATGAATGAGATTCCTATAGATGGTACGTTATTGTACCAAAATGAACTGATTATATAAAAGACAGTATCGAGTCTTGGAAAAAGTTTTCACTTTTTCTTCTATTTTCATTTGGATCCAAGTAAATGTGAATTTCAATTATGAAAATTAGATTTAAATGTGTAAACATAGAAATCTAAGACGGTATTTAAGCGATTTTTCTTTCTGCTTTCGTAATATAAAGTAGGAATATTTTAGGTTGAAGCCTTAGCTTAAACTCCAATGAACTTCAATAAATTAAAAAGTTTTAAGGATATTTTTTATTATTAAAAATTCTTATAAAAAAGCTGTATGGAGAATAAACTACAAGCCCTTAACACATTAATTAAATTCTTCTTAAGAAAAAGGTCGTAGGATTAAGAGAGAATGCCAAAATACATACATTAACAAATTTTTAATTAAAAAACGTAATTACTTAATTATGTATTTAAATATGTCCCTTGTTATCGGGCTATTTAATATTTCTCCCTATCAATATGGATATAAAATAATGAGTAGGTAATGCCTTAAATAAGCCATGTTGATTGGGAGCCAAAGCTTGAGGTCAATCATTTAATTTTACGAATTTATTATTATTTCATGTACATGTATATATTGAAAATAAATAATATTAAATTAAATTAAATTAAATATGTTCTTTCCAATGAATATCTGTTCTTTTGGCTGATACATTTTTTTTATTAATATAAATTTTACAGATAATTTACTAGTAGAATATGGAATGTGGGACTTTGGAAACGTGAAAGTGTTGGCAATCGAATAGAGACAGATGGTATCGTCAAACCACCCTTAGGTTTCTATATTATATGGATATATAGCAGTTACTCGCGATATTATTGGTGGCTCTTAATTTTTTTCTAACTCTAGGAACATTTTTGATTATTATAACAATTTATGGAACACCAAAATTTCTAGGGTAATAAAACTAACAATAAAATTATGCACTTTTATAAAAAGCAGATATATTTACAGATGAGATAGTTAAAATGAGTGAATAATAGATTCTTCAAAATATTAAAAGAAAGAGGTAAATGTCGGAGATTAAATTATGTGAGAATATCAACTCCAGATGTGGTTCATTTAGATTTATTCCTTTTTGTTTTGGCGAGGAAACATTTAAATGGCAGCTAAACAAACTGGAATCGTTCAAAGGAAGTAATATACCCTGAAGGGTTTCTGCTTAAACAAATTCTGAGATCAACTCAATGTCAAACCTGACCGATTACCAATACATTTAGATTTTCGCAAAATTGATTTCACTTTCAACCCCTCCTTCTTTGAAATCATTCATCATAATCTCATCCCTAATAATCTAAGAGCTAGTGAACATTTTAGACGATTATTTCAGAATGCAAATAACATATCCCATAATGTAGTGTGATCAGCACACACCCCAAAAGTGAAATTCTTACTCGCCGAATCCTCTTTTTTAGGGGTAAATTACCACTGAAGATGTCAAAAATATTGTAAAATCACGTCATTTCAGAACATTCCGAATGACAATATTTACTAAATTATACGAAGGGCAGAACGATCGTCCAGTCGCTAAGGGGGCCAGAATCTCCCCAATGTGTCAGATTTAGTTAAAATTTCAAGTAATTTTAGAAGAGGTTCTACGCGCCATACATCTGAATATAGGCAATCCATTCGTCACCTCTTCTTAAAAGCTGCGTAAATTTTAGGCTCTTACTGTAAAGAACTTGAGTACCTAATGTAAAAAATCGTTTGGCAATTAATTTTAAAATAATATGTAAATACAAAAGATGCCTAGAATTAAAATCTCTATGAAATTTATTAATAAGTTCCTGTAGTAGAGAAAAAATAGAAAACCTAAAAACACAAAAATTACACAAACCTGGTTTCATTTCAAGATATCTCAATTTCCCGGCAATTACCGGGCTAAATGTGCTTGAAATTTAATATGAGGCTACTTTAAAACAGTGTTCGCTAAACTTCTTTGACCCCCCTCCATGTTGGTCCCCTAAAGAAATCATGACTTTTTATAGTAACGCCCCCTGGACCTCCAGCCCACGAACCCCACCCTCACATCGCACTCCCACCCACCACCCCCCTGAAACTCACCCAGCACCCCCACCCCCGCACCATGCACCCGTGCCCAACCTCCGCCCCCACAACACCACCCCAACAATCCACCCCGCACCCCACCCACCTCGGACCCCACCCCGTGTCCCCCACACCCGCGCACCACACCCCAGCCTATCCCCCCACCCCATGCACTCCCACCCCTGCACCCCACCCTACTCCGCCTCATACATTTCATGTAGGTATTCCCACTAGTTTTTGAGCTAAAGAATACACAATCTTTGTTAACGTAGGTACTAACAAACATTTTGACAAAATAATTAAATCCTCGTAAAATATAATTTTTCGATGATTAATATATATATATTCTATAAAGTTTTCTTGTAGAGCAATTTTTTTTCAAAATAATTTGAGCTGTTTTTGAGATATTTCGAATAAACGAAGCAAAAAAGACAACAATTTTTTCATATAGCTTCACAATACTTGACCATACCCTTTATGGAAAAGTAATGAAGAATCAAGTCCCTTAGAAATCATTGTATAAATATTGAAATGTATTGAAAATTCACGAAAGTAGAGAATTCAAATTGAATTGATTTGAAGAAAACGTCGAACATTACGCGATTTTATGAAGCAGAAATTAATGAAGGATGCAGTTGAATTTCAATAATTAACTTTCCTAATGGGTATATTAATGATTTTTTTTTAAGTTTATTCACGATCACTGATATCATTTTCATTCAAGAGAAAATATCGATGAAGAACTTTCACATTGACCTATTACTTTTTTATTTTATCTATTTGAATGGAAAATATGGGTAGCGCGTGAGAAAAATAAGAATATTAGGAGATTAATCTTTTTCACTTTTAAGAGAAAAAAATAAACTAGACAATTTCAATTATAAAATAAATAATGTTAAAAATTTAATGAACATGTTTAATATTCTAACGATGAGTGGTCTAGAATTACTACCGTATTACGAGGAATTACAAAAACTATAAATATGAAGGATTAATTATTATTATTATTATTTAATGCAGATTGATAAAAATCTTAAAATCAGATTGGAATACATTTTCATTTGAGTTTAGCATTATAAAAAGATCTATTAATTCTTGGCATAAAGAGGTTTTTATGCATATATAATAGGGATTAAAAATGTTGTGCGTTGTGCTTGTCACGAAATGTCATGAGATAGAGAACCCTTTTGAATATTTTGTTTTAAAAATAAATGCTTAATTATTTAGGTTAATGTTGTCGTATATTGTGCCGAGGACTCCACACCCTCCATTTGCAAATGAACAAATTGAGTCATTCACTGACAGGAGGCGAATCTGTAGAAGGCGTGTCATGTGTTTTATGCTCAGGTTATCTATCTGTCCAGAGAGTAGAGATGGAGAGATTTAGAATTCGAGGATTTGCATTCAATTTAGAACAAGTTCAAATTGGAGAGGAAACCAAATGGAGGAGATAAATTCATTATACGATTTCCGAAGATTGTTTTTAGAAATTGGCAAGAAATTAGTGAAATAGACAATCGAAAACTAAAATTATTTATCTTTAAACCATGAAACTCAAATCTATTAAAAATAGTTCTTACACGGTACGCTCGCTTTAGGCAGACGTAGTATGTATTAGTGAGTTCACTCAAAAATGGAGGAAACATGACTGGAAACTTTTTCCAAGACTGTGTACGCTGTTCGAAATTTTTAGTCACAGAAAAAGTTTGAGCTAGAATGTTGAATATCTCATAAAATATTATTTTTAACCGACTTTGAAAAAAAGGAGGAGGTTATCAATTCAACGGAATGTCTGTTTTTTACGATTCAAATCTTTGACAATCTGATTTTTATTATTATTATTATTTTATTTAATCTAAGGAAAAGCACTAGAATTTGTTCTGCAATTAATATAGGTAAATCTATTTTTAATTATTTTTGATGTTTTAAATTAAAATGGCCTATTAAAAAAATATTAAAAAATATTATATTAAAAAAAAAGTAAATAATTTTTTGGGAAGAATGGTAAAGTTTTGATACCTTATCACTGTATTTTTTATTTTGTTTTATTTCTATACCTGAAATACCTGAAACGGGGAGAAAAAATAATTTTGAAGCATATTTTTTTCTGTTTTGGATCTACCTGTCTGGCTGATTTTCGATACCCAAAATAATCCGAGAACGGAAGGACGTAAAAAGTTCATTCTGATGACAAAATCTTTGTATTTCCAACGAAGAAAAGTAACATAATTATATTTTGGACAATGGAAAAATACATTAATTCTAATTTAATTGAAAATATGATGAAAGGTGGATAAAATTAGTAACGGAATGGCAACATATTGATAAGAAGAGGAAACGAGGAAGGTAACTGACAAGATGGGCAGAAGATTTATAGAGGGTGTCTGGAAGAGACTGGAGCGGACTTGCCAAAGAATGGCTTGGAAAAACTTGGGGGAGGCCTACGCTCTTAGGGGCCTGGTTCCATCTTAATATTAAATATAATATAAATTTTTTAAGTACCTATAATGTAATTTTTAAGTAAATATGTATATTACATGTACATATTATAAATCAAATATTATACCTATATGTGTATTACAAGAACCAAATTAGGCAATAAATAAATAAAATTAAAAATATGTCAAGACTTTAACCACACAGAAGAGGCAGCTATAGGTTTTATAGAATGTGTTTATAGGTATGTGTGGAGGAGGTTTTTTTTTACAGTAATCTACGCAACGATATTACTGCTAGGTCGGCGAGTGAAGCTCCCTCAAAAATTTTCAATTTTGTTTTTGCTTGTTTGTGTTTAGAAGTGTCTGAAATGTGGAGAAAAGAATAAATAGGTACTTAGAGAAAGTGGTGTAGGTTTTAGGTGAAACATGATATTAATTAATAAAGTAAAGGGTGTGTAGTTTCACCAAGAATGAAATAAAACTCAAAGAGGTTTATACAAACTCAATATATTTCGGATTATTAGTCCATCATCAGGAGTTTACAGCTTAAAACAAATGATGGACTAATAATCCGAAATATATTGAGTTTGTATAAACCTCTTTGAGTTTTATTTCATTCACTGTGAAACTACTAACCCTTTACTTTATTAATTAATAAATAGGTAGGTAAATATAATATATTTTGGTCTATTATATTTCTTTCTGTACCTGTCTACTGAATCAAGGTAATTGATCATCTAATTAATTTGCCAAAGTTGAATCTAAATCAAATTACTTATTATTCATCCTATTTCATCGTAGCCATTAGGTCCATTGCAAATATGGCTCGCTTTCTATAGTATTTGGTGTATAAAAAAAAGTAAGGCAGGAAGTTAGTTCAAAGGTCTGGGTACGCCTCTTGTTTCTATTGCTGGTTTTGTTCTAACTTTTCTTCGGTTTATTGCATATCCTTCTCTTTTTAAGAAATATGATTGGTTTTTCATATATTGTTTGTTCTCTTTTTGGGGCGGAAACTTTTATACGAGAAAGACCGAAACAAGACGATCGCTAGGCAACAGCCAATCATAGTCAAAGGGCTGAATTTATTTCAACTTTTCTTCGGTTTATTGCATATCGTTGCCTTTTGTAGAAATATGATTGGTTTTTAATATAATTTTCTTTTTGGGCGGAAATTTTAACAGGAGAAAAGTCGAAAACAGACGATGATCGCTAGGCCACATCAGTCAATCATTTTCAGAGCGCTGAGAAAAGGCGTTACAAGAAATTTATAAAGGGGTTTTTAAAGATAATTAGAGAGTTTTTGTGAACTATTAGACATTGAATTACTCCTTTCAATTATATAATTTCAATTGTGATGCGGAAATTGTTAAATGATACCTAAACAAAATCATTAAGTTAGATAAGTATCTACTATGATCACTCGGTACGCTCGGGGAAAGCACCTTGTGACATCTTGCTATCATCCGAACATTTTATTTTATTTTTACTTATTGTGTTTAGAAAAGTGAAGAAAAATAATTTTTAAGCATGATTTTTTTGTCTGTCCGGATTTCGTTGCCCGCCATAACTCAAGAACCGAAGTTCGTAGAAAGTTCATTCTGGTAGTAATATGTTTGTATTTCCAAAATAAGTTCAGAATATTTAAACATATTTTTCTAGTTTCAGAACATCCAAATGAAAAATGTAGAACATTATTTTAAAAAATTGAATCTTTATATGGAGAGCTCTTGAACGGGTGTAGCTAATATATTAATGTTTTAATTACCTATATAATTTATCATTATTTACTATTGATATTTATGTCATTGCAGCAAATAATATTTTAATGTTTTCTTTATGATAAAATAATAAACATTAATTAATAATGGGTGCTCATACTTGAGAACGATCGCAAAATAAATCGATCGAAACGTCGTAGTTATATTGCATTATTTGTTCGTGTTTACTAAATAATTATAATTAATTATGTGTGATTTAAATAAAAATTCAAATTTTGATTAATGAAAACCACAATTTCCGAATAAAATAATTTATTACAATGAATTTTCATTGTCTTATAAACCGACGTGTAGGAGAAATTTCTCTCTTCCTTCAGGGCTTAAAAGGGTCAACAAAGGGGCCCTTCTTCTTTTCTCCTTTAACGTTGGTTTTTTAGGAAGATGAATACGAGTCTAATAAATTATTTTATTCGGAATTTTTGTTATTCTTTATTATTGGGCTGGCTTTTCATCAATCCGATATTTGATTAATTATTTAATTAATTAAATAAAAAAAAAAAAAAAATGAATAGTTTTTTAAGGAAAGATTACTGAGTCTTGAACAAGTTTTCCCTTTTTACTCCATTTATTTTCTTGAACACAATGTTAAACTCCGTTTCTAATTCCAAAACAGATGAATAGAATATATTTTTCTTTTTCTTTAATGCATCGATTTGTCAATTCAGAATGTATCAATCATCAAAGAGAGTGAAGGGCACCGAATCCGTTTGTTTCATCCAAATGAAAGTGGCATTTAATTATTTTATATTTAATTGAAAGATGAAAATACAAATCATTAATAATGAACAAATAAACAATAGCAAATGGGGAGGAGACCATGCTCTCTAGAATAATAAATTGTTGATACAAAAATTATTTTGACAACCAGTGAAGTTCACTCATCTGAAGGTAATCTTCAATGAATGCGAATTGTTGCCTATAGTATAGAGAAAAACTTTTTGTTCAATATAAAAATAGAAGGCCTTTTGTTTCTATTGCAAATTTAAGGAGAGAACAATACTATAATATAAAATCTTTTAAACAAATTGAATTTATAAGGACCATATAAAACAATATTCTTAACTTATTAAAGTATATTTGCATCATAGACGTTCCAGAGGTGAGGGGCAATGACACTAAATAACTACGAAAATATAAAATTAAATATTTTATTTAATATAATGTTTTATCTACGTTATCTAGATAAAATTATAATTAAAAACAAAAAACAAAAACAAAAATTGAGCACCCAGAAAAATTCCAAGTAGGTAAATCGTATAAAGGTAAAATAAAATCTGGTTGTGATTAGTGATTCTTTATACAAAGTTACCATTCCGAAGATTGCTTTAACGTAAATTTATTTTCTAAGCTAATTCATGAGAAGCATCCCTAATTATTTTTGTTTCAGATTAAACCCAATTTCTAATGACCGATCCTGGACTTATAATATCTTCCTAACTTGTGTTAAACGTTATTTTATTTCCCAGGTGCGAAATCCCTCAAACTGTTCTCTTTTGGCAGTGTATATTGAAACTCTTTTTTTGACAATAAAATTCTAGATAAATAAATCATTAAAAATAGTAGATTACCTAAATGTATATGAAGTAGCTCATTTTTTATGTTCATGTTATTTATTAATGAGCATACATTTCTATTTTTTTTTTACTTGTTTATTATTTATTAATTTGTTATAATTATATTTGTATTGATGCTTGTTAATTTGTTGTAATTATATTTGTATTGATGATTGGTTGACTAATAGGGTGGGTCGCAAAAACTGAAATTTTTTTTTCGAAAACGCTTTAGTGCGGAAAAGTTGCCTATTGTAATAAGAGGAAAAATGGCATAAAAAATTCAAATCGGTTAACATCCTCTCTCATCGAACTTTAAACTTATGAAAAAAGGCAAAAATCACTATTTTTTAATTTTTTTTTTATTTAATTAAAATTTTTAAAATAAACACAATCTAGTGTTTTAAGCTTGTTTTATGGTTTGAATAGCCTAAATAAATTAAATTCTGACCAATAATATATCTATTATTTTAATTTCGCGCAACATCTTAGGAAAAATAGAATTTTAATAAAGTATAAAAGTATATTATTGGTCAGAATTTAATTTATTTAGGCTATTTAAAACATAAAACACTAGTGTGTTTATTTTAAAAATTTTAACTAATAATTTTTTTTTTAATATCGTGATTTTTGCAATTTTTCATAAGTTTCAAGTTCGATGCGCGAGCGGAAGATGTTAAGCAATTTTATTTTTTTATTCCGTTTTTCTACTTATTAAAATAGGTAACTTTTCTGCACTAAAGCGTTTTCGAAAAAAGAATTTTAGTTTTTTCGACCTACCCTATTGACTAACCACCCCTGTGCCTCTAAGCGGGTCGAGGAATAAATTTATTTTATTTATTTTTCAAGCCGATTTTACTAATGCAATTAAATTAAAGTCAATTAAAAATCAAAATATTTCTCAATTAATTTTTAAACTTTTTTTATGCATTTTATATTTGGAAATTTTAGCTTCGCGTTGTGTTGGTACGTGTTCAACGATATAAGGGTCAGTGACTTCGAAGTTATGTAATAATTATTGCTGCTCAAGTCCTAATAAAAACTAAAATCGCAATGATTAGGTAGAAATCTATTTCTCTAATTATGAAAGAAGCGTATAGAAGACTAGAGCCACGAGAGATTCAAGGAGGATCCAAGAAGACCCGATGAAATTTCATATTCCTATATAATATTAAGAGGGAAGGCTTGATAAGTTATTGAAGGTAGTAGGTCGCGTTGTAAAATAGGTAATTAAAGGACAAAAAATTACAACGTGATAGGAATGTTTGTTATAATTGCAAATTATACAAAACGTATGTTTTAATAAAGACAAAGTAATTGCTGATTGAGTCATAGAATATATAATAAAATTATTAAGTGGACAAGCAAATATAGAATGCTGACTTGAAAATTCTAAGAATTGTTATACCAATAATTACAATTATATAAAAATACAGTGGGAAGATATTCCACAGAATTTCAAAAACATTGAAATAATTCTATATGCTATAAATAATTGTAGTTAAATCAAAATTTATTGCACTAAAAACTAATGAGTCCTTTAGCTCAGGAAATTCCAATTAATTTTTTGAGTAATGGATTTTTATACAAATTTGAAAGACTATTCTAAAATTCGTGTAGATTCGAACATACAGGAGCACGATTATCTGTGGTCAATTATATTAATTATTTCAACGACAGCAAATTATTTTGAATAAATTGGTTAAAACAAAAGATTTTTAATGCTAATTAAAAAAAAAGTGCTCACATTCTAAAAGAGTGAAGGGGGTAAGTTCTTGTAAAATCGCCTGCCACCTGTCTCATCCCAATTTGCAGCTAAAATATTAGGTGTAATTAACATTTGAAATCTCCAAATTCCTCCCTACTTATCAGTCAGACAAAATTGGCACCCACTCTCTACTAGATCTGTCAATTGGATCAAAACATTCTACTTCCCAAGTGATCTTTAATATATCAGAAAGATAGTACCAACAGTGTGACCGGTCGACCTCCTTGTCAATAATAGTACATTTATTTAGGCTTATTAAGGGAGAAGTAGTGAAAGTTCGATGTCTCGAAAAGTGTGTAGGCGGTTCGACGGACAGATCTGATAGTGTTTAGGAGCCTTTAGATATATAGAGTGGGAAACTAGAGATCAAAATAGACATGATGATATCAACATCAAGATATATAGTTGGATTAATGATCCATAAGTTTGATGAAATGTTCGTACTTATAGAAAAGGATAGAAAAAAAATGCTTTTAAAAATGAGATCGTCAGCTTAAAAATTGTTAAATTTATTCTTATTTTTAAAAAATCAATTAAATTAATTTAATAGACGATGAGAATCACTAAAGAAGAAGGGAATAGATGTCGAATGACATTATCGACTAGATAATCTGTGATTTTAGATGAATTATTTAAGTTAACTACCCTTGAATTCAATAAAAATTTAATTACAGCCTACGATTAAGGTTTTCAGTATTCGGTTTCTATTTTTGGACCAGCTTTAAAATATTATTAGATGTAGGTACATTGAATAATCTCCTTCCATTTTCCCTGAATTTTACAACCTTTCAAGATCCAGCTTCACAAATTCATCAGTCATTAATCATAATTGTATTCTTATCTTTGAAAAAAAAATTTACGAAGAGGTGAATGAAATAAGTTAATTTTATTTATTTATTATATATCTATACTTATATTTTATGCGAACGTAAAATCAATTTCGCAAATTTCTCGATTCCAACAAAATAGGGGCTGATGATCCCTCGCTTACTTTATGGAAAATTGTAATTAAATATCACGCGTGGTTATAGACTCGAAAATAACCATAAAAGCTTCAATTAAAGATATCACTAAAAATAATCTTTAGAAAACAACAATACGATAGAATAAATTTATGATCAATGGTTAACAAGTGTTAGTATAAAATGCAAACTGTCAAATATTTTTATTATAATATCTAATTAAATAGCAAAGGAAGAATGATTATTCATTTGAACCACAAAGCATAACTGTTCAAGAATTAAAAGAGTAATACAGTATGAAAATGCATAACAGTATTTTACATTCGTTATGCCGGTGGAATATCTAATCATTTGCGAAATAAAGTTATTTTAAAAATATTTTCTAAAATCACACAATTTTGTTAAAATTGAATATGTTTTATATAAATAAATATGTAAATAATATGTAAAAAAATTATAATTTGTTATAAATTCATAAATTGAAATAAATGAATAAAAAGTTATTAATCCAAATGTAATAGTGATTGAATAAGAAAGTAAAATTATTAGAATAGCTTATAATATTTAGAATAAGAATATTATCAAAATTTTATGGGTAATTAAATTTTACATAAGTTGTAATTTTTTGTAATGTTGATGTCAAGCCGGATGGTGGATTATTTAGTGCAACTCACAAAAAAATAAAGAGGAAATGTAATAATAATTGTGATTGGTAAAATAATTAATTAAAATTGATTCAATAAACGTCAGAATTAATAGTTGAAGGGTCAAGAAAATTCTATTTTGTTTTTTAATTAATTTCTAAAAAATATTTAGTAAATATTAAAAAAAAAAAGTATAATTAAATATCTGAAACACTCACCAGAGTAAATCGCGAGTGTCTCGAAAAACCATATGACAAGTGCGATACTAGAACTGTCACTTTGAAGAAATTGAAAATCAAGTTGTGGAATGCGCGAATAACTATCGCAGAGTGTGCGTGTCACTAGCCGAGCTATAGAGGGCCTATTCTTGAAGGAGCCGATTCTTGAAGATCCCATTGGCTACTCCACAACGCGAACAGCCAATCGGAGGACTTTTGAGTTAGGTAGTGATAAACAATTCGGCATCACCTGGGACCTCTAGTTGAACAGGATCGAACTTGAAGACCAAAGGAAGAATGATTATGTTGTCAAAAAAATAATATTCCAATTTTATAAATTTATATATATGTTTTTTAAAATTTTTGTTTGATCAACTTTGAATAATCACGGCTGTTTATCTATTCGATTATCTACGATTCTGAACTAGTGCAACATATTGACAACAGTTATTTATTAAAAACACCGCGGGTATGCATGTGTCAACACATCTTTAATTATTCTGGTTTTATTAATATTTTAATAAAAAGTCAAATATATTACAAGACTAATTAATTCCTAAAATAATTATTTTAGACATACGCTAAAAGAAAGACAATGACAGAAGAAGAATTACCATCTGGTTGGGAAAAACGGTTAAGCAGATCTACAGGTTTGTCAGACAGATTAATCATTACCTATTACAATTCTAAAATAAAATTTATTTTTTAGAAATAACAATTCTTTCAATCCCTAATATCGTATTTAAAGAAAATTTAAATTTCACTAAATATTGTTTCTTAGGCTAGATTAATCACACCTGAATAGAATATTGAATTCGCTTAAAAATTAAATATTTTTTGGCATTTCGAATTTAGAGACGTTTCAAATGTGGAGATAAATTATTTTCAATCATAAATGTTTTTCGGTCTGTTTGTTTTGAATCTGAAATCCACGAAAACTCAAGGAAGAGACAAATAAAATACGTTTTATTTAACGGTTGTATTTCCAAAAGGAAATTGATTAGATTTTGAGTTTTAATGCTTTAGAACTTATGGATGAAAAATTCAGAAAATCAAAATAAAATTGAATCATTATTTGGAAATCTTTAAAATTATTTTACCTAATGAAATGAAATTTGACTCAAAAGCTTGTATTATCTAATAAGCTAAAATGGTTCTCTGATAAAATATTGCCAAATTATCAAAATTTAGACAGCGTATTAACTAGTGATAAAAATTTTTCACTTTTTCCCTAAATTTAATTTTTTACAAAGGCTTGCTTGCTATTTTCAATTCATAATATGATATAATTATTTTTCAGGTCATCACTATTACTTAAATGTTTATTCAAAAGAGAGTCAATGGGAACGGCCAGAGAATCCAGCTGAACAACCATCAGATCAATCTGGTCTCGATCAGGTTCAATGCAGTCATCTTCTAGTAAAACATCAAGAATCAAGAAGGCCTTCTTCATGGCGAGAAAACAAAATCACACGAACCAAATCGGAAGCTCTTGAATTGATTAAGAATTTTAGAGAAAAAATCGAGTCTGGAGAAGTAAAATTTGCTGATCTTGCTTCCAAATACAGTGATTGCAGTTCTGCCAAACGTGGAGGAGATCTTGGATTTTTTGGCAAAGGAGCTATGCAAAAGCCATTCGAGGAAACTGCATTTGCTCTTAAAATAGGGGAACTAAGCAATCCAATTCACACAGATTCAGGAGTTCATATCGTTTTGAGAACTGCATAAATCCATCTCAATGGTTGCTTCTCAAATAACTAATATTGTTTTATTCAAATCTGGCAACAATTATATGTTTGTGGATTATACAAAGATAATTCCAGTTTGGATAATATCCTAAGAATAATTTTGTTTCATACATTTTGTTAATGTATATATATATATATATAGATTTAGATATATAAACTTGTTCATTTATTTAAGTATAATATTTTTTGTCTGATTGAGAAATTTATCTAATCCTTTTATTAAGTTTTTAACTCTTTTTAATCTTGTTTTAAGAATATTTTTCTATTTTAACATTATGTGCTCTTTAAATAGCAATATTATTAGATACATAAAAATATAAAAAAAAATTATTTAGTGGTTTGTCTTTCTAATCATGTCAATTTGTCAATCAACGTAGAGAATATAATATTCAACAAAATTCTCAGGTGTCATGAAAAACTGCAAATGAGTCACAAATACATTAAGAAAATGTAATCCTATTTTAAAAGTAAAAGAGAGAAGAATATCAGGACAGAAATATCGAAGCAAATATTATTGTTGCCTCAGTTTTTTAAAAATAAGACATCAAAGAAGATGAAAACACCAATTTTAATTAATTTGATACATTATAAAATTCATTTTTTAATTGTGGGTGGACCTTTAAAAATAATATGAAATCTTCTTATTTGAGTAGGAGTAGGATGGGGTCCAGATCCAATCGAGAAAAAAATGTATTTATGCAAATAAATTCGTTTTTACAAGGAATTGAAGCCCCGAAAATTTTTTATTTGAGCATTTCAAATGAAAACTAACGAAATTCAAACAAAGAGATAGATTAGTAAATTATCATTAAAATTTCGATTTAAAGAAGTTTTACAAAGGTTAAAAAAATCCACTTGTATGATAAGAACTGAATTAGATAAAAAGTGAGATTCTTTTAGTTCTAGTTAATAAAGGAAAATGCGTAAAAAATGAGGGGTTCACGTTACAGGGCAAACAGGCAGGTGAAGATAAAAAAATTGCTTCTTCTTAGAACCTTTAATATTATGTAATAATAATGTATATAAAGTGAAGTAAAGATGGAATGTATTTTTAATGAGATTTTGAATACAATGTTGATTTATATAAACTTTTTTTAAATAAAATATTTGTTCAAATACTGTAGACTTTGTTTACTTAACTACCTCCATAGGAGTTTATGTTTAAGATCCGGTAGACAAAAAAAAAGAAGGTGTATGAGTTTGTTAAATTTAGTAATCAAGCACTTCTTCATGATTTCTTAAAAGCTAGCATTTTCTTTCGGTAAGACCTCACTCTCGATCAATAAAATGGTGGTATCTAACTAAATTATTAGATCTTTTTAATCGCTTGGCCCAGAATACTTTCAGAGCTTTTGCTTGATTATAGATATTCTAAAACATTTGATGAAATGAGACAAATTCTCCTGAGTACTTATATTACATTAAAGGGCCTCGTTTTATCAACTTTTACTCGTGTTTTAAAACACGGCATTCTGAAAGTTGATGTCATACCAGAAAATGAAGGAACAAAAAGCTTAAACATGTAATCAAATGAAACCTAATTTGAAAACACATTAAAAATTAATTTACTTTTTTTAATATGATGATTTGTACAAAAAACAAATAAACGAGACAGGAACGCATCAAAATTAACCAAGAAAAACTAGAAGGAGTTAAGGAATTCCGCTACCTAGGAAGTAAAATAACATGGGATGGGAAGAGCGAAAACGAAATTAAATCAAGAATTGGCCAAGCAAAAATGGGGTTTAATTCAAAACAAAAACTACTATGCTCCTCCTCAATCAGCTTAGAAAACAGGAAGATGCTATTGAAGACATATATGGAGCATAGCCATGTACGGGCGTGAAACCTGGACAATTAGGGAAGCGAAGATAAAGTGATTGGAGGCTTTCGAAATGTGGTTCTACAGAAGAATGATGAATATCAAATGGATGGATAAAATTACAAATGAAGAAGTTCTTGGAAGAATCGGAGAAAGAAGAACCTTGCGGAAGTCTGAAGAAGAGAAGAGGTCAGATGATGAAGCACACACTCAGGGGCGGATTTAAGAGACCCAGGGCCCCTAGGCACTTGACATTTGGCCCCCCCCCCCCCCCCACCATCTCAAGATATTTTGGAAATTTAGCAAATTAAATGCACTAGTACAGAACATATTATTATTATTATTATTATTTTTATTCAAGAACATTGTATTTGTAGGGGCATCTAGCCTTTTTAATGTACAATATTAGGCCAATTTAATTACAAAGAAAATAAACAATATGATACAAACAGATCAAGTAAGAGAAAAAAAAATTAAAAAGGGAAACAACAATTATATGGAACAAAAACAATAAATATACTGAATATAGAGAAAAGAATAAAATTAAAAAATGACAAAATATATATATATATATAGACAAAAGAAGAGAGGAAAAAAGAAATTTTTAATTGACTTTAATGAGTTTAATAAACATCAGAATAATACAGTCTATGTTTCTATATAGTTACGTTATTCTATAAAATGTATACAATCTTACGGCGAACTTTCTTCTGTGCAAAAGAATGAATGACGTCTTCATAGTCAATTGACTGCATTATTTCTGACGCTATGTACGTTATAGAGAGTGAATTGAGCCTGTTCTCTCCTATGTTAGGTCTTAAGTAATTCTTTACTCTCTTTAGCGCTGAAAACGACCGTTCTGCTGAGCTGTTTGACGCTGGTGTACACAACAGCATTCGGAACGCAATTCCTACGTTTGGATAAATGTGCTTATGTAAATGGAGCAGCAATCCAACGTAAAAACTCTTAGTAATTTTGATGAGAAAGTTAAGCGATGTTTCTTTAGCCAGAGATTGTGATTGCATACTTGTATGATATTTGTAATGCCTGTTGTAGATCCCTTGTGATCTTTTTAGATTGAAAAATAAAAAAAAAAAAAGATTCCGCAACCGGGACCCCCAGGCCGGCTGGGCCCCTAGCCCCGGGCCTTGTGGGCCTAGGCGGAAATCCAGCACTGCACACACTGAGACATGGGGGACTGCTTAGGGATATCTTGGAGGAGGAGGTGGGAAAGAAAAGGGGAAGGGCCAAATTAGAATATTTCAACCAAATAATTGGGGATATGGGATGCAAGACATTTAGAGAGGTCAAACAGCTGGCGGGGGACAGAGTCGAGTGGAGACGGATGGTTGCGTCAAACCAGTCTTAGGACTGTATACTCAATGATGATGATGAATATGATGATTGTTAATTGAAAAGATTGATAAAATGTTTCATTTGAAACTTGCGCCATTCTTCACCATCCGTTAGAGTGAGGGTTATTATTGGCTCGGAGAATAACCAATGAACGACATTTTTAGAAAAGTCAGTATTAGAAAATTTGAACAACTTGTGGCCTCTTGTTGAACTCGAATCAACTAGAATATCAAGTCAGGTACGTTTAATTTTATGTCTAAGCTCAATCAAAAATTATCACGAATCTAAATAAATATGCATGTTTTAATTTTTTCTCCATTCAAAATTCTTTAATATAAATATCCATTAACACAAGACTCATTGATTTTACTATTTTAAATTCTAGAGATACGCTATAAGGATAAAAATAAACAAAATGACAGATGAAGAAATTCCATCTGGGTGGGAAAAACGTTTAAGCAGATCTACAGGTATATTTTATTAATATATCATACTGAAAATAAGTCATTTATGCAAATTAATTTGCAAATATTCAATAACTATTGAATTAAATCGGAGTATTGAATCAACCCGAAATTTTTCAATTTTTTTTTTATTCAACTAAAAATATCTGAAAAGTCTTCTTCAAGAATCATCTTTTAGATAATTTAAGAAAGAAAGGTCGCAGAAATGTATGCAGAAAACTTATTTGTAACAAATGAGCTTAAATTTTGCACACAAATTTGTTTTAATAAGCTGTAATTATGATGATACAATTTTTAGCTTTCTAACTCAAACCGTTGGCTGACAAAAATAAAATTATCATAATTTGTGGAATCCTTACGGATTTAAACTTCACACTTTCCTCCATTTTCGCATTTTAATAAATCATATATATTTTATTCTAGGTCAACACTATTATTTGAATGTTTATTCGAAAGAGAGTCAATGGGAACGTCCAGAAAATCCAGCTGAACCTTTAGATCAATCTGGTCCCCAGGAGGTTCAATGCAGTCATCTTCTAGTAAAACATGAAGAATCAAGAAGACCTTCTTCTTGGCGAGAAAACAAAATTACACGAACCAAATTGGAAGCTCTTGAAATGGTCAAGAATTATCGAGAACAAATCGAGTCTGGAGAAGCAACATTTGCTGATCTTGCTTCCAAATATAGTGATTGCAGTTCTGCCAAACGTGGAGGAGATCTCGGACCTTTTGGCAGAGGAGCTATGCAAAAGCCATTCGAAGAAACTGCATTTGCTCTTAATGTAGGTGAACTCAGTGATCCAATTCAAACGGATTCTGGAGTTCATATCGTTTTGAGAACTGCATAATTTCTTTTCTTATTATCATTTTCTTTTTTCATATTTTATCAATTCATTTTATTTTCATTATTATATACACCACAAATAGATGGGAGTTCTATGGGAAGTAATGAAAATCTTGTATTGTACGATATTTTATAAGTTCCTATTCTTTTTAACTTAGTCATCATATACATTTTATCAATTTAAAATTTTTTCATAATAGGAATATATAAATGTAATTCGTTTTAAAAAGTAATCTACTTTGTCTTTTACACCTATTTTGCATGTTTTTTTATTTATGATCTGACTGATCAGACGATGCCTATTACCCTATAATAAGGGATATATTGTTATTGTATTTTTTCAACACAATTTTTATTTTTTTTATTATATTTCCATTTCTAATCAACAGATAGAAACGGAGAGCATTTCGACACTTTTTCATATTCAGTTTTTTCCTTTTCTTAAATTAAGATATTTTATACTTAATTAAAATTAAACATATTATTGTATTTACAAGTACATCCATCTCAATACCCTCCCATTATCATATCAATTGATTAAATTGTATTATATTTCTCGTTAAATTTGATATTTATATAAAATCTATACCTATCATTTGAAACTATTTTCAAAAATATTTTGGATTACTTTTTTCTCTTAAGTAAAGTTCATTCATAAATGATTCACAATAATTATTATCATTGTGTATCTTTTAATTTTATTTCAATATGAACTATAAATAACAATTATAATTTTAAAGCTTTAAATGCTAGTTTGATGAATTGGATGATTTTTTCAGTCTAGATCACAAATGGCTTATATGGAAAAATGATTTCAATTATCTGCCCTTAGCTATTAACAAGTTTAGGTGAATTTAGAAAAATCAAACAAGCCAGCGCATTTCCTTTTAAAAATGCTAATTGTTACACCCTTTATAACTGTTGAAAATTAGAAATATTAATTAATCAACCTCATGGGTGGTTTCCAGAAAATTTTAGCTTTAAAATAAATAAATATATTGTAAATGATTAAAGAATATCAATTATGAGTTAATATAAAAAATGTAATAAATAAAAAGCTATAATTAATATTAATTATACATATTTTATTTATTATATCACTTTACATGAAAAAACAGTTTAAATTAACGTTAAAAATGTTGAAAAAAAAACTGAAACATAGATATTTTAAAATAGAGAGGAATGATTTAAATTAAAGCTACTCCTTTTTCAACATACATATATCGATAAGGTTAAATAGTGACTTTTTGAAAAAAAAATGTTTTCTTTATGAACCAATTTTAATGAAAAACGCATTATCAGGGACGCGCTGAGTCCCTTTGGCGCTATAGTGTGAAATACTGATGGGCGCCTTTATATGCAATGAGTCCAAATTACTTCGCCCACAACTTTTTTTCACGTTTCAAGCTTCAAATTACTAAAAAATCTTAATACGTGCTTTTATATTTGAGGCCCTCACTTAGTTACATATAAATTTAAGTTACCAAGCGCCTTTAAGGCCTTGGTGCCGTCGTGCTTGCACATAAGGACAGATACGCATTATTTATCCCTTTAACGATAGCCAAATTTCAAAAGAAATGTCCCTTTATCCAATGTACCTACCAATTATATTATTTTATCTCAAATTCTTACTGGATACCACCTACTTACTAGTAAATGAATTAATTGCCAATATAACTATCTAGTTTACTTACTGAAATAATTATATATTTATTTGAAATGTTTCACCTCAAACTGAACTTAAAAATTCTAATATATAGGCATTTTGTAAATTTACAATCAAATGGTTTAAATGTTATTAGGATTAGGAATTCTGCATAGATCTTTTAATTCGGTTGTTTTCTGTTTGATTCCCCATTGAGTTTTTAATAATTTTTTTCTAGAGATGTTAAAAGAAACAATTCTTTAATTGATAAAGTAAAGATACAATGGTTATTTAAATCATCAGGGGTGAGGTAAGAAAATTTGAATAACTATTTAAAAAACTTCAACCCTGATCATTCGATTTAAAAAAAAGATTATACCATACTACTGATTAATTACTTCCAAGCAATATCTAAAAAGCTATCTTCGAGTCATACATACCAAGGAATCCGTACCTTATATTTTCCAAAATACTTGAGATATCAAATTCGTTCAAATTTTCCATTGTTAGGGAGAGAATGGAACTATGGTATTTAGAGAATTTTTTTATAATTTTCACTAGTTCGGAAATCCCGTTATTTTTAAAAATCCTCTAAATATGGGTATGGATACTTTGACGTCTTATATCATCATTTTAAATTGAAATAAATTTCAAAAAATTTAGTCTAGCACTCCTAAAATAAATTTACGGAATCACACCACATGATAAAAAATAATTTTTATTTTCGACCCCAAAAAAATTAACCCTTTTCCAAAATAATTTCCATATTAAAATTTTAATGCGGTTTTCGATTTCGAGGAAAATAAACAGGTATACCTAAGAAATTTCAGATGTATAGGTATCTTTTTTAGTCTATGATTAACTCTCCCTGACAGACGGACAAACAGACTGACATTGTAGTGACACTAATTTGATTCTGTTTTATTCCTGTATGAAACCCTAAAAATTGAATTCTAGTTTATACTTCATTATTTCAAAAATTATCCAAAATATCATTGGTTAGAAAATTCTTATTGTAAAATTATCTTTAGCTTCAGCTCAAGACTTTGCACTATCTTTTAAAGCTCTATTACAAACACCTACAATTAATGTAGTTGACAATGACATAATTCATTGTAGAGTGGGGGGAGGGTCATAGTATTTCATTAAGGCAACAGAATCGCTGGATAATTATTTCTTCGATAAATTTAGAATTACCTAAGCACTTTTGACACTTGGAAATAATCAAACTTGATTAACATTAGTGCACACCTAAGACATGATGTTGTCTGAATTCTAGGCGAGCTGATAGGAATTATCCAAACATTTTTTATAATCAAATGTAATGAAGCTTAGGGAGAAATTATTATCAATATAAGATGTCACTCTAGGATTTGATCATTTTTAGAATAATCTCACATACAAACTCGGCTTCAAGATAATTTTTTTACAGGTCACTATTATATTTATCGTAAACTGAACTAGAGAAAGGCCAGATTCGCTGCCTGTTTCAAATATGGCTGTTACATGTAGAGAGGGAACTGACAAATATTCTCTTGTCCCTTTAGATACAATTTAGTAATGTGTCTTTAAATTAAAGGGAATCTCAGTCTTAGCAAACTTTTTTGTTCCTTCGGCTCATCATAGAAACTTCGTTTCTTTTTTTTTTTAATATCCCCAAATAATGTTATAATGAAATAAAATTAATAATTCCCTCTAAGGGCCGGTTGTATGTCGCAAAGTAAATGCTTTTTACCACTAACAAACGGTAGATGGTAAATGGAGGCACTGGGATGGCCAATCAGATGCCAGGCACTTTCACTGCCTGTCGTCTGATTGGCAATCCCAGTCTCTCCATTTACCACCTACCTTTGGTTAGTGGTAAAAAGTATTTACTTTGCGACATACAACCGACCCTAAGTCCTATTTGCACATAATACTAAATTTGCAAAATTCAACTTCTCTTTCAAATTGTATCTACAAATAGATCAATTTATTTGTCAATTAGTTCAATCCTATAACTTCTACTAAAACATGCATTCCTTTAAAACAATCCAGAAACACGCTCGAACCCTTGAATATTCCTTAAGTTCTCTTCCCCTTATGGCAGCGGTTCTCATTCTGTGATCCGCGAAATATCTGAAGAGGCAGAGGAAGAATTGCACCAAAGTGAAAAAAAACTAATAATAAAAACATACAAGACATGAATCAAAAATACGTTCGGATAATAAAATGTTACGCCTATAGTTATTTAGATAAATATGTATTAAGAATTCTAGCCAATAAATTCATGCAGTTTTTTTTAATGCAATCGAATGCAAGAAAGGTCACACCAGTAAAAATGCAGGCCCTGTGGATCTCGAAAGACCGTTGCATTATCGAAGAGAAGGGAAAGTTAGGGCCGGTTGTATGTTGCAAAGTAAATGCTTTTTACTTTGCGACATACAACCGGCCCTTAGTTAGGCGAGAGGGTGGAGCCGTAGGCGAAAATCACTATAGGCGTGACATCTCCTCAAGATAATTACATCTAATGTACTAGTGAATTTACCTCTCCTAACATCATTTGGATGAAAGTTTCAATGAAACAAACTATTTTCTCATAAGAATAATGAATTTATTTCTACATTAACTAGCGCCTCTGATTTTCCTCAATAATAATTTTAACAATTAATTATACTTCCTTAGGGGAATTATAATGCTTTTTATGGCTATTTTAGCAGGATTTTTAGGAGGGACGGCTGAAAACGATTCGGAAAGGAAGGGGGGGGGGGGGTAAAAGACATTGAGAACTACTGCCTAATGGGATTCAATAGTCTTATAGGTTTATTATAAAATACTCATATTATGTTAACTATTTCAATATTTTAACATTTATTTATGTTAATTAAAGTTTCTTACGAATTTTTTTTGACACTAACCAGATTATTAAAAAATCACTTAAGCAATAAAGCACATGTAGAGAAAATGTAATAAAGAGAAATAAAATATTATCAATCACTTATATTATAAATATTTGATAGATACATCATATATAAAAGATATTAAGTTTTTTTTAATTTACAAATATAGTCAGTGGCGTCCTTAAAGTGGAATCCCAGCCACGGTAATCATTGCGTGCTGTCATGGACCACTTTCTGTATCGAAGATTCTTAGTATAGTTTTAATCGAGGGGTGAACCGCGACCTAATATGCTGTACACCTACTTCCACTTGTACTTCCAAATATTTACAAGTACTTCCAAATATTTCCAAACATTTCCAAGTACTTCCAAAGATTTCCAAATGTTTCCAAGTACTTTCAAATATTTCCAAGTAATTCCACATATTTCCAAGTATTTCCAAGTACTTTCAAAATACTTCTAAAGAGGTGTACACCTACTTCCAATCGCGGATCACCCCTCGGTTTTAATATAATACTCATTATAGCTCCTAGACATGTGTCGGGCAACTCTCCCTTAATATTAACATAGGAGTTTATTAAATAGTACAAATTTTTTATTTTTATTTCATAAAATCCTTTCAATAAACCAAGAAAGAGAAATAGAAGTGATAAATGAAAAATAATTTATTATGGAGGCCTCTTATTTTAGTTTTGCGCCTTGCCCTGTAAATGTAAGGGGCGGCCCTGTTAATACTAACGTTAGAGCTAGTTTAATCAATAGTATAAAATTTAAGATTTTCTGCTGAATTATTACATAAAAAGAAAAATTGTATGGACATTTATTTTGATTTGACTATCACCGCCGCTGATAGTGGCCCCTGATGCCTACCGCACCAATCGCAGTAGTCTTATAACGCCCCTGAATATAGTGTTGCCTTAGAGAATTAAGTTTCTTGTATTTAAAAGATTTTTAAGATTCGAAAAAATGAAATATTTTAATTCATCTTCTACTTCTTTATCTGGATGTTTTTTTTTTTTACTTTTATTATTACATGTGTTATATATGAAGCCTTAATTACACTGTGCAAGTCACATGCTAATATTTACTTAAGGCCTGATTGCACTCCTGCTGCAGAAGTTATCGTGATGCTGCTTCATTTTCAATCTGATACCTATCGGGTATATGCTCTTGCGAAGAAGGGACGCGGCGGCAAGTGTATGGTACATTGCCCCATTGACTGCTGGGTACTTGTTCAACTCTGGGGATAGGATAATTACGCGCGTCAACCCCGATAGGAGCAAAAACCTGCCTCATTCCTGATACCTAGACGGAGTGTCTCGGGTATCCGATAGGTATCAGCGAGGGGTGAACCGCGAATGGAATTTGGTGTACACGTCTTTGGAATTATTTGGGAATTCATTAGATAATGCCTATCTATTGTCTTCTACTTGGAAATGAAAGTGGAAGTGGAAGTAGGTGTACATGATATTAAGTTGTGGTTCACCCCTCGGGTATCAGCGTCTCTTGTGAATGCGCGTATCTATCCCTATATATCTGTTCTATCCGATTGAAAATGACGCAGAGTCACGATTTTAACAGCTATTGTTCACCGGGCCTAGCTCGACTAACAAACAATTTGAAAACTTTAGTAATACATGCATGAAAACTAATCGAACACTATTTTATGACAAGTCAACTTAAGTGAAAACTTGCACTGTGTAAATCAAGCTTAAGAAAATTATCATTGCTTTGTAAATTGTTTGTTATTTAGAATAAAATAAAGAAAAATTTTAACTATTGACTATTCCTTTATTCCTTACTCCACTGGACTCTGGCATACTTTACATTTTGCAATAGGTAGCATTATCAATACAGATATACTTATTTATATTTTATATTTTTAGATCTAGTGTATCATTTATATCATTTTACAAAGGTTGTAGCTAATGTTCGTATGCAAACAACAAATGGAATTGAAAAGTCTATATATAATATAATAAATAATAAGCCAATATAGCACAGTTAATCTAAACGTCCATTCACCCAATATATTATCTACTCTTATTAAACGAGCAAAAATTGTATATTTATATATATATATATATATATGTATCTTGGTTCTATTTTGAAAACGGCCCTACCGATTTTGATGAAACAAAATCTATTAACAAGTTTTGAGGATGAAAAAACGATCTGGCTAGGTCTGGACCTCATCAAAATTCATCTTAATTGATTTTTTCTTAATTAAAGTAATTATTGATAGATGAAAATCTCAATAAAAAAAAAAATGATTCGGCGGAAGTCGTATTAGAACCTGGGACCTCTTGCATCTGAGGCCGACAGTGTAGCATTGGACCATAGAACTATTTTAAAAATACTTGCTTTTTACTTTTACTAAAATGAATATTTTTGAATTTGACTTTATTATAAGTGTGGAAATAATTTAATATATTATATATAGCTATGTATTTAATAAATATAATTTATTAGATAAATTGCGGCGCGGCAAATTTGAAATATGTATAATTGAATTAAGCTGAAAGAAAGACAACAATTTATTTTAAATCCAAAAACATTAAATATATTAAAAATTATTCCTTTGCCCCCCCCCCCCCACTCTTCTAATTAAAATTAAATATTCAATTCTTTTTTCTCCGGGCAATTATCCTTGCAATTGTCTTCCTAAAAAAATACTTGGTTGGTGAAAGTTATCACTTCTGTCGCACGTCCCGAGACGCACACATTTTTTTTAATTTTATGTTTTTATTTCAGATCCTATACGATTATTTTTTTATTATTATTTTCTTATGTATTTTTTATAATGTTCATCAATATGAACGAATGTGGGCAAATTGGTGTACGCGTAAACAAATATACACATAATATGTGGACCATTAAAATGATAGAAATGCAAAAACTGGGTCGGGGGTGGGGATGGATGTGGGGGGTGCAGTTGTGGGGGGTCCGGGGGTGTGAGGGGCGGCTGGGGTGGGGTGTGGTGGGGTGGAGTGTTGGGGGCGAGGTGTATGGTTTCGGGAGGGAGGTGTGGGGGTCAGGGGTTACCGAGCATCGCTCGGTGCCTCCAGGTACTATTCATTACAATATAACTAATTCTAACTTTTCACTTGATTTATTAATATTATAAAATATGGAAAATTAATATAAATTCGTTTTTTTCGTAATAGTAAACAGGTAACCCAACAAACGAATGCTACCTTTCGGGACGATAGTCCCATGAATTGTAAACAAACAAAGAAAAAACCTGCTTTTTCCCCATTCTTCGTTTCTTTCGGTATTTTACTTTTTTGAAAACATCTTTAAAAAATGGCTGGTCGATAATTTAATCTTGCTATTTAAACAATGATCTGAAATTTTATTATAAGAGTTTAAGATTTCTAAAGATTCGATTGGGCTCATTAATTTGGGTTACTCTTTGGCCTTAAACAATTTGATAACTGATTCATTCGGAAACGAGTGATTATTTATTTTCAGATGTTCAGCAAGGGAATTTTTTTTCTGGTTTTTAAAATCGCGAAATGTTTGGTTACTTAAATTTTTAAATTTCATTGTTTTCCCCACATATAAATTGTCTCCCCTCGCAGTCTGAATTTTAAACTATTAACTCCCTCCTCGATATTGCGCTATTTATCTATTTTATTGGAACTCAATTTTCTTTCTAGCGTCACAGGGGCCCTAAATATTTGATGAAACCTAATATTTTTAATTTTGTTTTAACTTCCGAAAGTTGCCTATTGTAAGATAGAATTAATTTATATATATCTTTTTCTATTTTTTTGTGTATAGAGTTCAGGGTTGATTTTTCTTTGATAATATTTAGTCTTTGAGCTTTTTTTTAATAACCAATTTTTTTTTTTACCGCGATTTCATTACATCTTTCATCTCATCTTTCAATTACATCTAGTTCTTCCGAATATGCTTTTTATGAAAGAGGTATACTTATTAACCTATGTTTCATCGAATGGAAGGCCGCGTGTTTGGAAGACATTGATCTGCATGAATGTTTTGCAATATCTGTGACTGTGGGTTTTCTATAAATATCAAATGTGTGCTTATTTCCCGTAAATTTTTATTTTTAAATCTAAAAAATTGAGTAGTTAAAAATAAAAATTTCCGGAAATAAGCATACATGCAAAAAAATTTTTAATCAAAATAGTTTTAGCCTTTTTTGAAATATTTCGAAAATACAAAAAAAAAAAAAACTCATTTTGTATGTACAATTACAATAGTTAATCATTCCCAGTTTGCAAAGTAGAAAAAAATAAATAATATCATTACTTCGGTCCGTCTGGAAGAGCAAGCAGTGTACCAGGTAATTTTGATGGCATTAAAAATATTTCAAAAACTTGCTGTGTCGAATAGCAGCAAAATGAAACTAAAATACGACTTGTGCTTTTGGTTGCAGATATGCAGGGGCAAAAGAAAGAATGCGGTTTTATTTCATATCTAAGTATTTATAGATAAGGTAGTTTTTTCGCGACAATCCACACAAAAAGTTTTAGCCTCGTAACCACTCTATAAATATGAATGGTGCTAAAATTTTAGGTTATATATTTTTAACGTGACTGTACTTCTCACACTACTATATTCTCTTTATGAATGGATCGTTTCCAAACCTTATATCCCCTCCACTAAAAATAATCGTCCAAATATGTTTGTTTTTTTTATCAAAACTATAAGGTAAATAATTTCAATTTTTTTTTAAGTTACTCGGAATATATTATTCTAACAAATATTAGTTTTTCATCAAGATGGTGAAAGTCCTTTAATGAAAAAAAAAAATAAAATAATGATCATTTTCTTACCCTTTCCCAATCTACCATATGTAAAAAATTTCATTTTTAATTTCAATTATTTCTTGTTTAGTGTGGTAGATCGTCTTTAAAGTTTAACAGTGTGTTTACTATATTATGCTTTTAATGACTTATATTCCAAGTTTCGAAGACTTCTTGAATTTTTGCATTTGTGAAAAAACTATCTTAAAAAGTTGAAGTAATAAATGGTAGAGAATTTTGTGATAGGCATTCTTCCAATGTTAAGTAAATTACATCAAGTGTAATTTTATTCGGTTGTTTTCTGATAAACAAAAGGCGGGGGAAAATTGTCGTTAGAAAAAAAGTAATTTTTTAAAAAGAGTTTAATTTTGGCACGCGGTGTAGGTACTATATAAATATAAGGGTGCAAATGTATAATATCTTATTAACTTCATCCGTTTGGTAGCTCCTCATTTTCTTTCTGATTTTATGTATCATCTGAAAGTTATGAAGCTATAAAACGTCAAATCTGATCAGTTCTTCTTTTGGGAAATAAATAAAAAATAAAAAATATTTTGACACATCAGAAAAAACTTACGAATTCTATCCTTTTTCTTATCGTAATTTTCCTCGTTTATTAATTGAGGGTTTTTTCCCTGCTGTGCATGTCGATATTTTCACAAATTTATTTGTGTTTATAGAAACATTTTACCACCACTTACCTGAAAAATTTAGTCCATGCTTTTGATATAGCTTCAATATGAACCCTCGTAGATTCTTATTGGACAGTCATGTAAATCTGAGAAAATGACTATCTCCGCAGTCTCATTGTGTCTTGTCGGATATACTCTTCTTGTGCAGTACTTCTTTGCTTCTGGAATGTCCAGTCCTTAAAATTTAAGGAAGCTCCATATTTTCCTAGAGCATAGAACATCTATACAATATTAATTTCTAAAATCAGTTTTATTTTGTTTGTATTTTCGTGTGTTTGTCTGGATGAAGATGCTGCTGAAATCAGATGCTATTTGATACAACAGGGTTTTTGTAATGTACATGTGAAAATAAAAAAAAAACGGTACGATACCAAGAGGGCCTAATTATTTGAATATTTTCCTATCGTGCTTAAAAATGTCTGAAAAAACAAGTATGAAAAATCATTTTCAAGCTAAATTCTTCTGTTCGTCTTAATTAAGATACTTAGGATAACACAAAAAAGGAAAGTCGTAGAAAGTATGTTCTGGTTGAAAAATTTATGTATTTTATAAAGAAGAACTGAATAAATTTTGGAATTTACAAAAAAAAATTCTAGAAAATTTAAATTTAACTAAACTAAATACAGGAATATACCACTAATCTTCAGAAGGTTGGGAGAGAGTTTGAAAAATAAATTCCAGCCAAGATAAATCTTTACTCAGAGGGGTTCCAGAATACTGGGAAATCGGTTTATAGTAAAACATTTCAAATAAAACTTTATATATTAATTTAATAGAGAGCTAATATTATAGATATAGATATTGCTATTCAGTAAAGAGAAAGTTTTAAAATTGTTTCGAAAGATTAAAATAGAAGAGATTTGTGTGAAAAAAACTGCAAACAACGTTATTAGATCAACATCTATATAGTGATAGTACCTATATTTCAAAAGTGTAGACGAATATTTATAGAGGTCTCAAAATGTGGACTAGGTAAAAAATTCATTATAGTCCGTTTTGAAGAAGAAAATTGAAGAACGAAAATGATAAAAAAGTGAATTTATGGCGAAATTCTTATAAAAATACATTTAATCAATTGAATTGACGATATCCTTGGTACTTAAATAAAAAAAATCGCTTTTTTGGGCTCTGGATGAGAACCCATGTAATTTTTGAAAAATCATCAGGTCCTAAAATTCACCATGAATGAATACTACAATTTGTGACTTTGGTTGAGACTATGGATTCTATACTCTTTATCTGAAGGCCATTTGAAGTCATACGTGAGATTGATTACAATACTACGATATGGATAGAGTAAAAAAGATCAATTTTTTTTGCTTTTGATGAATTAAGGATTATAGGAGACAAATGTTAATTATTTTCTTATAGATTTGTTTCTTATTTCAAGCTTATCTTAAAAATGTCTAAATATAGCTTAATTTAATCAGAATTATAGAAAGGAATGTATAATAAATACAGAAAATTAATTTTTTATTAATTTTGTAATTTATATCAGTTGAATAATATCTTATCAAATTATATTTCTGTATTTGAAATAGTTAAAAGATATCATGTTTTTTCTTATTTTATTATAATACTAACACTGATATTCAATAAACATAAGTTTAAATATTGTTAGAGTTCGTGGCTGTGATGAAACTGTACTAGATGAAGGAGTAGGTATCAGCCAAAGATGGAATCACTGTGTTCAATAAAACACCTTTAATAAGACGTTTCGGCCTGAATTTTATTTGGCCATCTTCAGTCAATTAGGAGCTATACATAAAATGCGGTACACATATGTGATCGAACCAAGCCTTGTCAAAAATAAATTTTTTTTAGCTTCATGTGAATTTATAACGTGCCTGGAGCCATCTAATTGACTGAAGATGGCCAAATAAAATTCAGGCCGAAACGTCTTATTAAAGGTGTTTTATTGAATCCAGTGATTCCATCTTTGGCTGATACCTCCTCCTTCATCTAGTACATAAGTTTAATTGTAAAATTATATTGATTTATAAATTACAGTATAACTAACAAAAAGTATAGTTTAATTTCAGATAAAGCCGCAGACTTAATATAAACTATTAGAATCATTGAAGCGAAACGAGTGGCTATTTCAATAACAAATTAATCTTATCAATTTGTTAACTGCTTCATTAATAGACAGTTTGAATCCGGCGATTATTTGAAAATTGCAAGGGGCATCTCGTGACTCAAGGGGAGAGGGTCAATTTAATCCAACATGCTCTGATGTCTACAATGATTGACTATCATTATCGCTATCAAGTTTGTGATTACGTTATGAGGAAATCCGCTGTTTTGGTTTAATGGCATTCATAAAGGGAGAGGGTCGACTAGTTTGCATCTTTGTTTAGAGTCTTTTTATATCTCACGGCACTCAATAATATTTTCGCTGAACTCAGCTTCCTCAATAGAATCAATTGGAACGTAGTTTGGTTCGGAGTATTTTTTCAGATAATTGAGCTCATCTAGATACATATCAGTGGAGTGCGGTCAATGGATGCGGCGCATCACGCAAGTTCCAAAATGTCAAGAGTATTTTCATCCATGTTATATTCGAAAATTTGTAAAATTTTAAAAACACTTTCAATAAATACTATACAACTAATTCGTTTAAAGTTATATACAATTTTAAATTTACGGAGCTTTTTAACTTTAGCAACGTTAGCCTTTTGAACCAGATATTGCAAAATCTAATCAGGTGATACTATACCTATGTATTGATACAAAATAACTTTTTGACTTTCCGTTCTTGGGTTATTGTGATTATCGGAATTCAGACACACAAAGAGAAAAAGATCATAGTTAAAAAATATTTTTCTCAGCGTTTCATATATTTTAAAGCACAATGAACAAAAATGTATTTTTATGCGTGATTTATTACATTTAATTTGTATTATGCCTTCTACGAGTGCGTCAGTCAGTTATCATTGAAACATCACCCCAAGAAGCTGAAGTGAATATAAAATTAAATTAGGTTGGAGTTGGTGGTGTTTCACAAGGACACTATAATACAACACCACCTTCCCTAAATTTGACTGAAGTGAATATAGTTTCTGTTTAAATATCAATTAATAAAAAAATATAATGTTAAATTTGAAAAAAATAACGAAAAATTCTATGATGCGTTTATCGATAAATTTTGCAAAAAGGAGCGAAAAAAAAAATGAAGCTCTATTTTTTAGACAACATCCCCTGGTTAAAAGTCAGCGCCCGCCACTGGTACATAATGTAGGTAGAAGACACTCTGAACGAGATCAACCAAGCTTTTCTTTAATGAAAATGGTGAGAGATGAAGTTAAACCAAAAAGATGGATCATAAATTTTACTTTTCGTAATTTTACCTATACTTGAAAATAGCTTCTCGTATATGTAAATACATACCTACACAGGGGATGAGCCACGGGGGGGGGGGGGGGGGGGGCTCATAGGATGAGTAACGGCAACGACAAACCGTTTCTTATGGAAAACTAACCATAATTAAAAATATTTCATATGTTTAATCAAGAATTATGTTCGTTTTTAATTTCCTGAAGTATGTGCCTATTTATTTTAATAAAAAAAAAAAAATTCCACTAAGTATTTTGCTTTGTGTATTGACCCCCTCCCCCGTCATGAAAATTTTCTGGCTACGCCACTGTACCTACATACTTACAGAAAGTGATATTTTGTATTAGTATTTGTTTATATTTTTTTCCTGGCTAGATAAATAATTAGCCACGGGTTGGACAGTCCTGGTTTAATTCAAATGGGATTAAAGAAGGATATGAGGAATGATAATTTATTTTTTAAAAGGGTCACGGATATTATAATCCCTGACTATCCATTATCTATTGAGATGTAAGAATGTGCAAAGATCTAAACGACAAGTCTTAACAAGTTTTAGCCAAGAGAGAAATTATTTATTAATTGTGATTGTTCTAGAAAATCCCAATTCCTTGTCTCCTTGTATTAGAATGATATAACTATAGATTTGGTTAGTGTCGTAGCATATAAATTACTTAAATAATAAATGTTTAGAAAATGAAATTATGAGAAGAAAAAGAATTTTTAAATATTCGAAACTTCATTATTTTTTTATCTTATATAGTTGGGCTTATAATTTTGCTTTTACTAAATTTTATTCTTGAAAAAATGCTCACGTATTGTACAAATATATATTCATATTTCGAAAAATGGAATAAATATATGCAGTGTCTATATACCACAGGACCAGCGTTTTTCAAGATTCGATTTAGAAAGTTTAGTAAGTCAACTGCCTGCTCCATTTCTCCTTCTAGGCGATTTTAATGCCAGAAGTAGCCTCTTTGAAAATATTCAATCGTCCCCTAGAGGTAAAATAATTGAATCCTTTTTATCTTTGAATAACGTGTCAGTCCTTAATAATAATTCTCCAACTCATTTTAGCACTGGATATGGAACTTATTCCATTATAGACTTGGTTTTTGCATCTCCATCCCTCCATGATAGATTTTCTTTTAATGTGCATCCGGATTTATGTAGTTCAGATCACTTTCCGATTGTCTTATCTGATAATAGAAAAGTCCCACTTCAACGGACACATTCGAGATGGTTGGTGCAAAAAGCAAATTGGCCTCTTTTCGAGAATCTATCTTTTATTGATAGTAGTGATGATAATGAAAGTGATATTATGTCACAACTCAAAAATTTCAATAAAAAAATAATCAAAGCAGCTGACGTATCTATACCCAAAAGTAAAACCATCTCTAAACGTCCTTTAGTCCCCTGGTGGTCTAGGGAAATACAAAATGCAATTAGAGAAAGGAAAAAGGCTCTTAGACTTTTTAATACATCACCCAGTACTATAAATCTAATAAGTTTTAAAAAGCTCAGGGCTCGGGCAAAATGTTTAATAAAAAAAGCGAAAAAACGTTCATGGGAAGAATTTATTTCCACCATTTCATATTCTACTCCCAGTAAGGAGGTTTGGGATAAAATTAAAAAAATAAAAGGCTCCCAAAATAATTCGGCCAGACATCTTTATTTTAATAATAATTATGTGTCTAGGCCATATGATTTATCTAATATTTTTGCCCAACACTTTTCCAATATTTCATCTTCAGAAAATTTTAACCTTCGTTTTCTTAACATTAAAAATTTATCTGAAGAAACCATTTTTAATTTTGATTCGGAAAATCTCGAATCCTATAATAAATCTTTTGGCTTATGGGAATTTGAGTCTGCACTAAATTCTTCCAAAAATACCTCTCCTGGGCCTGATGGTATTCATAATTTAATGCTAAAGCACTTACATCCAAACTCGAAATTGATCCTTCTAAATATTATAAATAAAATTTGGGAAAATGATTTTTTCCCTGATCAATGGAAAAAAGCATTTTTGATCCCTGTCCCTAAACCAAACAAAGACGACAAAGACGTTAAAAATTACCGCCCGATTGCCATGACGAATGTCATATGCAAGTAACTGAACGGATGGTAAATAGACGTTTGTGCTGGCTTATGGAAACTAAGCGCCTTATCTCTAACGTACAGTGTGGATTCCGCCAAAATCGTTCCTGTTTGGACCATCTTGTCCGTCTTGAAGATTACATTCTCAAAGGCTTTTCAAATAAAAAACACACCATTGCCATTTTTTTCGATCTTGAAAATGCCTACGACTCAGTATGGAGATATTATATACTCCAAAAATTGAACACCTGGAAAATTAAGGGACATTTAGCTCTTTTTATAAAAAATTTTCTTTCCGACCGTATCTTCCAGGTTCGGATTGGAAACACTTTATCTCAAATAAACAGACAGGACAATGGTCTTCCTCAGGGGAGTGTGTTAAGTACGACGCTTTTCACCATAGCAATTGATGATATCTTAACCACAATTAGATACCCAATTCAAAAGTCTCTTTTCGTTGATGATTTATGCATTTATTACAAATCAAATAACTTAAATATTATAAAATCTAAATTACAATCTACTATAGAAGACATAAACAATTGGGCTATTCAACATGGTTTTAAGATTTCAACAACTAAGACTTCCTGTCTACATTTTTGTAGGCTCAGATCTGCACACGATGATCCCATTTTTACGCTTAATGGAAATAACCTTGTCTACCAGGATCAGGTCAAATTTTTAGGTCTAATCTTTGACAAAAAAATGAACTGGAAGAATCATGTCGAGCAACTTAGGTTGAAATGTCTTAAGTCGATGAACCTTCTCAAAGTCCTAGTGGGGTCTCAGTGGGGAGCAGATCCTTCTGCCCTCCTGAGGGTTTACAGGGCTATAATAAGAAGCAAAATAGATTATGCTTCTCCCATCTATTCGTCAGCTAATGATAGTCTTCTTAAAAAACTTGACTCTATACATAACATGGGTATTCGAATTTCATTGGGGGCTTTTAGAACTAGCCCAGTGGTTAGTATATTAGCAGAATCGGGTGAACCTCCTCTAAGAATACGAAGAGACATGTTAGCACTAAATTATATATTAAAAATCTACTCTCTACCAACTCATCCGTCATATAATATTCTATTTAGCCCCATAAACCCGAACAAATTTTCAAAACCTAGATCGAGTAAGCCCATGGCTGTCAGAATGAAAAATTACATAGACACATTTGATGATACTTGTAAGCACCAAGTTGCACTCATAAGTGCTCCCAAACCTCCTTGGCTTATTAAAAAGCCCACCATTATTTGGGATCTTCATAGACTCAATAAACAAACCACAAGCAGCAATATCTTTAAGATATTATTCCAAGATATCATCAATAGATTTCACAATTATTCGCTAATTTACACTGACGGTTCAAAATCTGAAACTAAGGTGGGTTGTGCATTTAAACATGACAGCATTGAAATGAAATTTAAGCTCCCCACCATCTCTAGCATCTTTACTGGTGAATTAAAAGCTATTGAATTAGCCCTCTCCTATATTAAAAACCGAGGACTGGAGAAAAGCCTTATCATCAGTGACTCACTAAGCGCCCTTCTTGCCATTCAGAAATTCAATCCTTCTCACCCCTTGGTACAGAGAATTCAGTCATTATATGGGGGTCAACCGGGGGACGATTGCGAAATTATTTTTATGTGGGTTCCAGGACATACAGGGATTGAAGGCAACGATGCAACTGATCTTCTTGCCAAAATGGGAGCTAATAAGGCGGCTGTTGATTTTTCTCAAATATTTTTAGAAGACTCGAAAAAGTTTTTTAAAAATCAATTAAAGAATTCCTGGTATGATGAGTGGGCGAGGGAGAATGCAATCCTTAAGAGAGTCAAACCTAACATTTGTCCACTAAGTACATATGATATGCCTAGAAGAATGCAAACCAAATTAATACGTCTACGAATAGGGCACTGCTTTTTCTCACATGGGTTCTTGATTCTTAGAGAAAATACCCCATGGTGTAGTATATGCAACTCTAGAATCACAGTGGACCATGTATTAATTGAGTGTCCTTTATATAGTTCTGCAAGATTAAAATTTAATATTGGAAATATATCTATCCTAAATCTTCTAGGAAATCAAGAAAATTTTGAAAATTTATTCGGGTATTTAGATAGAATAGGACTTCTAAATTTAATTTGAGTTATTGTTGCTATCACTTATTAGATATTTATTGAATACTATTTCGAACTCTATTGGCGTAAACTGTAAAACAACGGACAGATGGATATGACCTGATAAAAAAAAAAAAAAAAAAAAAAAAACACTAGATTGAGACAGATGATTAAATGGATAAGATAAGTTTTCTGAGGCGCTAATGGCCCTAGCAGTCGATGCGCCCTTAAAAAAAAAAAAAAAAAAAAAAAAAAATATATCGCTACATATAAATCTTATGTTTTAAGGAAGTTTATGATTTTTTGTTGGGCTCATTGCAGTGTTAGGCCGCGGCAGCCCTGCTTTAGAAATTATAGGAATTAAAAAGCTGACAAGTGGGTTATTATGATTCTGATCAAAATTGACTGTGAAGGAGTGTTGAGCGTTCGCGAATTGAGTCTTTCATGCAAATGAGGCTTTAGGAGGAATTGTAGAACTTAACACGTCTGAACAAACACTGTGAGGTATTTATAGTATTTACAAAGAAAGTGCGGAGTCGATTTTACGATCAAGTGAACAAGATAAGTTCGGATCTTTTAATACTTTTTTGGTTCGATTCCCAAGAGTGAATACAACGCTTCTGACATGTAATAAAAATTATCTATAACTACTTGGATTCAGTCGAAAATCACTCTCGGGATTTTTTCATCAAAGACAAATCCTTTTAAATCGTTCAAGAAGTAGGCTCAAACATTTGTACCTTTTGTATCAGAGTTCATCAAGGCATAAAACTAAGGAAATTTGATATCAAAAGGAAGATATTTAGTAAATGTCACGTTATAGAAAAAATATTAAAAATCTGGCCAACTATAGTCATTAAAGTTGCCTGACGTAACGCAACCACCCACACTGGTCGCTGGCCCTAAAATGGATCTATAGCACACTCGCTTGTTTTCTTCCGGTTTGAACTAGTTTATGTCAAAAAAATTTAATTTTAATCTAATAATAAGAATTATATAATTATAATATAAATTCATTCTTTTCATGGATCAGCATTCATATCAGGTCATTCTAAAAATTCAAGTAGTCTAATTTTATATTTTATAATGTTATATTCATTGTTACCAGTTGGAGCTGTTATCAGGCCGATGATACGGTTTCGATCTAATGGGAGATCCAGCCCTGGAATCGGCTATTAAATAATTTGATCATTCTGAAGAGGGTTTGCATTAAATTTTCATTAATATTTCAAAAACTTAGAAGTCTCCAAAATAAATATATTAAGGCTCAACCCTCTTGAAATTATATTTTCTCCAACCAAAAGATATTATTAAATAAAATCAAAATAACTTTTATGATTATATATTACACAGGCTTAAAAGTTGGTAAACAAATGTATGAAGGTTCAATTCTATGGGGAATATAGTTTGAAAAAAGTTTCAAGGTTATATACTCCAATTTAAATATCATTAGGCTTGCTACCGATTGAAGTACATATATCAAGGCTAATATAAAAATTCAAGTAGGCTAATTTTATATTTTATAATGTTATAAATAATTATATTTTAAACAATTTCATATTAATGAATATAAATAAATTTTGAATGATAAAGAGAATTGGAAAATGATTAGAATATTTGCATTTTAGCAACTTTAATCATGTAACATATGACATAATAATTATAAGCCTAGAGAAATTTTGATAACCAAGTTCAAGGACACAATTATGGTTGAATGTTTCTCATGAAGACAAATAAAATCAACTGGTGTAGGACCACACGACTTCCACATTAGGTTCTCCTTTATGGGAAATAATCAAACCAATTTTCTTCTTTCAAATTATTTCAATCTGGATTTCCCCCAAGCCGCCATTTTGAGAAATCCAAGGTTCTCAGACTAAGTTCTATAATTCCAATCAAAAGCATAGGGGTACTTCTTCTAGTCATAGATATCTTAGTTTTAAAGCTCTAAAACCTACCAAATCCGAAATATGGCGCTTTAAAGTTTTTTTTGCGACATGACTAATTTACTTGCCTCCTTTGATCCCAATCGGAGTATTTACTAGTTGAAGAAGCTAAGATATTTGATAAGTATATCGATTATTAATAAAGAGGTACATCTGATTGTTCGATTGTAACCAAAATCAACTTCAATTAAATAATAGAAACTCACAATTGAATTTCAGAATTTTTCAGAAAATAAACATATATATACCTACATACAATTGACATTTTCTAAAGTACAATTGAGGTTTTGTGAAATTGAATTGATATTTCTGAAATACATTTGTTCTTTTCTAATATTTAATTGAGAATTCTGAATTACCATTGGGATTTTCTCAAATACACATAGAAAAGGTGTAATCTTTTGTTTCGTATAACACGAATTCGCACTTATGGAACTTAACCATGCTTAAACAGAGGTTACCTGTTTATTAAAAAATTTATAATTCGAGTTCCAACCAGTTTAATTCATGATTAAAATTAAATATTTTTAGCCATATATAATGTTTTGAGTCGATAAAGAAATTATAGATATATTTTAAAATCCAATTATAATTTTTTTTTTTTTTGAAGAAGAGGCCGTCTAAAATTTAATTTCTAGAGATTAATTCATTTGAATGCTGGCTGACCCATTTAAATATTAAACTCTATAGTTTCTTTGGTTCATTTCCAAAATGAAAAACAAGATTTCCATTATATAGAACCCTAAATCCTTGTTACCATCTGTTGTAGAGTAATGGAAATAAAATTATTTCTTTTATAAAATCAAACAAATATTTGACGTTTCCATTAATCGATAACAATTTCAGTAATAGCTTTCGAAAAATGGAGGAAATTTTCCATTAATCAGCCACATTATTTTATCCTGGGAACAAAGTATATTCAAGTTAAAAATAAAATAAAATAATTTTAAATTAAAAAAAAATTATAATGAATGGTATTTTTTTTATGTAATTTAAAAAATAAAATTGAATTCGTTCTAGAGATTATTCAAATTTAATATTTAATTAAAATGAACTCGATTATGTAACGATAAGCCTGGAAGAGTAACTCCTCTTATTTGATAAGCATGCGATATGTCAGGGTCAACTCGGTGAACCTCGGATCTATTTTGATGTCATTAATCGACTTCGTGCGTTGAATGACGTGAATTAGGAGCTGAATGAAAAATAGGTAATAGTTCTTTGTCTCTAACTTGACCAAAAAGTTATCAACTTGCCCTTCTCCTTCTAATCAAGCTAGCGCGGGTTCAGCCCCGATTCGCTGCTGCAATCCGACTTTACCATAATCTGATCCCTACATAATTGGAAAAAAATAATATATAGTATCGTAAAATGGCTAATGGTTAATGCCGAGAAAGCCAAAAAAAAAAAAAACTTGCCCTTCTAACTTGTAAATAGTTTTATACTCTTTGCTTAACAAGTAAAATATCATTTCTATTAAGTTATTAATTAATAGATTATATTTATTATTTATAAATGTTGTAAATAAATTAGAAAATTCTTACTCAATTCACTGAATATAAGAAGACAATAGATGAAGGGGCATTATCTAATGAATTCCAAAATAATTCCACATGATTCCAAAGAGGTGTACACCTAATTCCAATTGTGGTTCACCTCTCGTTTCACTCTATATCGTATGAATATGCAAAATTTATTTATACCTAAGTACACCTATAAACATTTTCACATTGTTAAATCAATAATTAAATACAATAGATAGGAGTGCCCTATCTTCAGGACTCCCCCCCTCCCCTCCCCCAGTTTCATGAAAAGTACTCCCCCATTTTATTCAGTTCTAAAGAATTAAGAGAGCTTTTTACTACTTTTTCTTGAAGTTATAAGATTTGACCACTTTTATTTTGAGCATATAATGCTAAAATGCAACAATTCCCCCTCCCCCCCCTCTGTGGGCACCCCTGCAATAGGTATGAAAAAATCTTCTAAAAAACGCTATTTGGCTATAAGTACTACACCTTTTAAATTAGAAAAAAATAGCAAAAACAATATCTAGAATCGGTATACTTTCAAGATTTGCTAATTTTATGTCAGCTAGAAAATTTAAATTTAATACAGAGGTGAAAATTTATTAATTTAAATTATTATTAATAAGTTGTTGTAGGGAAATAAGAACAATAGCTTATGCGAATATTTTTTATTTTATGCCAACGTTTCGTCAACTTTGTTGACTTCCTCAGGGCCCAAACAAATTAACTTCGTTGCATATTTGTCATTTTATAAATGAAATCAGTTTTTAAGAGAATGAAAATGATGTTTAAATAAAATATATCCAGAATTTGTAGTTTTAGTTTTCCATTGAATTAATTCAGTTTGACTACAACAGAAAATACTTCTATTGATCAGATAAAAAAAGTTGTCACTAACAAGGGATAAATTTTAATTTCAAACAAAATGCTTTCTGTAATTGAAATTAGTCCTTTGTTATATTTTTAAAGCAAATGAATGTAAGAAGGGGCGAAGATGCAGGTCATCATAAACCCTTGCACTTCAGATAATATTAGAAGAGTTTTATAAAAAGAAAAGATGGAAATTAAATTGCCCGGTCTTGAAGAATTGAAGATTGTAAAAGTCGACAAAATATGAGGAAGGGAGAGAATTCCAGTCCCTAAAAATTATGGATGATTCGGAAACTCTCCATTTAGATTATTATGAAGAAATGTAATGAATCCCATAGGCCTTCTGAGCACGTATCCTGAAACAAAATTTGGAAAAATATTGTAATACTCGTATGTAAGAAAAAAACTCGTGTTTTTTGTTCTATTTTAGCAAGAAGAAATCTTCCCAAATAATTTTTTATAAATGTTCAAAGATACTCATCTTATATTTATCTAATTTATATCTATCTTATAAAAAGATTAGCTTAAACATGTGTCGTTTTTTTTTTTTGATATGATTAATCGGGGTTATGCAAGTTTGCTGACACTGTTTTTCAAATGTATTTAATTAAACGGACAAAAAGTCCTGTGTTTTTGGAAAAAGACAAAATGAGAGGAGGTGAAAAATCCAAAATTTTAACATTGAATCGTTGTAGAAAGATAATAAATAGGAATTTAAGTTTGAATTCAGAGGATCGCCCCCAAGTATTTATTTTTGCGAATTTTAAGCAAAAAAAAAATATATTTCACCTTGTTCGACAAAGACGATATAAAATATACCCCAGACTCCAAAATCAGGCATTACATTTACTTTTATTTTTTTGAAATCTACCTAGTATTTTATTTTTTAAATTTTAAAAAGTTTCTAAAATTTTTTTAAAATTTTCTTTACTATATTTAAAATGTTTCACCAAGAACCCACACCACCCTCCCTTAACAAAATTACATTTTTTGGTTAGTCACAAAAAGATATGTGTAATTGAAAAGTTTTTTTACAAAAATATATGGTTTTTTCACTTTTATTTGGAACCGATTTTAAAGGCGTGGTGAGGAGATGGATTGCGCGAATCGATTCGTTTTTATATCACAAACGTTAAGTCACATTAATTTCCACACAGGGTCATTATAGTAAAAAATTCTCCTTGATTAAATGGATTAAAAAAAAATATAAACATTGCATTATGGGGAGGAGTCCGCTCTTGGGAGTCGTCCATAAATTACGTCACACAGTTAGGGGGGATGGGGCATCTCAGATTTATGACTAAATGTGACAGGGGGACCGGAAATCTTAAAAATTGTTATGTCACAAAATTCAAATTAAAAAAATTTCAAATATATTTTTTAGAATTCAGGTTATTATTATTCTAACCTTAAAATGTTGGTAAAATAAATCTAGAAAAAAATTGTAATCACCAATAAGAGTATAAAAGTGATAGTGTGACGTCACAATACAGGGGGTCTATGAAAATGTGACAGAATATGACACAAGGGTAGGGGGGTCTAAAAATCTTGAAATTCATGTGACGTAATTTATAGACGGCCCCTTGTAATAACAAATATTCATGAGAACTATATATTTCTAATTTCTTCCTAAGTACCTATTAAGTATTTCGAAATAATTAAATTTACAAAATTCGTCATCATTTAGGAAATCAAAAAAAATTCGTTTAGAAATTACTTTCTTCCAAAATATAATCCCCTCATGGTTAAATTGATAAATAAATCTTAAGATTAATTAAGAGTTGTTTAATAAAATACATTTCGAAAGTAGGTATTTTGTTATTTTATGAAAATTCGGATTTTAAATTGTAAAACAATAGTTTTTATATTTTTTTGTATTGTTAACAATTTAGTAATGAAGTAGGTATATACCTAAATAGTTTTATGTGTGAATCAATATGGATTTGAGGCTGATCGCTAATAGAAGAAGAAAAGTGGGTTTATATAATTGATTAATTATTTCATAAACCTTTTATTTAGCACAATACATAAGTACATTGATAAATAAGATTGAATGATTTTTATCTATAAAATGTTATTTAAATCTGATTTTAATTAAGATACAAGATAAATATAGGTACTTAAAACGAGCTACTTTAAATGGTACACATATCGCTTAATTTCTTTCTCAATTCCTAAGATGTAATTCAATATATTAAAATTTCATTTTTAAACATATTTATGCATAATCGTCCCATTACTAAACATCTTATAAATTTAGAAACTAGTAAATCAATTAAACGATCTAAATTTAAATATCGTTTTAAAATAATTTGACAGCATCTTTAAACTTCGATTTCGTTCTAGTATTTCAACAGCGAAAACTTAGCATTTCAGCTACCACTTGGTTTTAGTCATATTGAAGCGATGTTGAAGAGAATCATTTTCTTTTTAATTAAAAATATCCAAGAAAAAGTTTGGGAACCCCTGATTTATTAATTTTTTTTAAATATATAACTTAATTGTGGATTTTGTTTTCAATCCCCTGGATAGTTAGCGGACATATTATTAGAGATTTTATTCTATTTTTTTTTTTTCAATTCGGATTCGAGAATTTGAAGATCCGAAAAGATTCAGGGCCCGAAATACTTTGTAAGTATGTCGCTCTTAAAATTGTAAGAAATGGTTTAAAAAATTAACAATATATACTTAAAAAAAAATTTTTTGATTTTTATTTCCTCTTTGTGAAACAACTGTTAAAAAACTCCTGTGCTTAATATGTTTCACTATAAACCAATACCGCTTTCCCTAAATATTATTTAAATATAACTAAGTCATTTAAGTATAATGTAATTGTTAATTTATATGGAAACTAATTTGGTATATTCATTTGATCAGAAAATATTTGATTTCAGATAATTATTAATAGAAATCTAATTTTCTGGGCGTCTGTCTCTACAGTCGATTCTTTATATCTAATTCCAGATGGAAATTCCACTGTATTAGATTTCAAGAGGAATGTAAGAAAAATACTTTTGGTGGCATTAGGTTGTTGAAATCAAAACTTCTCAATGTACAAATAGAAAAGAAACATAAAACAGGGGTGTCCAACCCGTGGACTGCAATGAGTGTGGCCCAACATAAAATCATAAACTTCCATTGAGATTTATATTTATTCCCTTTTTCGAAATATGAATGTACATTTGTACAATACGTGAAGCTTTTTTCAAGAATAAAATTCACTAAAAGCAAAATTATAAGCTCAACTATATAAATTATAAGAAAGTTAAGGAACCTTTAGAGCAACAAAAATGGTATCACTGAGACAATAATAATGATGTTCATTGCATTCATAAGTGTCAATGGTTTTATTAGACTATAAGGATCTATAAGATACCTAGACTCTAAATTTAGTATTTTTTTCTTTACATCACAAATTTTTTGAGGGGTGATACTACTAAATACTATTTTTGTTTTTATATATTTCTTTTGTTGAACCCCAAACCTCCCTTTGTGGAACCATGGGGTGATACTACTAAATACTATTTTTGTTTTTCTATATTTCTTATTTTGAACCCCAAACCTCCCTTTGTGGAACCATGGGGTTCCGCGGAATTCAGGTTGAGAATCACTGCTCTAAATTATTGATAGTAGATAAATTAATTATATTTATATTTTTTGTAGTACATTTAAATCCCCAACCGAATTCCACTTTTTACTATTTAAATAATTATTTGATCAAATCATTGGGCTTCAATTTTCAGACTAAATTTATCAACTGCAATAAATGTTAATTATTCATCGTAGAGCTTTTACTTTTTTAGACATTTTTGTTTAGAATTGAATTTACTTTAACAAAGGTCATTATACAAATTTGTGTATTTCAAAGGGTTAGGCAAAAAAGTTTAAATATATGTTTCATTTCAAATTTGATCTCTTATACAAGCAAAAGCAAGTGACCTACAAAAAAAGTTACATGAAACAATTTTTAGGGATTTAAATGTACTACAAAAAATCTTTTATAATTAATTTGTCTACGACTAATAATTTAGAAGATAGACGAAGATTTTAAAATTATATTCACGAATTTTTTTTTGGTTAAAATAAAAATAATTTTTCAAAAATATTTACCTTTTCTGGTAAAGGGTTATTTCCTGTAATATACCAAATTTTTTTAGAGAAATCCTTGATATCAACCGAATGCCACTTTTATTCCATCTCATGGCGAGGTGTCGGACTTGCGTCGCACCTCTCGATATTATGGTAGAATTATAAATGATAAAGATTTATTTATTTATTTATTTTATTTTATCATTTTAATCTATCTGAAGGCTTACTGTATCATTCTAATATAAGAAAATAACATTTTAATTAATAATTTTGTAGTTTAAAAGAAATTGTATGAAAAGATTGAATTTCTTCTCTCCGGGAGTGAATCAACTAGAAATGGCGTAAAGTTTTATTTTTTTTTTCTCATTAGATATTTATTCAAATCTATTGAAATTTAATATCTGTGTATTTTTTTCATTTACATTTTATATCCAATATTTATTATTGAGAAATTTGTATTTTAAAGGGTAGTTTATTTGAAGTCCAATTTGAAAAAACGCTAATAACTCCGTTAAAATTTTTTTAAAAAATATGAAATTAATAGATATTATAAAACAATTAATTATTAATAATTTTATTTTATTTTGAACGAAATCGGTACAGTACTTTTTGAGAAAATTGTCAAAAACCATCTGAACCGTCAAAAAAACGATGTTTTTTGAAAGCACGCGATGGCTTTGAAAAAAGTTTAAAAAGTCGTATGAAACGAAATATTGACTTGTGACATGGAAGTGAATTTTAAAATGTTTCTAAAACGGCATTTCATAGACGGTTCAGATGGTTTTTGACGATTTTCTCAAAAAGTACTTTACCGATTTCGTTCAAAATTGAAGTAAATTATTAATAATTAATTGTTTTATAATATCTATTAATTTCATATTTAAAAAAAAAAAATTAACGGAGTTATTAGCGTTTTTTCAGATTGGACTTCAAATAAACTACCCTTTTAAATGCAAATTTCTCAATAATAAATATTGGATATAAAAGATAAATGAAAATAATACACGAATATGAAATTTCAATAGATTTTAATAAATATCTAGTGAGAAAAAAAATAAAACTTTTCGACATTTCTAGTTGATTCGCTTCTGAAGAGAAGAAATTGAATCTTTTCATACAATTTCTTTTAAACTACAAAATTCTTGATTAAAATGATATTTTCTTATATTAAAATGATACAGTGAACCTTCAGATAGATGAAAATGATAAAATGAGATCGCTTTCTTTATTATTTATAATTTCTTTGGTCTACCATAATATCGAGATGTGCGACGCAAGTCCGACCTCGCCAAGAGATGGAATAAAAGTGGCATTCGGTTGATATCACGATATGACTTTTCCATACAACCTGCCCACTCCCTTATATTTAATATTTAATAAAATAATGTATAATTATTTACGAAAGACCGCCCCTCCCCCTCCTCTTAAATCTTAGGTACATTAGCAATTTATGAAATCTCTTTATAAATCTTTGATTATGTTTGGAAATTTTATTATTTTAAATTATTTTTTGACCCCCCTCCCCCCCTCTTTTTTGTTCACTATTAATTTCACATAGTGAGTCATTTTCATAAGGCCATATAGGGTGCATATGCGAAATTTCCTACAAATTGATTAAGATTAAAGTATCTTGAAGTTGTTATTGATAGATTCCCTTCACAATTTTGGCCCCTGAAAAAAATAATAACACTATTTTTATTATAGATCTCTTTTATAGTAAATTTCATTTTTCGTGATATTTTTAGTTTGAAAATTATATAATTTGAATTTTTTAATAGCCCTCCCCCACCCCTTAATTTTTGGTTCAATTTAAACGAAAATCTAATCGGCTCTTAATCTCAATGCACTAAAGCCACATGTGAAATTTCGTTTTGATATTCATACTATTCATTGAGTTAGATCGTACACAATATTTGATAACTTACTAACTAAAAGACATTTTAGGATATAATTAATACTTCGTAAAATATAATTTTGTCGATGTTCACTCATTAGGAATTTTTTGTAGACCAACAGTTTCAGTCGTTTTCAAGATATTTAGATCGACCCAAACAAAGTACCCATGATAACTTCCACAAATCGATGCAGAGGAAGACCTGAATAAAAAAATGGTATTTTCACTGAGAGTACAAAAGATCTTAATTTATAAGTAAACTAAAGATTTTCTAATTGAAAAAAATTTGTTATGCCGAGAGTAGCAGAGTCGTTGATTCATAAAGTTAAATCAATGAGGCTGTACTCTGCTCTATGCAAATAAACATATAGTTAGATATAATATTATATGTATACCGAACATAAGTATATACTTATATATAATTTGTTTGTTAGAGAGTATATTATCGAAGGATTGAACTTAATCATCATTTTAATTTTAAATATTTTTATAAGAATTTTGCTGGCTTGGGGTGTACTGGATATATTAATTTTTTATTGTTAGGATAAATAAACTGAATTTTCTTCTTTCCAGTAATTTATTTTGTTTTTCAAATGGTTATTCCAAATATTTCGAGAGCGTTCTCAGCATCTCTTCCTCAGTGGAAACTGTGGGACCACACAATTTAAATATTTTATCTATTATTTATTAAGGATTCCCTAGTAGCACAATGTTTCAAACTCTATAGTGCCTTTTGAGAATCTATATAGTGGCTATATAGTTACTATATAGTTTGAAACATTGTGCTACTAGGGTTCAAATATCCAATCGGATAGAGAAACATTGAAATTAAGAACTATAATTAACAAGTTTGTTGATATATTAACGAAAAGATTTGTCTATTATTTTTTATTTAACTATTTTCGATAAAAGATAAAGTTTTCATGCTGAGAGTTGGCTGTGTTGAGTGTAATATGATGTCGTAATATTAATATGACTTATACTAATTAATGTATTAATGATGTATTAAAATTAATTAGAGTTTAGTCGATTTGCTCCTACCTTGTAAGAATGGCTAGCGCGTCTGCACTGATCGATTTCCGCCATACAAATGAATAAAATGCCGTTTTTAATTCCGATTATCTTGAATGCATTTCTCTAGGTGGGCTCGATTTTCTAAAATAGAAAATATTAAAGAATATTTTTCTTAAAAAAAAGGAAATTTATATCAGTAAAAGATAAATGAAAATAAATTTAACATGAACTTTTAGATTTCAATTTTTTATCTAAATATAAGTAATTATTATTACATAGTATTGGACCAAAAAAATCTTTATTAAAAAAAAAACAATTTCAATTAATAGAATAATATATTTTTACATGTTTAATCTTAAGAACGAAATGGACCATTCAAATTACCTCAACCCAGTACACCTCAATCTTGTTATAAATACAGGATATTCTAATTGAGTGTTTAAGATTTTATGTACGTACTTATTAACAAACATTTTGACAAATCAATTAATATCTCGAAAAAATTTAATTTTTTCGATGTTCAGTCATTAGGGCTTTTTTGTAGACCAAAACGCCATGGTTTTTTCTACAGTTTTTTAATCAATATAGTTTCAGCCATTTTTGAGATATTTCCAAAAAATAAAAAAACTAGTGAAATCTAGGGTTTAATTTTTGTGATTGTATTTTTCACTTTATTAATGACATAAACTCTACTAATAGACTAAATTTTATCATCCTAGGGGCATTACATATTTAATAGATGCACATTTACCCTTCAATCTTCCATCATTCATTTTAATAGTCGAAAGACTGAGTTTTTCGAATTTTTTCTTCATTTGTGTTCCAAACTCTACCAGCATACCAAATTTTAGTATAATAAGGTCATCACATATTTAATAGATTCAAATCTACTCTACAATCTTCAACCCTTCATTTTAGGGGATGAAAGAGGGAATTTGGGAATTTTTCCTTTATTTGCGTTCCAAACTCTACCAGCATGCCAAATTCCATGGTGATAGAATGATTAGAAGTAACCCATAGATGATGATCTGTCAGTGAGTCAAAGTGTCAGTGCCAAATTTAGTTATTTTCTCAGAAACTATTTACTTATGCTATATTATTGACATTTGATACTCTCTTCAAGATCGATTAGGTAACTACATGTATATAATTTCAGCTCTGTGTCTATTGCTTCTGAGCTGCAAGCGAATTAAAAGTGGCTCGAAATTGTTCGTATAAAAATCGTATAACGTGTGTACGCCCAATGCTCGAACTTGTCCTGCGCACTCTGTGTCTTATGATATTTGAATTTTTTAAATTATATTAATTTTTAATAATAATAATAATAACGTTTAAAGATCAAAAACAATAAATTTCTTTTCAATTACCTTAATAGAATGTATTTTTATTTCTTTTAGTACACAACAGATAGAAATACGATTTCTACATGTAGTAATGGGAATGTTTTTATATTGTAATTTCTATTTTAAATTAGAAATTGGATTTAAAAATCCATAAATAGTAAAAATAAACCAAAATAAGCTAGAAAATCAAATATTGAAAATAATAACAAAGACAAAATGTTATTTCTACTTAGCATAATATCCTTGAAATAACTGCGAAGAATGGCAAATTGCCATGTTTTTCATGTCCCGTTTTTAAACTAGAGGACACCCACCACAAGAATCACCACCAATTAGGAATTATTTCTTCGCTCACAAATTAGAGTAGTTTAGTGATTTATAATATATATCTCCTCAAATATTCTTGATTGTTTTCAAATACTTATGTATATTTTTTTATTTTTCTATCCAATCTCCAATAATAATAAAAAAAAACTTCTTATTTATTAAACAAATTTAATTTTATCCAATGCATGTTTCGGGGGGGGGGGGGGTCGGATAGGCTAGGTGGTAGCGTGTCAGCTTGCTAACAAAGTGGACCCGGGTTCGAATCCGACTCGAGGCATCCGGCTAAAATCCTCCGGGGTAGGGACACATTTAAATAAAATAAATAGTACCGTAAATTGGCTTATGGCTAGAAAGGCCGAAAAGCAAAAAAAAAAAAAAAAAATTGCATGTTTCGGGCTTAATTTATCTTTTTTTTTTAATTTTCGTCTGATTTATAATAATTAACAAATTCATAATTTTCCTAAATTATCAAAATTTAGCCAATTGATTTTTTCCTAATCTTTACACATATACTTAAAATAAATTTACAATAAAATATTTGTTAATAATAATAACAGATAATAGAATATACATTTAGTGAAACAAATATTATCATATTTGTACAACTTAACTCAGTCATTTTCTATTTGTCAACACTAAAATAAATTATTCGAAAGTAGATTTTAGATTTTTATGAAAACAGAAAATTAGTAGAAAATACAGAGGAAAACATAAACGGTCGGTAATATCACTTTTTCTTTCAATCAAGCTAGTAATTAAATACTTAGTTGAAAACTATTTTCTCCATTTATATGTTATTACTAAAATGAAAAAAATACATAGCTTAGAATTTTTAGAATTGTCGTAATTATAGTTAGAGCAAGAAACTCGTTCAAGGTTATAATTTATTAACATTGGAAATATTGTCTAGATTCTAGAATACACGCTCTTTTCCTTTTCTTTTTGCAGACATCCATCCAGAGGTCAAAAGTCACTAATAATTTGATTTATGTTAAAGAGATATTTGATTCTCAGTGATGAAATAATCGTACTGAAAATAAAGTTGCAATTTTTTTTCAAAATGAAGGGTTTTTTTTAAGAAAAGCCATGTGAGCTTAATTTTAGACGTATCAATTTAAAAACGTTCAAATTATGAGAGTTTGCATATAAATATAAAGTAGAAGCATGTTTATGAATAAACAAATACTTACCTAGCTTCCTTTTGTACAAGTGAATGAATAATAATGAATACAATTTGCTTTTATTAAAGTATGTTTCCTATTTGATAAGTGTAAATGAATACCAATGAGGCGAATTAGAAAGAACAACATAAAATGTCAATGAGATAAAGGGACCGATATCTTAGCTAATCATAAAATTAAACAGTTCTTAAATGGAAAATTTTAACAGATAAAAATCAGGTTTTGATCAATTAGCTTATATTTGAGTTTTATTTAACATCTATCTATGATATTGATGTTTCCTTTTGTAAATAGTCTATTGGGAAGACAATAATAAGGGAAATAAAAATTGTAAATAAAATCTATCTATATATATATCTATATAAATAAAATTAAAGTTTTGTCTGTACATTGGTTCAAATCACGCCAAATTTTGGTTGCACACGTTTCAAGCAAAGTTATGGACGAAAACACCCTCAACAAAATTCCTGTATGTCTGTCTGTCTGTCTGTTTCAGTGGTTTCCGCGAAAAGTTGCTCACGATTCACGTCAAAACGGCTGAAGGGATTATTATGAAATTTCATATTTGTATCAGAGGTGTTCTAACTTACGTTTTTAGCTATATAACGTTTTGATATTTTGACCCCAAAAGGGGGTTTGGGGGGGTGCACGAATGAAAATTAACTCTTAAACTATTAACTCTTACGGGAAATTTTATAATGAGCAAAGTTGTGATGTGATTTCTGACAACTTTTGTTTAAAAATTCCCCCCCAAAAAACCACCCAAAAAGGGGGGGAAGGAGAAAAATATATAAATTCTGCTCCTGGAGCAAACTCAACCAAATTTTGTATACATAATCTGTGGCCTCTAGAGAGCTAGAAATGCAAAAACTAACCACCCAAAATGGGGGGGGGGGGTCAAAAAATGAAAATTCTTGCCCTTTGAGCAAAACTCAACCAAATTTTGTATACATAATCTGTGGGCCTCTAGAGAGCTAGAAATGCAAAACTAACCATCCAAAATGGGGGGGGGGGTCGAAAAATGAAAATTCTTGCCCCGGAGAAAACTCAACCAAATTTAGTATACATAATCCGTGGGTCTCTAGAGAGCTAGAAATGCAAAAACTAACCACTTAAAAAGGGGGTCAAAAAATGAAAATTCTTGCCTTTTTGGAGCAAACTCAACCAAATTTTGTATACATAATCTGTGGGACTCTAGGAGAGCTAGAAATGCAAAAACTAACCACCTAAAATGGGGGTCAAAAAATGAAAATTCTTGCTCTTGGACCAAACTCAACCAAATTTTGTTTACATAATCTGTGGGTCACTAGAAGGCTAGAAATGCAAAACTGGGGTGCGGGGGTGGGAGTGGGGGGGTGGGTTAGGGGCATGGGATGCGCGGAGTGAAATGGCGGTGGAATGAGGGGAGTATGGCGGAGTAGGGGGGGCACGGGGTGGTGCAAGGCTGGTGGATGGGGGGTTCAGGCGAGGGTCCAGTGGCGTAGTGGGGTGGTACGGAGGTGGTGGGGGTGGGTGCTGGTTAGAGTGTTGAAGTGGTGGTGTGGGGTGGGGGTTGGGGTGCTGGGTGGGTTTCGGGGAGTGTGGTGGGTTTCGGGGAGTGTGGTGGGTTTCGGGGAGTGTGGTGGGTTGGAGTGGGGGGGGTGAGGTTGGGTTCTGTGGTATGGGGGCGGGGGTTGGGCACGGGTTCATGGTGCGGGGGTAGGGGTGCTGGATGGGTCGGGGGGGAGTGTAGTGTGAGGGTGAGATTCGTGGGTTGGGGTTCCAGGGGACGTGGTGTGCTCCCTGGCTAGCAAGAGGCCGCCGAAGGCGGGCCTTGCAGCTAGAACCAACCAACCAACGAACACAGATTGATTTTTATATATATAGATATATATATATATATATAAAATTAAGGTTTTGTCTGTACATTGCTCCAAATCACGCCAAATTTTGGTTGCACACCTTTCAAGCAAAGTTATGAACGAAAACACCTTGAACAAAATTCCTGTCTGTCTGTATGTCTGTCTGTTTCAGTGGTTTCCTCGAGAAGTTGCTCACGATTCACGTCAAAACGACTAAAGGGATTGCTACTATAGGAATTTCATACATCACTAAAAATGGTATTATGAGAATATATCAAACTCTTAAGACAATTAATATGTGCTTGGATGGATAAGATTTGACTTGAAATACTCTGGACGATTAGCAAATTATAATTATTCACTGATTGGAAATATTGGCCTCTCTATATTAGATTGCAAAGGCTATACTTTAAAGTACATGGCATTGCCGATTCCCTCTTAGTAAAATAAGTTAATTAGTATAATGCTAAAATAATTGCTTTATTGACTCTAAACATTATATAACGAAGAAGTGTTTAAGTAAGAAGGAAAGTCCGCATCTCGCTGTATTATCATAGGTATAATTATAAAGTACAAATGAAACAAAAGTTAAAAAACTAAAAATAAAAGACCAAGAATTTTTTTCAATTAATTTAACTCTTTTTTCTCTCTGTATAAAAATAAAAAGATTATGTCATTTATTTATACATCTACCATATATAAAAATAGTAATCACAACAATACTATTTCTACCATATTTATCAGATTCTATTTTTTAACTTATTTTAAAGAGGAAACTTTGACGAGGAATAAACTTCTCATTTAAACAGTTACTTTGAAAGTCAAACAAATATTAGATCTAACTCTAAAGAAAAATATTAATCAAATATTTATGATTCGATACCCTAATACAGTGTTCTTTAACCTGTGTTCCATGGAACCGTAGGGTTCCACTCAAACGCTTTAGGGGTTCCGCGACTTAATGCTAAAATTCGATGGATAATACAAATACTTTATATTATTTATGCAATATTTATCTTTTTGTTTGAATAAATGCAAATTTATATCTTATATTATAAAGTTTTTATAACAAAGGTAGGGACGAACCTTATTCAAAACATTTAATTTTATGGAATACGACACCCCCCACCCCTAAAAACAAATCTGGGCGTAGCACTAACGAAGGTTTCCATAAAAAATTATCTCAAAAAAGCATTCCGCGGGATGACAAAAGTTGAAGCACACTGTCCAGAAGAAGAACAAAACTACAGATATAGGTATACCTATCCGTTTAATAATATTAAAAAAAAAACTTTAAAATATCAATCAATATTTGAAGAAAAACTAATAAAAGAGATCAATGATATAAAATAACATTTTAGATTAGCATGAAAACATAAAGATGTTTTTGAGCCCATTTTTTTCGTTGTATGTGGGATGTAATGGAAGAATTGGTACATGCGTGGACAAATTTGGTCTGCGCTCTTCTTTCAAAATCCTTAAGAATCAGAAGAAAAGTGAAAACTGATTTGTTTCGTTTGAAATTTTAAAATTGAATACTAATAAAAAACAGCATTCCATCTATTAACTAAATTTGTACTCTGTGCAATCTCAAAACAATGTGAGGCACACTGTAAGTTATTTTCAAAAAACAGACCTTATTAATTTCAGAGAGAGCTGATATTTACTTTATTATGTCCTTTTGTTTAAAATAAATAGGTAATGTCTTTTTGGAGGGGTCCAAAATGAAGTAGGTGATCAGGTGAAAAATTTATCGTTATTTCTTGTAAACTTACAAAATCCAAAATGGTGTGAATATAAATATTAGCAAATTTTTTCATCAGTATTCTCAAAATAAAGTGAAAAATTTCGAATTAGGGTGCAATTTGAAAAAGGTTTATAAAGTTATCTAGTCACAGGATTCAGCAGATATGCATTTTATAAAAAAATGAAGAGTAATAATAATAAGTGATCGAAAATACCTATGAAAACCTTCGAAAAAAGGAAAAGAAGCTCAAAATATTAAAATATGTTAAAACAACTCTTTCTAATCCCATCAGGTGCTTATAATTTATATTCGTTTGTCAAAAATTAAAGTATGTGGTTATAATTTTTAGCGGGGCTAAAACAGAGAGTCGAATGAGGGGCTTAAAGAAAGAATTTGATATAACGTCATATCATACAAAGTTATTAAGCCCAAATGGTGTAAAATTATTACTTGATAGGTAAAAGTTTCGATTAGGGTTTCCAAGATGAAAGGGGGTTAAAAAATTCTAAGTAGGTTGAAATCTTTTATTTAGTCAGCTGGATTCTAGTCAAGAAGGTAAAGAAATACCTGTCGACGGAAAAATACCATCATAATCATCATGAGGAGTGGTTCGAAATCCGAGCCAAGTAAAAATTTGAATCTAGCAATGAGCTTTTATTTGATTGACAAAATTTTGGAAAATTGGGTTTCTATTAAAAAATATTATAATTCTTATATTAAGTAAAAATTAAATGACTCGAATTTTAAAAAGTCTCACATTTTAAATGGCAAGACTTTCGAGATTTAAGGCAACCATAGCAACCAGTCAATTCGCAAGGTTTATATTTTAATTTAAGAAAAAATCAAGAAGGCATCGTAGATAAATTATGTTTTAATTACATGCGGAAAGAGACATCACTTCTGGAAGAATCAAACCCGAGGGTCAGATCGGCTAGCTAATTTAATTTAAAAAAATATGTTATTGAAATATTAGCTAAATTATTCAGGACTTCAATCGATTTTAAACTCAATTAAAAAAGGACCTGGTGTAGTTTGATTCAGACTGGATATTTTATTATATTTTTGAACATTTTAATTTCGAACGTTCTATAGTATATTTATTTACATTTTCTTGAAAGCAAGAGCCGAAAAGTCCAGTTAAGGAATGCATATGTTCAGCAGTGGACTCAGATGACTGGATGCTGATGATGATAATAAAGGGCCTACCTAGACTTTTGGTAAATTTCCACTTGTCTGGGCTTAGAGATTTAATCGGAGCCCGGAGGCCTCAGGGTAGTCTGACTCTTTATAAATTAGAATAGGGACTAGCTTTCCACTAAATTTCAATTTTCTTCGTTTCCTGAATATTATTTAATAATTTAAATTTTTAACCCGGCGCCGCCCCCCCCCTGCCCCCCCCTGCATTTTTTCTTTGTTTTAGGTATTAATTTTTTTTTTTTTTTTTTTCCATATTTCAGAATAAATAAATAAAATAAGGAAAAAGTTGATTGAATTAATTAATTAGGTCCGAACGGTCGAATCAGATATTATTATAAAGAGAAACAAAGAGCTTCTCCTCTGCTTGATGCAAGTAAATATACACACATATGTATATATCATTGGCATGCGGTCCATGGATGCTGTGGATACGTCGCATCCTTAAAATCTCAGAACGTCAAGAGTATCTTCATACCCTATCATATATTAATCTTGTTTACCTTTATTTCGCTTAGTTTTAATTTAAAATTTATCGAACTTTTTAACGTTAAAATATGAATAGAATTTTCCAGATTTCATATTTGAATCATTTTCTCATCTTATGGAAAATACGTTGATTTTATGAGGTTGGAAGTAAATTACTTTACATGTAGATACTCGCCGTCAGATTTCATTTAAAATCTATAAATTGAATAAAAAAATTAATTGTAAATGATGAACTAAAAGATGTTTTGGCAAAAGTATCTGATTGCACTTGGCCGCTTTTTTAATTAATATTTTGTCTACCTTATTATAAAATTGTTTTACAGACAAACTGAGGCGAAGACTTGTCTAGTGAGCAGAGGGTGAGGGAAACATCATCTCCAGACACATGTTCAAACCTGTCGCGACAAGCTCGCTTTTTGACAGTAGAAGCATCGGCCCGGTCATTCAATAGGCACACCTCGATCCTGGGAGCCCCTGCTATTTAGATAACTAAATCGGCAGATCAGTTAAGCGTGTGACTACCGCACGACCGGACGGCGCTTCCCTGCCTAGCATCTATTTGTACACTCAACATCAAAAAAACTGGATACTCGAAAATTAAAAAAAAAAACAATAAAATAATTTTTTTTTTAAATACATTATAATTTCAAAATTCATCATTTACACAGATATAACCAAAACTGAACATGAATTAAAAATTTCTGAATAGTAAAAATTAGAAAATTTTGAAATGCAATTAGTTAATTGATTTTCAATCAAATGCAATTTGGATCATTATACATATTTAGTAAATGTTTATTGACTTAAGGGGAAATTTAAAGATTATTGAAAGGGAACGTTTAGAATAAAAAATAAATAATAATTCTGAAAGCAAACAATTCCAGAAGAATTCAAATCTTTAAATAAATTAGTCTGCTATTTTAACTATATTTTCTTCTACACATATACATGTGAGTCATTGTTTTCAGAAATTAATTTAATAAAAAAATAAATCTACAAATAAATACATAGTTCAGCAAGCATTTTATTAAAAGTTACGAAATATCAAATTGATATAAAAAATTTAACGCAAATCATTTATAAACATATTGCAAAATTTACTGGCACGCCAGCATTTCAAAATGCGAAAATTTTAAAAAATTGGCACGCCGGCATAATCAGATTCACCACCCCCCTGGTCTAGCGTTATAAGAGAACAAACATGCAAACTTCTTTTATATATATATATATGAATTCTTTTTGTAAAAAAAACTTATTTATTTAATTCAATAAAACAATCAATATTTTTTTATATATATTAGATTTTAGATACCTGACCCTTGGTATGCATTGGCGTAGTTAGTGAGTTTTCCTAGGGGGGGGGGGGCATTAGCCACCACAAGGTTTCAATTAACTTTTTATTAGAAATGGCAAATTTTGGAGGTAACGAAATAATTTAATGTGAAATAAATAAATGATGTCTCGTAATAATAGAGTTTCGATTTTTATAAGGGGGGCAATTAGTTTAGTAAGGGGGCACTGCCCCCTTGCCCTACCCTAACTACGCCCATGTTGGTATGCGAGTCCGACTCGCACTTGGCCGGATTTTTATTTAATTTTTATAAAAATATGATTTTTATTTAACTTCGATCAACTATCTCTTTGTCTTTGAAGAACGTCATAATCTCTTAATGTAAACAGTACAAAAACAAAAACAAATTGAAATTTGTTTCTTACTGGGTTTTAAATTTGGGGAACATCGGGCTAGCTTCTTCCCCAGCAGGGCTTTCGATCTATACGTCGAGGCTGCGCGCGCATCGTTCCAGTAATAACCCAGCGGCCGTATAAATTGGCCCGTCAGTGGACTTTCTACTTTATTCTAATTGAGCGTGTTACCGCGAATAGCTCGACAATCTGGTTTTTATATCTTCACGTTCAGTTATTCACAAGACGGCCCATCAAGGTAAGCACCCAGTGATCAGACCCTCTCAAGTGTCCATTCCCTACCCCAGTAAATAAATCAATCATTTTCCCAAATTAACTGCAACATCTGCAGGTCCTCCAAAAAGTAATTTTAAGTTCATTCATTTGTAAATGTTATTATTCAATTTTAAATTTCAAGCCTCCCATTCTGTTATAAATTATTCTAAATTTGTGATTTCTCTCATGATAGAACATCGGTGATGGTCGCCCACGGCCTCACAGTGGCCACTATAGGCCTTTCCAAAGCGCCTATAGCAATCATTTGTTGTCGTTTTTTTCGAAGGTACGATGTGTTTATGTCGAATCGTTGTTCGTGTCAGCGTTTGAACAAAAACTAACAAATAATCTTTCCATTCTTTTTGTTTTGTTTTTATTTCCTATCAACAAATGACCTTCTATTTGGATTAACTTGTCATTTCCAGCTTCTAACCCTGAAAATCAAGTTTTAGTAAAAAAAAAAAAATACTGTCCTCATTATCATTTAACTTTGTGTGTATCTTAGAATATTTTGTTATTTAATACTAATGATTAATTTTGTTATGTAGTTTTAATTAACTTGTTAATTAGAATGTTTCGTGAGAACAATAACAAAAAATAATAATTTATCAAAATAATTAAAAACTATTTAGAATAGCTTTAGAAATAGTGAATTCATCAACTAACAACAATTTATGAATCGCAAAGACATAATAATATCGTCACAAATACCTATATTTTGGAATCTATATAGAAAATAAAAATTCCTCTGGAAGGTAGAGCAACAGTTTCTCTCATTTATTATATACATACCTATATATACATACCTCGAAACTATAGTCTCGTTATAAATAAATAAAATTTATAATTCCAGCAGAAGACACACTCTTTTATTGTCTCCTTCAATATATAAAAATGATTTCCGTTTACATAATAAACAGCTTGAATATTTTCTCAATATTTTTCCTGTTATATAATTTTTTATTCTATTTTTTTATCCATCATGTGTGTTAATGGGAAAAATATTATCTTAACTCGTCTCTCTCTCTTTCTCCTATCAATCTGACTGTCCGAACTGATATTTTTAATCTTTAATTGAGATATACGGTCCAATAATTATATTTTAAACAAATCGATCGCTTTGTTAAATACTAGCAAGATATTTATTAAGCAATTTTCTTAATAACATAAAACCGATTAAGAAAATTAATTAAGTAGAACTATTTTAAATTCAAAATACATGTTGGGTAAACTCACGATATATATTTATACAGTTTAAAAATTTTGATTCAACTCTAATTTAATTTAACTTGAGGTGATATGATTATGGTAGAAATTGTTACTTAAGAAGGATATAAATAAAGGCAGTCCATAAGTTATTTAATTTTATTTTTATTCAATTTCCGACGTTTCGGAGACTTTTTCTCTCCTTCTTCAGGGTATTGAATAGTTATTGATGGGTGAGTATAACTTGGTTCCCATTTGTCTCTCCTTTCAGTGATAGCAACAATATTACAATATTTTCCAACATTATACCATAAGTCTCTCATTATCTCTCTTGGATAACCAAGTACGCCTTTCATTATAACTAATAAATTGTTGTAGGGAAATAAGAACAATAGCTTATGCAAATAATTTTTATTTTTTACCAACGTTTCAACTTTGTTGACTTCCTCAGGGCTCAAACAAATTGACTTCTTTGCATATTTGTCATTCTATTAATACTCACTCTTAGCAAACACATAAGGCCAGTCATCGAACAGATTCTGTTGACAAAAATGCAAAGAAGTTAATTTGTGTGAGCCCTGACGAAGTCAACAAAGTTGACGAAACGTTGGCAAAAAATAAAAATTATTTGCATAAGCTATTGTCCTTCTTTCCCTACAAAAACTTATTAATTTAATCGATCGACATAAATAATAAAAAAAAAATCATTATAACCTACTTATTTCGCTTACCAGTCTGTCTTCTAAAAAAATAAATAAAATTAAATAACCTAAAAGATAGTAATTGTGTCTTGAAAAATTCATTTAAATTTCAACAAAAATGATGGTACCGTTTTCTAAATATACCATTTTTATTTGATAACGTAACAGAAGTTTTTACGTGTGACAGTTCATCATTCTCCAACAAGTAAACAGATACATTTTCATATTAAAAATACGAAAATGGTAAAGCCAATAATATTTAAATTTACGAGAAATATAGTACTAAGACCCAGTTGGCTATCTATCTAATAAATATATTTTTTTAATCAAAAAATGTATTATACTGTGATCATTTACCTTAATAGGCTATATAATTTTTGCTCTAATGATAATGATACAAAAGGATGCACAATTATATTAGTCATGATTGGCTCTCAAGAACTCATGAAACCTCTGAGTAAAGACTACGTTTTTATAACGTAAGAATATTCAAGGGGTTAGATCGTATTAGTAAGCTATTTGCGGAGATTGATTTTAAAGGAATAAAAATTCTAGAATTCACCTAGTTCTTTTCTCTAAAATCATAGGGATAAACGAAACGATGAAGAGATTACTTAATTTCCTCTTTATTGATTACAAATAAGTAGGTATTTCTTGTTTGCAGATCCCGTATTTTGCCCAAAGAAAACTCGAAGAGGGATAGGTGTATTTATTGAAATGTGAAAATTTTATGGATTTCTATAAAAAAAATGGGAAAAGGAACGAATTAGAAGCAAAGCAAGTTTATAAAAATTTTCATTTTTTAAATAGAAACTAGTATTGGTCAAATTGATTATTACTATCTATGAGGGTATAATTTGAAAAACAAAATATGTTAAGTTCAGAGTGAATAGTGAAAAAATTCAATTTTTTTTCAAATTTCATATCGTATCATTAGTAGTTTAATTAATAATTTCACAGTTTATTTTCGTTAAAACTACATAGTCAAAGACATGAAATTTAGTTCAAGTGATAATATGGTAAAATAAATGTTTCACATATTTATTTATATTAGTTAAATATTGATGTATTAACGAAATTAATATTATTTTCTTTTATTTGAAATTGCTCATAGTTTAAATAACTAGTAAAACCCATTATCTCAAATAGAAATCGATTTGAATCTTTGGAAAACATTTTGAACTTTCACCAAATGGTTTAAATAGATATTTTTATTTCAAGTTGCATAGAAAAATCTAAAGATATAAATATTATCTTAATCATACTCATTGATTGGATGGATACAAACCAGAAGCGATAACATTATAAAATGTCAAATACAGAACAGATTTCTTTTCTATGAAATCATTATTATTATTTTTATACTATTTTTTAGAATACCAAGTTATTATAAATTCTCTATCTAAGAGAGTTGTTTTTCCCGAACTTAACTTTTTTTATATCCTGGTCATTGGGAATTTTCAGTCAGCTGAGCTGTTCTGCGTCTTAACTTATAAAAGGAAATCCATTCAATATAAAATATTTCTATTTAAAAAGAAAATATTTTTGAGCTATTTATTTCCATGATTTAACATGAATTATGTAAAAATTTAATCTGGTTTGTCTTAATTTTCTAAAATACCTTTATTGTAGTGTTTTTCTATGAAATGTAAATAGGTATATTATTGTGTTAATCACTCATAAAGGATTTTCCTTTATTTTAATATTTTAAAAAGTAAAATTGATTAAATTTAATAATTTTTGAATTTAATCAAAAATTTTTAAATAATCTTGATTTATTAATTTCATGTAATCACATTTAATTTTATTTAAAAAAAAGATTAATTATCCATTGAATGATTTACACTGATTATTATATAATAGATAATAAGTAACACTCGCTAAGTACCTATAACTTAGAAACTATATTATTCCTGGTTGTGGTTTATCACAAGACCACATATTTTGAAAGAAAAAAACCATACTAGCTGTTTCTGTCTTATCACAGAATGAAATATTATCTCTTTTAAAGAAAAAAAAACTTCTTTACTGTCAGGTTCTGTTTTATCATCCAGTGACATATACCTTTAAGGCGAAAATTCATTAGGAACTGTTCTATTAATGGTCTTTCTAATCCTATGGGATTCAAATGCCATGAAAAAATTATTAAGGTTTTTGTGGTGTTCACATATAAAAAATAAGAATATAGTTTGAAAAACTCAATAGGTAAACTTAATGCTATTCGCCCATCTTCATTAGATTAATCATAGTTTATATAAAACTAGCCCGAAATATAAGTATTGAGTTTTTCAAATGTAATGTTTTTTTTAACTATAAAACACTACAAAGGCTTATAACCCTCTCTAAATAATGTTTCACTACAAACTAGCACTACATTCCTTTAGTTTACCATTTTAAATAATTAATTTTTCTAAAAACAGTTGCATTTTTTAACATTTGTTATGATTATGATTTTACGAGCAAGCGTTACTGATTATTTGGGCAAGTAAGAGTAATAACAACAATTTTAAATTCATCGAATTGCCAGCCAGAGTTTATTTAGGCTTAATTTCATTAAACATTGCTCATTCACCTTTAGATTCGCAAATTAATTCTCTCTTTTTGGTCGATCCATCGTGATAATCTCCCAACCGTCCAACCCGAGAGTTGGCATTTTCTTGATTAAATTGTTTATTCAAATAAATATTGTAGATAAATAAATTCAAATAGAATAGCAATTTTTTGTTTTCCTTTTTACTTTATCCAATGCAAAGCATGGGTAAAGTATTGCAATCGCTCTCGGGGCAAGCGTGGCTTCAAAGGGTCCTCAGGTAAAGACTACGGAACCCATGGACTCAATTAAAGTCACAAATTGTAGTATTCATATAGGTTGAATTTTAACACGTGACGGTTTTGTCAAAAATTACATGGGGTCTCGTCGAGAGGCCAAAAAGGGCGATTTTTTCATTTAGTGCGTGCGTATGGATGTATGTTATCGTTTTTTTGGCCCACGATTTTTTCCACACCGTTGCACCGATTGAAATGAAATTGAAAACCTACCATTAGTTTAACAAAATGAAGCGCTGATTAGTTTTTGGTACATATCGGCCCACAAACATTAGTACTTTATTTCAGTACTTTTTTAGTTTTTTCTAAATATCTTGAAAATGACTTAACCAATTTTGATGAAATTTAATATCCTAATTAAGTACCTTGGGGACCACAAAAAAGGTTAAATAAAGTTTTTAGTAAAATTATATTTTAAAGTACTTTACTCTAGAGTAAGATGGTACTTTTTTAATTTTTTAAATTCTTTAAAATTTATTCATTTGAAAGTTTTAATATAGCTCATTTAGCCTTGCTTAAGTAAGAATGGTTAGGCTTCTCTCTGTGAAATGCTAAAAATTTGGGAGGAATTTTTATGAGTAACCATAGCAACTGCGTTGTTTTCTAATCCGTTACCTTTGCAGAAGACATAGAGGAATCGACTTTAAACCAAAAATAGCGATTGATTCTCATCTAGTA